>SNRZ01000037.1:0-706469 GCA_008729115.1 Dirofilaria repens
ACTGCTGTAGTTAATAGTATCCACTGAACGTTTCAACATCGATAATCGGTCTGACAAATGTTTTTCGCAGTAAGGACTGTAAAATTTTGATTTGTTAACCGAAATTTTTATATTGTTTCGATTTATTTGCAAGAGTGATTCATTTTTGAAAATTGATTTTTAAAAACTTAATTGCTAGTGATAGTACTCGCTATTTTCATAGATCCACTAAACAATCATTACAATTATTTTAATTCATAAAATAAAAAATTGATGGTAAGTTTACTTGAAATTTATGCACTGTAAAAATTCTTAACTTACATCAAAAATATAATACTACGCGATAATGAAACTCAACAAACAGATATTTACACTTTGATGGGTCACTGTATCTTCCATGTTTGGTTGACTACCATTAACTTTGACCAATAAAATGATGAAAAAATATTCATAAAGTATGTCGTGTGCTTGAAAAAAAAATTCAAGCAAAGTTTTTGTTCATACTCTCATACGAAACTATGGTTAAGTTCCTGATGTCGTGATACCACTTATGCCTGAAGTGATTTGCATCCATTTAATTAAGTTCAATTTCTAAAGTTATATATTTGTTGATTGGCATCATATATTCAATCGATCAAATCACCTAGTGGTTATAATATTCTCAAACCCTCTTGTCTGTTGAAATATTCTTAGGTAAAAGTAGATTATCAGGTCAGTAAAGTAAATGAAAAAGAAAAGTAATGCAAACATTTCTTCAGTTTTTGGATAATAATTCGTAGAATTTTTTATGCTCAATTTTATTTAGAAAACAAACATTAAATTTTACGCAATCGAAAGTCTCATAAAAATTCGGTAAGATACCGCATTATAACAATATTAAAGAGTTACAATTAATATTTTATTACTAGAATATTGATTGATGGTTGGAATTTTGAATTCATTCTGGTAATTAATAAACATACATTTCAAATCATGTCACCTTGAAAATGAGCCATATTGAATGAATGAGTTTTCTTCTACGCGATATAAATGATCGAGGATTAATTCACGAGGAATGCTTTAGATAAAAGAAAATGAAAATCGATTCTCTATGGACTTATGGAATTATCAATATCAAAGCTTCTCACGTAATCAAATCATCGCCATTTGAGATTAACACTTAGTAAAATGGTATTACTTTCTGAAATTGAGAATAATTTCAATGATCCTTATGCTGCTCATATCAATTGATCACTAGTTCGATAGCATCTATTATATTTAGGTCAAACTGTCAATATCTTTGAATGTTTATATTAACGATTTTAATGACCAATGCTGAAAACACCATAGGAAGTTGATCGAGCAGCGTACACAACAAATTAATTCCTTTCTTTCTTCCTACTTCAAAGTTTGCCGGGAATTAGAGCTTGCGGTTCTGTTGTTTGAAATGAATAAGGGATCTATATTGGCATAATTTATGAAATAAAAAGGATAGAAACTTCATGAGCGCAGAATTCAGTCAAGAAGAAGGAAAAATCAAAATTGATGTAACGAAAAGAGTAATGCAGTAATGATAACTTTTTAAATCATAAAATAAAATTTTGAAGTATAACATTCATATCTAAGATTTGATAATCCTACTGCTTTAAAATGGCTAAGCATGTGCAAATCTTGCAGTAAACTGCAAGACGTATACAGTTTTAATAATTACGAAATTAATCGATGAAAAAGCTATGATTTGTATTCTTTCGAAAGATCCCACAATTTTTTATTCAATCTTTGGTATCATAAGATAGTTATGATGAGGTCAAAATCCAAAATTTAAATCCTTTTCATGGTTGGTATCTCCTACTGAAGAAGCAAATTCTGATTTCTGGTAGAATCAATTCATCATTTTGTATATGAAATTCAAAAGTCAAACAATTTTATTACACTGCAAATTTAATAATCAAGCGCCTTCAATTATTTGAATTTTATAATTCTACAGTTTTAGAACTTTTGTTATTTGTCTTTTAATAACCAATTACATGACCAGTTGAATTAATGTGACAGTGATATATCAGTATATTAATTGCTTTATCATTTATTTGAATGCCAAATGCTTAATTATGCAAGCATTAGATATATCCGATTTTTGTCGGTTAGGCCAAAAAAAAATGTAATTAGTTGTATATCAACATAATTAGTTACATATGAGGATGTCAAAAAAGTCAAACATTAATTTCAAAGAATCAACAAAACGAAAGAATCAAATAACGGAGAGACGGATTTCAAGGATTAATAAGTTTCGAAGATTTGAAAAGAGAGGATTCAAAAGAGAATACAGTCGGAACTCAATTCAAGAACACTGAGAGAGCAGCAAACGCGAAATTCGTAGTGTCACGAATAAATTATTTTAGAAAAAAAAAGCTTCCTTAATAAAAGAAAACATGAGTGCCACTAAAATTGCAAAGAGAACCAGAAAAGCAGAGAATTCATTGATTCCTTTGTGTTGGATTTCACATGAATGGATATATCACATGAATGGATATATATTGTACGTGCATATGTACTGTATAATGTAAGATATAAGCTAAAATCGTCATTCATTGTCTATGGAACTGCATTTCCCACAAGCTAACAAAAGTTCTATTTCTTATGATTAATTGTGCTAGGATCCTCCACCCACAAAAGTAGAAGATCCTGAACATTCAAATTATTGTCGAAATATGTGCTATGGTAATAAAGAATTTGCAACTCTGTATACCTTGTTTCAATTCAAGAAAAGAAAGAACCTTTCACTATACGTAGTTTAATAGCACGAACTACAAATTATCAGAAATAACAGTTTAATAGTGGATCGACAGAAAATAAGAGAAAGAAAAAGGAAAAAGTTATGAAACGAAATATGGATGATAGTGCAGAAGGAAAATGCAATAACGTAGTGTGCATTCAGAAGACCGCTGGTAATTTTTAAGTCTTATTATATATTATAATATGCAATACATGCAAGACTAATAGAGGCTATTATTGACCTGTTGAAGTTATAGCAGCAAGAACAAATCAATTTTAGAAAATTTTTTCTCGACAAATTTTGTTGCAATTCGAGGTAATCCTAAATTTCTTCCTCCTATTTATGAAACCTTACCATTTGTGGATATGCTTACTTTCTAAATGAAAACATTGATTTATCAAGAAATATAAAAACCATTTGGTTGAAAGAATTCAATAAAAATTTTGTAAAGCAACAGAATAATTTAAAAATCATTGCAGTAAAGCAATAATTAGAGCTTCAAACTTTAAATTATAAAGTGGCAGATACTTTATTTTTAACTTTGACTATTCAAAATTTCGATAATACGATTTAGAGGGAAAAGGCAATGGTCGAATAAGTGATAAATTTCACATATTTCGAAGGTGGTATTTAGAAATGCAATTAACTGCTCTGTGTATTTACAATAAGGTGATTTTTGTACCGACTAGATTAATCAGAGATTATATAGTGATGAAAAGAGTAACGGATTTATATCAGAAAATGGAAAAGATGTTGACATTAACGATTAAGGCAGAAAGTATTGATAATTAAAGAATAGAAGATGTCGGTTCAAATGGATCATAACAATGAGTGAAAATATTAATGGCGATAAAATAAGTATTAGATGATAAGATAGATCACGAAAACAAAGACTTAAAACTCTAGACTTGGAAGCAAACCGTGATGGAATAGTGGAAGGAAATCATCAGGTGAGAATGTTGTCACGTTCAAGAAATCTAGAGATAAAATCCCGATAGGGAATACATTTAAATTTAGTATCGCAGGGCCAAAATATAAATGGAAAAAAAATACTGGTGAAATGTTAAACGTCAAGAAAAACAAGTATTGCTCGAACTAAAAATGCTTAATCTAAATATTGAAGGCGCAAGTACGCATGAAATTTTCGATTTATTCTCAATGAAAAATATATTTTAGTCATATTACAAATATCAGAGATGATTGTAAGTCATGCAGTATTGCCAGCTCTCCGTAGTTATCATAGTTAGTTAGCTTGTATTCAATTTCAATTATAGCACTTAACTGATCTTACTACCAACAAAAAACAAACCAAAACATAAATGGAATAATAAAAAGAAAAAAATAATAAAAAAGAAACAAAACACTAACAAAATAAACAGAACTAAACCAATTCATCATCAAATATTCAGGAAAAAAAATAATAGAGCATGGAAAATTAAAATTAGATATTACTGAATGAAATGGTCGAACAATTTGTTCGAACTGAAAATATTAGTTATTTTCACTCATCTACAATTAACTCCATTTGCGGTAGTAACTTCAAGATTAGAAATACCAAAATTTTTAATAATATGAGACATTAGTTATTTCATCATTTATCAAAATGATAATGGAATGACGTTGAGGATGAAAGCGGAAGAGATGATAGCAAAATTAATAAAAATAATGTTCATTCTGTTCCAAAGACGGATGTAAAATTTTTGGATTATATAAATGGATATATTGATCATTGTGATATTTGCCTTTGCAATCAAGTTTTTATCGTCAAACGATTTGTATTAATCAATGAAACTTAGAAAAGTCAGTCAGTACAACATAGACAGGATGTGACATTCGAAATATTATGTTAGATCAAAGTGATTTTCAAATTTCCACATGTTTTCTCTATGTATCAATGAGATAATCATAAATTCTAGAATGATATAAAGTTAATCATTGCGATTGATGGCGATGACCAATCTATCTAAAAAAGCTGAAAACCAGGCATTTAAGACAGATAATAAACTGTATCGGCGAAAACCGAAAATGTATACAGCCAAGAATATGAGGAGATCAAATATCGGACCATAGTTGCAAAGGGGTCAAAAGCGAAAAAAAAAATGATCATGTTTACCCCAAACTGCTTCGATTCGTAAGTCAGCAAAATAGGATCGATCAATCATGAAGCAATATGTGAGAGATAAAGGGAGAGGAATCCCGAAGGATTTAAAAGACAAGGATTTTTCGGAGCTATAGACAGTTCAGTTCAGTTCAGGAATACAGTTCGACACAGTCCAACAGTTCAAAAGCAGTAGTTCAACATAATTCGATAGAAGCAACAGTTCGATGACAATTAAACGGCAGCAGTACCATAGTTCAAAAAAAGCGATACAGTGGTAAAAAAAAATTCGATAATGACAAAGGGAAGATACGACATTACAGTAAGCATTTAGACATTTGTTCATTGTCCTCGATTTCGCTGCATTCGTATTCGTTAGTATTCCTGTGTATTGTACATTTGATCCATAACATTGATAATAAGATGATATGATGTCTATAAATAATGTCACATAAATCGAAATAAAATTTACTGCTAACCTAACCTAGCTAAATCACAATAACGGGAAGAAGCAATCTCTAATCAATAAGTTACAAAGAAATGAGAGGATTTCTTGGTTAGCAGTTCCTTTCCCTTCCAGTAAAAAAGGTGTCTATTTTTTTAAGTTTATAGAATTGAAATGTATGTATATCAACTTTGACGATGCATTTAAGATTTCAATCATCAATTAAATGATCCTGAGAATAAAATATCGATCGTAAATTTTTAGTTATCGCTTTAGAATCGTTCTAATGTTGTGTCTTACCAAAAATTTGGGAATTTTTACTACATAAAAATCAATGTAAAACTAGATTTAAAAATTCATTTGAAAAAAAATCGAATTGTTGTCCAAGAATTGAAAATATTTGCATTGCTTTTGTATTTTTCTTTTATTCATTTCACTTATTTAATAAATCAAATGTTCAAATCTTTGAGATATATTGAGAATATTTTACGAAATAGAGACGTATCTGATTGAATAGACAATACCAGTTAACAACTATTAAAGAAACTGAATTTAATTTAAATGAAAGAGAATCACTTAGTAGGATAAATGCATCACGGAAGGATTAAAATCATAACTAATGTCTCATATTATTAAAAATTTTGGTATTTCTAATCTTGAAGTTACTACCGCAAATGGAGTTAATTGTAGATGAGTGAAAATAACTAATATTTTCAGTTCGAACAAATTGTTCGACCATTTCATTCAGTAATATCTAATTTTAATTTTCCATGCTCTATTATTTTTTTTCCTGAATATTTGATGATGAATTGGTTTAGTTCTGTTTATTTTGTTAGTGTTTTGTTTCTTTTTATTATTTGGTTTCTTTTTATTATTCCATTTATGTTTTGGTTTGTTTTTTTGTTGGTAGTAAGATCAGTTAAGTGCTATAATTGAAATTGAATACAAGCTAACTAACTATGATAACTACGGAGAGCTGGCAATACTGCATGACTTACAATCATCTCTGATATTTGTAATATGACTAAAATATATTTTTCATTGAGAATAAATCGAAAATTTCATGCGTACTTGCGCCTTCAATATTTAGATTAAGCATTTTTAGTTCGAGCAATACTTGTTTTTTTGACGTTTAACATTTCACCAGTATTTTTTTTCCATTTATATTTTGGCCCTGCGATACTAAATTTAAATGTATTCCCTATCGGGATTTTATCTCTAGATTTCTTGAACGTGACAACATTCTCACCTGATGATTTCCTTCCACTATTCCATCACGGTTTGCTTCCAAGTCTAGAGTTTTAAGTCTTCTTTGTTTTCGTGATCTATCTTATCATCTAATACTTATTTTATCGCCATTAATATTTTCACTCATTGTTATGATCCATTTGAACCGACATCTTCTATTCTTTAATTATCAATACTTTCTGCCTTAATCGTTAATGTCAACATCTTTTCCATTTTCTGATATAAATCCGTTACTCTTTTCATCACTATATAATCTCTGATTAATCTAGTCGGTACAAAAATCACCTTATTGTAAATACACAGAGCAGTTAATTGCATTTCTAAATACCACCTTCGAAATATGTGAAATTTATCACTTATTCGACCATTGCCTTTTCCCTCTAAATCGTATTATCGAAATTTTGAATAGTCAAAGTTAAAAAAAAGTATCTGCCACTTTATAATTTAAAGTTTGAAGCTCTAATTATTGCTTTACTGCAATGATTTTTAAATTATTCTGTTGCTTTACAAAATTTTTATTGAATTCTTTCAACCAAATGGTTTTTATATTTCTTGATAAATCAATGTTTTCATTTAGAAAGTAAGCATATCATCACAAATGGTAAGGTTTCATAAATAGGAGGAAGAAATTTAGGATTACCTCGAATTGCAACAAAATTTGTCGAGAAAAAATTTTCTAAAATTGATTTGTTCTTGCTGCTATAACTTCAACAGGTCAATAATAGCCTCTATTAGTCTTGCATGTATTGCATATTATAATATATAATAAGACTTAAAAATTACCAGCGGTCTTCTGAATGCACACTACGTTATTGCATTTTCCTTCTGCACTATCATCCATATTTCGTTTCATAACTTTTTCCTTTTTCTTTCTCTTATTTTCTGTCGATCCACTATTAAACTGTTATTTCTGATAATTTGTAGTTCGTGCTATTAAACTACGTATAGTGAAAGGTTCTTTCTTTTCTTGAATTGAAACAAGGTATACAGAGTTGCAAATTCTTTATTACCATAGCACATATTTCGACAATAATTTGAATGTTCAGGATCTTCTACTTTTGTGGGTGGAGGATCCTAGCACAATTAATCATAAGAAATAGAACTTTTGTTAGCTTGTGGGAAATGCAGTTCCATAGACAATGAATGACGATTTTAGCTTATATCTTACATTATACAGTACATATGCACGTACAATATATATCCATTCATGTGATATATCCATTCATGTGAAATCCAACACAAAGGAATCAATGAATTCTCTGCTTTTCTGGTTCTCTTTGCAATTTTAGTGGCACTCATGTTTTCTTTTATTAAGGAAGCTTTTTTTTTCTAAAATAATTTATTCGTGACACTACGAATTTCGCGTTTGCTGCTCTCTCAGTGTTCTTGAATTGAGTTCCGACTGTATTCTCTTTTGAATCCTCTCTTTTCAAATCTTCGAAACTTATTAATCCTTGAAATCCGTCTCTCCGTTATTTGATTCTTTCGTTTTGTTGATTCTTTGAAATTAATGTTTGACTTTTTTGACATCCTCATATGTAACTAATTATGTTGATATACAACTAATTACATTTTTTTTTGGCCTAACCGACAAAAATCGGATATATCTAATGCTTGCATAATTAAGCATTTGGCATTCAAATAAATGATAAAGCAATTAATATACTGATATATCACTGTCACATTAATTCAACTGGTCATGTAATTGGTTATTAAAAGACAAATAACAAAAGTTCTAAAACTGTAGAATTATAAAATTCAAATAATTGAAGGCGCTTGATTATTAAATTTGCAGTGTAATAAAATTGTTTGACTTTTGAATTTCATATACAAAATGATGAATTGATTCTACCAGAAATCAGAATTTGCTTCTTCAGTAGGAGATACCAACCATGAAAAGGATTTAAATTTTGGATTTTGACCTCATCATAACTATCTTATGATACCAAAGATTGAATAAAAAATTGTGGGATCTTTCGAAAGAATACAAATCATAGCTTTTTCATCGATTAATTTCGTAATTATTAAAACTGTATACGTCTTGCAGTTTACTGCAAGATTTGCACATGCTTAGCCATTTTAAAGCAGTAGGATTATCAAATCTTAGATATGAATGTTATACTTCAAAATTTTATTTTATGATTTAAAAAGTTATCATTACTGCATTACTCTTTTCGTTACATCAATTTTGATTTTTCCTTCTTCTTGACTGAATTCTGCGCTCATGAAGTTTCTATCCTTTTTATTTCATAAATTATGCCAATATAGATCCCTTATTCATTTCAAACAACAGAACCGCAAGCTCTAATTCCCGGCAAACTTTGAAGTAGGAAGAAAGAAAGGAATTAATTTGTTGTGTACGCTGCTCGATCAACTTCCTATGGTGTTTTCAGCATTGGTCATTAAAATCGTTAATATAAACATTCAAAGATATTGACAGTTTGACCTAAATATAATAGATGCTATCGAACTAGTGATCCAATTGATATGAGCAGCATAAGGATCATTGAAATTATTCTCAATTTCAGAAAGTAATACCATTTTACTAAGTGTTAATCTCAAATGGCGATGATTTGATTACGTGAGAAGCTTTGATATTGATAATTCCATAAGTCCATAGAGAATCGATTTTCATTTTCTTTTATCTAAAGCATTCCTCGTGAATTAATCCTCGATCATTTATATCGCGTAGAAGAAAACTCATTCATTCAATATGGCTCATTTTCAAGGTGACATGATTTGAAATGTATGTTTATTAATTACCAGAATGAATTCAAAATTCCAACCATCAATCAAACTATTCTAGTAATAAAATATTAATTGTAACTCTTTAATATTGTTATAATGCGGTATCTTACCGAATTTTTATGAGACTTTCGATTGCGTAAAATTTAATGTTTGTTTTCTAAATAAAATTGAGCATAAAAAATTCTACGAATTATTATCCAAAAACTGAAGAAATGTTTAAAATATTTGCATTACTTTTCTTTTTCATTTACTTTACTGACCTGATAATCTACTTTTACCTAAGAATATTTCAACAGACAAGAGGGTTTGAGAATATTATAACCACTAGGTGATTTGATCGATTGAATATATGATGCCAATCAACAAATATATAACTTTAGAAATTGAACTTAATTAAATGGATGCAAATCACTTCAGGCATAAGTGGTATCAAGATATATGGTCTTAATTACAGTCACTCATATATATCAGTGATTGTCAGTGTTATCACTGACTTAATCATAGTTTTGTATGAGAATATGAGCAAAAACTTTACTTGAAATACTGACATCTAATAACAAAAAATTAAGTAGATTAAACGGCTCTATTTAAGTGCTCGTCTTTGACTTCTCGTGACGTAAATAATGAGTGCTTAGGTTTTTCCAATACGCTGAATATGTATTTGTTTATCACTTCCCATATTTACTTATTATTTATATATAAATTTTACTGAGTGTTTCGTCATCATTATTTCTTTCTGCTGATTTATCAGAGAGCGATTAAATGCTGATCCCAAAGCGATTGTCAAAAAATATCTGTCAACAATAGTTTTAATATTACAAGTCAAATAATAAACTTGTTTGATTTTGCAGGATTTTCTGGATACTCACATTGCCCAATGGGAAATCACAAGCAATACAAAGCGATACTGGCTGTGATATGGATTGCTTGTAAGTTAAAGTTCGCTTGAACACTATATATGAAAGTAAAACTTGTTTAGAAAAAAAAACTTATTCGTTCATTCCTTTATAGAATTAGAAGAAAGGATCTTTTTTTTGTTTGTTATTAGTTTGGAAATTGATTGGTTATTCCTGCTATTATGACTCGGATAGATCAACAATAAGTTTTATTGGATTCTAAAATGTTATAATACTGCACTTTTACAGTAGTGTGAATTGAACAATGTACAAGTTAAGCAATGACATCGATTGAACAAATGTTAAAAACATTGTATAAATTAAACAACAGGTTAAAACAATGATATAGATTAAATGAATAATACATTCTTTATTGCTGTCACTCTTCTTCTACTTTACTGCTTGCCTCTCACTGTCACATGTTAGAACCATTATCGCTTGTGCTGTTGGACTGTTGAAGGCGCTTGTTGAATTCGGATTCTGGCCTCCGGATAATGGCCATCGGTAGTGAAGCTAACTTTCGTTACTTATCGAAATGATTGAACTGGTACACTAATCCCTTAGATCGAAATTTATTCCTTTTAAAGCCTTTGACTTTCTTCCTTCTTTGATTCGATTTGTTCATTTGACGTCGCTCATTTAATTACTAAATCCTTTAATTTTATTAACATCTTTCCTTTAATCTTTTGGTATATGAAACTAATATAGCTTTCGCCTACAAAACTTGAGGAAAGTGTTTTCATCGAATATGAATTCATGTTGTATTATGATATTTGCATGTATACTTTATCGTTCACCTGTTTAGGCATTACTATTGGTTCGGTTTCAAGTTCTCTCCAATACACACGGGAAACAATGCCTGGTGCACAGTACTATGATGGTAAAAAGTTAAATATACCAATATCAAAAGAAGCCGGAATTGAATTATTCGAACGATGGACTCATCAAGGAATCAGCAGCATCATGTCTTGTGTTGCCACTCAATAGTCCGTCAATCTTTTATTACTATTCGTTGCTTGTTTTGTTCTTTTTTCTTTTGGTTATCAATTGTTGATTTTATTGTCGTAATTATCCCAACATTACTTATTTTGTTTTCAAAAATAACACTTCCTTAACAAAGATAACTTTGCTTTAGTCTAACTGAGTTGAACGAATATGAACGGAGTCGACTTCAAAAGTGTTCAAGTGCTGCTGAAGATATTCATGAACAGGCACGATGTTTAGTTCGAGCCATTGATGCTAAACCTAAACAGGTAGATACTTCAAGAAGTAAGTGAACTTTCCACTTTTAAAGATATACTTACGTCAAGTAGTAGTTTCACTTTTCCACTCTTTTCCCACATTAATTTTCGAGAAGATGACGGGAAATACAGTCGCTTGAATATTTAAAAGTTTAACAGATTAGAACAAATTCATACATTGCATACACTTATATCAGTATTATATATATACATGGCTTTGTTGTATCAGATTCTCGGATGAGTACCCCTTGAAACATTAGCATGGTAATTAATTACTTAATTTGATACTTGATTCAGTTATTGATGCTCATATTATTTTTCTTCTGTGCAGTTTCTCATATACAAAAGCTGCAAGAATTATTGGATGGAAAGCAGAAGACAGTTCGTACTCTAACTCACTCCGAATTACATCACACCGGTGCGAATCCAGATGCAGAAACAAAACCGGTGGAATTTAACACACGACGAAATATAATTAACCGACACAATTATAAATTACATACAAAAAATGAGAATTTGACACCCTTTGGAATTCTCGGCAAATACTTGTCAAAGATGACAAAAATTGTCAAAAATAAGGATCCGAACTCATCGTTAGTTTTTGTCTTTACATGTATTTATATCATAATTTTAAATTGCAAAATGTGTCGAAAATATCAGATAGTTCTCAAAACGATATATGAAGTGAAACTGAAATGATGTAGAGTGTCGCATATATCCACATAAATTCATTTTACGAATCAAATTTTCACAGCACTTTAAAAAACAATAGAAATGACGTGACATATTTTAGATGGGAAAAATGCTTTACGACATTGAAAGCATCAAACGACAACAAGAAAAAAATGAACAATTGAGAATGGGATTTCCGCTGAATCAATATTTCGGAAATATGAAACCAAAGCTAAAAGCAGTGAGTACTTTTTAAAAAATTCTCGATCGCTTTCAATAATTTCGACGGAAATTTTATATTTTTTTATTAAAAAAACTAATCATTTCTTGTTTTTATTGTGGGGAACAATATACAATAGCTTGACCAACGATTAGCTATGAGATGTGATATTTCTAATATTATTAATAAATAAATTATTCTTTTAGAATGAAAAACATTTACTGAAGGAATTAGGCATATCAGATAATGTCTTGCAAGGACTGGGCAAAAATAATGTGAAAACAAAAAAAGCTTTGGAAATCGCTCAACTCTTTCGACGAGCAATTAAACTTGCGATGGTCCTTGGTGGTGCCAATAGTACTAAGTTGGAAAATAAGACACTCAGATTTGGTTCACCGCGTCTGCTATCAATGGCACCTGATGATACTAAGGATCAGATGAGTTATTAATTCTTAAAGTTTATCGCTATAAATATGGATGTTAGTGATATATGATGCTTATCAAAAGTAAACTGAATTATATGAATATCTTCTAAAATTTGGATTCTGCTTTTCCGCACTGATCACAAGTTGTAATTCTATGTTTTTTTTAATGGATTATCCTTCATTATTCTCTGTTACGAAAAGTTACTATCTTAAACTTTCAAATTTAACTTGGAAACGATTGAAAGAAACTGTTTTTTCAGATTAATATTTTATCTCCTTCGCTTCTTAGTATGCATGATAAAGGTGAAGGCTTAGAGGCACTAACCAGTATTCCGAAATTGATGAAAATTGCCGGAAACAGAGATTATGAGGAATGGCTAAATTTCATTATAGAAGCATCCGGCACAACTGACGCAATACATAAACTAAAAGTTCGAATATGCTCATAATTTTTCTTATTTTCCGGAAATCTTCAATTAAATACCAAATTTGGCATAACGGTTTTTTAAAAATTAATTCAGGAAAAGCAAGATTTGGATTGGATACCACCTGCTTATAAATCAATGCCACGTGGAATTGATGGTCAACCATTGTATTTTACTAAAGAGAATGTAACTGAAATTGATCCAGAATTGGCTAGGAAAGTGGAGCTTTTCGAAAACTTAACGTATTCTCTTACGCCAAAGCAGGTTGCATTAATTTCCTCATAATAGCATTAATAAATGATTCTTCAGTGTTTTAAATTAATGACATAAACTTCAATTTCATACTAGAAAGGATATAAAATGAGAGAATTCAAATCTAGACTAACGAATCCTTATATCTTGGAATTCTAGCGTTTCTGATTTCGAAGTTATTACCGGAAACGGAATAACTGTAGTTTAATGGAAGTTGTTAATAATGAATAAATTGTTTACCATACCATTTAATAATACAGAATTGATACAGATGGCAGAGTTCAATACAACTGGATTCTCGATGATGACCCCGAAGCAGCTAATGATGTTCTATGGTCCACAATCACCTTTGAACGATAGCAAATCGTTGGAATTTTTCATGTCTTTAAGTGAAGATGATATGCATCGTCTTCTCATTAGTGATATTCGTAAATTGGCTCAAATACGTTTACCACTAAGAATACTTCATAAACGACAAACCATACTTACTCCCTCAGCTTTCACGAAGAGTATTTTTAGTCCAGGAGGGGCACCATCCATTCTGTCACCTGTAGCATTTTCATTAACAATTTTTTCTCCATCAGTTTTCGGTTCTGCTATATTAAGTCCAAGTGTGTTCACCGCCTCATCTTATCCCCAAGTCTTTTGGAGTCCGGCAATTTTATCACCATCGTCATTTGGTCCGTTATTCTATCTCCTTTCTTTCTTTCTATTCTAAGCCTGGTGCTTTGGCACTTCCATATTATCGCCCACCGCATTTCCCGTTATTATGTCATCGTTTGTACTTTCACCTTCCATTTTGAGTCCATTTGCTCTAAACCCTTTCATTTTTTCAACATTCGGCGTTACCTCTCTAATTGGGAGTCCATTTCTCTTGTCGCCTTCTTTTTTCTCGCCCACTTATGTCAGTGCAGTGATCTTTTCGCCAAATGCATTCTCGCCTCTTTTTAATTCGACCGGTAAAGATGTTACAGTGTTATTTTCACCTAGTGTTGGAAGTTGACTGTATGTCCAAATATCTTCGAACATTCGGACATTGTCGCCGTTTCATCACAATTTTCTAAAATTAAATCAAAAAAGATTGCTGTTTCTTTCTTACGTTTCTCATCGATTTGTTTCAAAATGTATATTTTTCTCCATAAACTTTATTATGTTTTGCGCTTATCATTATGACTTTGTTAGTATAATGATACCCTTCATTATCGTTATCAGAATATCTCAATGATAAGACATCAAATTTTACAAATAACAGATAATGTTTGCAGTTGTATTTAAAAAATTATTTTGAAAACGAAATTTTTCTCATTTCGATTTGCACTTTTTAGTTTTACCGATTTAATTGATATGGTACTGATTTATGCAAAATTAAGTGGAAATGCCATGTGCAGTCAGGAAATGTAGAGATTTGCTTATAATAAATTATGTTTTTTATGTAAGTGGAAAATGTCGAATTGAATAAGTTTAATTATAATTTTGGAGATTCAATTGAAATGCCAAATGATTTATGCTTCATCATTGTTTGTCTTTGATTTTGTATTTACTTTGGAGGGATTCAAAGTGTCAAATACTCTGAACTTTCTCCTCAGCAAATCTGAGTTACACTTTTTTTTATTTGTTTCCTAAAGTTATTTCGCAAAAGCAAATATTTCACTCACTTTTTTTCCTTGCGGATGCAAGCGGCAGAAATAATCTTTCCAACTTTCAATTTTAATTTGAATAATTTGAAAAAATAATTTCTTCACTTTTTATCTTTTAGAGATTTTGTCATCTCAGTGTATGTTTTACGTCGCCGTTTTGTTTTTTTTTTTTTTATTTTAAAACCAAACAGAATTTTGCAGTGGGCGATATTTCATGACCAGGCCACATTCGTAGCTGTTGAATGATTTATACGGTGTACTTCAAGGATTGTAATTTTATTATTTTTCTTTTAATTTCTTTTAATTTTTGCTTCTGAAATCCAATTTTTAAACTTTCAATCTTCATCTTAGAATGTATTAATTATCGTTCCATCAACTCAAAAGTAATTGAATAATTGAATTTTACTGGTGAGAAATAAATATTTTAATTTCTATCAAAGATTTCTTAATATACTGCTTGGGCAAACCGAACAAACTGGCCAATTGTTCAATTCATTGTTGAAAAAAGTTAAATTGATTTTATAAAAAAGAAGGAGAATCGCATCGCTTCAAAATATGTTACGAAAATAATGGATGGCACTTACAAGTTCATGCAATGCTATTGCCAAGTATTATTGCAAATTATTCTTTGAAATGCAGATTAGAAAACTTTCATTCGGCTTTTTATTTGTTTCATGCAAAATATTGGAGATCGATGTTATAAAGTCTAATTTGAAATATTAAGTCGAAAGAAACCTGGAAAGGAAGTAGGCTATTTTGCTTTCTCATTCAGCTCTTGCTTATTAATCAATTTAACATAAGCAATTTTCTTTCGATTTTGAAAGGAAATTTCCAAAAGTCCCTAAGTTTCCATTGTTTGGAAACCAATCTTTCCATTTACTATTCTAATTCTGCTAGTGAAAATCGCAGAATTGATTACGCAAAGTTAAAAAACTTCTGTTTAAGAAAACTAAGAATAATCAAAAAAATAAGCCAAAAAAAAAAACGATTCATCTTTTTTAGAAAACTAAGAGCTTCTGCATTATTTGAGTAATTCGACATATTTGAATGAATAGTATCTTCGTTTTGCCTACTACCATCATTTTCAAATATCTCATTAATTAATTTCCATCATTCGAATCTTTTGTTAAATCCATACAACATCTTTCCAAGCTCTTCTTAAATATGGTAGTGACTCCGATGCATTGAATTCTAATCCTTCTATTCGATCTAATTTGTGCTTTGAAGTATTTATTTAGGTATACTGCTTAAAATTTTCGAAATGCTTCTACTTGCTTGAATACTATTTCTTCACTTCCATTATCATGATATTATAAAGGATTTTTTTTGTTCATTTAATTAAAATAGAGTCAGCTTACTGAATTGAAAATTAAACGATATTTAGCATCAAGTCTTGAGCTCGAATAATCGGATAAAATGAGCTTATATGGTTTCAGATTTGAAACCGGAATAGAAAATCATAATCGCTTTATTTTTGCTTCATATTTGCACCTTATTTTACAACTCCTATTATGAATGCTTGTTTTCTGCTGAATTTATAACAGATTTTCTTGATGATGATGATGATGATGATGATGATGACGATGATGATGATGATGGATACATAAATTTTCGCATTTATTTTATCATGAATACTCGTTGTCACCAATATTTATTTCATTTTGAAACATATAGCATTTCTTTTTCTTCATAAAGATTCAAATAAATACCTAAATTATATATTGCTCTTCTGCTTTCGTGACAATTCTTCCTTCTCGGAAGCATCACTTTATTGTAATTTTTTGTTTTACATATGCTATAACTTTCAGATATCATTTCATTATTGCGGTAATTCGCAATCCAGAAAATAGAACAAAAACAGAAATCCAGAAAGTGAATTAAAAAACTTTGCTTATGGCAGAAGGGCTATTTTAATATGACAAATTTTTTCAAATTTTAGGAAAGGTACACATTGTTTTCCTCTACTCATTTTTTATTTTCCAAATCATTGAACCTATTTTGTCAATGAAAGTACAGGTAGTAGTCCAAATAAAATCTATTATCCTATTAGAATCAAATGTTTCTTTAATTTTTAAGCCTCTTATTTAATGTTTTATAACTATGACATATTATTTATAAAAGTCCATTTAACTTCTTTTTTCCCTTATTCTTTGCTTTCTGCATTTATATTTACTTATAAATTTTTCCATATCACAAGCAAATCTTTAGAAATGTTGAAGAAACATCAGTTCCATTCAAAAAAGTAATTAAATCATATGACAAGCGGGCTATTTATTTGCATCAAAAAATTACATATTTATTTTTTTACTTACACTTTTCATCACTTTTATAATTTTTTTTAAATCTAAAAAATAATTCAGAAATTCAATTCAAATAAAATCATATTCACACTGTTAAAAAATGTTAGAGACAACTTGAGCAATTCTTAAATACTAAATATTTCAAATAAATCTTTCATATTTAATGCAACCTTATAGCTTTAGTTTCCGTAATTGTGCTCAATGTTGTGAGCGTATTTGCATCTCAAGCATTTGTTCAAAATTGTAATTTTTTGAAAAAATTTTTAATTAAATAGAAATTATTTGCTATGCTTTCCTTTAAATTAATTGAATAATAAGCTTCATTTATCTTTCTTATATACATTATCAGTAAATTAAATTAAGCTATACGTCGGTGAGCAAATTACTTAATTCGTAAAACTAAGCTAACATTCGATGATTGCCAACTTACAATCTAAATGTTATAGGCTATGCTCCACTTATAAATTCTAAGCAAATATCCTACTGAAGCATGGAATTATGAATGTTAAATTTGATTATAAGTCACTTCGAATGAAATATTTTATCCCTTAAATTACTTTTTCAGATATAAATATTTCATGGATAATATTTTTTTAAAAGGAAATTCGAATATTATTGAGCGAATATTACTGAGTGAATTATTGAGTGAAAAATTTTTGTTATTCGTTTTCTTTAACAATGATTAGATTTATTAACTGTTGGATGCATCATATCATCCATCGGTTATCGAAATTAAAACTGCGAAGAAAATGTTCTAATAAATGAGCAAGAAGAAAATCATTTAACTTTTTATTGATATCACACATATGAAGTCTAATATGAGTTTATAAAAAATATGTCATATTAAGCAAATGTACATGCTAATATTATAATTATCTCTATACTTTATTATTATTTTTTTTTGATATCATATCTAACATGATAATATTATATTAATAATATGATAATAATTTCTTAACAAATGCTTAATAAATATGTTATTCACTGTATATTACTATATTTCTCTACATAAATCCAAAAAAAAAAATCATGATTTATCCAAAAAGTAATCCTTTGATTTTTCCAGAAACATAATAAATCAAACATTTGCTTATTTTTCATACATTTCTCTTATGTACATAGTTTTACTCGTCTGAAATGTGTAGTCTAAAAATATTATACTTAGTATATAATGTAGCATTGATTCTATAATAAATCACTTGAGAATATATGAATAGCGCTGAATAATACTTCACATGAATTGTCTATCAAGTAGATTCTGATTATCATTTACTTCACTTTTTTGCTCTCTTTTCTAATAATGGTTCTTTTAATTGTAGTTCGAAATGTATCTCTTATAATCAAAATTCAAAATCATGAAATCAAAGTCTAATAGGACCATATTGCTTTACGAATATTCGGAGCAATGATGTAAGTAGTAATAGTACATCAAATGATAAATTAATATATTTTTAGTTTAATCTGGCATCAAATTTTCAACACGACGCTATTTAATCCTACTGTTCATACTTTAATGTCACATATGTTTCTCAGAACAATATTGTCACAATATATTGTCATAATATTGTCACATATATTTCTGAGAAAGTTGGAGCATAGAGTTAATTGCTAGCAGCATTGGCACTGATTATCAGTATATTCAGATGTTCTAATTACGGCAATGTCTTTAGTTGTTATTTGTCAACAAATCAACATAACTGAATTCTGAATGTTTGCAATTTTGTTTCATGCTAAATTCAAAAAATTGAAATTATAATGTGAACTAATGCTTAATTATACTCACAAAAATCAATATATGGAGTTGCGATATCACTTATCTAGAATAATGATTATAATAGTTTAAATAGTTAAATTATTGATGCAATAGTTTTCTCTTCTTCCTTATTAGATTAGTCTAAAATAATGACCACATCTATTGCTAAAAGTAGCATTTCCGGATTTTCGGTCTAACTGTATAAAATGCTAGCAAGTCGGAATATTATATTATTAGCATTCTAATAAAAAAATCATAATGCAAATTTTGCGCCTTAATGATCTGATTAATTGCATATTTTTGTCGCAAGATCAAGTTTCTAATTAATTTTACACTGATTCATAGGTGATAAATGAAATCAACCCGTTACGATCCGATTAAAATTACAATTCCTAATTTCATAAAAGAAAACATGCCCTTTTTGATATAATACTTTTCACTGCTCTTCCATTATATGGTCAAATTTTATTCACTTTTATACTATAAAGTGACTGATTATCAATTAAAATAATCGTCTGCAAATTCCAAAAAAGATAATCGAATATTGGGTAAATCAGGTAAGTGATTTTGCACAGAATTTTTGAGTGGCGAATAATGACATAATTATAAATTGTTAATAAATATAACATAAAGTGAGGATTGCATAAATAATTCTGAATTTCCCACTTACTGTAACATATCAATATGTTTATTTTCTAGAACATTATCGTATTTAGCGTATATCCTATTAAATTATGCTGAAAAATTAAAATGTTTGATAATAATTTTTAATTTATTCACTTGCACTCTTCTGGAATGGATTTGATAGAATTTATTTGTAAGCAAAACTTTTTAATTTCGAGATTTGAAAGGAGAATACTGAATAAAGCAATTGAAGCTTATCACCACGGATGATAGATAATTAATTATTGATTGCCATTATTTTCGTTTTTCTTCGTATTTGAAAAGTGAAAAAAAAAGAAAACACTATGTTTCCTAAAAATGTTTATATCTGTTTGTACCTTTTTTTGGCATTATTACAACTGTAAGATTTTTGGCAAAAATTTAATTTAACAAAATTTGTAGCATTGGAAGAGAATTTACTTCTAAAAAGTATTATTGAATGGACCATACCACAGTTTTTACCAGTAGCGTGATACACATTTCAATGTTTCATCTTTACTAATCGTTAACCTTAATTGATATTGCCATGCTACCTTCACTATTTTCATTTGAACTTCATCATCATCAAATTTAAAATTTACTTTATTCTTACGCCATACTTCCTTAATGCATCGATAAATTTTTGCTTTATCAACAAAATGATTATCACCACGGATGAATACTGAATGAAGCAATTGAAGCTTATCACCAAAGGTGATGAGTAGGCCAATGTTAAATTCGAGAATTCGAGAAGAAAAAGTTGAAAAAAAGTAGAAAGAAAATTTCCCGTTTTTATGACAAAATATATTGCAATTCCATTTGAACATAGTCAATTCAATGTTTTTTGCAAAAATTGAAGTGTCTTTCTCATACTATGAGTAGAAAAACTTATTTTCTTACATTTCAAATATTAAATGAGATGACTTTCAGTACTTCAAACTATTTTATTCCTTTTTAAATGATGATTAACGAAATTAATGAATATAAGTATCGACCAGGAAAATTTGATTTTTGCAGATCTAAAATTAAACTACTGATCTCAATAAATTGACATTTTTAGTTTTATTAGAGAAAGGAAGATTTAATCCAATTCTCGATTAATTTCTATCCTATTTCTCAGATTTTTTCTGATCAATCTGTTGCGGAAAAGAAGAAGCACATGCTTATTTTCTATCGCAGAAAAATTTTCTTTGACGAAAAAAATAATTGTTCGAATAATTGATGTTATATATTTATACTGCTATTATCACTGTTATATTATAATTAATTATTTATCATCATTATTTTCATTTTTCTTTAAAATATCAAAATGTGACCTTTTTCCTTTGCAAGATTATACTTCATTTTTTTCTTGCCTTTGCTATTGTTAATAATACTCTATCATCTATCCATCATAATCCAGAAAAGGAAATTAAAACGCTGACTTTGTCAGGTATCGCTTATCATTCCAGCAACAAAATCACATCGTCAACAATAATATATGTCATAATTTATGGAAGAAAATATACATTTTGAAATAAAAACAATGAATTTTCAGAACATGCGAATTAACATTCTTTTTAAATTAATTTTAAGAAATTGCATCGAAAAAGTAACAATATCTGAATATTCTAAGGTATTTAATTATAAAATTAACTTCCCACACTGGGTGAAAACATCACCATGGAACCTATACTGGTTGAATTAAATGAAGGTGAGTAAGCGCTCGGTGAAAAGAGTAAAAAATTGTAATAAGAATGTGAGCCATAAGATGGTGACAGACAAAATGGGCTAAGTAATAGACCGCCAAATGACGACGGTGAGAAGATAGAAGGATTTAGACAAAAGGGACTCATTATACCGGGTGAAAGCGTGGATGGTGATAAAACACTCGGTGATAATGCTCTAGGCGATAAAACGGACGGTGTTAGTGCAGCAGGACTCAGGACTGAAGGATTAAAGGCAGATGGTGATAGGATAACGGTAACAAATGCTGCTGGTGATAGTACTGAAGGACTAAACATACTTGGAGATCCAAGCACAGCGATAAACACAGACGGACTTAATATAGAAGGACCTAAAACTGATGGAGAAAGAAGAGATAGTGCAACTGCTGTAGGTGATAGAATAGATGGTTGTAGTGCACTTGGTTGGAGAACAGATTGACCTCTAAATGTGGCTTTGAGTATGTTTTGCCGTTTTCGACGTATTTTCAGTGGCGAATGTATCTTAGCCATTTTACGAATATCACTAATGAGAAGACGATGCATATCATCTTCACTTAAAGACATGAAAAATTCCAACGATTTGCTATCGTTCAAAGGTGATTGTGGACCATAGAACATCATTAGCTGCTTCGGGGTCATCATCGAGAATCCAGTTGTATTGAACTCTGCCATCTGTATCAATTCTGTATTATTAAATGGTATGGTAAACAATTTATTCATTATTAACAACTTCCATTAAACTACAGTTATTCCGTTTCCGGTAATAACTTCGAAATCAGAAACGCTAGAATTCCAAGATATAAGGATTCGTTAGTCTAGATTTGAATTCTCTCATTTTATATCCTTTCTAGTATGAAATTGAAGTTTATGTCATTAATTTAAAACACTGAAGAATCATTTATTAATGCTATTATGAGGAAATTAATGCAACCTGCTTTGGCGTAAGAGAATACGTTAAGTTTTCGAAAAGCTCCACTTTCCTAGCCAATTCTGGATCAATTTCAGTTACATTCTCTTTAGTAAAATACAATGGTTGACCATCAATTCCACGTGGCATTGATTTATAAGCAGGTGGTATCCAATCCAAATCTTGCTTTTCCTGAATTAATTTTTAAAAAACCGTTATGCCAAATTTGGTATTTAATTGAAGATTTCCGGAAAATAAGAAAAATTATGAGCATATTCGAACTTTTAGTTTATGTATTGCGTCAGTTGTGCCGGATGCTTCTATAATGAAATTTAGCCATTCCTCATAATCTCTGTTTCCGGCAATTTTCATCAATTTCGGAATACTGGTTAGTGCCTCTAAGCCTTCACCTTTATCATGCATACTAAGAAGCGAAGGAGATAAAATATTAATCTGAAAAAACAGTTTCTTTCAATCGTTTCCAAGTTAAATTTGAAAGTTTAAGATAGTAACTTTTCGTAACAGAGAATAATGAAGGATAATCCATTAAAAAAAACATAGAATTACAACTTGTGATCAGTGCGGAAAAGCAGAATCCAAATTTTAGATATTCATATAATTCAGTTTACTTTTGATAAGCATCATATATCACTAACATCCATATTTATAGCGATAAACTTTAAGAATTAATAACTCATCTGATCCTTAGTATCATCAGGTGCCATTGATAGCAGACGCGGTGAACCAAATCTGATGTCTTATTTTCCAACTTAGTACTATTGGCACCACCAAGGACCATCGCAAGTTTAATTGCTCGTCGAAAGAGTTGAGCGATTTCCAAAGCTTTTTTTGTTTTCACATTATTTTTGCCCAGTCCTTGCAAGACATTATCTGATATGCCTAATTCCTTCAGTAAATGTTTTTCATTCTAAAAGAATAATTTATTTATCAATAATGTTGTAATTAGCACATTTCAAAATTAATCATTGATAAAACCATCTTGTAATTTATTTCTTACAACACAAATAGAAATAAAGTGATTGTTTTTTTCAAATATGAAAGATACAATCAGGAAAACCGAATTGTCGAATTCGGTCCGAGAATTTCTTCAAATACGTTTACCAGTTTTAATTTTGGTTTCACATTTTCGAAATACTGATTCAGTGGAAATTGTTTTTTCAGTTGCTTAGCAATTTCATTTTTTTCTTGTCCTTGTCGTCTCATGTTTTCGACGTCGTACATTGTTTTTTTCCATCTTAATTACTGGATGTCATCTTTTTTCTCTTTCCGCTCTTTTTTAAAGTGCTGTGAAAATTTGATTCGTAAAATGAATTTATGTGGATATATGCGACACTCTACATCATTTCAGTTTCACTTCATATATCGTTTTGAGAACTATCTGATATTTTCGACACATTTTGCAATTTAAAATTATGATATAAATACATGTAAAGACAAAAACTAACGATGAGTTCGGATCCTTATTTTTGACAATTTTTGTCATCTTTGACAAGTATTTGCCGAGAATTCCAAAGGGTGTCAAATTCTCATACTCGGTATGTAACTTATAATTGCGTCGACTGATTATACTTCGTCGCGTGCGAAATTCCACCCGTCTCATTTCTCTCCCTGACTCCACATTACCGTAATGTGATTCAGATTGAATTAGACTATCGATTCTCCTCTGCTTTCCACTCAATAATTTTTGCAGCCTTTGTATATGGGAAACTGTATAAGAAAGATGATATGAGCATCAATAATTGAATCAAGTATCAAATTAAGTAATTAATTACCATGCTAATGTTTCAAGGGGTACTCATCCGAGAATCTGATACAACAAAGCCATGTATATATATAATACTGATATAAGTGTATGCAATGTATGAATTTGTTCTAATCTGTTAAACTTTTAAATATTCAAGCGACTGTATTTCCCGTCATCTTCTCGAAAATTAATGTGGGAAAAGAGTGGAAAAGTGAAACTACTACTTGACGTAAGTATATCTTTAAAAGTGGAAAGTTCACTTACTTCTTGAAGTATCTACCTGTTTAGGTTTAGCATCAATGGCTCGAACTAAACATCGTGCCTGTTCATGAATATCTTCAGCAGCACTTGAACACTTTTGAAGTCGATTCCGTTCATATTCGTTCAACTTAGTTAGACTAAAGCAATGTTTTTTTTAGTGTTAGTTTCTATTTTAGAATTCATACCTTTGATTACACTTCACGTTTATTTAAATCTCGATTATTCAACTGCGATACAAATTTCTGGATTCCCCATAACACGTGAATTTGATTTCCTATTTTTGGACCATTTTTGGCATAATGAATAGTTAAACTGACTATTGAGTGGCAATACAAGACATGATACTGCTCAGTGCCTGATGGTTCCATCTTTCGAATAATTCAATTCCGGCTTCTTTTGATATTGGTATATTTAACTTTTTACCATCATAGTACTGTGCAAAAGGCATTGTTTCTCGAGTATATTGGATAGAACTTGAAACCGAATCAACAGTAATACCTAAACAAATGAATGATAAAGTATACATGCAAATATCATAGCAATAACGTGAAGTGATGAGTCGACGATGACATATTTCTCAAGTTTCAGGAATCCATGTAGCATTCAAATAAACTTCAACTTACAAACAATCCATGCGACAAGCAAAATCGCTATGTGTTGCTTGTGGTTTCTCATTACATATAAATCACTGCGATGACGCTAGAAAATACCCTGCAAAACTAAATATTTTATTTGAATGAATTATTTAAAGGTATAATTCTATGTATTACAGTTTAATTTCAAAAAAATTTTGCAATCGTTTGAATTGCAGTTTAGGTTCCAGGAATAGTATGACGATGCAAAAAATTTTCTAGAATTACAGATTTAAAAAAGCATAAATCTTAATCAGTCTAACTGTAGCAATTAATCGTTTTTTAATTATGAAATAAAGTTCACGACTAAAAATAATTTATTTTTCTAATGTAAGATTTATTGGATTATTTTATTTGAACTAAATCTGATTTATTGAATTGTTTGAAAAGATCATCTATTCGGGAATTTTTTTTTTCTTTGATATTTTTTAAATTTTAAATAGGCATAACAGTATGCTAACGAAATATGAAACGCATCACTATTAACACCATTCTTTATAAAAACGTAAAGATGACGTATTATTGTTATCCGTTTATCCATGAAAAAATGTTAGGAAGTAAATTTTGAAGTGTATTTTTTTGAAACAAAAGAACTGAATTCTAATAAAGTCGAAATTAGTTCTTAAAAGGATATTTTTAAAGTAAATTTTTTTCTCAACCTCCTCTAAAAGAAAGAAACTTTTTTCTGAAATTAATTTATCCACAATAGAAATTTCACATTTCAGTAATACTCTCCAGAATTCTTCCAATGAAATGTTATCTGATTGTCACTTTTTGTTAAAATTTTTAAGTGCAATTAGAACAGCAATGAAAAAGTAGCACTCTTATGTGGTTAATGAGAATAAAAAGAATGCAACAAAAGAAAAAATAGTTCAAAAATTTAGTAAACGTACTGCAATTCATTTAATTTTTTAATTTCATTTTTAAGTGATTTTTCATCAAAAGGTCAGATGAAACATTTGTACTCAAAAACAGTCATTTGTCATTTTTTCTCATTTATCTTCGTTGTTTTTTTTCGAATAAACAATTTTTCATGTGTGATGAAATTTTGTCCTTTTTCTGGTTTTGTCCATTTCTCGCTTAAAACATATTTCTCATATTTATTGATGGACAGCTTTAATTATATAAATTTCAAAATTAGGAAAGTTTCAATTTTTACTGCAGCTTCTCTCTTCGTTAAAATCATCGGATGGGATTGGCTCTCTATTAGAATACTCCTCCCAGCAATTTAAATTGTTATTGTTTTTTATAGGAAAAGTCAATGTTTCCAATTCATGTCATCGACTTTCAAAATCCATTACTGTATCTTTGATTATTAGCTGATTAGCTATTTATTTCTGATATTGAAAATGTTATGTTATATGAAGTGTTTCCCGAATGCTTCATCATTTCGGTCGCTTTTTTAACATATTTAAATATGTACGTAAGAAATATAAATTATCATTTTATTGGCTGTTGCTAAGTCTGAAAAATCAATGACAAAGATTTAGATTAAGAAAAATCCAAGAAATGTATGGACAATCCGAGGTTAAATATTATTAAACAAGCCAGGAGTGAAAAAATAATCTACAAATATTTGAAATTTCTTATCACAGTACGAAAGTTTAATAAAGAAAAAGCAATAAAAAATTTAAAAAAAGTTAATCAAAAATGAATAACGTCTAGAAGAACAGATAAAAGTGTATATAGTACATGGTAAGTATTTTTTAATATATTTTAGATTGAGATATTAATATGACGGACATTTTGGCATAACGACAAATATAAAGGGAAAATTAAAGTACGGCGTTATCGTTAAGGTATAGATCTGACCATTATTTATCATTTTGAAATCATTAAAGATAATTCTGTCAAATTTTAAACGTAGTCTCTTTTGTAATCAGTTAATTAATAATTTCATCTGTTCAAAATACAAAGTTGCTGTATTTTTAGTGTATTATTAATGAAATCCATTAATTAGAGATTTAATTTTAACCAAGGAAAATTAAATTGTATTGTAAATTAATTGTTGGATTACTGTAGCGATAAAATATGAACTAACATTGGAATAGTGTGGCGATATTTGTGATATAAATTAAAGTTGAAGTATAGTGATATTTGTGATATAAATTAAAATTAAAGTATTATATATATTATCGAAAATGGAAGTAAATTTGACAAGGAATAGTATTATGGTTACATGATGATAAATTGCACCTGCGATAATGATCAAAGCAATGCTTAACAGCGAATACTACTGTTCGGATCGAATGTTTTAGGCTGAAAGTGTCAAACTTCGTTGTTTATTTCATAGTTCAGATTGTAATTTCATTAGAAAACCTTACAGTTGTATTATTCTGATTCCATATCATAAATTCAGTAATTTACGAGATAATTTCTCTTACTTCATCCCATCGTTATCATGATGCAGCGGTATTTATTATTGTTGTTATATTACTAATAATAGTAATAATGATAATAATAATTCTCGATCTCAACTTTCCCCCATTTTATCACTCTAGTTTTGTCAGCAATATTATTTTTGATAATTAATTTTATTTTTTGTGTGAGAAATATTTCTTTTCGTTTTTTAATACGATGATAATGATACACGAATTTAATTTTTGGAAAATTGAAACACTAACCTATTTTCTCTGGTCATTGTGTACTCTATCCTTTCTGCGCTTCCAGGAGGAAGTCTTTCTTTATGATAATTAATTCTCATTATTAAGATCGTAACATATATCTGGTGTATCAATGAGCTAGATTATATTCGAACAGTATCTGGTGTATCAATATGATTCAAGCGATTCACTTTGTAATATTCGAACGATTTCAAAACAGGTTGAATTTCAATATCCTGAACAGTTTATTGTTGCCATCGGACAAATTCTGTTTTAAAAATTTCCCTCGATTTTTTTCTTAATACTTTTGTATTTCTATTATATTCTAGAACGAGAGAAACTATTCTTCGGTAGTTTGTTCTCCAATAAACTTTATGGAGATCTTTGACTATAACGTTATTAGCATATCAATGTAAATGATAGTTCAATGTTTATTCCCAAAAAATTATGCCGTTTGTGGCAATGGAAATATTTTAAAAATCTTCCGAGTTTTTATAAAACTTCTTAAGAAAAATTGATGAAACCTTAAAATTAAGTCAGGTCAAATCGTTTCAAGAGAAGAATCAATTTCTATATTTTAAGATTATAAAATGATTATTACAAACACTGAATATTACACATTGTATTCAAGTACTTCAGAAGCCAAAAATAGAACAAGCATATTTTATACAATTTACAGAAATGAAAACAGAAAATTTAACACAAAAGAATGTTGGCCGATTAAGTCTGTAGTACTAAATTGGATAAAGATAAATTATGATTAATAAAGTTATAATAAAATGTTTGATAGTTACATTAAGAAAACCGATGTCTTACCGAAGAGGATTGCATGCCATTCTTTGTTGATAATTTACCTATATATAGATATACATATATAAAATATTTCTACACTGTTATTTGTTTAAAAGTTACTGCAAGAGATATAACGCACATCTGGAGAGTACCAGCTTTTGATGTAAAAATTGATGCAATATCAGGTAGACAGGTTCAATGTCAGAAAGTCTGTTGTTTATAATTGGCAATGTTATGAATTATGCGATTAAGGTCATGCATTATGTGTTGTTAGAGCAGTAAGTAAGGAAAATTTTAATGAATGGATGAAAGTAAAAGTTAGTAAGTTAAATTTGGAGTATATGTATGAGTGATATATCAAATGGTATAAGACATTGGTTATTTTCTATAAATCATTAAGGTATAAGAATGTCATAAATTATTTTTTTCTAAACTAAGTGGAATCATTGGTAGATTGTTATCAATGATTATTTGTAATCAGCTAAAATATATTAATATATTAAGGAATAAATACTAATTATATAACGTAATAATTACAAATGAACTTTTCTCGTTTGTATAAATTCGTTCTTTGTTTGGATTTATTGAAGATTTTAAAATCGGACTGTTTTAAATCTCTCGCAAAAAATTTTAAGCAAAATAAATTCAGTTAAATTAAAAAAAAAATTCAAATATATTGAATTGACTTCAATATAAAAATATTTTCATGTTATTCAGCGTCTGATTCTAGAATCAATTAATTGCTAAAGTGTAGATATTTTCAAACTGCTACATACTCATTCATTATTATATCTGTATTATCTTAATGTGTCTGATGTTTCAAAATAAATTTTAAAACTGATAATCTTAAATGATTCAACCAAAGAACTACTGATTTGATAAATAATTACTCTTATGAAATGTTATGGGAAAAGAAACTCTGCGATATAACATTTGAACAGACAGGGATTTAATTTGATTTCATTGTTTCAATCAGACTTACTAACTACTAATTATTAAGTGAAAAATTTAAATAAACAATGTATTTTCATCCTAAATATATCGCTTTATTAATTTCACATGGACAAAATGAAAAGAGAGTTTCCATTGGAATTTCGATGGACAATTAGTCAGGAAGTTTCACTTCGCAGATTCGTTATTTTTAATTCTATTTGTGCTAACAAATTATGCACGAGAAATATCTTTCTTGACATTTAAAAGCTTATCTTATTATTATCATAATAAGATCCAATGTTGAATTTATCAATTGGGTACTGATTTACATAATTCGACAGATGATAGATATCCTAACAATAATTTAGTTAGGAATCAACTTATTCTATTCAAATTGCTGCAAGTTCTTTTTTTCAAAATTGTTCTAAATATTTCATAGATTTTCAGAAAAATAATTAATAAAAGAATTAATATGCTCCTATTCATCCTTCATTCATATCATGATCAAGATAATTTTAAAATGTGTGGATGTTATGGTATTGGAAAAGCTCAGAATTAATAAAAGTCAAAACATTCTCACAGTTCAACGCTATCAACAACTTTGAAAATTCCAATAATTTTCTGCTACAAAAATTTCGTAATTCAAAATGCCAATTTATTACTTTGTTGAACATTAAAATATCGTTTTATAAGAGAAAATTCGAGAGGTAATAAAAAATTTAAGAAATATATTGAAAATTTCACTGTAGTTGAAGACGAAATTTCAATTGTTTCATTGCATTTTCTAATTTGAAAATAATTAAAATTTTTGGCTATGAAATTTTACTGTTTTCATTGGCTTAACTTTTTGATTTCATTTTAAATATCGAAATTATTTTTAAAACAATTATAGTCAGTGGAAGATAATTACATAATATTTAGTGCAATAATGCCAGCATATATTCTTTACAGAAAACTTACAGTGCACTTAGCTATTATCATATCAGTCAATTAGAATAAGATAAACAAATATATAAATGGATCAATTAGCATGTACAGAAAATGTGCTTAGGTGAAAATTAATGAATACTTTGAATAAAATATTTCAAGTGATAATTAATAAATTTTAAGTAAAATGAGTGCATATGAAAATTCATCACTTTTTGCTTCTTTGTAATATGTGATCAATCGGTAACAGTTAACAGTTAACAGTTGATATCATGAAATTCTTGATAACTTTGAAATTCGATTGTGGTTAGCATGTGATTTGTTACCAATATATAGACCATCAATTGTGAAGATACTGCAATGAATGTTCATCAAGTTCAATTTTCTTGGAAAAAAATATACAAAAATGATCAAATAGCTTTGTTCAATAAGAATTTTTAATCAAAAGATATCAGTTACTAGTTCTGTTTGATTGATTCAGACCGCATAAATCATAAAATATATTTCCATTTAAATGATGTATTTATTCAAATTTAATTTTTTTCAATTATAATACGGTATTATTAAATTTTTTAGTAAGATATCTTCAGTATAAAAACAAATTATCCTAATTTCTGCTAAATTTTTCTGTCTTCACCAGCTGTACTCAGCTTCGAATTTCCATTTCGATAAAAAAGGCAGACATTATGGTCGGAAGTGTAAAAGCTATTTAGCAGATTACACTTGCAAATTCAGCAGACTTTATCAGGCCTTGTTTTCCTATTCATTGCGATTTTGATTTTTTGAGTTCAAAAAGGTGTAGGGAAGTATGATTATACATTAGCATTTATATAAAGCTGATGAAATTACTGGGCTCTATTAAAAATAGAACATATCATCAAGAGCCAATGATCAAAAAAACTTGAAACAATGGGAAAAAAGCCCAATTATTTACATGTCGAAAAAATTTGCTATTGAAGACTGATGTTCAGTTGTGGAAGTACACTATATGTGTGATTTTTACAGTAATAGACAGTATAACAGTGACATTCGAAAATTAAAACCTGAAATGTTAGACAACCAAATATAAATATACATGTTACATCCTATATTATTTGGGGTGTAAGAAAACAGAGTTGCATACAGTTGAGGCAAAAGGCCGCGTTTGTAGTGATAGATGTATGGGTTGGGTTTCCTGTAAATTCGTTGCAAAGTTTGTCTGAATCACTTTAAATTTGAAGTTGCGTGGAGCCGTAATGTCTTCTGAGACAATGAAACTTTTGCCGGATGGAAGAGAAGAAATAGTTAAAAAGATTATCCAATTGGGTCCAACGAATTTTAAACAAATTTCACAGCATATACTGGAAAGGATACCGAACATCGTTGATATCTCAGATATATTGGACGTAAAGGAGCGCGAGAAATTATTGGGAAGTTTACAGACTGATCCTGTGTCAGAACTTTCTGTTTTTGTAAGTTTATAGTTTGTCAGATTTGAATTTTTATAAATTTATTTTTATGCGGCGATTAATTTCCTGAATTTAATCACTTCAATATAAATATCATATTAAAATTAGGTGGCGGAGTTTTTTTTCTTTTGGAATTTTGATAGCGGATTTTATAAGGAGAATTTTTAAAGTTATATTTTAATTTTATGATCGTTTCAATGAACTTTCAAAACTGCTCCACTGCTGATTTGAATTCTTGTCTTTTATTTGTTGTCTGTTACTAATTGCTAAATCCTTTGTTTTAAGGAATTACAAGAAAATCGCATTTTTCATCAGTTTTTTAGAAATTTTCTAGATTTTTCCTTAATTTTTCAGTCTTCCAATTAATCTGGCCATTGGTACTACTACTATTTGTTGAGAAAGTTAACCTGAAACTGAATTGTTTATGAAAAAAACGAAATTTTATATTGAGATGCGAATGGCTTTATAAATTGAATTACGAAAAAAAAATGATGGAACAGGTAAAGTTCTTACATTTCTTAATTTTCAGCTGACCATAAGTGAATTATGGAAAAATATCGCATATTTTCAGCCTAAATTGCAGCCATTGCTTGACAGCCTTAAGGAAGTAAGTTTGGCATATCGAAATTCTTCCATATTTATCGTTTATTATTTTTAAGCTTAATAGAATGTTTTTATATTTAATGGAACTTTCTGAATTAGGTAGCAGTAGGTTTAACAGGTTCCAGTTACTTATTCAACAGCCCCAGTAGGTCGGTATTTCCAGTCTGGATTTGATGCTGAAATGGGAAATACAGCCGTGAAAATCTGGTCGGAAAGTGGCTTGACGGTTTCAAACCGATTGCGCAATATTTCATTTTCTGGACGTCCCAGTGTTAGAGATATCGGATGGACATTACGTAAGAGTGTCGCAAGGTAATAGTGGATCGTTGTTTGAGCGTTTAAACTTTTTGATTCTTTTTTTTAGTAATTGTGGAATAATTTATTCTATTTTAGTTAATATACCATTTGAATATTGTTCAAAACTAATAATGAAATCTAATCTAAATCTCTCCATAATATTTGATTATATATTAACGTATTGTTTGTAAATCTCATTCCCATTCTTTATATTGATGGTTTGAGTATTTGTTTCCTGTATAGAATGGTATTATGACAAACTAATATAGATTACTTATTTATTTTAGATAAGATTTGAATATAGCGTAAGAATATTCTTTCTCTTATCATTACTTTATATTGCTTAATTCAGTGTAAAAGAATTTTTTGTAAACGCATATAAAATATAGTTGCATCCCTTCATTTTCGTCACGTTATGACAAAAGCTAAGATCCTTTTTTTTACATGTGCATAAATAGGACTTTTTCTCATGTGGATTTTTTCAGAAGCTCATATATATCATCAGAATCTGCAATTATTTCTTTTCAGTAGTGACAATCCAGTGATGCATGCTACAGAAGTAATTCTACAGTTTGATACGGATCGAGGCTCAAAAATTATCGAGCTGAGTAAAAGCAAACTTACAGAACTTTACATGATGCTACAGGAAGTGCAGAAAAATTTGGATATTTTACTTGAAGGGGAATAGTGATGTTCGTGATTTTTGATATGATTTACCAAATTTCCCTTCGATTTTTTTGGTTAAAGTTAGGATCTCTCGCTAAATGTTTGTGGATTTTTTTTTTGCACTTCCTATGTTTTTTTTATAATAAATCTGCATTTTGTTGATATTGTGAATAAATTTGAATTTTGGTCGATTTTGCTCTTTGCTTCAAAAAATATTACCGATAAATTTTTGACTGAGGATTTCATTTTTGACTGCTGAAGCTTTCTTTACATTTTGTCGTAAAATGAGACTATGATTTCTTCGCTAAAATCATTTTCCAGTCAGTTATTATGTTGAACAGTTAGCCGGGATTCCTGAAGGAATACTAATTAATAGATATTGACAGTAATTAACAATGTAAAAAATATGAAATGAACTTAACTGAAATATAAATAAATTGAGACCAGAAACAAGAGCTGCAGACTTTAAAATTTTTTAAACTAAAGAAAAAATCTATGAATTTTCAATACTAGTCCATGGGCTGGTAGTTTCTTCTCTACATGAATGATGGGACATTATATCTTGACTGTGTGGTAGGAACTATATTATATTATTATTTGGTTTCTAAATTCATGAATAATTTTAAATTCACAACTTTAGAATCTAACTATTTGTAATTCAGAGTCGATATGCAGACTCTTATAAAGTCAAGAATTTCCACTTGAAAATTGTGGGTAAAATAACGTAATTGGTTTTTTTAAATGATGCTGCATTTCGTGTAGTTCAAAAAAAGTCTATATGATTGCTTTATCACGAAACAACGATAAAAGAAAACGAAAGTAGTGGAAAGCATTAAAATTGCACATGCCAACATTTAAATGTTTAAAGCTATTCAAAATCCAGCAAATTTATTAATTACAGTAATGTCTGAAAGTATAGAAGAGATGTATTGTAGTGGATGGGTATAGAGCGAAAAGATTTGATTGATATCAATCAATCCTTTTGAAAATTAATGATAAAATAAATATCTTCAGCTCTTGAAATATAACAGAGTGCTCCTCTTGGTTCTGATTCGAAATTTTTTCTTTTCAAACATTTTGTTTAGCAAGTGCAGGTCGTTAAAATACAGCTTGATCGTAAACAAAGGATTATTTTAGGCATTTGTTAAGAGACACAATCTGCAAAGCACAATAAAACATTTTGAAGAAGACACTGTTACAATGTATGGCAATACTTCAGTGGAAACTTAAGAAATTAGTTTATTTCATAGGTTTAAGTTTAAGTTCAAAATTTAATATTTTATCAGAAAAAAGATGCATTATTTTTCTCTATGCCGGGAAAATTAAGACTATAATTAAAAGCAAAAAAAAAAAAATTGGTAGAAGTTAAATTATTCCTTTCAAGAAGTTAAGGCTCGGCTAGTCTTCAAAATCCTTTTATCCAGATAATTTCTGATGATAATTACTATTGCCTAAATCTTAATATAATCATGAAGATTAAATTTTTCAATCTTCTTAAATATTCTGGAATCGTTTTCAAATATAACTGCCATCGAAGCATTTAGTTAAAAAAAAAATAAACGACTAAACAGTTTCGTCAAACGAACACAAAATAGCAGACGAAATCTTTCTTGCATTTTGCAGACCTTACGGAGAATAAATATGAAGATATCATCTAAATATCAGAAGTGGAACAAGTTTTCAAGAGACAAGAGAAACCAATTTAGTAAATTTCCAACTTGCTACCGTAATAGCATGATTCTGTCAAAGCTAATTCATTTGCTTATAGAAGATTTAGATTAAAAACTTGAAAAAACGATGATTCATAAAGATAGCCTCTAAGGCTTGCAACAATGCATAGTTTCACAGTAGGAGAAAGAACTAAACTATTTCAATTGACACATTTAAAATGATTTCGTTAAGAGGTCTTGGCATCAACGACCCCTACGCAATATATTCATAATCGAGATGTCCTTCTGCATATGTATTTTTCATTCATTGAGAGACAAATAGGAAAGTTATGAATGACATTCAACATTCAACACAATGTGCAAACTTGCAGCATCATGAAATTTTTTTTTTTGAAGAGCTTAATATTGAAATTATGGATTTTTTAAAGAAATTTAAAAAACTTTGGTGTTTCAAAGATTCCGTTAAATTTCAAGAAGGCTAAATTTCCAATCAGATTCTATATGAAGATAGCACTTTCAAGAATATATTCGTGATTATTATCATTATATAGTATGAAGATGAGAGAAAGTGGAAAGAATGTAAAAGAATGGTATATAGAAGAGGAAAGTTAAGATAAGAATTATTACATCAAAGTGATGGCAACTATTGAAAAAATGAAGAGTAAAAACCAAAAAGGAAAAAAGCATGAAAAAGAGCATATGCAATAATGAAAGGATGTCCAAATTATATGAAACCCCGACTTGGAATACATCATTGGAATCAATCAGCATTTAAGGCACCGTGTAACGCTGTGGATCGTTGTGGCGAAGACCAAAAAATAATAATCAGCACATTTGTGATATGATATCTTTCATGAGAAAGCTACGATTAGCAAAAATATAAGGAAAATAGAAAAATGAACAATTTTTAGAAAAGATATCAATTAGACAATTATCGAAAAGACTATCGATAATGTACTATGTGATAAGCTCACGTACAATAAGAATATTTATATTATTTATATTGATAATGATATATGTCAACTACATGATTAGGATTATTTTCAAAATTATCGATACTCAAATGGTTCCAAAAATTGAAAAATGCATCTGAGAATATATTTATTTAAATTAAAATACTAAATTTTCAATATATTTAGCAAATTTTATTGAGTGACTCAGCGATAGAATCTAAATTCTTTCATAAAACAATAGAAAGTTGAAAGTCGTTATTAATGTAGTCATTACATTTTATTTTTGTAGAAAAAAGAAAATGAAGCATCCTGAGATTATTGATGCTCGTTTATCCTTCATTCATTGATAATGAATATTGTTTAATAATTAAATAAATGAATTATTTAGCTTCATTGTCTCTTAATTTGAAATTTCTAATACCTAAAGTACAAAAAAATTTTCTCGTCATTTGTCATTTTGAAATATTGATTTAAAAATTTTTTTTGAAATATGTTTGAAAGCACTATTGTAGGAAAAATGGCAAAGTAACGAACAAAATATGAATGAGTTTCAAGATTTAAAATGTGTGGTTGAGTATTAAATTTCAACATTTGGGAATATTCAAATTCAAGGGAAACCCCGGAATATCTAAAAAAGTCTTGTACAATTGATAAGATAATAATTTAGCAAAAATTCAATGAAAAATAACAAATCATGCATTTCAGTCATACATTTCTCCATGATAAACATAAAATAGCCAATTACATAAATTAAGAAGAATTATAAAAGAAAGAATAAAAAATTATTATAACTTATTGAAATAATAAAATATATAGTTAGAGAATGTTAAAGAATTGATTAACAAGTTTAGAATAAGCTAACAATGACAAATTGAGAAGCAATAAATTAGCAGAAACTTACATATACATGCTTCACGACAATTATAGAAAATTTTTAGAACCAAAGATATTCGAAATATTATTAATTTTTTTATCTAGACTAGGTTAGTAGAATAAATTAAAATACACATTTTAGATATTTTAAAAGCTCAAAGGGAAAAAATATGGTTTAATCGAGAGAGATGAAACTAATAAGCTATCTTGTCATACAAAAAATTGGTGTAATTTCCAAACAATGGTTCAAACTATCATCCATAAAATGCTTGGACTTCTTTTTTCCATGAATATTAAAATCGCATCCAAGTTTCTACAAATTCTAGACGAAATATATACTAATTTTAGAGTTTGCTGGGAAAAAAAAACAATAATTTTTATTTCTAACAACAAAATTAAAATAGCCAGATATCTTTCATTGGAATCAATGAAATCAATCGATTTATTTCTAATTTAAAAAGAAATCTAAGATCACTCAATACTACAAACTATAATTATTAATAGAGTAAGGAAATTAAGAAAAGAAAAAAAATCGAATTTCCTTATTAGAAATAAAACCATTTAAAATATAATTTTTAATTTTTTAAGTTCAAAGAAATCAAGTAACAATGTATAAGCGACAGAGCAAATGAACTGCAAAGTTTCATATATTCGCATTTAGTTTTAGGTGAAAATTTTTTAGCATCAATGTGGGAATATGTTGATATTCAGTACTATATGCAATAACAGTCATTACGATACTATTGAAACTAACCACCGTATAATTATCGTAAGAAAGAATCATCCGACTATCATTATTTGAATTTGCATTACTTTCCGCGTTCTGCCAAAAGCTGAAAGAAAATTTAACTTCTGAAAAATGAAGAAAAACATTCATCTGATAACATTTGAAGTATAATTGCAATTTAACTATTCATCGTAATGAAGAGTTCACAATTGTATTGGCATATTTTCATCAGATTCTTTAAATTCATCTTATGTAAATACCCTGTCCTAATTTCTTTTATTATTATAAATCTCTTAACACCTTTAATACAAGTAAATATTACACAAAAAAATATACCAAGCACAACTTCAAAAATATTCGGAATTTAATAATATAGACATCTCTGACCCAGCAAAATCGCTTATCCAATCTCGAAAAACTTGTGATTTTAGCAATTAATGAATTCACCTTAATTATCATCTTCCAATTTTTTTAATATTCATATCATTATACCTAAGTATAAATGATATGATTTTTTTGAAATAATTTTCTTGATATATATAATAACTTAGAAAATTCTGCACTCGATATTAGCTAAAATCCGGCATTAGAGCGATCGTGTAGAATCAAATTCTTAGCAGCATTATTTCATGAATACGATGGTAAAACCAAAGTTCCAAGAAATTTTATACAGAAGCCAAACTTGCAAAAAATGACAATTAGATCACTTGGATTTTTTAGATTGCATAATAAGGCCTGTTCACAAAATTTTAAGAATACTACGAAACAAAATAATGTCACACTTGAGAAAATTGAAAATATACAAAATAAAACCAGCATGCATTCATTCACATTTCTACAGACTTAGCGATCTACTGAGGGGAGGGCCAAAAAAAAAGAATCACATTTTTTTTAAGCCAATACATAACCAAAACAAAAATATTAAGCATGATGAAAGGAACAAGTTAGGGTTAATGAAATCAAACTGATGATACAGAAAGAAAAATTAAGCTAAAAGAACCGAAAAAAGTTCTTTTCCTAGGAAAACTGAATTTAGAGCTCGGATACGAAATCAAGAATACTGAAGCTTTTAAAATAAGCTAATTATATTATTTTGATTTTTCATCAAGATCTACAAAAAGCATGTAATAACTACCACAAAAGAAAAAAATTAAACTTCACAGAAAATGACGAAAACAACGAACAACAAATAAGCATATAGAGCTAAAAATCGAAGGGAAAAAAAGATATGGATAATGGTTCAGGAATTCATCGAGATATTTTCAAGTTTGCGGTGACTGTTGTTGCTGCTGCTGTAAACCGAGTGCATTGAATAAACGCGATTTTAAGCCAGATGATGACTGTGATTGGGTCATACCACGATGCGTCTGTGAAACAGTAGAAGATATCAGCGAATCATCTGCATAAGTACTAGCAGCTGTTAATACTGACTGATGACCAGACACAGGCGGTTCATGCTGCAAATAATCAAGAACTATACACTACATTCATTTTAGCAACAATCATCAGGTTTTTCTTTTCTCAAGATTCAGAGAAAAAGAAACCGTAGCAGACAAATCAGATGGAAAGAGCATTCACAACACAACAATTAACAAAAACAAGAGATATTAAAATTTCATTATAATATAAGAAAGATCGGAAATTATTTTCTTCTAATAAATATGGGACTGCAATTTACCTAGAATAGTCTAACCGTCAGATTTAAAAAAGCATCGGAAGAGTGCAGAATAAAAAATTTTCAAATATGTAAAAGTGCAATAGCTTCCTGACTTAGACAACACCACGAACCAAAATTTACGCATGCAAGAAGTGAAAAAAAATTGGGAAAGGAGTAAATTCATCTTTATTTGGAACTCTAGAAATTTACGAAATTTTAAAATGTTTTAAAAATTAAATAAGCAAATCAATAAATATATATATATGTTTATATATATATATATTTAAATATATATAAATCACCAACATGAGCAGGAAAAAAGTGATGAAAATGACATATATTTTACTGATTTGCATTTACTATTACTGATATAAAGATATGAGAAAATATTTTAATTATTTCGGAGAATCTAATCCCAAGGCGAAAAATTCAAAATGAACAGAGTTTCCGGATTTTCCTTTCAAATAATTTTTAAACTTCCAAAAAGCATTGAATAAATTTTTGCTTTCATATTTTTGATAAATTCTCCATCTAAAGAAGTAATATGTACTGTACATCAAAAACACGAGGAAAAAAAAAAACACCGATTTCAGCAAAAGATGGGAGAAGATAATACTCATAAATACAAGTGGTTTGAACAAACCTCAACACCTCCATGAGGTGGTGATAAGCCAGTTGTATGTTCGGCAATCAAGCGAGCTACTTTCGCCTGATGAGCTGCATCCAAACACTACAAAGCTTGACAAAAAATTGCTCATTTTTTAAATCGCATTTCAAGAAATTTAAATTTTATTGGAAAAATAAAAAGTAAAAACTTTGAAAAGGACACGAAGATAAAGAGAGATATGAGATAATTTGAAGTTGTTAAAGCTATTGTCAATAGTCCAGAAAGTACCTGATATTGAAATTTTTGTACAAACTTAAAAGATAGAATATTTGAAATATAATTTGTCGCAGCAATTAAAAGCTTTCAAAAATAATCGCATAATTAAAACAAAATTAATAATATCTCTGGATCTCCACGGCTACTTGTTCCTCAGTAATTAATATTTGTACAGATCAGGAAATCAGGTCACTGAAATAACATTACAAGACATGATTATTCTTTTACGAAATGAAAACAAACATCAAAATAACTACCTGCTTTTTGGCTCGCAATGCAGCATCTTCAAGTGTCTCAGCTGCTTCATACTTGCCCTGACGTCTATACAGTGCCCCAAGATTCTTCAAAGTGGTGGTTACTGTTGGACTAAAATGAAATCTAGATGAAAGTTTCAAAATTTAAAAAAAATTGAGTAAGCCAGTACATAAAAATAAGCAAGTTTATGATATTTCCACTAGCATAATTTACTTTTTAAACAATTCATTTTTTTTTTTTTGGAACACCATTTTAAATTATTTGTTTCTAAATAGTTTAAATAAGGCATCAATGCTTAGAGAAGTTTTTCAGAATAAAGAAAATAAGAAACACCATACATAAAGAATAGAACTGACGAACAGAATTAACAAATCACCTGTCAACCTTTGCGGCTTTATGCCAACCACCATATTCTTGATATGTGCTTGTATCACCTCCTTTATATTTATTCTCTTCGCGATCTTCAGCAATTTGCCAAATTGGCTTGTTATCATCCGCTACTTTCCCAAATTCACGTTCGTGAGCTCGCGTCAAAATTTGTTTATAGAGAATTTCAGCGTCCTAAGAATTCCGTGAAATAGAAAAAAACTTTATTAGCAGAAAAAATATAACAGTCTTAAAAAAACACCAATGAAAACTGAGTAAAGTAAGAAATATTTTTCAAAAGAACGAAGATTTATCCAAATCTATAAAAATTTTAAACTGCAAAAAGAACATAAAATAAGTAAAATTCAGTGAGAATATCATATACCGGGGAAAAAAATAAAATAAAAGCAATAGCGAATTTTATTACAGTACTTTTTAATCATTTCTCAAAAAATAAAGGAAACACTAATAAAATTTTAAAAATAAAAGATGCATGCGAGAGTGAATGGCAAAGAATCAAATTCCATTGACAAAAAAGATGAGAAAAACTATTATATTTTTTTAATGATTCTTAAAAAAACATTTAATACCCATTATCTGTAATATCCATCTCTCTGTGGTCTAATCTGCCGACTCACCAGATGCAAATGCATCGCCAAGCCAAAAATATATCCAGAGGCTCTTTTCTTGGCATAGTCAGAAAATGAAGCATTGTCTTTGTCTACCACAACTACTAAGTATGGATCATCATACCTGATCACATTTTCTGATGGAATTATTTTACTATCAATTATATTATCAATAATATCAAGCTAAGCACTCCTCTTATAAAATTCTTAAAGCATACAACACCTTCTCCCTTAAGATATTTTTATCTCTATAAACTTAATTATAAACCCATCCTTCGCATCAATACTGACTACCATCGCGTTTTTCGTCATCTGGGACTTTCATGAGTCCCAAAACTTCAATGCGAAAATCTTCCGTCTTATCCGACCACCTCAAACCATATGCGCTAGTTTCCCTCCTCTTAAATATATTCCCTCAAAAAAGTTCGAATACGCGTACAATTCACGATACGACGCAGGTCAGGCAAATCACTTTTTTTACTTGAATCAAATTTTGTAGATAAATATGATTTATCTTGATAATAACTAGTCCTTAAAATGGCCATTATTAAGTTAAATATCGAATATATAACGCAATCATGTGGAAACACTGCTGATCTCTTTTAGAAGCTCCTCAATTTTCTCTCTGAAAATGTCTGTAGTTTCTGCTTTATCAATATCTATATTGGGGTCAAATCTTGCATGAAACTTGTATCAAATACTTCACTATTTTCGGATACTCTGAAACCACTTCTTGAACGTATTTTGGATTGTATTTAAATAAGGTTGCTTTAGGTAAGCAATTAGAGATCTAACTAGAAGTATCTCTTTCTACTCCAGTCCAGCAATAATGACCAAATTGTTGAAACAGTCATTTTTCATTTCTCCTCTAAATACTTTTTCAAGTGTTATCTCAAACTGCTCTTTCAGAGTAATGTTAATTATTAGCTTACCGACCCTCGACAACACAAAATGGTATATCCATATTCCACTGTCGACTTCTGTGTAACAAAAACCAGCGCCTGAATACTACTTCTTCTAACAGTGATATCTGTTACAAGTGTATTGATTAGTAGTGAATTTACGATAGCTGATGTGCTAAAACAACGGTGAAAATGCTTCATCTCCCTATAGATGCAGATGGCATGAGTGGAATGAACGAATTCTAATTGAATGAAACCTTGGAAGAAGAAATTCTTCCTCCATTGGTATCTCTACAGTTCTTAAAATCTCATATTTTAATGTGTACTAAAGGTAATGCACGTAAGGACTCTGGGAATTCTGATCTTCTCACTTCTTTTAATTGCAAGGAAACACATTAAATATAGTTATTTTTTGGCTTATTCCAAAAGAAACATAAAGACAAAATAGGAAGAGTAACGCTTGTTAGTGGCGCTTACAAGCATATGGTATTACTTCTCTTCAAATTTCAAGACGAGGGTACGTTGACATTAACTTTCGTATAAATTATGCGATATGTAAAGATAGCTGCATTCATAAAAAGCTGAGATAAAAACCACTGAAGAATTTCGTGCACTGTGATATCAATAAACTCATAAATGAGTGGTACGAAAAAATAACTTATATAGCGTTTGTAGTATGACTTCTCATGAACAGTAAGTCAAATACTTTCAAGGTTTTTTGTTGTATACTTAAGTTAAAATGTTTAACTTCAGCACGTAGATGAATATAGTAATGCCTGCTTCAGGAAACAAGCAAATCAGATGGAGTGAAGAAAGCAGTCTTAGAAACTGAAAAAGATGACCAAGGCAATCCTAATCTACGAAATAAAAAGATTAAGATAATTGGTAAGAATGATCCATCGCATGAGACTTAACTAAAGTTGAAGTGATTTTTCTTGACCAGATTCAGTAATGCTATCTAGAAATCTAGTAATCGTTGTATATACAGTACTTATAAAGTTAAGAGTAAGTCTTATTTACTGTTTATGTCTACAGAAATGAAAAGTGCATATTGTTAAAAAAGGAGTATTAGGAAATTTAAATGCCATTAGCCTTTAGCCTGCCAGAATTACCTATACTGCACCCAAGAATTACCGCTGTGGCAGTAGTGGTGCTGGTGGAAACGCTGTGAATACATGATTCAATCTAGTTTAAGAGGGATAAATTTTGCTGTAGCAAATAAATACTGATGCTCAAGCGCTAAAGAGGTCATTGTGTGATAAAAAAATTTACAACTACATAATTATTATTTAAATAATCATGAAGTTTTTTCAAATATCGCAAGGACTAAGTCAGAAATTGACAGTTAATTTTTTATCTGAGCATATTTTTTTCTTAACACAAAAAAGAAAAAGGTTAGCAAATTCTAAAGTGCAAATGTATTGATTTCCGAAAGAAACGTCATATCGAAGAAATAAATATATGCGATCAGTTTAAAAGATGAAAAATTGAGAATATGTAAATTCAAATCTGACAAAACAAAAAAAAGGTATAAATTTCTGCACTATCAGTGATTATTACTAGGATACTAGATATTATCTTGCGCTATTAGCTTGATGTGCGATCAAAGTAAATAAATTTTCTTCACTATTAACAATAATGACTATAAGAAATAGGCATTCGTAATGTTACAAATTTATATCTTTTCAAGGCACTATATCCATCAGTTTTAAACATGATTTGAAAAAGGTCATACCTTATATTTTCCCTGTTTCAAATAAGCTGATGAAAGATTATTCTTCGTTTTCGCTACATTCGGATCGTCCGGACCTAATTTCGATTCATAAATCTCAAGTGCCCTTTTGTAATACCTTTCAACTTCATCATATTTACCTTGGTTTTGGCAGAGCAAAGCAAGATTATTTAATTGCTTAGCAACATCTGGATGATCTGCACCTAGCACCTGGAATAGTCTTGTAGTTTATATAATATTGCTAAAAAATTTACTAATATTACAGCGTAACCAATAATAGAAGTCTGACGTCAAAAATATCGCTGTTCATCAAAGTTCCTTAACATTTTGGCTAAAATTTTCCACTCTTACTATAGAATGAGAATTTTTTTAAAACTAAAATTCTAATTGTAAAACGCACATTTTCTCGAATTTCCAAAGCTCTTTTACAAAGTGGTTCTGCATCCTTATATTTGCCTCGTTTCCCATACAACACTGCCAGATTATTAAGTGTTGCAGCGACAGCGGGATGACTTTCACCAAGACATTTCTCACGTATATGTAATGCTTCATTTAACAAGTTAGCTGCCTCTTTATATTTATTCTGATCACTTAAAAAAAAACATTGAGTTTAATTATGAGCAGTATTGAAATATTAGGTAAGCGTAGTATCTTCTTCATTCGCGTCAATTAAAGTGGATCTGAAGTTCTTATGAATAATATTCCTTCCTAGTATTTTCGGCAACAATAAAAACCAGCTTAGCATAAAAAATAGTCTTGATTTCTTAAATAAATCCAATAGAAAGAGTTATTTCAATCGAAATTGTAAATTAAAATGGATTTGGAACCAACAAATAAATTAATTAATTAAGAAAATAATCACAATATCATCTCATTTACAAACTTAAAGAAGTACCGATAAACAAGGGCTAGAATATTTAACATTGTCGCTACATCTGGATGATCATGTCCACTGGTTTTTTCCAAATCTTCCAGAGCTTGCTTGCAGAGCGGTACTGCTACTTCATATCGCCCCTGCGATGCATATTGTATTACCTGTAAAATTATCAATAAATAAATAATTCCAAGGCAGTTCGAAATGATACAATTCGTCTAAATCAATCCTAAAAATTCTACCAGATTGTGCAAAGTTCGGAGACGAGCTGGGATTTCGTAACCAGCAGATGCACTTGCTGCCATTGAATGAGCTGGTGTTGGATGTGCAAATTGTCCAGTCATATGCCCTGCAATTTGGCTCATTATTTTGCCGATGCTCTAGTGACTGGTCATGACATATCCTATAGAGTTCATGAACTTAAAGTAAATATTACTTTCAGTAAGCTTTTAATGATGACACAATTGCAAGCTGAACACAAATATTCACAAGTAATTACAGAAGAAAGAAAATCATTGTAAAATTTGATAAGCAAACCAGTTAAAAAAAAAAAAAAAATGTGGAAAATATATAGTACCACTTATTTCCTCGTCTTCCTCTGGACCAAAACCTAAATCTTGAAGAGTATTATCATTACGGCTATCGCTTTGATCCATGCTCTTATCATTCTCCTAAATTTACTGTAGTAATTCAAATTCTTTTTTAACATATTTCTTTCAACAGCAAGTTAATATTCGAATATTTCCTGAGTTTGAGGTAGTGAGGAGTAAATGAGGAATTTTATTAACTGATCAAAATGCAACATTTACTGCATTATTCGCAAATTATTTATTAATTCGATTATTTTGTTAACGTTTTTATTCAAAGAAATAATTGCCTAAGGACCTAAAATTTAACAGACTTTTGTATTAAAATTACAATGCTTTCTCAGTACTTACTTAAGAGAGACCGAATACTGATGCATAATCATTTGGAAAGAAGCACAGGAAATTTGCTAGAACAGGAAAAGAGTAAATAAATGATTCCTCGTATAATATTTATAACAACCTGTTGGTCATCATATTTCTTGATCGAATTCATATATTCTAAGTTTTTTTCTCTTCTTCCAATTGTGCCACTTGCTGCAATTAATCATCGTCAGAAACCTATCACAGAGAAAGTCCAAACAATGAACCTTTGTTAGTTCTCGGATTTATGAAAACAAACCTGTCCAGTAGCTTGCAGTTTCTGCTGCGTCGAATTCAATTCATCTCGGAGCCATGCATTCTCTTGACAAAGTCTTCGCACTTGTGCTTTCAACTTTTGCTTTTCGGCTTCGACTGTTTGTAGATGGCCAGCTAATGCCATCATAACCTAAACTACTTTTCCGTTAAGTAAAAACAGCATCCTTACAACTAATCTTATTGCTAAAAGCTAACATAATGAAGAAAAAATATTAAATTTTTTCGAACCTGAGCCTCTTCGATGCCCAAGCGTAACACTTCCAAATTTCTGTCCACAATATGTGTCTTTTCTTCGATAAGTGCCGATTCATCCGCATTCAATCCTTGAATGCTATTCACCAGTGTACCCTGCAACAAAATTTATTATTTAATAAATCATCGATTTAGAATCATTTCTGCAATAATTTTCAAAATATTTGATATTTACCTTGATCGATTCATGCTCATCCTTCAATGCTTCCAAACCTTGTACAACGGTACGCGTACTTTGTAAGATTTCTTCTTGTGATAATGCTGTCATTCTACCGATATCCTCGATTTTCTTCCTAAAAAATCTTGTGTATAAACTGAAAATCTAGAAACTTTAGAACTTTCGACATATCTTTCAGATTATGGACAAGGAAATCGATTTTTGATTCTCCACTAATAATAAATTTTCGATTATGAATACTTTAGCAAAACGAGGTGTTAGAATTGATGAAGAGAAGAAAAGGACGACCAAAGGAGTATAGAAGCGACATAATTCAAATGTGTATAGTGTATATGTACATGATAGAGAAGTGGAAAAAATCGAAATACAATGTGTGTCGTTTCGTTGGTGACAGATGAATATAAACAAGGTAATATATATATCCTTTTCGTGTCATTTGAGTGCATCTTTCAGATGTCAAACATTTACACACACAAACACACATATACCCAATCGATATATAAAATAGCCTTCTCAGCCTTACCACCAACTTAATTCATCAAAGTATACAAATAAAGACATGAACATATCAATCCAAAACATAAAGCTTATCCTGCCTGGAGGATCCTTGATAGAACCGCTTTTCAAAATATGTACGAACATCGATGGAAGCAGAATTGCCTCATTTATAGTAGAAATAATGTAAAAAAAAATCTGTGGACAATTAAATCGACTGATACCCAACCAACTTGTCAGTGGTGATAACTTTAGAAGGCAGTTATATGTCGTTGTGAATATAAAAAAGTGCATTTCAGGGAAAGTACGTGATAGGCTTACAACTGAATATAATTATTTCATTCTGTAGATCAATGATGCAATTACAGCTTGCGTAATAGACGAAATTCACTGCAAGTAATATTCGAATAAACTGTTATGAACATTATGCTTGCTTGGATGAACATAACAAAAAATAACACACTGGGTTATAGCCTTTTGTATTAACTTATTTTTGTAAGAAGTGAATCGAAATGGTCCAATCATCAAGCTGTATCTATTCAATTAAGCTTATTATATAGCAGTATAATAATATAACTCGTTTACTGCAAAGAAAGCAAAAGATTCAATTTCTTGAAAGTGAAATGAACGAAGAAAGTGAAGAGAGTGCTTGTGACAAGAGCCAATGAATATATGAAAGTTACTTATTTCAGCTGTCATTATCTCAAGGACAGACATTGCTCACATTTTCACTGAAAGACGTCTTTTTCTCCACTTTCTTCATCCATAATAAGCTGAAAGTGTACGCGAAATGGAATGAAAATAAAGATGAAGTTATTGGAAGGAAATAGTAAAGCAAGCTGGAAAAGTAAGCTGAAAAGTCATACCTGGGAGGTCGGAACATCATATGAATTTTTTCGTTTTCGGCAAAATCAAACTTCTCGCTGAGAGAGGGAGAAAAAGGAAAAGCACAACTGGATAGATGGATAGATGAAATGCCAATGTTCGAGGCCAATCAATCTAGCGAAAGCAAATAAGCCTAAGAGGAAACTGTCGATGTCTTCTCAGAAATTCTCTCCAGAGAATTCAATAATAGGAAAGGGGACTATGTTTATTCATTTTTTCCAATACATACCATTAAGGGAAGATGAACGCTTTGTATAAAAAGAAATACTCTGTTCAACAAATCTAAGGATCGATACAAAGACACATGGATATTTTATGTTACATTACTCATAAGACAACATTCAAATCAGAAGAAAGTGATATGAGCAAATGACGAAAAAAAGCTAAATTCTCACAGATTACTGCAATGCCTGTCAATGGAAGGTAGGAAATTAAACTTAAAATAACACAGAAAATGGGAATTAAACGAGCTAAGTGGAATGAAAACGAACAGAAACTGATACATAATCAATGGGAGAGAAGACAAAGATGAAAGAATGAACATAAATGGATAAAAAGATATATAAAGCAAATTCAAGAGTAATATTATTGATAGAGCTGATATCATTTTTCATTATTTATATAGTTCCACTATTCACTGAAGTCATAAACACATTCAACAGCAATAAATTTCCATTAACTACCATAATTTACCATAAAAGTTTTTCAACCAATTTCCTACTTCTTCTCATAATTATTCGATACTTTTGACAAATCGAATGAAGAGTAATGATGGCTTGACGAGAAAAATCAATCAAGCTTCGGAAATAATTCCATTAATTTATGTTGTTTAAAATATAATTCGCGTGTACCGCATCCACTTTTTATTTGTATTTAAACTCTAGAAAAAATAGTTTTCTTGATATAATATACTAGATTTACCAAACTATTGACTAATGGTATTATGAGGAAAAGTGAGAGGTCAAACTGAAATGAATCAATCAAATTATAGTAAAGTGCAAATTATATTGTTGAATATGTCATTGATATCAGCGAACAGTGGATTTAATGGACACTGGTATCGATATATCTATGTATAATATCTGTGAAGTTTAAAATATCATCTTTTTTAGAAAAAATATGATACTTACTGGAATTCTATATATCAATCAGTAAGACATTCCGGAAATACCCAACTGCAATGGAATTTTGTAGTCCGCAACTCTTTAATGGTACTTAGAATATTTCACTATTTGTGGCGTGCATTAACAATGCAACGAGAAATAGTGTGATAATAAATTTGGAGATTGATGAGTTTGAGGTCAGTTTGGGGAATTAACGGGGCGTTATTGATTTTGGTGATAGCACCATTCTGGGATCAATTACAAAGGTTGTGCGGAATTAGGACTTGCAGTTTTTGTTGAATTTTTCCTGCAATTATTCAAAACTTACAATCGGTAAGCATTTAGCGTAGACATATTTAGTGAATACTGAAAGCGTTAAACCGTTCCAAAATCACTTCGAAATGTGGCAACAACGGAGAGTAATTAAAGAGATGCAATTTCTTCTTTACCGTATAAAAAGTGTGGGAAAGATAAGATCGTGAATTCCCAATCTAATCAGTGTAACAAATACCCTGAAATTTTGAGATTTTCAAATAATAATATATTATAAATGAGCATATACGACGAATGACATTATATTAAATGAAATTGGTTTTGAGACGGTATCTGATAAATACGCCTCTTTTAAAAAGCTATTGCTATAAGCATTGAAAATTTTGGGAATAATCATAACGCGAGCGAAGAGCCAAAATTATATTTCATTGGAAATAATTTTATGAATGCAAAATATGAACGTTGAATATGTTTCCAAAGAAACATAAGTTTAAAATGAAAATGTTCAGACAATAATTCCGAACAAATTTCGTAAGCTGTTGAATTGTCGAAAAGCTTGTTATTATTCGAACCTTTATCCCTATAATGATAGTTAACAATAAGAATTTACTTACCTGTAGAAGATCGGTGAAGTGAAATAGCGAGATCACCCTAAAACGAAAGATATGACTCAATAAGATAATTAATATGTAGTTTGCGAGAAAAGATTTATCTTTCTTCATTCATCAACATTATCATTTAGAACTTGATAGGCCTTTAACAACGGCAGAAATAAATCTTAAATCATTGTTATGTTGATGATTTTATTATTTACTTTTCACACTGTTGCTAACAAAATAGAAAAAATAAAATGCAGAATAATGTGGATATTATCATAAACTATCAGTGATTTCATTTATTATTTGCAAAATTTTTTTAAAGTTTGTATTGGATTCAAGAAGTAAGAATAATAAATTCAGTTTAAATTCGTAAATCGATGATTTATCAACTAAGTGCTTACTTTAATTATATTCCTTTTTCTATTGCATTTTGATGTACTCATAAAAACGAAATTCTTTGCATCTTAAGTAAGAGAATAGTAAACCAAGAAGACGACCATCCTTTGAGAGGAAAGTGTATCTTAAATAGAATCTGAGCTTCTATTTAAGATAATATTGTCAGAATCATAAAAGGAGAGAAATATGAAAATGGTTAGAAACAATGTAAAGACTCCCGTTTTCATCTCCAATAGTTGACATTTTCAGTTTTTCAGTATAACAGATATTTGACTTTATATATGCTGGAAGAACTAATTATACAATAGGATTATCAAATTCGAGAGTGGTGGAAAGTGGAATAGCAATGGTCTTCAAATGTGGTATGGAAACTGTGCAACCTTTGCTGTGAATATACTAACCTCAATAGAACGGCACGTTACGTTTGCAAATGACATAAACGTTTGCTGAGAGAAGGAAAGACGGATGAAGTGAGAGAATCTGATATTTTCTGCAAGAAGAGTGAATGATAAGTTGTGTGTTTATTAGTTCATAACCGACTAAGTGCTCTCTTCAAGCATTATATTTAAAAAAAAGTAAATAAACTCTTTAGTTTCGAATTTCTCAGCTAAATGTTTAATATTTGAAATGTCACAAATTCAATGAATGCAACAATTGCTTTTTTAAAGTATAATATAAAATAAATTAAATAGTATTGAGAGATTAAATTTTTAAAAATTATTTTTGCAGAGATAAAAATATTTTGATCTTTCATCTACTTCGGAAATAGCCTAATTTTACTACTTCTTCTTTTACCCTGAAATTTTCGTTGCAAAAATAAAATTAATTAAATTTATTTCATTAAAAGATTTGCATAATTCTGGAGAAGATCAATATGCACAATACCTTTGTCAAGTCTTGAATGAAATATGTGATTGATTTTGTTCTAGGAATAAAATTTATAAATGAATTGAAAATTTGATAAAAAATTCTATCAAAGATTCTGTTTCATAGCGAATAGCTTCGAATAACTAACTATTAACTAGATGACAATTTTAGCGAGACATAACGAGAAAGAAGGAAGGTGTCGCATTGAAAAGTCATGAGGTTATAGCTTTGTTCTTCGTGTCTCTGTGTGTATCATAGAGATGTCTGTGATATGATGTGATATCATCTGGCTGAGAATAGCAGTATGGGACATAAGCATAGCAACATGGAAGGATGAAAAAAAGAAAAAAAAATTCAAATTATGTTAAAATGAGTCTTCTGCTTCTGCTATAGTCTCGAATGTCTATGAATCCATTCATTCGATTTCATCGATATACACTGACAACATATATTTGAACAAATAAACACATTCATTCTGGTTGGAATATTGCTTAGACTTTCTTGCAGTTGTTAAATTGATTGAATTGAATTTGTCCTATTATCTTATATAAGTAATTCGTATTTTAGAGTTAGGGAACGATCGATAAAATTATATTTATCGGAAATTCCTTAATTGATTTCTTTACTTATTTACATCGAGCGATATTTTTAATCATCGTATTACTCACACTTAAGTAATAATGACATAATACGAAGTCAACATAAAATGCGTATAACATGGAAATGGAAATGTGCATTTGAAATAGAATAAATTATATGCAATTGAGATGGTGTTAAATGCAGTAATTGGAAATATTTCTGAAGTCTCGAGAAAAAAATTCTTTTGTTGTGATAATAATGCGAATTTTTTTAAATGACTGCAGAAAATTTAAAAAAGCATTTATATCAAATTTACTTCTATAACTCAAAGCCTCACGTATTTATCCAAAAACTTTTCGATTGCAATTAAAAGTTGCATAAACTTTTCGTTTCCAAACGAATTCGATATAATCATTCCGAACTTTTTTTGAAGACTTTGAAACATTATTAAATAAGATTGATGGAGGACTAGTTGGTGAAGTTATTTTTATTTGAAATTCCAAGGGCAGAATTTTCAAGAAAGTAAAAAAAAATTTTTGCTAACTATTTTTCATTGTTGTGATTACTATATTAATGAAATTGCTTTCATTTTTTTTGTTTCCAAATTAGCCAAAAATAATTAGCCAAAAAAAAAGATTTATCAAAAATTCTAGACGTTTCTGGATTGGTTTTGAAATGACAAAAAAAATTTCGTCGATATTTACTAAATTGGCATGCATATGTAGTAATGCTATCAATGGTGTTATAAGTTAATTAAATTAATTTTAAATATGAAATATCAACTAAAATGGAATCCATTGACAAAAAATTTCTGCTCCACGAATTCCATTTCATTCAATGGTGTACATTCACGATAGGGTCTTTTTTATAATTCAAATGCAACACTGCAAAATCTAGTATCAGTAAAAACTTGATTTGAAAAACATTTAAAATTTAAAATTCATATAAAAGTTCACTTTTTCCAAGTAACTGCTTTCGAAATTTCTTAGCAAAAGAAATCGTCAAGTCTAAATTGAAACTTCCCTTTTCCATTTCAATTTTTTCGATTATATTTTTTTCAATTTCTCAATCCAAAATTTGGAGTTTGCAGCAATTTTTCTCAAAATATCAAATGGAAAATAATAAAATAAATATGTTCAAATGGAAATAGATTAATTCTTACTTAATTGTCAAGACAGATAGCTGCAGAAAATCTATTTTTCCAGAAGATATATCTTATTTTGCATCTGTTCAATTGGCTAGGCTTTAAAAAAAGACGTGCCTTGTTTTTTTTTTTTCTATTTTCTATACATTTCAAGCACTGAAGAAAATGAAGATAGTTAAAGAACGATACATAGAACATGCTAGAAAAATTTAAATTCTATAAATTTTTTAATCTTTAAATAAATTTGAATTTTTTTAACTTAAGAGATTCAATTCTTAAGTAATTTTAAAAAATTTGGGAAATGTACATAAGTTTATTAGACTAACAAAGTTATTCAAAAATTTGATAATAAATTCGATTGTTTATTTAGAAATAATCCATATATTTTTAGTGATATTTCTGAATCCATCTGCTAGAGAAAATTTCAGAATCTGTCAAAAAAAATGTCATAAAAATTTAATCCAACCAATCAATCAGTGATTCCGTTATAATTAATGATTCTGAATCGATCGCAATGAAATGTCTTGATTGAATTTCGTCAAAGATTTGATATCAAAATAATTTAACCGTTGAATTGAAAAAGAAAAAAAGGTGAAAAAGCGAATCAAAGTCAAAAATTGTTTGCAAATTCAAAGAATTTCTCAGATAGATGAACTCCATCTAATACTATTATCTGTATTCTTAAATTAAAAAAATATCTCATTTATTTATTCAAAAGCTTTTTCATACATATTCATAGCTATTAATTCATACTATTCAGAATAGAAAAGTTAAGAATAAAATTGCGCATTGTCTGAATTAATCTGTGATTTTTGCCGATGATTGCAATGTGCTGCTTTCAGAGGAATCTCAACATGCACTGCATGCACTTTATCATAACCAAAAATTTTATATTTTTATAAATTCTAAAGATGCCTAGGAGTGCAATCCAACTGGGTTCAACTTTTGAAAACCTTGATCGCTTAAATTATCTGAATTTCAGTATTACATTGATTCATATGTTAACATCTGCGCTGAATTTGAAGAAATCGAAATATCAGATATTTTATGTGTTTAATACCTCAAATCTAAAGGTCAAAGTAAAATGAAAAGGAATAGATAACGATGATGGAAAATCTGATATGTAAGCAAATACATTGAATAATAAGCATTTCTAGCAACTGTTTATCACTCATTTTCCTTCGTAAACTTCTAAACTATCAAAAGTTGTATCATATCATTATTGAGGATAGTTTTCCTAAAATTACAACGAATGTCAATATTTTATGGAAAGGAAATCAATGATAGTTGTAATTGAATTATTGATAGCAAAGACTTTAAGATATGACCAAGAGGAATGAAACAGTTCAGAAACGTTATATCGCTGATTATTCGGCTTCTGATTTTCTGAAAGCAAATTATCGACAAATTATACAGCACTTTTTGAGAATCAAAAAAAAATTTTTTTTTACTCACTTTCAGAGGAACAGATGAAGGGAGAGAGATAATTTAGCATATATTCAGAATAGATTTCCATTTTGACATACACTGCTCAGAAAGATTAGTCAAACAACCCGTTGATTAATCATTCAAAATGAACTTCTTCTTTATCAGTATGGTAAACTGATCATTTTAGTCAATTTTTTGACAATTATAGGCCATTATAGGATTCCATAAAATGCCCAATATAGTGACTTATCTGGAGAATTGCATCAAATTCGATAATTTGAACCAGTTTTTTAATATAAGGATAATTGACAATTTTCAAATGAGACTAATTCATCTGAAACGATAGCAAAAATGTATCATAGAGTTTTTGTCCCTGTGATGTATTGAGCCATAAGGCAAAGAAAATCCTAGTGTCCCAGTGGTCTCAGTGGCCAATACAATATGTTCGTTAACCAATTTGTCATGAAGTATTCCGTTCATTTTCCTTCTCATTTAATGATATTTCTTGCAAAAAAAAAAAATTATTCTGAATGAATAATCTCTGTCTATTGCTAGCTATCCTTCGCTATTTTTCACAGAATAATATTCACATATATTTTTATTTTTCATGAAATATATTTGCTAAAGTTCAAATCAAAAAAAGAGAAAATGATCAATTGCTAATTGCAGGTAATATGCAATATGATGATCTGAAACGATAGCAAAAATGTATCATAGAGTTTTTGTCCCTGTGATGTATTGAGCCATAAGGCAAAGAAAATAGAGAGATGAAAATAAAGGTATGAAAATGATGTCAATGAGCTCTAAAATAAAAAATTTTTTAATATCCTATATGTGCTACTGCTTTTCTTAGGTTATCCAACCGCTTCTGGTATTGAAAGTACTGATGACATATTTGCTCAAGTAATATACAACATTTGATTATGTCTAGGAATATATGGTCCATTCATGACTGTAGTAATAATTGGATTCATTCTTGCTTGCAATATTTGGCAGAATCCTTGGCCAACTGTTTTTGCTTTAGGTATGTTTTGCAATGCATTTTTTGGCGCTAAGCAATCATAATGAAAATTATACATAATATGAATGATAATATAAGAGTTATCTATGCTGAAAAACTGTGAAATGAAAGATTAGAAAAAACAGATAACGCTTATCATTTATTGAAATGCTTATCATTCATTGAGTTTGCTTTATATCTTCAATTTCTAATGGATAAAGATTGTCTTAATAGCCAATTCAGCATATTTCATAAATTGTTCTAAATTCCCTTCATTGCGAGCTTTTTTTTCTTAGTTATAACATTGATATATGACTATTATGTTTGTACACAATGTTTAAATACTTCCAAATAAAGGCGTTATTCACTTCTGCACTTGCGACCTGTTCAAAATGAAAAATTGCCTTCTTTACAAAGTTGCCGAATAGTAACAGAATATGAGACAATTCAAGTTTCACAAGATAGTTATTCTTCTCAAATAAATACTTCAGTGATTCTTCGCACATATGTAAAATGTGCGAGAACAAATGATAAATAACGTCGAGATGATTTACATAGAAATAAGCAATCATTTTTATATTTCACGCATAACATGTTACAGATAAAATAAAGTTAAAAAAAATGGGAATTCATATCACCCATTATCACTATTGTTTACAGATGTTAGAATTACTTTTTTGGAGTAGCTCCAATAATCGCTATTATAATATTATCATGTCATTCATACATGCATACAAAGACCAATTTACTGAAAAATTAATTTCAGTAAATCACAAAAATAATTCATGAGGCCATAAATTGAACAAATTTAGCTATCCTTAATGATGATATCAGTAAATTATGGAAATTATTCATGATCAATAAATTAAACAAATTAGAATATTTATTAACGTTGATGATAGGATATCAGAATTGTTTGAGAATTGTTAGTGCGTGATTGTGCCTTAATCTTATAGATATGTAACACGGACATGAGCTCACACGCAAATATTTAATGATAATATTAATATTAATGATATTGATATTAAAGATAATAATATATTAACAACATCCTTAAATGATTCTATTTCTTCAAGTTATCATCATCGTTAATTTAATTGCCTTCCGATGGAAAAAAATATCAATTCATCGAAGTTCGCACAATCAAAAAAATTTGTATTTTATTCGGCGATATCAGAAAATCCATAGTTGACATTTCTTGTTTTCATAATGACTCAGTGAGCTAAATGTGGAATCCAATTAATTAAGTGAAAAGGGAATGATCTTGAAGGTATTATATGTTAAGGAGTAGGATTAGTTGAATAGTAGGGAATAAGTATAAGCTAATAAGGATTATGGTGGTATTTCAGATATGAAGAAAAGAAAAAATTCGTTTCCAAAACAGCAAAACTATGCTACAGTGTTAGATTCATCGAGTGTTAGAAATTTGAATGGATCCGATGGTGATCACTCAACGGATAGTACGAATGAACTATCTGCATGTAAGATTTCAGTCACTTGACGATTTTAGCATCGACAGCTTGATATTCTCCCTAAGCGTCCTATTTAGCGAAATTCTGAATTTTGGATATTTAGTAACGGCAGATTGTTAAGATGTGAGGTATATGTAAAAAAAAGTCTGTTATTGGTGAAGGTATTCGAGTACTCGAAATAAAGAAGTTTCTAATTAATGATGTATAACTATCTCTCTGTAATGCTGTTATCTTCCTTAAAATGGAAACATGCGATTCCATTCATAATTTTGCTTTAAATTCGATTCCAGAAAAAAATTTCTCTTTCGCTAGAAATTCACAATTAACAGAGATATCTGTGATGTTTGATATCCTGAAAGTTAAAAGTATTGTCAGTTTTCAATTTTACTAAGATTACGGTAATAAAAGCTTCACTGTTCTTTTCCTCCTCATATATTTTTAGCATTTTCCTAGAAATGTACTTAAAAAAGATAAGTTTAAATTTCCAGACGAAGTTTTGTCGCTAAAAAAAAGTATGAGCAATGGTATCAAATCTAATTTGAATGAAGGAATAATGGTGCCTAATTCAGCTGATAGAGTAGAGGTCTGCAATTTACCTTTTTTAATCGTACAATGTTCTATTTTAAAATATATGAACCGAGACTTAACAATGATACAATTCCGAAATTAAGACGGAATATTATCATTCGAAATGAAGCGGTCGCTGTTACTTATCATTATGATAATTCATCTTTATGATGAATTAAATGATTAGCAAACATTGTATGTTTTGGTCATAAGAATCTTTATTACTTCGTCAATTGACTGGATAAATTATATAGCAGTTTGTCATTTTAGTTTGGTTCTCGTTTTTTTGTTTTTCTTTCAAAATTCATAAATTTAAATTAAGCTAAATTGACTTTCAAATTTATGTTTCCATGGTTGTTCTTAATTTCTTTAATTAGATGGAAATCTTTATAACAAATCTGCAAGCTGAATTCAATACAAATGATTTTTAATTCTCATTTGTTCTCGAAGATGTATTTTCATAATGCTGCAGCATTTTTTTCTTCTACTTGATGCTCTATTATATTTTGTTATTAATTTTTCTGATTTTCTACATGATTCTGAAAAGAAGAATCATTATATAAATTGTGTAGATTCTACTCTTTCACTAAAAAGAGGAATTTAGAGCGGTGAAGCATGCAGAAGTTTCATGGAGAGAGATAGAAACATATCGGCATCGAGTTTCTGCTCTAGTGGTGTAGGTAAATTTGATGAGAAAATGGATAAAGTGAATGAAGCTAAAAATAAAAGAAGGAAATTAACAAGGAGGACGAATCAAAAGGGAAGTAAACGAAAACGTAAGATAGATTTATTCTTTTAATAATTTTTCTCCAGCGATATCCTATATGAATTTCTTAATGTCTTTGCATTAAATATAATGAAAACAGCTAAATATATTGCATTAAATCGGAAATACATTTCTAATGCAAATCGAGAAATCACGGATGATATATCAGTCCTCTGTAACTTTGTTTAATCAACTCATTGATTAGATTTAACGGTTGATGTAACGCGCCGCTTTCAAGATCCTCTTTACGAGCGTCCAATTTACGATGTACCACTTGTACTGCTAATTAATTGAATAGACTAGATACTTGTAGAAATTTTTTAGAATTTATAGATAGTTTTATTTCTGCTATAAAAATTTTATCGTCTTTCTGGCTTTAGTTTAGAATAGAAAAGATTATTGTAACTAAACTCTTCTTTATCTTTCACATTGATTATATATTAAAACGTGGAAAGAAGTCTTTGTTACATCCTTAATGACGAAAAGATTATAAGCACATATTATTCACTTATGAATGTGTTTTCCAGGTAAATCACTTGATAAAGAAGAGCTAAATGATTCACCTAGAATACAAAGCCAAATACATTCAAATAATGTCTTCAGCTCATTATTTATGAAATGTGATAGTTTGGAAAAAACGCAAGATTTACTGAGACAAGATATATCTGACAACGCTCTGCAAAATTCTGAAAAGAAAGGGAAAAAAAAGATGCAAAAGAAAATTCGGAAAATAGTTCATAGTGAAAAAGTATGTTCGCATTATTCAATTATTCGAAAAGTTTTTCTGGTTAAGCATAAATTCTTATCGCATCGTGTTTTAAAAAAGTGGAATACTGATTTCATGTTTACCAATAGTAATATCTTAAGGCATATGAATTTTAGGAAGTTTGCATGCTGGTTTGAATAAGAAAAGAACATAATCTTTATTCGCGTTCTCGAAAGACACTTTATTTAGTAAAAGTGAAATTGTTCTGTATGCAAAATCTGCTGTCTCATATTTCATATGAATCAATTTATAAAACAGTTCTGTAGATTGTCAATTATATGGGTGAAGAAAGGGAGAAAAACGAGAATAAAGTTTTCGTTATTTTTGATTCAAAAGATGAAAAGTTTGTTGGAGATGATAAAGGAGATAAAAGCGTGAAGAATGGAGAAGAAAACGAAAAAGAACACCAATTGTATGACGGTATTAAAATTTCGTCTTCGTTTGTAGGTGATAGTGAGATTAAACATTTCAAATTAATTTTTGTAAATCACTTTGTCTAAATGTTTGTATGTGTAGTGTATGTATGTGTATCTTTATCCAAATTCAAATAATGTTGAAAACGTGGAACTGATTTATTTTCAGAAGAAAGTCGAGAAGGAATTGCAGATGACTCGATTTGTGAGGATTTTGTAAAATGTTATGGAACAAAAGATAATGAAAATGCTCATGGCGCAGTAATCGATTTTGAACAGAGGCCTTTCTCAGATCATTGTGATTCGGTACAAAATGGATTGCATGCTATTCAATGGCTTATCAAACCCTATGATATAACACAGTTTTTCAGGTTTGTTATTGTGTATCTCCTGAAAACTGTACAGAAGTTTATTTGAATTTATTGCTGTTATAAAATATTGCAGGACGGTATTCCAGAAGAAAGTATTTCATATTTGTCGTAATAATCCGAGTTACTACGGCAATTTATTTAGCACAGCAAAATTTATCGATATTCTGCGAACGGTTCGTAGATTGGTTATTTTAAGTTATTGATGGCTTGTTCGCACTTTTGCTTTTGTAAATTTTCGAATTTTATGAAAAGTTGTTGATTTAGAATTATGTCGAATATGGTACTAATGTGAATATTGCTGTATACAAAAATCAGCAGAGATCAACTTTAAACGGTTCTGGAAAGGTCTATCCTCAAGAAAAAAAAAAAGCATTAAGGTATAAATCGCAGATTTCGTAAGAATAATGAATGAATTTTTCTAACCGTGGTTATGCATTTCCGTTTCTCAGAAAGTGTAATTTTCCGATAACAGCCTTTTTGAATTTCAGGCCGGTTATTCAATACAATTTACAAATCCTCAAAGTTTCTGTGATAATGTTTGGTATTACTGCGATTTATTGCAGGAAGTGTTTGGCTGTTTTGTAGGAGCGAATACGTATGTTCTTTTCATATAATTACATTTCGAAATTTCTGTTAGACTCGATCAACTTTTATTTGAAACTACTTCGAATATTTTCAGGGTAACAAAAATTAGGCTACTGATTTTTATTATTAAGTATGTAAATTTTAATTGGAATTGAAGTTAGGACACTTGATATATTTAGTTAACATTGTTTTGCATCTTCTTCCTTCAGATTTCATTGTTTCTTTCTTAGAAGGAATAATTTTTTTCATAATGATTGCTTTCTCCTGTTGCAGTTATATAACTCCTGCAAATACAACTGGTTTCGCTCCTCATTGGGACGACATTGATGCTTTTTTGCTTCAGCTGGAAGGACGAAAACACTGGAAAATTTATGCACCGATCAACGATAGTGAAATGCTTCCTCGACTACCTAGCGGTTTGTGTCGATTTTTTTCTAATACCTGAAGATATGTAAAATGATGTTCTATATTTATTTAGATAATTTTACGGATGATGATGTTGCTGATCGCACACCTGTTTTTGATGACTGGCTGGAACAAGGTGATTTATTGTATATTCCACGAGGTTTTATTCACAAAGTTAGCTATACTGAATATATTTTATTCTTATCTTCTATTTTTCTTACTAGTATGTAGTCTTTTAAATCCTTTAACGTTTTCATCTTGATCTTATTCATTTTTATGATTCCTTCAGTAATGTTTAGTAAATTATTTATTATATTGATAATTTTTTCTCCTGTTTTACTTAGCTGATTTTTAATGTTACAATTTGTTTTCTTTTTTTCTGCATGATGAAATCCATGTTGAAGTAGGTTTATTTAATGAGTATATAATGTTTTTTTTTGTGTGTTTGCAATTTAATAAGCCATAAATCTATAGGGATTCGCAGATAAAGATGTTCATTCGTTGCACCTCACTGTCAGTGTCTGCCGTAATGTCACGTATGCTGATCTTCTGGAGCGGATCATTCCTCCCGCATTATCTAATTTTGCTGAGCAGCATATAAACATCCGCAAATCATTACCAGCTGGTTATTTAGATATGACGGGTGTACTGGAATGCGATTATCCATTATTCAAAGCTGGTGCTTTAAAGTATGCGTCTTATGAATTATGTATTTAGCAAAAATATGAATTTATATCATCAGAAAGAGAGATAAGATTTGGACAAAGTCGATAACCCTAATAGTCTAGAATGTATGACACCTTAACAAATAAATACCTAACTTTCTCTCCTTGAACTTTCATGATTTTAATTTTTAAGAGTGATTGTGTGTTTCATAGTTATATAAAATGCAGAATTTAAGATTGGATGGCTTTCTTGATGCTATATTTTCAAATTTCTGCAATTATATTAAAGGATTAATTGAATCGGCCGTTGATATGATGGCCAGAGAATTTATGAAAACAGCACTTCCACCTATGCTCACCAAAGGTAAGTTCAAAATTATTGTGATATGATATTTCTTTTATTAATTCAATATGTTCGGATTAAGAAAATTTGCCAGAACATGAATTCTTTTTAATTTAACACTTATTCTTGTAATATATATTAACCTAGTAATCGCGTCCATGTCGTTGCTTCATATTCAAAACAGTGTGCTTAATACAAATAAAAAATTTATTTCAAGTTTTTAAGACTATAAGCACTATCAGTGGATGAAAACTAAAATTCTCATAGTTTTAAATTTGAGGAAAATTTTTTTTTTTGCATAAATTTTCAATTATTTGCATTTTTTTAAAGAGGAAAAAGACATGACAGCATTGTGCTTTGTCGGTCCATCGTTGTTTGATAATAAGCAGCATATTTTCACAAAGAATACGCCAATTAAACTTTTAAGAAGGCATGGCCAAAGGTAAATTTTTAATTGTTCTTGGATAAATCTAGCTCTATTAAAATCCAGCAAACGTTATTATTATATGATGGGTCCGGAAAGACATGTCAGCTATTAGCTCAATCATTTCGGAAAAAATATCGGCATAAAAATTTACTAATTTTATTTCAGACTTATTTATGAGTCGGAAGAACATTGCTTTATTGTGCATCGTATGGCAAATTCGAGAGTTTATGAAGGAAGACCAGAAGTTTTGTTTGATATGGATGTGAAAGTTCGGCTTTATTTTTTTATTAACATGAATTTGAATTTTAACTTAAGTTGTTTAGATTAAATCAGTTTTGCATTTCAGCTTGCGGGAGGATTTGCAAATTTGATGGATATATATCCTCGCTGGTGTTCGGTGTCAGATTTGAAATGTGATACTGTAATCGATAGCATCAGATTGGCGGAACTTCTATACAGTAATGGACTACTTATGGCTAAATTTTCGGAAGCTGTGGAATGAAATCAAATTACTTCGATTGGTTATAAAAGCAAAAATTTTATTTTTAACCCTATTAATGCAGTAGTTAGCATTCAATTCACGTAGTGATTGGTTTTAAAAAATTTATGGCACTCATATTTCTTCGCAGTCAATCCCTTATCATTCTTTACACAAATGGTCTCATCTTGTGAGTGATTGGAATTTCAGTCATTTCGCAAGCGATATTTTAGTCAGGAAAATAAGTTATTTAAACTTAATTCATACTGCTATTCATTATTATTTTTTCTAATTTCATCTGAATGTTGTTGTTTTTGAGTTAATAAGAGACAATATCGTTTTTTTTGATTTCGATTCTTTATTAATATTATCGATATTACGCGAATTCGTCGTAAATTTTATTTAGTGAAATTTTTGTAGCCTGTCTAAATTCTGAGCAAAATTTTTTTTGTTGTTTTTTTTTGTTGAATAAAATTGAAACTTCCTGCGTCATCTTGAATTTCGTTTCATGTACTTTTTCTTAATTTGATATTCTTTTTGATGATCACATGTGTCCCGTCGGCAATATTCATCAAGTAATTGTACACGCGGGGATCTTTTGAAGCTTTCTGATTTGTTTCATCGACAGCTGCTGCGTTACGATCTCTCTCAAGACGATCTCGTTTGACTACGCTTCCACCCCATAAAGCCTGAAAACGAACTTATTTTTTGGAAAAGCAAATTGTTTTTATCCAAATTTTTAATTATAAAATTTAAAGCTTAGAGAAGAGGAAAATTGAGAAAATAATATCTAACAGGTATTGCGGGACTCACGTTATCAATTACGATAATTCCTCCAGGTCGCAATAATTTTAACTGATTGTTCATAATACCGTGGATAATTAATTTTATCAGCATCGATAAATACAAAGTCCCATTTTCCAGCTTCTCCGGAAGCAATCATTGTATCTGAATGTTGGGAATAATCTATTTCAAACTTTATGCTTACATCAAAAAGTCTATTTAAACTACAAGGGGATAATTAATTTTTAAAGCCTAAAGTTTCCTTTGATTCTGTGGAATACCATTAATAAACTTACTGTTAGGTCTTGCATTTTGCTTCAGCGCGACATATCTGCATTTCAAAATTGTACTCGCCTAATTTTTCAGCCGCCAGTCCCACATGTCGCTTAATTTTTGGGTAAATATCTGGTCTAGTATGATAAGTTCACGACTGATTTGATCATAACTTCCTGCATAAATATCGATTGTCAATACTTCGCTATTATTAGGCATTGCCAAGGCCAGGCTACTGCCGATGAACCGGTAAATGTACCTAGAAGGTGGAATTTGATTGCTTGATCAAACAAGACACAGCGAATCGAAAATCATAATGAAGTTCGAATCATAATGAAGATCTTTTGGAACCTGAGAAGTTTCAGAGAAGTACGAGGTTTTCAGAATAATTTCAAAGATTTGAATTTTTAGGCTGAGAAGGGTTTCATTAGTCCGAAGAGTTGCAATTTTAATATCTAGACCTATATCGATAGCTTTCTTGGCTTTTATTAAATGTATAAGATTTTGCCAAGTTGAAGAACTTCCGGAGCTGCAATTATTCCACCAGATTTTGCAAGTCCAATGTTTTATGATAACTCTTTGAATTGGATCCATTTTAACAGATATCTGAAATATTTAGAGAATTGAAAACTAGTTATCTAGTTCAATTTTAGACTATTTTTTAATTTAATTCAAAAATCTCAGTTATTTATTTTTAATCAATGAAAAAGAAATCAAATTCATATTAGCGAGAACATCTATATTGGATAGGAGTGTATTGCTCAAGAACGAAATTTTGATTTGAATTTAAGTTAAAAGAATGAAACAAATTTATTTTCATATTTACTGCTCTTTGGTTATTATTATTGGTTCTGTTATCAGTTATCAGATCTGCTACGATTTGTCAGGTTGATGGTACAAATTGAGAGATAAGCGAATAAAACACTTTTCCAAATAGGATTATAATCAAAAATAAAAAGTATAAATGACGTATCATATTACTTACGTTGACACAATATTCATGGATGCTATCGCTACGCCATGGAACTAAACTTGCGAAGATTATCATAAAAAATTTAGACAATATTACTAGCACACTAAACCACTTCATTATTATGATTGATAGCAATGATCAAAGTCGATCATTCCAGAGGAAGAGCGATTCTTGCAAAAAAGTTGAAACAAAAAACGTATCGATAATTGTCGCTTGACAGTTGATTCTGCACTTTCGTAATATTTAACCTTCTGTACTTATTACTGCAATTGGAAGTATTGGTAGGAGAGTTGATCTCTGAATGTATTTTGCTTCATTTGAAATATTGTTAATCTTTCAGAAATTTCAATTTTCAAAGTACCTATCAAAAATTCTGGAGAACTACAATTATTTTAAAAAAACGAATTTCGATTTTAAATTTTGAATTTTCACAACTTCAGCGATAATTAATCAATTATATTGGACTGAAATTTATATTAAATATCAAATCGACATTTTATGACTATAAAGATTCGTTTAGCCAGAGCTAATTCTAAGATTAATTTTGAAAGCAAAGTTCACTTATTCTTTGAATTTGCAGGTAAGAAATTTATATATGCAACAATTGGTATCGATTTTATATGTCCATTTTCATTTCGTTCTTTTCTTTTCGATTCATCCTTATCGTATAACATATGTATCACTTAATAGATCAGAAATTTTCTATTCAAATTTAATCTTAAATGGAATATGCGAACTGAACATTGGGAAATGAAGTAAGCTGAACAGGAAGTAAAATTTTTATCACTAATCTTATCATTTTATTTTATTAAGCAGAATCCATTAATTTAATGAACTTTCATTCATTAATGAAACACTTAAAAATTAAGTATAAAAATATACAAATCTCAAGTTGATTACTTAAACAAACATTTACACGAATACAACGGCTGTCAAATATATTAGAGAAAGATGAACTAAGAAGTTGATCACACAAAAAATATGCTAAAACTACAAAGGAAAGTAGATAAATGAGCAGTTAAAACAAAAAATCTAAAGATCAATCCGACTGATTGATTATTTAATCTGATGGTAGACAAGAAAAAATATAATGATAAATTTGGTATGTAATTAGAATATTATATACCAAAAGAATGAATAAACAGAATGGAAAATACGTTTAAAAAGTCGCGGATGTCAAGTCTTGGGCGGATGAAATGATGAATAGTATCAATGTTTGATAAACACATCAATGAACAAGTCAACTTATATTTATCAAGATTTCCCTGATCTACTATTGGTAAATTCACCCACTGTACCTGACTGATGAATTTACAGTGATGATAGGACGGAATAAAATTTCCGCAAATTCTGTGTTCACTGAAAAAATTCTTCATTGGCTAATCATACGTCCGGACCTATGATTTGATGGATGATGCATGACCCTTGATCTCCTTCAAGATGCTGAAAATTATGTATGGTTTGCAACTGCGCTATATCAAGAAGCATTATGTAATGCATTATTTTAGAATGTCGCAATTACTATTATTTTCTTCGACAAAAATCTTCTTTGAACCTAATATCTTATCTTAATCTCAATTTAGTCACTTATTACACACGCCAATCATTAGTCTTAGAAGATCAAACAGATCAAATGAATATTGTTTCGATTTGAGCAGAACTATCATCCCTAAACGTTAAGAATACAAAATTCGACGAACTCTACCGAATTTTGTGCAGTCTTCTAGAGGAGTTGTTTATTCATATACTTACATTGAAACCTATCTTTATTATTCCAAAACAAAGGTAATGGGAATATATTTTGATAATAATGAACAATTCCTCCTAAAGTTCTTTCTCTTGGGAAAAAACGTGATCTTTATAAGTCTCAAGATGCAAACTCAGAGTTACAAAATTGAATATGACCAAATAAATCACATACATTTGTCCCATAAATCTCAAGCAACCAACAAAACTGACCTAGCAAGCTTTGATGGATTATCTAATTTAATGGTTTAAGATTAACTAATTCAATAAGCAAGCAATAGTTATCAATGTGGTTTACCTTAGACAACTTTTTGTGTTCCAATTTAATTAATATTATCAGCAATCCCAATGCATGCCTATTACAAAAAAGTTAGTCATTTTGGTGTTTATAAAGTATATATTAACTTTGAAAATATATTAACTTTTCGATACAACCAGTCAAGATTTGCAAAATTTGATATAAATTTCGCAAATCATTTAAAAATTTCGTCATATAAAACTATATATTGATTAAATTGGAGCATAAAAAGAAATATCATTTTTCGATTTCAAATGCACATATTGGTTAGGCCAGTTTCATTTGATGCATCTTGCTCTATGAGTATAATATTTTTCACTAATTAATATTTCATTTCCTTGCTTCATAAAACATCAAAATAGCAAAAACAGTCAAGTATCAAATACAACTCATACCAGACGACTGAATTAATACTATAGTACAAGCAAACAAAACAAGTAAGACATGAAACTTAGAAATAAACTAAACCACAACTTGTATGCAATATCTTTTCAATAGCCCTTTTTTTACTACGACCATTACTGAAATAAGTAACAGTTAATGTTACTCAAGATCTATTACTGTTTTAAAAAACAATCAGTAATGCAAACAATTAAGAAAATCCGAGAATATTTAAATATTTTTCAAAAACACTGTAGGAAACAAAATTCAAAAACTTTTCCCAAACTCAAACTAATATCGATTAGTAAGTTAATCTTCAGAAATCACAGTATCATTCCTAATTCGATGACCATTATCATCAAAATCTGAAAGAGGTGGCATAGGTCGAATTCCAATCTCTCATGAAGATTTTTTCATTCAAATTATGAACTATTTCTGAATTTTGAGCACTACTGCATTGTTGTATTACTATACTAGTACCTGCTGTATTAGTAAAGTAATCAGCGGCCCAATTCGATGTGCCTAAAAAAAAATAATATAATGTCCGGTAATAAATGACAGAATGTAACCAGCAAGTAGTATAGTAATGTTGGAAAAAATACTTTCTCTTAAATCTCCGTAGAACTCCTAGAACAGATAAATCATCGAAATGATTTATATGAATTTTATTTTTTCAAGGTTAACTTTTTCGAGATTGTTCTTCTATTGTCATACAATAAGACTTTCGTGAATTTCCTATACAACCGATTATAACAGAAAATTAGAAATGAAGTTTGTAATTATGTCATTTTCACTTTTTAATAAATTGTTATCCTGACATTTACATATGTCGTTTAAAAAATCGAATTGAAAAAAATACGAATAGGATGGCCAATTTATAAGTTTCCTAAAAATTTTCCAAACATAGAAATTAAAAAAAGTACCAATTAAAGCACTATTATCCGTAACCATATACTTTGCATGATTCACACGAGCATATGGGATTTTTTTCTGTTCACCTACCGTTGGTACTACGAATATACGCACTTCAATGGAACCTGTTGTATCAGGTATACAAATCAGCTTTTTTTCTGTAAACAGGGATGAAAAATATGTCTAAAGACTGCAACAAAATCTAAATAATTCAACATCATCGAAAAATACAATTTGCTAATCTCTATTTGTTAATTCAAAAACGCTTAAAAACAAATTTCAGTGAAAGATACAACGCATCATAATTCTGAGTTGACCAAACAAAAATTTTCGGAAAAGTTTAAAAAAATCACTAGAAATCATTGGATGGAAAAATCACTGTCTCGAACTGCTTAGTTGTTGAACGATAAGTGCTTCAGATGGAATATATTTTTATGTATTTCGAAATCCATAATTACTTTTAAAAACTTACTTTTTGTATCATAAGCCCGTTTGCATGGTAAAGCTGAAGTGATAACTTCCAATGATTTCAAAAAGGCAAATAATGTCGGTCGCGTAGTTTTCCATTTGCTTACCAATAGTTTCACCTTGATACCATTATACGCCGCTTTTCTCAAAGCATCATCGATAACAGGCCAGTATCTATAAAAGGAATGAGAAATACAAAAAAAAGCATCCTTCTCAAGAAAGAAAAAAACTGGAATTCAAACAACACACCTATTATTTGCTTGATAAAGGGTAGCTGGAAAATAGTCCATCACGGATATATGTATAAATTCTCGAGCAGTACTGACAACTTGCAAAATTGCGCTGAGATCATCTGTACGACCTTTTGGACAGAAAGCTGGAGGTGCAGACTGCAAAATGAATTCTTATTTTGAAAAAATCCATTATTAATTAACAGAAATATTTTTTGTTCATACCAAAAATGTAAAAAATTGTAAAAAAAATTGCAAATTGTAAAAAACAATGATATGCAGAAATAATGTAGCGAACAAATTACGAGTTACTTCAGAGGTTGTAATTCTTTGCTATTTAATTGAAATGATTAGTAGCTGCAATATGGAAAAGATTACCGAAATATAAACATTATTTTGTTCACCATTAAGTTTAAGTACCATTGGATTAGCAGCATTATAATCAGTCGCCAATTCAATCGGCCATGAGAATGGCAACTTCTTAACTGGCGTACCCATTTTCCAGTAAACATTCATTACTTTCATTAAATCTTCTGCCAGACACTCACAACCAAATACAGCCACACCGAGTTCTTTTACCTTAAAAATATTAAACCCAAACTGATACAAGAAATTTCTGAATTACGTTTTTTCCCAACAAAAAAAATAAAATTGGTTAAAACTTTATCAAACAACGTAAAAAACACATATAATCAGTCTTCCGATAAAACTGTATTTATTAAATGATAATATCATTACGTATTCTGCATGACCGAAATGGAAACGGTCCATGGAAATAGTTATTTAATTAAACTACCTAATTCATCTAATTTTAGTTGATCAATGTGCATCTATATCTTTCTGGGTTCACTTGAATTTCAAAAAAAAAGAAATATTTTTGAATTACATAAAAATCTAGCTCACATACTTGCCTTTATATTGCATAGTGAATTTCAGTACCTGTGTTTTTAAAGAGCGCCAGTCAAGATTAGCCGATCCCAAATAGAAGTGTTTCGCATCAACTACCCAAAATTTTGTATGTAATACTCCTGCAGAATTATAAGCTAAATAAAATAAAGAGCCATTCAGGAGATTCAATCTATGATAAACAAATAACTTATCAAAAAGTAAGAGCATATTATATCAATCATTTTATATCACACCAATTCAATTCAAGCTCATGAATTTACGAATTTTATCACTGTATTTTCTATATATGTGACACTTGCAATGATGATTTCCGCAATTAAACAACTTAATGTTTATTCAACTACAGTTCATATAAAATTAAAATGATCAATTTTAGTTAATGAACTTACCACTGGGAAACCAATTTGAAAAATTTAAACTGCGTACTTCAGCCAGACCTTCATTTACTAGTGTTTTGGTCTCGTTGTTGTTTTGTGCATTTTGAACAATTCGCAATTTGATGCCTTTTTTTGCTGCTCCAATCAGTGCATTATATATATCAGTTCCCTTAACATATAAAGATAAGTGGAAATTATCAAAAAATATAAGTTTGATAAAACATGAATGAAAATCACAAATAATTAAATGCAACGTAATTTCTTTAGAAGTATTAAAAAAAACTAAAGTTTTTCAGAAGATTTAAAATAAATCTTAGTTAAAGAAATATGATTTGACTAAAATGCAAAAAACTTAAATGGGCAATCACCTGCTTTGATAATATTAGATAGAAAATCAAAGCATGAAAACAAACATCTTGAGTTGATGGACCCCTATAGGAGCCAGTATTTTCTGGAAGCAAACTCCAATAAAACGATGCAATATCAATCGACTTCTCAGCGGAACTGATTAATCGTTTCCATATTTCAGTTGTTGAAGGAAAATTTGGCTGTGTTGGATAAATCATATTTTCTGGCATTGATTCCACAAAATAAAATCTGAAATTATGCCTTTTCCAAGAAAATACTAAAAATAGTTTTTCCATAAACGTAGAATACAGAGTAATTAAATCTTCTTATCTGATGATGCAATATAGCACATCTTTCAGGCACATTTCATGTCTATATGACACTCGCAGCCGCATTCCAGTAATGCAAAAAAAATTATTAATATTTTTTTTCGATTAAACTACAAATCAAGTTTCCACAGCACGTTAGCTTTATTCATCCATTTATAATCATCTAATACTGATCACTTAGAAATTCAAAAAGTCGATTTTTTTAAAGTTGGCTTTTTTATAAGAATTGTAATAGGAACAAAAATTAAGCCGCAAAATAAAAAAAAAAAATTGAACTGCAAAGTACTCTAAATGAATTACTATAAACACATGGGAAAGAGATTTAGTGTAATATAAATTATCACTAATCATAAAATAATAAATCATAGTCAAATTATAACTGCAAGTGTTATAAATTGTCCTTCTTCACTGCTTATCAAGCAGCTTTCTTCTTCTTTATTTATATATTATGCAATAAATAAGAATTAATACGTAAAATAAAAGGAATAATTAAGTAAATAATTAAAAAAATAAATTAATTACTAACTGGCAATTCTCTCGACATGGCCTTCTGGAAATGAGAGGTTCAGATGATGATGTTGAGGTGGAATTCACCAATATACAATATTTGTTCGGTGTAAAAAGGAGAAATACCTGAATGCAGCGTTCACATAAACTGTATACAACAAAAAGTCCAAAAAACTTAAAAAAAGGAAATTTACAAGACGTAAACATACCGTCCTCGAAATAGCACACATCCGCTTCCAGAATGCCGCATCCTTACCGGACAACATTCCGGAAATATACTGGCAAGACTGAGCACTTAATAGTCACTACATCTTCATATTTAAGTTTTGAAGATGATCGTGTGACCGTATGAAAGAATGAGGGTTACTCTCTTCGAGATGTAGAGCGAGAGAGAGAACGGATATCGAAGAAAATTAGAGATCAGAAGACACATATAATGCAGAAACAGTTGGGAAAGAAACAAAGTTTAATTTAATGAAATAATACATTCATCCTTAATATATTATGAAATTAAAGCAGTAATGATAAGGAAGATAGTACAAATAGTTGAAGGAAAAAGATTGATAAAAATTGGGGAAATAGTGGAGTAGTGAATAAAAACAGAATAGAGTTAGACAGTCACGGTCAATAATTGTTGCAAGTTATTAAAAGGAAAATTAAGGCCATCGACTATTCCTACATCACTATTGTAGGAAATAGGCCAAGAAGTCTTGCTGACTTGTCGAGATAAATATGAGAAAAAGTTCGCTTTTCTCAAGGTGCTGTAACTAATGTAATATTTAAAAAAATGCCTTAACAGGTGATAAACTTAAAGAAGATTCATCCACATTTGGCTCTATCACATATTATCTTAGCCAGACGATGACAAATATCACGAAGTTAATTTAAATGAAAAAAGAGGAACATACCAGAAGCCAAACGATAGATACACAGACGATCGAAACGATAGCTACCACGGCAGTAATAATTGAAGATCCGTTCTTCATTTCTTATTTATGCGCTTCTCGAAGATTGCTATTAAGATCAATAGAGCTAACAAACATAAATAGCCTGACGGAAGGAATTTTTTAACTGGCTTATTAAAACACTTGGCTTATTTATTAATGCGAATAAAATAGAAGTTGCTTGCATAGGTAACTGCATGGGGATGATTGTTTCTCTTCTATCGATTTATGCTTTGTCTTTTTTCATATTTATGTTTGATTTTAATTGAATCAAAGTACTTTACATCGTTGCAAAATTTCTCATTTCTCAATTTGGTTTATGGGGAATTTAATTCATTGACAACATATTCAATATCATTTGAAAGATTTGAAGGATATTTCTGTTTCAAAGGAATTGAGATTTCTTTTTCTTGTTTGCAAAAAAAGTTACAATTAAGAAGCAAAGATAATCAGTACGTATTTTCGGAATATCAGCAGGCTACTAATCATTCAATTGATAGTGATAGTAAGAGCATTAAAAAGCTTTCTCAAAAAAAAAAATTAGTAAAATGTTTTAATTAAATAAATTTTGCTAATCGCAAGAAATATGTTTATCCATTATTTGAATCTGGATCTGTGATAGTCGCGCATCGACAAATGACATCAGAAAATGGATTGAAGGACATCCGTTAGTTCTTCACGTCCTTTTCAATCAACTTCGAATTTCAACTATTTAAGAATCACATAACTATTAACAATATCGAAGTGGCTAATTATAATACTATCATCTTGATACAGTATCATTTAACAATATATAACAACATTAACAGATCCGAATTTTATTATGAGATATGTTAATTTACGAGAATTTGGTGAATTTTAATTGAAAGGGAATTTAGTGATGCTATTATTATTGTTACCAATTGAATGATTAATATTTGATTAGCATTGTTTTTTTTGAACAGAACTTGTTGAAACGAAGTTCAATAAATTTTTATCTTATTAAATTGAATGATTAAGAAAGCATAGTATTGAAAATTTGAGCATCTGTCGATATGCTTATTAATTATTATTTTTCATTTTAATAATTAAAAAAGAAAAGCAAAATATTTTAAAAGAAAAATTAAAATTTCATCAAAAAATATTTTCTGTTGCAAAAATTGTAAACGCAAAAAATTCTCCATACTTATAATTTATAAAGATGCAAAAATTCAGCTGTAAATATTTTCAAAAAAAAAAAAAATTCTATACGTACGTGAAATCGATTTATCATTTCATCTATTATTTTATGATTATTTTCCCTCCCTTTTTTTTTAATTAAAGGAGCACATTTCAATCAGGATCACCATGATTGTGATAGCAATATTTTTTTCGTATCTCGAGAAATGCGCTGTAGTTATAGTCACATGAAAGTTCAAATACATGTATTTAAAATATATGAAGAAGAGTTAAATTTTAAAGTAATAAAAAAATGCTTCCATTGTTCTTATAAATTCAACTTCATTGCAATAAAGAAATGAATGTTTGCCTTTACTTTACTGAACAAATAAAATATAAATTGTCTAAAATTACGGTATCAGTAACGATGAGAAGCATAATCTGTGTAAATATCGCGTAATATTTGTAACGTTTTAAACGAGTCTAAACTACATAGTATTACATAAGAAGTATTTCTTTTATCCGAATAGTTTTATTAGTGCAAATCAATAAATAGATGAACCTATGCATTATTAATACAATAATTAGGTGGGTAAATATGAAGTAATCAAATAATTAATTAGCCGAGTTAGATTAATAAGCATTTACAACTGATATGTTAATTTGGAAAAATGATTGATTCATTGCAGAAAACAGGTGAACAAATAGAAATTGAACATAGAAGTGAGTTTGTACTTTACATATTTCAATATTACAAAATAGTATGAAGCTATCAATCTTTATATTAATAATGAGGATTCGTTCAAGTTTCTAAGTATAAGGAAACGAGGAACGACATGTTTCTCCAAAAAACCAAGGCAAACTATTTGTGGTAATGCAGAACTTTATTCCATAATTATAAAGATATAATTTCGTTTTTTAAATAGGAAACGAAAATATTGAAAAAATGAATTGAAAATAGTTAAGTAATGAATTAAATTAAGTTGAACTTAGCGAGGTCAAAAGGGACTAAATTAAAAAGACTGAAATTATGTTTTATAAAATTTAATGTATCATACACAATTATAATTTGTTTGAAACACAAATGTTCAACTTTATTATATTGTTTTGTTTGTTAAGGCATTATTAAATCTATTTAGATGACAACAAAGAAATTTTTAAATTTTGAAATTCCAAAAAATTTGTATTGTTTGCTAATATTGATTTAAAGCTCTTTCAGCAAACCAATAATTTATGCTGCGGTTTTCCTTCCAAGAACAAATGTTCCCAATTTGATGATATGATCAATGAACAAATGTTCCCAATTTGAAGATATAATCAATTTTTTTACGAAACATGTCAAGTTTTAGGAAACAATGTTGGTGTTCGACAAATGTGTAATCCTCCATTTCAGAAAAAGTTTATTTTTCAAATCACGAAAGCGATTGTCGCCGTGATATCTTGCAGAACAAGATTATGTAGATACCTAAATTTTGCAAACAAAAAAATTTTGAAAAATGATGGCATGAAATGATTGATGTCAAAAGTTAAGAATTGTCGAATCAGCAGCAGAATAGGATTCCAGTATTATTTAATTAGAGTGGAATTATTTATTTTAGCTATTTTAACAAATTTGTTTTAATCATTTGTTTGCAAACTTAATGATTAAAGTAAGAAAGCCTGAATTCAAAAGAACTATTCGAGTCATTGTCAAATTAGGGTCAACTGATAGATATATCACATATCTTTCTGAGGTATAAAAATTATGAATTGCGATATTTGAATAAAATGTAACATTTGACATAGAAATAATTTCATTTTCACTCATATCTACGCTATGTAAATTGTTAGTCATCTGGCATTCTATGTTGAAATCGCTTTCAATTTGAGTAATTCGCTATTGAAATATTAATTAAAAATCTATTGTGAATCAAGTTCAATTCGAATTTGATATTCAATAATTTTCAAGTTTTTTTAGTAAATTTTTTTCCAAAAACAAAAATATTTCATGATAAGGTAGATGGAAAATGGAAGAATGAATCGAATGTTGATAATGGTGTAGTTGAGAGATTCAAAAGATAAGAAGCCTTATTGATTCTTAGATTCTGATTTGAGTTGGAAATCCGATGATAAACTTCAAAAAAAACTTCATCCGAATCTTCCTTATTATTTCACTCATATAAAAGATATCTAACAAACTTTTGAATTCTTCGACTTAACATTAAGCCATTGTGTTCCATATGTTCAAAATATGTGTTTCTGCTATATCATATAGATGCTTATCAGTAATAATTTTAATAATTATAACAATAATAATAAATAATATGATTGGGAAAAAGATCACCTAATCGCAGCTGTATTAGGTTTTCAGAAAGATACATCAAAAGCATTATTTGATGTACAATGAGAACACTACACATTTTTTTCAATGATATGAAAATATATATGTTAGTTCAATTGATCGAAAGATCATGCATAATCAACAAGTTATGACAATAAACGAATAAATCTTAGCGAATGAACAAGTACACAGATGACCGATGACAAGAAAAGTAATTTAATTTCCAAAATTTAAAATGGAAATTATACATTTCATCATTAATTCCTATAATGACTACATACTCTATTCACTATCTTCAGTTAAAGCTTAAACACATATTATAGCAAATTAAAATAATAAAACAATAAATGGATCCTAGTTCTTTTATCAGAGGTATTCGATGAAGTGATGGTTAATTGCGCATGACAAAATTTATAAATTTCGGTATTTAATGATAAATTAAAGCCAAGCTTTTTTTTTGGTAGAATACATAAAGTTCATTATTTAATTCATTAATTTAATTATAGATTAGAACCAGACTGCAATGATTTTCATAATTTATTCGACTTGTGGACGAAAATAAATTAAAAATTTAAATTCTTAAGGCTCAGGAATGGACTCTCAAATATTCCACAGATTTATTACGGACGAAAAAAATTTATTCTAGCCTGTTTATTTTACTTGGATTGTTTTTTAAAACAACATGCTATTAAGCTGATACCAATCAGAAGCAATCACGAACTTTACATTGTTCGAACGGAATATTTGGATACAGTATATACTCATTAAAGATTCTAGTTTTTTTGTCAGGAAATTGGTTTTCCACTGCTTACTATGTGTAGACCATCTTTATCATCCCACATCAAAAGAGCTTCATCAGGTAATTGCGGATGAGCTATCCGGAATGCACCTTGTCGTGGCTTACTTTGATTTAACGATAAGTGCCTCAACAGTTCATCAATATCAATATATTCTGAACCCACACAAAGATTCAGAATCCAACGCGTACTAATTTGTTTCCATTTCTAAAACTTATTTTTATTAAAAATTGAAATTTTCGAGATCAATAAAATTTATTAAAAAAAAAAATTATGATTTATTATATATGATGAATGTAATAATTTCATACAAATACACAATAATTGACATTAGTCGAATAATGTAATAGAAAAATGACGCATAATTGACATAACTATATATTTTAATGGAATGTACTTATCTATTTTGTCATGCCTAAGTTTATTTGAAGCGGTTAAATTCCTGATACTTCCAGTAATTAACAGTAGAGAATTTTTTTTTTTTATTACTAACATCAATAGCTCGGTAGAGTCCATTTGTTGTGATTGAACTACTGTCTATTTGGAAGACCGTTTCTGTCGAATATTTCGTAGCCTTTCCTTCCAGAAACTCAGCGAGAAATTGGTCGTCGCCAATGGTTGTTTGAGGTGTTACGGCAAAAATATTCAAAAAGCTAAGGTCAAGAAATTCAGAAAGAAATTGTCGAGAACCATTTATATGACCATGATTACCACGCAACCAAATAAGAGATAATTTTTGACATTCGATTAATTGAAGAAATTGGTGGAATCTAAAATTTAATGGAAATTAAATCGAAAGTTGAATATTTCATTCATCCATACGATAATTTAATGTTTGTTAAATCATTCGTTGGTCACAGGAATTTTCGGTTCAGTACTCAAGTGATTAAATCAAGCGATTAAAGTTTTTCTCACCTATAGTTTTCACTATAACAATAATAGTATTTTATAAGCACTTGCTTGCAAATTGAATGATACAGTAATTCTGAATTACATTTAATAGTTTTTATACCAATAAAAAGTATAAAGTTTAAATTTAAGCATTTGTCCGAACTGTTTAGTATTTGTACTATAATAATAGCTATTTTCAATAATATTAGAAAATTGTAAAAAGAACTGTGAAAAATTTTTGAAAAATATAGTTACTCAAAGTCTACCAAAGAATCGATAATTACTTCAGATTTTAAATTTAATAAAATCTGAAGTAAAAAAAAATGATATGCTCATTTCACCGAAGACTTCGAATATCTTAACAAAAAAATTTCTTCTTGAAATTTCAGACTTGATGCTACAAACTATCCTGCTACGACTGAAGGGAATTAATTCTAGCTTAAAAAAAGCTAATAAAATTCTTAAAAAACAAAAACAATTCTCTGAAATACAAGAAAAATGAGAATGAAATTAAAAATGAAGTTAAGAACTTACTTTTTTGGAGACACATAATTTAGTTTGCACATACTTATTTCCACTTTTTTACATCGTATTTTGCATGTTCCAAAAGCTTCTAGAAGGCGATTTATAAAACGATCCGTAAATCGCATTTCAGTCAGTCTTAGGAGATGAATATCAGCTTCGCGGAAATATTTCGCTATTCGTTTGCATAATAATTGTGATGGTGTATGTTCACGTCGCTTTCGCTCATCGTGATCCTAAAGGCTTGAACAAGTTGAAGAGTGATTATGCGCTTCAGAAATAGTTAAGAGTATGTGTTATAATTTTTTTTATATGTACAAATATAATAGAAGCAATCCTGAAATATTTGAACGTTGGATATTAGTGCCTATCTAATTCAAACTCGAAATACTTTATTGATCTAATCCGAAATTTAGAAATATGTAAATGATTTGTATTATTGGGCTGAAATACCTGATATTCTACAGATATCCAGAAAAATGATACAGAAATAGGGTATAATGGAATTGCTTCATTGGATATTTTAAACGATTATTTTTTCTTACTTTTAATGACAAAACTGAATTTCCATTTATTGAATATATAAATATATTAAAATATAATTTGATGTTGTCATGTCATTTTCTGTTTTTTTATTTCTTTTCCATTTCTTTTCTTATCATTCTACTATTTTTAATTTATAAAATTGTCCAATTGTCCATACAATATCGAAGATTTCTGAAGTTAAACTTCAGTCAACAAATTTCAGAAATCAATCAACTAAGTCAGAAATCTGATTTTAACAAATGTCATAAATATTAATTCTGATTTCTTGGAAAAAATTGCCAACATAACTCTTTTATTTATAATATGTATAACTGCTGTATAATTCTGACATAGAGATGCTAATAAAGTTATTAATTGTTAATCCTTTTTTTAAATATAAATTGGTCTTGCAAACAAATATGAATTCTTCTTCATCATTAATAGATGTAACGGTTTGTCGCATTATTGTAGGAAGGTTTTGCTGTATGACCGTACTCTCTTAAAACTTTTCGAGAGAAATTAATCTATTGAAAAAGAAATAAAAACTTTAATTACTTACCTCCGTATGCCAATTATTGTCATTTGGTACATTCGGCATTAAGACAGGTAGATAAGAATTAGGTGGAGAAGCCTGTCTCATATAAAAGAGAAGATGAGGTAATTTTGCTGCAGATCGCTGAAGTTGTTGTTCGTCTTCGTCATGTTGTTGTTTTGCGTTATTGTCAAGCGTTGTTGAAATCCTCGTACGTCGTCGCTTTCCCAAACCAGAAGATGGACGATTTATAATATGGTCGCAGAATGTCCAACTTTTCGAAAGATTTAAGCAACTGGAAAAGATTTATGATTTTCGAAGCTTTAAATTTCCATACAATAATTTAGAATATTTCTTGAGAAATTAACTCACGGATTTGTTTTTTTTTTTTTTTTTTTTTCAAACAAATCAGAGACTTGAATATTTCATTTTATTCTTCCTAATTCTGATTATCGTTCAGTATCTGAATCAGTGCTTGAAATATCTCTGCTAAAGTTAGAGATCGATGCTCATAACTTTATTTTCTGCAAACTTGACAGTTCCTTCAATTTTTACATTCAGTATTGTCGTCTAAGTTCATAAAAGTAATATGATAAGTGCCCTTATCATCCGTAACATCTATGATAAGCAGAAGAAGTGTTATTACATTTGGCATATAATCTTGAATATTTTATAGTGTAATTGATAAATTAAAAATTGACTTATTATATCGAATAAATTAATAATCTAAGAATGAAGATCTAATGTTGATAATTAATCAGTAATAATTCTTGATTAGATGTGCAATGCTTCATTTTTAGATATTTCTATATTGAAGTTTGATCCATTTTTATGTTCTGAATTTAAATCATGGTACACACAGTATTCTTGACAATAGAAAACTTCGTTTATATTCCAAGAAAAATTTCTTTTGATTAAGAAATTGGAATTATTGCTTTTACATTGACTTCATTAATGATGTATACATATACTAAACAGCTGCTTAAGAATACTGTAAAGATGAATAACTAGCTATATGCTATAGTTGGTTTATATTACCTTGTACTTCACTTCCAACTGTCGCTCAATCTCTCTTACTATTCACATAATTAAAATTGGTGCAGTTGCTTCGAAAGGCTATAAATTAAATTTTATTCACTACTACTAAATCCCTAATTCTTAACATTTCTACATTTTTGTTTAGCATTTGTGCATAGTTTGTTGCAAGACATTAATTATCAAAATTGCCACCTAAGCTAATCATTCAGCAATTTATCCTACATATCAGTGAACAATGAAAATTAAACTGACATTATTTATTGCAAATTTTCAGTTGATCTCAGAGAAAATCTTTGGTAAATTACGAGGAACAAAGAAATTGGATTTTGAGTACGCCATAATAGCTAAATAGCAATTTAAAGTATTGTTAAATTTTGATTCTCAATTATTGAAACAGTTGATGTGAATCATTGCTCTAAACTTACACTCTATATAATCAATTTTATATTCATTTCATTTCATAATGAAATTTCAGATTTATTATGGATGTTTAATTTATTCAAAATTAATGCTGATTCACAATATCACTTAATTCAATTTTTTTCTACTTGACAGTTAGAGCTTAAATTGGAAAGCAATGATTGCAATTTACATATATAACATTCAGGAATCTAAAAGCATGTCTTTCTGATAAAAATAATGCCTATTTAAATATGTAATACTCTCTAACACATGAAATTAAATGTGAAATATACTTTAAAGTAAGGATGAATTGGGATTTGCATTCTCGAAGTTCGAGTATCTGTACGAGATGTTTCCTGAGCGAATGGATATTACGATCGATCATATCTTTCCATCTTTTACAAACAAATCGGCAATTATCAATATCATATCGTGGTAAATGCTTCAGAATATACAGATGTATTTCAGGTGGTAACAGTGATATCGTGAATGCTGCTCCAGTTTCTTCATCATCCTGTTTTAAGAGATTTCTTTTTTTTTTTGGTGAATCCCTTAATTCAAGAGACCGAAGTCGATAATTTCTCTTTAGATTTCGAAACAAAGTAATTCCAAGCATAAGTATGAGATTATAACAATAACTCAGAAAATATTCATCATTGAAATATTTTCTATTTCTTTAAACAAGAAAATAGCAAATTTAGTAATAGAATTTATTAAAAAAGTTCCTTATCAGCACTCTCTGTGGAGTTTTGCTTACTTGTTTCTATAAGGTATTCTTTCAATACATACCTGCTGATAGTTGACGGAGTCTGAGGATGCACTTTGACTCATACAGCATGACCCCAAGAGAAAAGTGGTCGAGGTTGCTACCTTGACCAATGCTTGCGAAGCATCCATGACTGATGTGGTGGAAGATGATGAAATGGCAGCTGTGGTCGCATATGACGTTGACGGCAACTGAAAATAAAAAACTTTTTGATTTATTGAATCAGTATTTAAAAATATTAAATCAGATTGATTAGTTCCAATAGAAACAGTCATTTAATTTTAACAAATACACTTTTTTGGATATTTCAGAAATACTTACTTTCAGAATGGAAAAATTTTACAATTCTGTGTTTTTTTGTTTTCGTATTAACGACAGGTCAAGGTATATCACGTTTAGTTAATGGCTAATATTTCTGGCTTCATCATTTCAGAATTTGCCTCTGTCGAAACTTATGCAAATTTTGATTACTGCCAACCCAATATTATTAAGTTCGTAAATTATAAATTTTTCACAAAATTTTCTTTCCAATTTTATGTTGTTTTTCAATAATTTTTTAATCGATGACTTTTTGAAATTTACGTGAGAAAAAGCTTTGTCTGCATTATGGATTGATCTCTTTGAATTTAAATTTAATCGTTGAGTAACAAAGAAAATCTCTTAATATAAAGCATTTGCAGTGAAAAAAAATACAAAATTAAGTAGATGAAATAGCTATCAATATAGAGTATAGTAAAAAATAGCTATCAGTGTATACCCTCAGTTTTGATTTACAAATAATTCATCAATATCATTTAAAATTCTGATAGCTAATGATAGAGTATAAGAAATAGAAATAAACGGAAAGTTGCTTCTGAATTAAGCTAGAGATCGAGAAAGAAAAAATCTTCCATTGATATTCATTAATGTTTCAAAGGAGACGATAAGATTAATGTTCAAAGGCTTGCGAGAAATTTAATGAATCGAACGGAAAAAGGTAAAATGTTAATTATCGTTGAGTAACAAAGAAAGTCTCTTAATATAAAGCAATTAGCAGTATTTTTTGGAGAAAACAAGAAGAAAGTTGATAATGTTGCTAATTGAATTTTAAGATTAAATTCAATGAAATCTCAGCAAAACATGAATTTTGAATATAGAGAAGAATAAATCTCATAATTATTACGAAATTTTCCCAATTCGAGAAAAATAAAAAATAAAAGCAAAAAGCAATTTATACCTGCTCAGCGCAAACGTCGGCTGCCATCTGAACTAAAGTTAAAGCCACATGAACTATCAGCAATAGCTCTTAAAATTGTATGATTGGTAAATAGACCAAGAGAGGAGCAGCAGCTGGAGAATTGAATGGGGTGTGAAATTTCGACGATATAGCTGGCGACGGTAATGATGCTGATAGACTGATTGGGAAAGATAAATTATAGATTTTATTTTTCTGCCACTAAATAAACAGTGAACCAATATAATTTGATGCTTCTTTAGTTCTTGCAAAGAGATAAGTAAATCTGAAAAGAAGATTTTATTGTTGATGAAAAGTTTTAGATTTTTAAAAGATTGCGAGAAATTCACCGAAGATGTGTTTATGATCACGTCATGTAGACTTGAAATCAACAAGAAATAACGATTTTTCAATGTTATCTTTAATTTAGCATTTATAATTTATGATAAACGTTGATAAAATTTAAGCGCACTAAGCGCGAAAAGGTGTGATATAGTAAAGTATAATATTGTGATAAGTATTTAATATAAAAATACGATTATTCTCGACAGTCGATTAGTGATTAGTGCTGATAAGATGAATAAAAAGTGAATTGAAAATAATGTAGAAAGGAAAAAAAAAATCACTCTTCCGCATGAAAAATGGATGGATCGAGTTAAGCTTCTCATCAAAATGCCAATTTGAGATATGTCCGAAACAAAATTCTTTTTCAATTTGCCGGATGCACGCACACAACTGCCAATTGGGTGATGATTTTATGACAATCAAAAAATAACATACCGTCTCCAGCAGCAAATATGTGCACCCATGTACAACCGCACTCATCGCAATGAGAAAGGTGCGATTCTTTGTAGAGAGTACGGTATGAAATGGATTCCTAATACTAAAATTACCACCACAGTTCAATATCATATTAAAACTGGCATTGGAAGTAAATTGGACAAATGAAATCAATAGATGTGTATACGGGCTGTTAAGCATATATCTTGTAGGCAACTGAATTTCACGCTGATTGATTGCTACGATCATCGAACGTCTATGGAATTAACAAATGTCTATGGAATGCTTCTGAAAATAAATCTAAGAAAGTTTCAGGACAAGAAAATCTTGATAAGAAATCGTCGTAAGCATTAGAGAATCTGGATGTATTTGAATATCCAAAGTAAAATAACAAAATTAGATTGATTGTATTTGTACAGCAATTGTATACTTTCATAACAATTGTATATTTCAGAAGCACTACTTGAAGAATATAGCAATTTTTCTGTCTTTTTCAAAAATGGAAAATTTTATAAATCCTTTTATAAATTCAAAGAAATAATGAATACATTGATTGCTATAGAAATTAAGGGTATATTAATCAACGAAAGAGTGATCGTAAATTCGAGATACGAAGGGAACTAATAGTGTTATGCATGGAAAGTTTGGAAATATCAAATCTTGTAAAAATTATTGAATTTAGTCCAAAATTTAATTGAAAATTTATATATGATAAATAGAAAATTGTGCAATAGAATTAAAACTAAATAAGTTTATTTCCAATGGAAATTAATATAGGAACAATATTCTGATGGATCCTAATGATATATTATTATATATTTGTATGTTTTTGTAAAACTTGAAGTTGCAAATGCTAAACTGAAACTTTTGAAACATCAGAAAAACGCAATTTTAAAGTTCGTGACCTCTGAACCAAGAAAGCACGTAAATTATCATCTACTAACTTTCGTTTATATCATTTATATTTTTAATGCATAACTTAAATATCCTTACTAACAGTAATGAAATTAATCTTTTTTATTGTTTTTGAGGAAGATTCAAATACATAGCGTAAGTTAAAAGTGCCAAATGATTCGCATAATAAATTATTTTCACAGCCAAATGTGAACGACAGAGGATTAGTAAAATGACCTTTGTTGGCTTTACTGTATTAATAATGTCATCTCATATAATATCAACATAATCGGCTTAAGTATACATGTTATTTCTATCATTTACAATGATTGTAGCACATTAGTATGAATAATTCAAATTTCTCATATTCCAAATCCAGGTGGAAATTTAAATATACGTTAATGAAGTTAAATTATCATCCAACGAATCTCAAAAGTAGCCTTATCAGGAAATATTCAACAAAAAAAAAAAGAAAATTTTCATCATTTATTCATTACATATGTCAATACTTATTTTGATTTCTTTTAGGGATGATGACCCTTCTAGAAAATGTCAACCTTATTATTTGACATGTGCAATTTAATCTTATCATTTAAAATAGAACTATTTGAACTTTAATGTTGCATCAAAAAGTAGATTATTGATATAAACATTGTAATAATTCCTCGGTGCAATTTAACGGCGAAATATTAGTTCATAAAATTTTATTTGCATATGTTACTGTAATTTTATCACGATGATCGAAAATATGAACTTAATGGAAATGGGAAAAGAAAAAAAATTGGAATTGAAAAGTACGATAACTTGTATATGTAATAATTATCTGCATAGTTTACTTCCTCTAATCTATTGAATAAACAAAATATATATTTTGTTTATGCATATCTTCTTATCTCTTAATGCTGTCAATAAATATATATTTACTGAATAATTTTTCTAAAAAAATTTTAAATTTATTATTTGTCTAAGAAAACTTCCATGATATAGTGCGATATTTAAAGTATTCGTATGCTTTCCTTGACGCTTATTACTATCGTAGTTAAGTAGATTATATGATACTATCAGATTATATGATAGTACAAAACAGTATTCTTCCAAAATACTGTAATAATCTTAAACTGAAATGGCCTTAAATACTTAATTTCTTAGAAGAACAAAGTTTACGATTAAAACTATCGCATCATTTACTTCTATCTACTTTTTTATTAGAATGTCAATGGATACAAAGAAAAATTGTCTAAAAAGAAAAAAAAAAGCGGAAAAAAAAATTATTGCATCATTGCTTACAGATGGAAATATGTATCAACAAGAAAGAAACAGAGTATAAATTGGGAAAAACTTATCACAATCAATATTACTGCAATCCAGCTGATATTAACAAATCATCTTGCTCGGAGATTCGACCAAAGTATAAGAACGAACTAAAAATTCAAAAACATGCGAAATATTCCGAGAGTATCTGAATGAAACCTACTTTCATGTTAAGAAGAAGTAATGCTGACTTACGATCTATCAAAACTTCTCAATTAAATGATATTTATCTTGCTAAGGATGGAGCAAAAGACTTATTTCATTTCCATCCTAATGAGATACAAATAATGACTCTAGTATTGGCCAAGTTACAATAAGACTTAGGAAATCAATAAAGCCAACGAAATAAACCAGAATCTTCAATGAATATAGTAGGAAATAATAAAGATGCCAAGATGTGCTCTCTCGATTTTTAAAGTCAAACATCGAACAAAAGCAAGTTGTCCAGATATCCGGGAACACAGAGATAGCACCATCAGAAGCAGATGATACATGCTCCGCCTTGCCTCATTGAAGCAATCCAATGGACGAGAAAGTGGATGAAATGGAAGGAGGAGTCTGACAGGTTTCTTCTTCACCAGGTAAACAGGCTTTTACTCTTTATCTGTGCTTTTACTCTTCATCTGTGCATCTAAAGATAGCTGGGGAAGTTGGCGGAAATTATTTCTAAGATTGACTTTGTCAATGAAGTTTAAATTCATCAGGTAAACTGCAACTTTGAATTTAAATTTTAAATCGTCTTATAAAAATTCTGCTGTTCATTATGTAAATAAAGTCATTAATTCAATATCTCTATTACAGTTCTTTCATTTTAAATTTCATGTCTTAATTGTCCATTGTTGTATTTTATATATAAATATTTTTGAAGGAAGCAAAATTTACTTCGTATATCACAAAAGATCCATCTGCTTTTTCTAAATTGAAATTAATCTTTAACTGATATAGCAATTTATGTAATTCATCTATTATTACGAACTTTTAATCAATAGAATGAAATATCTTTAACAATAATTTCATTATCTAGAAAAACCGTCAACGAATATTACTTCTCAACAGCACAAGCGAAACGCTGATGTCGCAGTGTCACTTTAACCTATTATTTCAGGATTTCGTATTTGCGTGCTAGCCGAGTAATCTATAATTTTTGGCAGTATTTGAATTTTTAAATTATATGTATTAGTTTATCTACGGAAGATATAGAAAGGTAAAATGCATTTTAAGAAGGCATACGTCTCTTTTTCATATCATCAAGTTGTCATATCATATAGATAAATACGGATAAGTAGAAATATCCGATTTACTAATACTTCCTGTGACAGTTCTACAATCTCAATTTTTTTGCATAATGGCCATCAATTAAACTTGTCATGCTAATTTCTGCTGTCACTTCTGATTGATTTAAACTTTAGGATATTTTCTTGAAGTAAATCCTGTCATTTAAAATATTCTATAGCCAGAATTACCGAAGTTTTTTTGTGAGGAAATAGCGTAAATGAGGAAAGTATGAATTACTAGCATTATAAATATGTAATCATCAATTTTTATTTGATATTCAATAATTGATTAACGATCATATACTTCATAGTGTTTGTCAAGGAGAGGAATTCAAAAGTTTGGAAATCTTTTGAAAGAAATGGAATTCACGGTAATTGCATAAGTTGAGAATCATAAAATTGAAAACATTAGTGAATGTTATGAGCAATTAATTTGAGAATTGATATCCAATCAGAATTTTCGGATTGATATGATTTTTTTTAAGTTCCTTTCATGTTTAGAATGGGAAGTTCTCGAGCTTAATGACTTTATATAAGTGAACACAAAAGGGTAAAATGCACTGGGAAAAAGAGCTCAGAGTAAATATCGCAGATGTACAAACAATAATCTCACCTTTTCAAACTAACATCTCTTTGTTGATTTTAGAAAAATTCATTTCACATTTATAGCGGAAATTTCGTTCTCTTAAAAGAAGGAATAACTATTATCAATTTCGCTTATCATAAAAGACTGAAGCTTAAATACTGAGTAAAAAGTATTTGGAACGATCTCCTCATTAAATGAATCCTCTGAAAAAGATCCAAAAAATTCTAAACAGAGACATTCAGATGAAGTAAATGTAGATAGCTGCTGACAACTTAACTAAATGTAATTTCGAAATGGTCATATCAAGACAGATCTAGGACTTACAGTTCGAAACAGAATATTTGCAACATAATCCAAGTTTGATATTTCATGAATGAATCAAAAATCTTATATATGATCTAATATACATATAAAATCTTATATATATATATAAAAATCTTATATATAATCATATGATCAATGTAAATTGGTCAGAGATCAGAATGATAGTATCATCATTCAGGCATTTTTCAAATACCAAAACCATCGCCAGATTCTTAGAATATGCCAGATTTCCGTTTTCTTCAAAAATTCCCCTCAAATATTTAATTTTAATCAAAATATTGTTATATATATGAAAAGAAAAAAAAAAAACATTTAGATCTAATAGATATACGGCGCCAATCAGCTGGAATATTTCACTAGTGGCTGCTAATATTTGGACGAAAAAAAAAATCATATGAGAATGATACAAAATGCTTCAGATATGATAGGAGATATGACTTTTTTATCACATCTAATCATTTTTAATGTCCCGGCACAAGCTGCGCTGTATTTATTTAAGAAAAAGTTGATGTAATGACCAGGAAACAGAAAAAATGACAAAAAAAAAAAACGAGCAGTTCTTTTCCTTACGTTATTACAATCTTTTCCTATCAGCGATAGAATCTCGAATTTCCTGAAAATCACCAATGTCTCCACTTATCCAATTTCTTTCTTAGCTACTAAATTAAGGCGGTAATTTGGTTCAGAAATTGTTTCCACTCCAGTAAATGACTTCTTGACGCATGCGACACAACAACAACAGCAATGACAAATGACAATTATTTGAAAAGATGGTGGTACGGTCGGTGCGCAGACCTTCACAATACTCGTTTGAACAGGTTCTTGTCGAGAAGTACTACTCTCATCTTTACAACCATTTACAAATGAAGGTTTCACGCCAATTTAAATTTAAAACATACAATTGACATTAATTTTACATTTTAAGTTCTGTTTTTCTTTTGTCTGAAAATTTTCCAAGCATCTAATTACCGTAAAATGAAAAATCATTATGTAAAGGAAAATGAACATAGAGAAGAAAGTTAGAAATATGAATAAATACAAATAATTTTATTACTGAAATTAAAGCAAAAATGAACTTGAATATATTTTTTAATGAAATCAAAGAAAGGCCAATATTTTGGGACAATGATAAAATATGGACAAGTCTTAGATAGAAGAAGTATGTAGCGGCCATATTGTCAATATATTGGAACCAAAATGACATTTATCATTTTGCCTCGAAACAGCTTTGTCACAATAGAATTAAAACATTAATCTTTTCTATGTTCGATTTTATCGGCTTTTAATCGCACATTAAAATGTATGCCGAAATGGTCATATCCTTTTAACATAACTTCTGGTATATGTATTGAATTTTGACATTTTCATTGCCAAAATTATCATAATTTAGCGCAAATAATATTTGAGGACAAAAACGCTATTTATTTACTTAAATAAATATTTTGAAATATTTGAAAATGTGAAATATTTCTTTCCAATCTTCGATATGAGAAAATTTTTGAATAAAATTAAATATATTTGGTTTAATCGATAAGTATTAAATTTGAAGAATGGCCAATTGTCTTAGTTAAGTGTTTGCTTCAGGCTGTTATTTCAGTATATGCGATACAATGATATTTTGAATAATTATGTCAGATTAGTTCAGTGCTTGTATTTGTTAAAAATTATATGATTATTTGAATTGAAAGAATCGAAAACTCAAGAAAGATTTCAAAATAAATTTAATTTATTTCTGATAGTAATGATCACACCAAAGGAGATTTGCTGCCTTTTCTTACAAAATAATTTGGTTTATCTTGTAACTTTCAGCGTTATCATTACGATCATATAAATCACTTGTTGGAACCAGGCTTGATAACACTTGCTAAAATGTGATTAATGTGCCAAAATGTTGATCAACTCACCGGATAAAAGTTTGTAATATTTGTTCATAAACAATTTCATTCTTGATCATTATCTAAAAATCTTTCTGTCATCCAAGTTTATCTTACTGATAAAAATCGTCTTATATTTAGAAATGATAAAGAGATTTTAATCAGTAAAATTTTAGACGAAAAACAACGCTACTTTCTAGCAATAAGTAATGGAAGGATATTTTTATTTAAAAAATCGCTGATAACTGAAAGTGAAACAAAGATTGAACATCGTGAAGAGTGAATTAGACATCATAAATTATTATCTTATTTGGTGATGAAAAAGTGCGGAAGAGAATGACGAAGTTTCTAGAGAGCATCTGTCCGGTGAAATGAAATATAAAAATGTAGTTCGACTAAATTTTTCAGACTAAGTCAAATTTAAGTCTAACTTCAAGTTAGAAATTTTCATTTGAAAACATTTCACATCACATCACACCATATCACACAGATCAGATCGAAAAAAATAATCGATAATGATGAGAATGAGTTATGAGGCGTAAAAAAATCAATTTCATATTTGAATCGAAGATTGCTATTGTTGGAAATTAGAAGATTGAATGAGTGAATAGATAGATTTATTTCAACGATCATAGATATCAAAAGGTGTATTTACCAACCAGTACTACCTCCTATCTACCTCTCTACCTGCTTTGATAACAAGACAGTTGAATGGAACAAATTGTCGGCCTGATTCGTTTCAGCGACATTTATTGCGCTTACTTTTACACATATCTTTCATATATGTTTTTCACATACCTTTCTTTCCTCTTCTTCTTCCTCATTTCTTCCCTTATATTCTTCATCATTCTTACAAATGTTGTGAAAATGTAAATTTGTTCAAAGAGGATGAAAAGAGGAAAGGCCAAGGAGAGGACGAGAATGAGAATCGATTCTTCTTCAGAAGGGAATGAATGAATGAATGAATGAATGGATGAATGAATGAATGAATGGATGAATGAATGAATGGATGAATGAATGAATGAATGAATGAATGAATGAATGAATGAATGAATGTCTTCAACATTATTTATCCGGCAGTTGTTCGATACGATGTCATCTTAACGATATGTATTATACGTATGTTAAGACATGTTAATTCACTTTTTTTTTTTTTTTATTTCAAAGTTTACATTTACATTTGTCTTTTTTTCTCTGCTTGAAAATAAATCCTATAATTGTCTTTTCATACTTCTCATCTTTTTCAATATTTTTATTTTACCAATTGTAATTATATCTTCTGAAAGGTCAAGAAATGAAATGAAAGACGAAACAGACAAAATAGTCAAATCGTTGAAGATGGAATAAATTTTAATTTTACATTATCCATTCTTTCCTTATTCTTTTCCCTTCCTTCCTTTATTCTTAATATTTCAATTCTCGAAATTTGATAACTGTGACGATGATACATTTCAAAGCAATCTGGAAGCAAATTTCTCCATTTGAAAAGATTAATTTACATAAAAATTTACGAACTGTGAGCTAATGGACTACCGTAAAATTTGATCAAAAAAAAAATTCCAAAATATATTTATTCGTTAGTAAAGAATGAGTTGAAAGATCAAACAGTAAAAAGTAAGACAGGTAAATGAGGGAGCAATAAATCTGAGATATGTTATTCGTTGCTCATTGATGATAAACTGATTTACCAAAAAAAAAAATCCATTAAAAACTTGAAATTTATGAGGCATGAGAACAAGATGACCATTTTCCTTCGCATCTACATATCCACACAAATATATATGATAATGATTTTTCTCTCACAATACACTGAGCGTTACATTCAGGTTTTTTTTTGTAAATATTAATACTTTAATTAGGAAATTTTGAATTTCATAAAATTCTTTTTAGTTAATTTAATTATGATAATCTATCTTTTTTTTAATTTCTTTATCAATGCTTTCGTTGCAATTATAATATTTATCGGACAATTCGAATATTTTAAGCTATTCTCATTACTCCAATTCCGAAATCGAAAGCTAATTTTTAAGGTAATTTTAATTATTTATAATTATCATGTGATCATCCATACAATCATCGATCATCAATGTTAGCATTATTCCTCTAACACTAAAATGACTGCATAAGCCATTCTTATCATTGATATTATCACTAATGCTAATCCCTCATAATTCAAACCGTAAAATTAAGAGAAATTGGAAATGCAAAATGATGTACAAGTTGTATAAATTAATTAACATCATAGCTTTTAATTTTTCCCTTCCTTTTAGCTAGGATACCTATTTTGCTTATATTCCATAAACATACTGATTAAAGGAAAGTTTATCATACATTCTCTGTTTCTAAGAAGTTATTAAAATATGAAAAATTCAGAAACAATTGTTTTAGCTGAGAGCTGAAATTGCTTCAATATTTTTCAAATAAATAATTACTTATATTTGAATCTGTTCGATAATGATTTTAATATATTTAATATCATTTAATTGAAATAGATTAAACGAAATTGAATTTAACAAATTTATTGAATTGAACTGAATCGATTGAATTAAATTGATCATATTAATTATTCTTTTTATGTTTATATTTCACCGCTTTTTTAAACGAATTCTCACGCGCTTGATCGGACAAGAATTTCAAAGATTTTCATAAAGCATTGATGTTTAATGATTTTGAATTTTCAGAAAGACATTTTTTGTTCGAATTTTTTATCAGAGAAGAAATAATCTTTTTGATTCGCTTTGTAACTGTCATCTCATGATTTTTATCGACAGATGTTCTCTGTTGATAATTCCAAAGCGAATCTTAATTTTGCGCAAACTGATGCAAATTATTCTTTTGATTGTTTGGAATTTCTTTAGTTCTTTAGGGAAAAGATATCTTAAAAATTCCAGCTATGTTTCAAACAAAATTAAGATAAATTGGCCAAATCTCATAAGGACTAGCTTAAGTGATATCATTAAAAATAGCAGTTTAAGATGTCTCACTCGTTTCAATTCAATATTTTACAAGCATTTAAAATAAATATTAACTATCAATAGTCATAATTATTAGCCAAGAAGTAATATATTGTTTCCATGGCTTCTTGGAACTTTTGAAATATGAGTCATTTCTTGCTTCAACTCTCGAGAGGCATCATTAATTCTAATATCGCTCAAATTGATTTATAATATTCTTGAAGCAAATTTTCCAAATTTTCATTTTATGAACAATAAAAGGGACCCCTACCCTCATTAAGGCAAATTCATATTCGAGAGATTCTGTACTCCTAAACCCGAATTCATTAGTCATACGCCATCTTTAATTACTACAATTCATACCGTATGTAGTTTATGCTTTTCTGATGACCTTGTCAACATAAGATTAATGTTTTGCAATCGTCGCACAACAACCACGTTCCTTCTCATCCTCATCCTATCTTTAAGTATTCTTGCTTTGTGCAGGTGCAAAACAATCATTAAACACCTTCCTTATCGCCTCACCAAATGTCGGCATATTTTATTTAAATTTGACGACAAAAACCGACCAATTTAGCGGACAAAAGGATTAACGAAGACATTTAACAGATGTCAACAGATTGGATGTTTAATATATTTTTGAGTATGCTAATTTGCATAATTGCTAGGATGAAGTGTATATTACAGTATCTTTACTATGTTTGATTATGAATTGCGTAACGAAAACTAGTAACTGAAAAATGGAAAATGATAAAATTTAGTAACAAATGAAAAATAGAATCTTCAGTTCTATTCTTTCTCGTGCTAAATATTAAATCAAATTGGAAAACTTAAATTGAAAATATCGTTGAATCGAAGTAATGAAAGTTGGAATCAACGTTGTAATTGGAACTAAAATAAAATGAAATATGCCAAATGAAAATGAAAATGAAAAATCGAGAAAAACAGCAAAAAATGAAAAAAAAAATGAAAGTTTTCTTATGATAGAGCATTTCGAAAAAAAATAATATTTAAATTAAAATATATTGGAGTTGAACATATAGCCCAAATAATTTCATTTGAATTGGATTAATTTATTTTAATTTGGGATACTAAAAATTATTAAAATAAACGATGATGGAATGAGAGCGGAAAGACAAAATTAGTTTAATTTTTCAAAACAAAATATTTTCTTAAAATTCCCGCATCTGAAGAGGATTATGATTGGTGCAATATTGTTTAAGATAAGATTAAAATAATTTCCCATTCGACAATCAATCGATTGATAACTGTGAGAGCAGAAGTGCAATGAAGAAGAAAGAAAAGGAAGAATTGCTTTTAAATATGTACTAGTATTTTTTTCAGGACTGTCTGGAGCCAATAATTTATTTACGAGACATTAAGTTGTCTGAAGAGTCGCCTACCCACATATCAGCTTAACAGAATGTGAATGGTCAATATTTAAGGTTGAAGAAATTAACGGAAGGCCGCTTTTCTGGGAGGCTATTTGATGGAAATTTATATTTAATGACAGCAACGATCACTATTAGTTGTAGCGATGCAAATTAAAATTAAAATTAAATTAAAATTTCATTTTTACATTTGATTTATACATAAAGAAAATTAAATCAATTAACTGACTCGACTGGAATTGTGATTAAATGATATTAAAATTGAATTGAGTTTATTTAATACAGTAATAAAATAATGAGAAACATTTCTTAGAATAATGGAATTATTTCCTTTTTTAATAAAAAAAATTGAAGCAAAAAAGTCCAAGCTGGAAAATCAGTAATTGGCAAAATATCTGCTCTGCATCGATCATTACAGAAATCTTTCATCTCTGAAGTACTGATGTTTATCTTGTGATTTTTAACAATTAGAATCATTATCATATCACTGTTACTACCATTATGATAATAATATAATAATTTTATTATTATTAAGATGATTTTATTTATGGCAATAATGCTAATCATAATTCCTTAACTCAGATTCATAATTAAAACTAATGAATTGATGAGACATCACTATATAGTCAGTAAAGATGGAGGAAAAGAGCGCCCATATTAAAGAATAATATAAAAGAATATTTTAATAGAGACTATTTAAGCAGAAATCTTCTGTGTTCATTTTCATTAGATGTTACAAATTTCAATATTTCGTACTATCCCGATGATTTTTACAACATAATCAATCAAAATTTGATGTTCAAATGATCGATCATCATTTCTAGAACTTCTTCTTGCACATCGTTCCAATAAACAGTTGTACCAGTAGCATTGGCTGACTGTTTCATTACATGAAGAAATGAAAAGAATAAAGGGTAAAATGATTAAGGATCAAAAGGTCAAACTGACTGGAATGAAGATCAGCTAATTTCGGTAATTCAAATTATGGGAAAATTAAAAAGCAAAAAAGAAATTTAGGAAATTAAATTTCAAATTTAGCATAAATATTTGCGGGAAATATAGGGGGAGAAAAAAGTTGGTATAGTTCTGCAAGATTTTCTCCTTTTTTCTTTTCTGAGTAAAATCATTTCATTGCACAATAAATATAATAAAGCAGGCTGAATGCCCTTTGCATTTTCAGTATATTAAATTTTCAACTAAAAGATTTGTTTATTTTTATTTTTTGGAAAAAATATTTTAAATATAAAAAAAAAACTAAAAAAGAGAGCGCTGTCGAAATATTGTTATCACTCAAAAACATTTCAAAATCGCATTCTTTATGTGTAAGTATATAGAAGTAAATACTTTGTTAACAAAATTAGCAGCAGTAGTTCGTTTCCTTATCATTTTTTGAAAAAAAATTTTATTTCATGAAACTTACATGATGAAATACCGGAAAGTTTCTATGTCTCTAGAAACAGAAATTAGATAAGAAAACTGATTGGAAATTAGATAAGGAAAAAAAATCCCTTCGGCATTCAATATTATTTTTCATGAATATCATTCTCATGTCAATCGCAAATTCAATTTTCCCATAAAATCTACAAAAATCAATTACAATTTTTTTCTCCGAAAAAATTGTTCCCCAAACATGCAATTTAAAAAAAAAGGAACAAATGACAGAATTTATAAATTGCTTTTATGCAACTATTTTATATAAAACATAATGACATGTATCTGAAAAAAAAAAAATGAAATTTTCTCTTCATCAACAAAAACAAATTCAGGTTAATGTATTTTGTTCAGTGCTTTTAGTGGGAAATTTTGGGATTTTCTTAATTGCAGCCATCGATTAATTATCTTTATTTATATTCGAAATATATATTCAAATTTGATATTAGATTTTATTTTCAATTATATTACACCGTGGTTACGAGACGGTATTCGTTCATCGCATTTCTGTTTACGAATAATAACAATATTTTATAATGCATTGGAATACAAAATGAAATTTAGTATTCTAATTCCGGCAATTAGATTTTGGATTGGATGATACGAATACTTTACTGTTGAATTTTGAACTTAATTCTTTTCATAATATCAACTAATCTAAATTTGAAAACATTTTTCATAGATTAAATGAACTTAGAAAGAACTTCAAAACTTTAATTAACATAGATTTAAGTAGATGCTAAATGCTTTAAAATGGTAAGTATCAAGAAGATTATAAGATCTTTACGGTTGATTTAATTTTAGAAAGAAATGAAATGAAGAATTTAGATTTTGTACATTTGTTATTTATTTATTTTCTTAAATCAATTTGAAATTTGTTAAAAAGTTTTCATTATTAAAAATTTGGGGAATAAAACTTAAAAACTTGTATTATTGATGATTCTATAACAATAATGAATTGAAATATTTATTTCATATGATCATCCGTATGAAGCTTTCTGCTTCCCCAAAGAATTGCATAGTATGAAATGAAACGAAATGTCAAGCAACATGTTGCATGCACAAATAAATGATAGCGAGATGTAAGGTGCCGCAGCTCGATTTTCCGCGGGGAAACTCCAGCGGGATAGATCAAAAGATTCCGACAGAATCGATTAACGAAAGCGATCGTTATCGTAATTTATACTATCATAATTTTGATACGCTTCTCAGCTTTGACCAAAAGAAAGCTTTGCGTAACATGTAGAAGGGATCATTTAAATTGATGAAAAATGAAAAATAAGAGAGTAAATGATAACAGTCAATTACATATGCTTACAAATATCAAAATAGTAGATAAATATTCTCGAAATAAAAAAAACAGTAAAATCGTTGTCGAGAACAAATGATGTCAATAACTGAATTATGTTGAAACAACAATCCAACATTATGTCCCAAAATTTCATTGTTTTATATTTTGTTCAGCAGAAGGGACGAACGAGGTTAACACAATTTTGTTGTAAAAAGTATTCATTACTATCTCCCAACTCAAATTTCAACTTGCAAAAATTAAATTTGAAATTTTGCAATTCAGTTATTGCCAAGCAACTCCTTAATTTTGTCAAACGGAGAGTTTACAAATTGAAATTTAAAATAAGAAATAGAAACTAACTGAAAGATTGTCAAAACAAATAATGTCAAAATAATAACAATACTGACTGACTTTGATAATTGATCACTCATTAAAGCACAGATATTCAGAGATAAGATAAATTTGTTATCATCACTTTTATGATAATAAAAAGTTCATCAATGCTAATTGTAATATACTACAATTTGAAGAATATTAGTGAGAGTTTACGGCACCGGATGCCATGCCTACGGAAATAATTAACTTGAGATGGAAGATCTGATCCGCAGGAGGTATACAAGAGGTAAATTATTATGGCCGTACAACAAATGGTCATTTTGATTGAGTAGACCATTTTAGTGCAAATTGAGCCATTCCTGTTGTGCCATGTTGTACTATTGTTATTATTCACTGAACCGAGTAGTATTAAGTACTATAAAGTAGATAAATTTACATGTACATCCTTTAATTGCTAATAGTACGTATCTTAAAAAGTAAATAGCAACTTGTTAGTTGAATAATTTCTATTCTTTACATTGCTCTGTTAACGATGCCGATCATTGTAGTATTATATTATAATAGTGATAAATGTAAGTTAGTTTTCATTCGACCTAAAATAATTTCGATAATTTTGCAAATGTTAAATTTTTGTAAATATGTCTCAAAAAGAAAGATTTTGAAATCCAGAATTCCCGGATACAAAATTTATCTGATATAAACGTATAACCGAAGTTATAATATAGAATATTGATTTAAATGCCATCTGATACAAAAAAAAAAAAAAAAAAAAATGGAGCTTCCCCAGTCGCCATTAAAGTAAAGCTAAGAAAATCGAGAATCATTGGAAAAATTTGCTTCATTGAAAAATAAGGTCATATATATAAATTAATGTACTGAAATAATTTAATTTATGTATTTGATATTTTTTATTTATAAATATTTAATTAAAGAAGCATGATGTTTAGAATAATTTTTCTACATCGTCGTCTTCCCTTGACCTTTTCCTTCTTGACCATTCTCTTTTCAATATCCCGAGGAACTATGAACTTGTATCATTTGACGTACGAATCAACGGTCACTACAAGAATCGAACAGATCCACACTTTCCCATTTAACGCAGAATTTGTACTCATGAAATTCCTGTAGGATTTTGGAAAAAGTAAATGTTGGATAGCTTCATTTTATATTCATATGCTTCTTTCAGCACGCATACATAACAATCTAAAACAATTCTAATGCCTATAAATTTTCGAATACAATTAAAATTCGGAATCCATTCATCTAATTTAAAATTTTAGGAATTGAATAGAACTGTAACAAAATAAGTTTGAATTATTCAAGCATTTTATTAAACTTAAGTAAAGAACTAATAAAAATTATGATCAGTAATTGAAAATCAGAAAAATAAGGTAAATTAGATCGAGAATTTATTCTTGAATGAAGTGGGAAAATATTTCCTAAAACATGGGAATCCCAAATTCCATAAAAAATTGTTTGCTATTAAAAAATCATTGGATTAATACTGTGAAAATGTTCGAATTGTACGGTATTGATTGCGTTATCAAGTATGCAGTCATCCAAATTATTCTGTAAATATGCATCTTTTTGCTAATTTCTTCTCAAGAATATGAAGACAAATTTTCAGCCAATATTGCATTAAATTTTTAAAGTAAACTTATGAAATGAGAAAAATGATATTTTTCATATTCAACAACATCACTCATTTGCTCACCATGCGAAAATAAGATTCTAGTCCTAATTTCTTAAGTACTTAACTTTCTATTCATAGATACTGTTAGTATCCCGAAATAAACTGCTTTATTTATTACATTATCTCTTATTACCGTATCGCAAAAATGCCAACGAAGATAATTAATGATAAGTGATGGTATATGATAAGATATTCAGAATGGGTGCCAATCGCTTATTTTTCGAGGATTTATGACCGGAAGATAAAATTGTGTTGGGTAATGAGTGATTGATGAAATCTTCTTGAAGGTCATCAAAAGTTCATGCACCTCTTTCTTTCTCTTTCTGTTATGTTGTTGAAAACAAAATAGAAAGGCAAAAATAAACATTATCATATTGATTATGTCTTGAACATAGAATTGATTGATTTCTAAATATTTTCATAATCGATGACATTTCAAAAAAATGAGTACTATCACAAAAATAATCAATGATAATAATTCCTAAATTGACAAACATTTTTCGTGTAGCATAATCTAACTGTGGAGTGCATACCGTTTTCTCGTCAAACTTATTCTGTTGAAGAGCCATCTTCCATAAATATTCTATTAAAAAATTTTCTGAATTTAACAGACCTATTAAATCAGCTGAAAATGATTTTAAGCAAATTATCCAACCCATTAAAATAAATAGTAAAATAAGATGAAAAGATAAAAGAGTAAATATTTAATTAGAATAAGGCTTTTAAAGTTTAAAAGATAAATCGACTTGTTGTCAACAGATTAGTTATTTATTTGTTGAATGACCTTCGATAACCTTATTTGTCAATGCGATTTCAACAAAAAGTTAGTATATCGTAACTTTCATCTTTTATACTTCAAAAGTGCGAATCTTTCCTAAACAATTTAACGACCGCAAATAACATTTTTAATTCCGACAAAACCAATAAAACGTCGGTTGAAAATCCTATCAGCGATCTAAATCAGTCATTATCTGACGATGTATGTATAAAATAGCGGTACTGGATTAAAATGAAATCGTAGCTAAAAGCGATATTTATACCATAATCCATTACTATCTTATCAGATCGGTACCCAGCTTTTTATTTCACAATTCTCTTTAATTACTGTAGCAATTAAATTTCAAGTTCATGAACAAAATGGAATTTTATGATATATATTTAAATTTTAAAATATTTCAGAATAATTTTGGGATACTTAAATATGCGAAAGAAATTAATAATATATATAGAAATACAATACTTTCAAGTATAGCATCTAATATTTGCATTCTAGACTGAATTTAATAAATTAAAACGCCTATTTTATATATTTAAATTTTGAACAGTGCGTGAAAACATATTCACCATTACACAGTATTGGATTACAAAATTAAGACATTATTGTAAAAATGTTTGTTCATGCCAATCAGGTGATGGATGTAGTACACGATCACCGGTCACTTTTGTCCTTCTTATCTTTTTCCTCATTATTTGCTGACTGGTCAGCAGATGTCAAAAATGAAGCTAATCTCGTTGACCTTGTCTACTATCTTTAACAAGATGGCATGCTTCTTTAGGCGGCACAATCAAAAGGATCGAGTAGTTTGTTAGAACATTATGTACCGCATATTCTTAGCTTGCCTTTTTTCTCGACCTCTTACATTACATCTCATTAGGCAGGCTTCTTTCGTTCACAATTGTCGCTTCGATATGTTACTTTAATACATTCAAGGGGGTTTTACTTTAATTTATTTACTTAATCATAATTAATTTTTCCATTGTTTTATCCAAAAGTACTTAATTTTGAATAAAGAACCTTATTATTATTAGTGTCAGTATTTAATATCAGAAAGTTATTAATTAGAGCAAATTCGGCATATTTCTGTTGCTATCTGATTTTCAAACAAATAAAATTTGAATGATCATAGCGCAGACTTAGAAATATTGGATCATACTGCTGAAGAGGCATTTCTCGCGAGTACATTATCATCTTCTTCTTTCTCGACATTCTGTCCAGAGAGCGAGGAGAAAATTTTCCAGCTACTTTTAGTATTTTCTTCTCAAATTATTCATCCTTTCTCTTGGCGACTAGGATATACCAAAAATAACAAGTAAAAATACATATTTTTAGCATTTTTTTTCATTTCGCATGGTACTCATCCTGCGTGGGTGTAATCTAATATCAAAGTTATTACATCATTGTCATAATGTATTTTATTATCATTCTGAAAAAAAATAGCTTCAAACGCGGAATAGTTTGCGGAATGCTTCTTGCTGGTACATTATGTGAAGTATATTAATGTTTATAATATGTGCGAGAAAAACTATTGAAAAGATGAAAAGATAATAACAATTCGGCTCTTTCACTGCTATTCTGAAATAGGAATATATTATCAACAATGCAACGCAACACTCTTTTCAGATGTTCTTCATTGCAAATGTTTGTTGCGTAACTGAAATCTGCCTTTATGATGTAATTGCATTACATTTACGAATTTAAAAACCACGTTAATTGTACAACTCTAGTAACTCGACCCACCATACATATGACCGGAATGATAAGGGAAGTTTGGAAATTTTGAGAACTACCTGAATAAAAACAAGCATTACTTCCATAAAAAGAAACGAAATTTCAGATGCTTCACAATCTTTGATAGAACCAACTAACCAACTATCATGAAACATTTTCCACCAAGATATCACAGTATCTCGATACTCGAATATTCTGGCCACATAATCAGTTGATCGACCCACTTCGATTTTTTCGTGCCGAAGTCATATATAATCAGTGGCTTTTGGTTTTTTGAAGCCAAAATTCTAAACTTCTTTCGAAGATCAAAAACTTAACTATACTTTAATAATTCAAACAAGAAAAATTTTTTTTTCTGTGTAAACAATGTATACGGTTAAGTATATAGATATTAATCAGATAGAAAATTGTTTGATCTATATAAGAAATACAAGAAAAAAAAATTTTAAATCACTGTAGAGTCGCAGCTTGATCTCTAAAGCAGGAAGGAAAGCATTTCCACTATTTCACATTTCAGAATGATCAAAAACAAATTTAATTATCTACTAATAATCCGATCTTTATTATAAAAGCGACAAGTGAATGATGGAAGGGCGAAGCTTCTCCATTTTAAAATTCCTATATCACCAAAAAATATTATCTATATCTTCAAGAAGTAAAGCATTGTGCTTCCAATATCCACATTCAATAAAAATTTCAGTACAATAAAAGTATAACAAAAACTGTACTACTTCATGAAATGACACGGGTTATAAAAACGAATAAGTATAACACAGCAAATGAATAGCTTGCACAGGAATGACAAGTTTTATTGACATCTAAACGTATTTGCTGACAAATATATTAGTTCTATAAAAGACCATTAAAATTTCTAAATGTTTTCATAATATCCATAAAAATAAGAAATCCATGCTTCTCTTAGTAATTTCCAGCAGCACTTGGAGTGGAACGTGTTGCAGAGCTAAGTGTCGATGAAAATGGCCGCGCGGAATTTGCTGACATCAGTCGTTCTACCATCACCTTTGCATATCGTAGACGATCCCTGCAAAAAAAAAATTACTTATTTACTGATTTATTTCATCTTAGAATTGTCTCCACAATTTATATCGAAAAAAGTGGAACTGACAAGTTCAAAACCTAATACTATACTTGATCATAAAAAACAAGATATGAATGAGAACGCTCTCAAAATTGGGAATATATATGACACAAGTGTTACAAATCAACTATTTAATTAAGTGTCGGAGCAAGAGTGTAATTCAATTCCAATTTTCATAAAAAGGATCCTAACCAAACTTTAAAGACTTTGCTCACTATCTAAATCTGTTCTGTTCAAATTTAAAATTTAAAAATGATTCATGTAGAAGATGAGCTTACAGAAGCGACTTCGGGCATCCGTACTTAGCAAGTGCAGAAAGCTTGAGAACACGAAAATTGCGTTCGCTGTCGATGTATGTTGCAGCTCCCATTAACGGGCATATGACGAGTTTTGTATGGTCCTTAAAATTATAATTTGGTTGGTCATATAAAAAGAAATTAGAAATGTATGTGAGCATAACAGAGAGCAATAATTAAATTCAAACTTCATTCAGATTGAAGATCAATTTATATAATTCGTATCTACAAAACTACTGGCCCTACAAAAGTTTTAAGTGCAACACAAAAAACTTGAGTTTGTGATCTGACAATTTGAAAGCGGATTTTCAAATAAAATAAAATGTGAATGATTTCTCTTACTTCGAAAAAGTTAAGCTGTACGTCCCATTAGTAAGATGAAGTACAATAGCAGACTGCGTACGGAACCAAATGCGGAGAACAGGCAAACGAGCCAATTCGTCGCCCTCACGTATAGGCATGTCAGCACCAGCCTTTTGCAAATGTTCACTCATGTAGTTTTTGAAATACTGTAGTAAAGTGATTTTTTTCTGCAGTTTTTCAGGGTAATGCGATATCGTATAGTAATGCTCATCATTTTCACGTCCCAGATATTGCACTTGTCTAAATTAAAATTCAGAGCAATAGCATCCTATAAATCAAATTAAAACCAAATGTACTTGAAGTCTAATAATCGATTAAACTACTAAAATTTTCACTAAAAAATGCCACAAGCCCTGAAAAAAATATTAGAAAAGAAAATCAAAATCAAAAAGTCAAATTAAATAATACAATACTAAATGAAGATGTCTTCACTGGCTGTGTTTAATAAAAAAATTAGAACAGACTTACTCTCCGCTGCATCGAGAACCATCTTCGTATTATCATTAAATACAACGCCAATAGAATTATCACAAAGTTGATATCCCAATCCATACTTGTCTGAATAATCCACCCATTTTGAGATCCAGAAGACTGGCATAGCAGCAGGATCTTCTAGATCATCTAAACAAATATAATATTAATTTTTAAAAAAACTGGAGTGAAAACTTAAACCAGTAACTAAAAAAAAAAATTTAATTACCATCTCGAATATTTGGATTCTCTTTTGGCTTATTATTAACGACTTCTCCCAACTGTCTACATAAATCTGATAAATAACAATCAGATGGATGATCACCAGACACATACGGCACACCTGCTGCTGGAAAACATATATTTAAATTCAAAATCTTTGACATAATTAGTTCTACTCTGCTCTGCAATTGCAAAATTAGTTGCCAATAACTAAGTGGAATAACACACTCTTCAGTAGCACTCCATTAAAGTGCAGTCAAAATTAATCGTGACTACTAAGCTATTTAAGAGTTGCAAAACTGCATAAAAGTTTTTTTTTGTTCATATTCGAATACCAAGATTTATTGTGATATAAAAAATCTCTTTTCGCATAGATAAAACTTTTTATAAAAATAGGTATTTTATATCTTATTGTAATATAAAATTTGGATAATTTTTTAATATTTTACTGGTGCAAGATGTGGTAATTTTTTTTTATTTTTTTTTATTTCTGAAAGTTTTAAAAAGGATTTTTTTATTTCTTTTTATTGTTGAAAAAATATCCAGAAGAAGCATTATTCATGAACTAAGAGTATAATTATTTAAAAATTTAGTCAAATAATAAATTTCAGAAAATTCTTCTGGATATTTTCAACAATAAAAATGAACAAAAGTAAAAAAATGAAACATGAATATGTGAACGAAACAAAGAATTCATTCCACTAGTAAATTTAATATCATAAGTTCATAATCCGAACTGTAAGTTCGGAGAAAGCTTACGATATTAAATCCATTAGTAGTAAGAATTCGTGATTCAAAGCAGTAAATTCCTAATACTTTTTTAGCATTTAACATACTTCTCGGAACCGTATAAGCACGATAATGTTTGCACAGATGAAGTCCTGAAGAATAAGCGTATATGACTCTCATTAGTCTCAAAATAAATAAGCTAACCTAAGTGAATTTTTCATTGATATTCTGTGTTTCAATCTGTTACTAATTGTATGTTGATGAAATAAATTTTGATTGTACTTACCTTTATACTCTTTTAGTGTTGTTTTATCAAGCAACTTCCAAATGTACAAAATAAAACTTACTCCGTGAGTCACAGGGACGATGCTTTACATTTGAAAGAACTTGTAACTCGGGGACGGAAGTCAATGGACGTGCTGGCACTGCCAAGAGATCCTGTGAATTCTAACTCATTAAAACGAATTAGAATCAGTAAACTTAAAAAGACATAAATTACAATTTTTATTTATACTATTTATACCTTACGCACGCGTTCTTTCGGGCTAATCAAAATATTATTTTCTTGTCTCAATTCGTTTAGAGCAGAACGTCTATCCGGAATTTCCGTATTCGCAAATTTGGGAGCCATTGTAAGGCACGATGTCGGTAATCTACTTGGGGTATAACCTTTGAAAAATGTAAAATGTGACACCTGAAATCAATAAATTTCGATTTCTCCCATACAATCAATAAAGTATTATTCGGTATAGTTCACAGCAGTAAAATAATGATAAGAAATCATAATGAACTTCACATTAAAAAGTTCTGCAAATACCACACTGCTTAATTTTTATGTTATGTTAAAAATTTTTGCTGATTTTCTTCCATCTACAGTTCTAAATCCAGTATTTTCTAGATAAATAGCACTAAATAATAATGTTACTCCTTAAATGAAAAAATCGGCAGCTAACAGCAAAGACCTCATGAATATTAGGACGTTTTTCAGGATCAGTTTGCAGTAATCGCCGAATGAGCTGTTCAGCTTCATCACTAATACGACCTGGTATTGAATAATTGTTGTTCTTTATTCTGTTATATGTATCCTGAAGTATTAAATATTTTTGTGTTGTAATAAAATCCAGAATGTTGAAAGAAAATTCATGAAATTCCGCGTCACCTAAAATTTATTAACAATAAAATACCTTAAGAGAAGAAGTTTCAAATGGCGGTTTTCCAACCAATAAAGTATATAAAATACAACCAATTGCCCAGATGTCTACTTCATAGGAATGACCTTTTTTATCGAGCATTTCAGGTGCGATGTAATTAGGTGTGCCACATAAAGTCTTCTTCCTATGAAAAAAAACTTTCGAAAAGTAAGAAACTAAGTTTTGAGGTATGAAGATAATTCTGAATCAACACCATTTCACTTTCTGCAACATATGCTTGGTGCAGTTAGGTGTTTCTTTAACCACTATGCTGATGTCAAGCTATCACTTGAAATCATGTATTTAAGATTTTTTAATTGAAACAAACCTTTGGCCATCTACTTCCACCACTGTTGCCAGACCAAAATCACCAACTTTAATCTCCATTTCTTCATTTAAAAATAAATTTCCCAATTTCAAATCTCGATGAATGATTTTATTTTTATGAAGATACTCGCATGCCTCAACAATCTATAAAATGTAAATGCTAGAAAAATAGTTGACAGCGAAAACTGGAGAATCGTCTCAACCATTTTATTAAGATTTATTAAATACAAAAGCTGATAAATAATATATCGATCTATATAATAGTGAAATCACATAGAACAAATTAAAAACAATTCGAATTGCCGCTAATAAAATTGCTTTACCTGTTTCGTGAAATAACGTGCTTCCGGTTCAGTCACAAATTTACGACGTTTGTGTAGTTCCATTAAAGACTAAAATATATAAATTGTACATTAATTTTTCTAAACTAAAATGAAGCAAAATTATCAACTGAGAGAGAGAGATGCAAATTCAAATAATAAATAAAAATAAAAAATATTCAACAAATTACAAGATAAATAATGTTCCTAAACTAAATTTCAGAAGTTATGAATGCAAATACAAAACCTTCCATAATAATCAAAAAAAAGACTCTACGAGGACATAATTCTAGCAAAATGTAGACATTATCGGAATCTTCAAAGAAACCATCCATTCTGACAATATGCTTGTGTTGCAAAGTTCTGTGAATTCGGATTTCTTGAGCCATCTGTAACAATTTCATACAAGTTTTCATAATTGACAAAATTTGGACGAATGAATATATAATATGCAAAAATGATTGAGGCTTAGGGATCAAAAAAATATTTCTTTAGCATGAAGTTATAAGACTATTCTGAAACCGATCAAACACAAGGCACATGATTAAAATGACTTTTTTTTGGGAAATCTGGGGAAACACTAAACCATCTATTGATTTTTTTGGGAAACCTGAACAATCTCATCTATTGATTACATGCTAACGGATAGCTTGGAAGAAGTAAGAAAAGAAAATTTGTATCATATGAAATCCAACGATTCCAACCTTGTCACGCTGATGATTTTTCAACAGAAGTAATTTCGAAACTACTTTGCCAGCATAAGATTTCTGATCTTTTATGTCTATAAGTTCATAGCAACGAGCAAAACCGCCTTTACCCAAAAATCTTCCCTTTTTATACGTCGCATTCGTATCCGTATTAATCACAACATCAGGTATCTCTTTTAAAACCGGTTTCTTCGAGCTCATATCGATATCAAAACTAAAACAAGTACAGAGATTGTCTAGCATTAGACTGTACCACAATTAATTGGATTTTTAGCTTTAATCAGCTTTAAATATTTCGAGTGAAACGAACATTATCCTATTTTTTTGGGACAAATGGCATAGAAAATTATACAGTATTTACTTAACTTCAATTAAAAAGAAAATCGGAATAGTTATATCTTTTAGAATATCAATAATAAGTACAATGAACTAACAGCTCTGTTATATACTTTTCATTGTTCTATATCATTAACATGAAACTTTCAATGAGAAAAAAGTCTAAGATTTGAAAGGAAAAGAGTTTCGATATTTCTGTAAAGCAAGACATCTATAAGAATAACCTATAAGAAAATGACTAAAAAAAAATGACTATAAATTTGCCACATATTCCTTAGACAACTGCCATCAAAGAATATTGTCTAGCAGCTTACGTTAGCTGTATGTAGCATGTATAATAAGAACTGAATAACAATAACACTTAAATATTCTCAATTTATGATTTGCTGAGTGATTAATATGTAAATTTTTGTACCATATCTTGAGATATAAAAAGTAACTATATTTAAGTTCAACTATAACGACTAAGAAACTATCTAGAGCAAGTATAACCCATGAATTCGATGATAAGACACAAACAGTAGAGATAATGTATGTTCTTCATTGGTAAGTGAAAAAGTCATCCAACGAATATAATCTAAATATTCACGAAAATATGCAAATTTCACATCGTATGAAAATCAAACAACACTAGCCCTTTTTTCTCTTCGGAAACTTGCCGTAAAATATCGGTTCACCAACATGAATATTTTTTAGCTAATGTAGACGGTCTTTGAAGGATGATAAATTGATTTATTTCTGCAACGTACTGATTTACCAAATAGTATTTTTTCTGAATGCTCCATCATATCCATGTATTATGATTTTTTTTTTCTTATGAATATCTTTTTTTATAGATATGGAGGAAGAGATTTCTCGATGTTTAACATACATACATTACAGCATATATCACACATGTCAATTAAGCAAAGTCGCTTGCTGATAATGAAACCTAGCAAATTAGAGTAGAGGAAACAAAATGTCATGGAAAAGCAGTTTTCTTATGAGATAAAAAACTCAGACATAAATACGCTTTTTACGGCCAAGTTACGAGAAAATTGGGTTTGTGTTTTATCTGAGTACCAATACTAGAGAAATTTAAAATTGGCAAGAAGGACATATATATAGAATGTATAATAAAACACGATAATCAAAAGTTAGGAATAGTAAGCTATGTGTCCCAAATGGTCAAACCTCGATTCTGATAAATAAAAATCCAAAAATTTTTTGATATTTATATAAAAAATAAACGATTTATCCAGATCTATCCATAAGAATCCTATCAATTTCGTCAAATCGAAAAAAAAGACAACGAAAAGGAGAACGAATAACTATTCAAAAGATTCTTTTCAAAATTCAAAAAATCCCTATTGAACAATTGAGCTCGATATGCAAATGATGCATCCCAGGCTATAAACGCAATATGAAGAGATGAAAATTGTTTCCGCTGAATCAGTTATTCATCATTATACAAGAGATATAGCACGTATACAATCGAGATCAATCCTTCTTCGGATTATTTTCTTTTGTTATAGATAGCACTACATGATATTACATGTTGTGCTGTTGGATAGTCAAGAAAATTGCTTTCCTTCAAAGACCAGAATCGAATTTCAGCGTGTAATTTGCTCAGTTCCGTGAAACATTTACTCTAACACCATTAAGTTACCGTATACCATCACTGATAGTAATAAAGCGGAAGCGATTCAAACTTTTTTACTTAATGTGTCGATGACATGCGATAATTTCCGTTTGCACGTACAGTTGTGTTAACTTCTGTATATTGTTAATATCATTGATGTCTTCTAATCAGATTTCTTATCATTTTATTGCACATCATATAGATAATATTCAAAATGCTCAAATAGAACAGAATATTTTTGATCATTTCAAAAGTGATCGCTCAGCAATAATTGCTTCATTCCTTTTCAAAACGGAATTAGTGTTATCTGTTTCTTCCGATAACACGTGACAGTTTCAATGCTGACGGACATCCTGGTTTCGGATGGGAGAATTCGTTTCTCGCCAGACATCTAATGAATTCGCTGTCGCAACTGCAAGTTGCTGCTGCACAGACATTCTCTGAATTCTTCGTTTCCTCCTCTAAATTAAACTAATTAATATTAAAAATATAAGCTGTTAGTGATGGACTATTATCACGTAGCGATTAGTTATTTGATTAGTATTACTTCGAGATTTTCAATCATATATCTCTTCTTTTACTTTATTTTTTAACCAACATGATGGCATTTAAGTAACCGATATATAACATAATATGAATAAACGGTCGCCTAAGATTAACCGAAAATTTTCGAAATCACTTAGCTAATTATACAAATTACATACATCCTAAATTTTTCCTCTCAAGGATTTAATTTGCGGTGTAAAGTTGAAAACAAACCGCTACAGACGGGATTCTGGTCTACGCACTTCCATTCGTAAGCGGTGAAGTATGGTAGGAACCAATATTTGCAATCACCACTTTCCAATGCCCTACTGTAGCAACCTTTATGACGTAGACAACAGCTGAAATAAAATTTTTGTGAACTTAAATATCAACCGGAATCTGAGAAAAAATGAAAAAGTTTTGATATTTAATCTTTCAGGAGCACACAGCAGATGCATTGAAACTAAGCATCTGACAAATCTTACTAAGATGACGATATCCAATTATACAATTGGAATCTTCTTCAGTACTAATAACGATAAATCAAATGATTTCATTCTAAGTGATAAATTAACAATCCTAAATAATGTATTATTTCATCGATTATCTATTCCTTCCTATTTTTCAAACTTGATTACGTTTAATTTATCATGAATTTGCATAATTTATTTATACAAATTAAAAAATTTCAGCAAATCTTTCTGCTAATATTTTAAAAAACTGAATAACTTACATGTCAATATCATCAACCGGAATCTTATTATTCTCTCCTAGTCCACAGTTACATCCATATCCGTTGTAATGAAATAAACTTTTTCCACCGATGCATTTTTTCATGCTAAAGATATTCCACAATGCAGAGTATGTTGATGCCACTAAGCAAGCTAGTATCAATGTTCGGAAAAGCATCTGAAACTTTTTTCACTCAACACTTTTAATATTTAATCATTCGATGAACTGATATCGGAATTGCTTGGTAATATTACCATCTATTAAATGTTCATATTATCATCTATGTGATAATTATTACTACCGAATCTTTGATATCGATATCATAATGTAGTGTAGTACTGATACCAGCTACGACATATTTTAAACTAATCAATTTTTATATATGATAAAATATTCTTCGTCAAAAAAATTGGAAATAATAAAAGGGATAAAAAAAAATATCTTAGAATAATATGAATAAGTAATGTAGAACGTTTCAAGGCCGCTAATTGACATTATCGCTGTCTTGCAGAAACAGTCTATATGGTCTGATACTGTAATATAAATATTTCTGAAACTAAAACTTTCTCAATATTCTTAAGTAACGAATTTTTTTTTTGCCTTCTTAATTATATACCAACCAAAAAGAGTCTTAAAATTAGGAAGGAAGGAAGGAAGGAAGGAAGAAATAGTGATCTATTTGTAATAGCTTCTATTCCTTATCATTATTGTTTTTGGTTGTTTGCTGAAAATGAAAAATAAATTCCGGTTATATGTTATCAGAAAAATGATAATCATATAGTTTGTTTGTGTTCATATGCGATTGTTTAGTTCTTCCATACAAACATTCGTTCAACCATATTGGTTATCATTATTATGGTATGATTTCTATCAGTTATAATGCAAATAATAAAAGTTGGAAATAATGCCTTTACTGATATTTATTCGCAAGATAAATTTTTGGCAAAATAAGGGAGTATTTTAGTCTTTTATTTAGAATTTTCAACTTTTTTTTTCTATGACAAACTGAATAAATAATCGAGGTTACTGTTCCAGACTCGATGTTGAAACATTTGTCTCAACTTCAATGAAGTCTTCTTCAAAAGTGATTAATCTTCTATAATCTGAAATCAAACCGGATGAAGAAAATAACTGATGAATAATTTTCAATCGGAAAGATATAAAAAAAGTATTGAGAAGGAAATAAATTTTCAGGGAAAGTAGGACTACACGACCTTACTACATTTTCAATTTTGCATTCGTAAATCATGAAATGATTGACACTACTTGCATGATAATGAAAAATATTCCTGCGAGAAATTACCATGTCCTGGCAGAAAAACTAAGCAGCCAAATCAGCCAAATTTAACATCATTTTCAGGCTACGATTATGAACTCTGAAATTATGTAAAAGGAAATGTGTTATTTGAGTATTTTTGAAAAATTAACTATTGGTGGCGTTATTTATGGCAGCCACTTAACATAATTAATCTTAGCTAATAATGTCCTCATCCATTATTATGAATAGTTGAATGAATGCCAAATTAAAGAATAAAAAATTCTAGCAAGCAAAATCTCAAGACTACAAAATGAAATATATTTGTTTAGAAAAAAAGTGTGTTAATCAATTTAAATTGAAGGAGGACTTGAAATTTAAAAATTTATGATTTAACGTGATTCACTAAAACTGATAAATGGGAATGATTTCGAAGATTCTGAGATACAAATATAACATTTATTCCTAAATCAGACTAAATCTTTTATCTTATCTATGATAATAGAGGTTTTAAATCCTGATTATTATTCCTATTATTTGATATTAAATAAATATGGCTACCTTTTATAGCAGTTTATACATATTTCTCATTTTATATTTTATCTTCCGAGTCACACTTGTTGTTTCTTATATCGGCTAGTAGTATCAATAACACATCTGGCATAAAATTATTTATGAATTTATGATGCAATGAATTCCTCCGAGAGAATGCGATGGCCGACCATTAAAAATTGAAAACAACTCCGAGTAATCATTAATAAATAAATAATCCTCTTTCCTTTATGATTATATGGGAAATTATTGAAATTTGTCCTCAACCATTTTATAGTCATTCTGCATTTCAAGATAATTGGAAAGTGATAAAGCTTTTGATAAGTAGGTACCTTATGAATTGATCGGTAGTTGAAAAATAGCTACTTTTTTAAAGTTTCACGAATTACGACTATAATCTTTTATACAACAGCCGATGATGATCATCTCAGTTTTGCCAAACTGAAAGTCAAACTTACACAAAAAAAGACATACTTTCCATTCATTGATTTGCTATCATCCCGATTTTCTGAATTCTAACCAAATTACTACGGTTTTCTAAATTTGAGAAATCATTACATCATACAATGGAAAAGGCTTAGGAAGCTAATGAGATATCGAAAATTATAATATCTTCAATCAGCACTGACTAATAAAAAGATTTCAAATATTCTTCATAACAATGACTATTGACAATTTGTCGAAAATTCCTTCGAATTATGCATGAATTACGATGTTTTGCTCATCTATCACATTTAATCGATCACTTATCCATCAACTTCAGGCATTCCAACAGATTGCAATAAAAACGCTTCTACAATCAGTAAGATGCAAAAAGGCAGTTTTCGAGATTTCGTGAAATCCTGAAATAGTAGCTTCTATATTGCTGAAATGCAAAAAATTTATTCCGGACTGTATTGATTTGAGGAATTCCCGTTTTAATTTAATTATTTAAATCTGATTATATGCATGTAATAATTTCTCAATTCGAAAACGCAATTTTTTTGCACAATTTGATGTATGCATAAATACTTTGCAGTATTTTCGAATTTATATTCAATCATTTACTCATTTTATTATTATTTGTAAAACCAACTTTTAAAAATGTTGAAAAGCGCAAATGAAATTCTTTCTATCTCTGTTAGGATTTCAATAATTCACAGTTACAAATAATTATCGAACTCCGAGATAATAAACTAAAGAATGAATAAGCTTGAAATTAGAATAATTAGCGATAGACAAATTGAAATCTATTTTAAGATAAATTTAGATGACGTTATTTCAATTGAACCTATTTAAACTTATAAATTTTAAAATATAAGAAAGTGCTTCATCTATGTTTATATTTTTCATTCATAATTATTATCCGTTTTCAATGATAAGAACTAATTTCCACTACAAATTTGATTTGATCAGATAAGCGAATGAAATTGGAAGTAATCAGTTGACATTGACGTGTACTGAGAAAATAGTTCTGTATCTTTATACTCTACTCTTACTTTTCTCAGTTCTATTTTTTATTCACGATTTATCATTCAGCAAAAAAAAAGAATAAATAAATACTGAAAAACCTAAAATCAAAACGATGGGAAATTTCACTGAAATTAATATGCCCCCTCAACTTTAGTTTTCAGGGCTTATCATTGATTTCCTAAATGATTCATCGGCACTATATGATGAATAGGTAAGAAGCTTCAAATATTTTCTCGATGTTTAATGGCATGTCGGCCATAATTTTAAAAATCACCTTATCCACCAGATGTATCTACTTGTTTCCAAAATGTTGAAATGCTTGTCATATTTACGAAACTTGGGAAAAAATTTTTTGGTTTCATTAAACTTTACAGCCTATTGTTGCTTGATGATGAGCATCCATTTCAATTTAGATAGTTCAATTATTTAGAATCCAACAATTTTCTAATTATCAAAGATAATAAGAAAATCGATGAAGGCAAATCGTAACATGGAACTATTTTCTCACAGTACACGTCAATGTCAACTGATTACTTCAAATTTCATTCGCTTATCTGATCAAATCAAATTTGTGGTGGAAATTAGTTCTTATCATTGAAAACGGATAATAATTATGAATGAAAATATAAACAATAGGTGACATCATCCCACATTTCTAACGTATTTTGATCTTTGGTCATGGTACTTTCTCGTTTCACTTCGCATCCTAAATTTCTGGCTGCTATGTCTCCTATATAGCTACTGCATATATTTGTATCTTTTCCTGCAGATACATATATGTTTATATGTCTGTGTATTTATATATATTTGTATCGATGTGTCTGTCCTTTGTTAATGTTCATGTGAAGCTTGCTATTAGTGTTGGTAATACAAGTATAGGTGTGCTGTGCGTCGTCTGGATGGGTCGTTTATTTTTTTGGGTTGAACGAAGGTTGACGTGGAAGTGACGAAATGTTAGATGAAAGATGATGTGAAATTGGTAATATGTGTATTGGTGAAGCGTGAAACGTGTTTAGAAAGAATTGAAGCTATCTTGATGAAGCGTGACACGTATTTAGAAAGAATTGAGACTATCTTGTTGAAGCGCGAGTGTGTTTAGAAAAGATTGAGACTATCTTGATGAAGCATGACGCGTGTTTAGAAAGAATTGAGACAATCTTGATGAAACGTGACGCATATTTAGAAAGAATTAATACTATCTTTATGAAGCGTGACACGTATTTAGAAAGAATTGAGACTATCTTGTTGAAGTGCGAGTGTGTTTAGAAAAGACTGAGACTATCTTGATGAAGCATGACGCGTGTTTAGAAAGAATTGAGACTGAAGCTTGAAGCGTGTTTAGAAAAAGTTGAGACTATCTTAACCGTATATAAAAATCGATAGCAGACTGACTGGTTTTTCTCCTTTCAAATTATAATTACATTCCGCAGTTGAGAAAATCTCATTGATGTCAAATCTTTGTTTCACGTACAATGGAATATTTATCTTTTGCGTCATTGGGTTAAAGTTCGTATTTTTCTGCATAACTACATTTGAACTTGTTCGTTGCGACTTTTAGTTAATATCTGAAATAAACATTTAATTTCATATTCAATTTAGTCTGTAAGCCGAATAACAGTTTTACGCAAAACATGGCTTTTTTACGACCCGAAGTCGGTCGAGGAGCAGCCGTTAATTATTGCGTTTTGCATACTACGTGCCAATTTTGTGTTTCATAAACGGCTCGAATTGCAGTTTTGTGTTACGCTGAAGTAGTGGTTTAGATTGCCGATCATCCATCCTATTCATTGTTTCTCATTATAACTAACTGTAGTATTTTTTTACACTCGCATAAAATTTCTGCGGGAAGTATCTTCGTTGGAATGTTTGATAATATTACACTACGATGGAGTAATGTTTGAAAATGGGACATTCTTCGTCTCTATATAAAATTGTATTTTTGATTATACATATAGTGACAAATGAGTTCTTATCACCCGCTGGTAACAATAAATTGCATGCAAATATATATACATATATGCGATGGCAAAAAATGAAAGAGAGGGAAGTAGATAGTAATAATTTTGCTCATATATATGACGACATGAATTTGTCAATATATAATTGACAATGATGTCAACAGATATAATCATTTTTTAAATCCATTTTATCCTGTTATTGGTTGTAGGATGCGAATTCTTAATGAAAATTTAAGATATCCTTCGAGCCAATGCAATCATTGTTTGAATTGATTTGGACTGCTGAGTAATTCATCATCCATTGTCTTTTAGATATTTTTATAGTATCCAAAAATTAAATAGCTTTTTATCATTCCTATAGGAAGTATTAGAATCTTTGAAAGATATGTCTCAGTCAGTTCATTGTAGAATTTATGAGAAAAAACTGAAATATATATGATTTTGAATTCAAAAGTGTGGTTTTGTTTTGTTTTTTCTTGAATTAATGACTATAGAATCTGGAATTTTCTTTCTCCTAAATTTGTATGCTTTTCTCGTCTGCATTCTCAGCATCTTCTTTTTCTTTGTATTCGTATGTCTCTGTCATTTATCGATTATTTTTCAAATCTAAACCATCTCAGGGTAGAGGAGAAAAAGAGGTGAGAGGCGATGGACGTTTGGAGCTGTTTAAATGGGTGTTTGGAAGTGCTGTTTAGGATGTCGGCATTTTCGAGATCTTCAGTTTTGTGTGCCAGTGGTGTCCCGTTCATCTCACTAATCCTATTTTTCCATTCATTGTATTCTGTAACATTGCAGAAAGATTTTACAAGATTTGACCATTTGTGATTTCATAACATCAAGATTTGATATTTGTTCCATTCCCTTTATCATATTTCTGCTCCACATTATTATTTTCCTTGTGATTTCATTTGATAAGAATGTAGTTATTTTTGCGATTTGGACATTTCCAGGAATTCTTGTGGATATCCTCAGAAGAGCAGTAAATCGTTGGCCTCGAACAGTTGCATGTTTTTACACCCCAACAATAACTTCAGCATTTGTGATTATATGGTTGACAACCCTCAGGAAGGTAACTATTGCTATATTTTTGTTAAATGTTCTTGACTGATTTTTTCCTATATCTAAAATTCTTATTTTATAACAATGATGAGAATTTGTTGATAATGCTTTATGGATTTTTTGGAAAAACTTGTTTTCTGGCGAGAATTTTGGTTAAATTTGGTAGATTCTTCGATTTTGTCTGAATATAATTGAAGAATGAATTTTATGCTTCAGGGAGGTTGTCGCGAAAAAGAAAGAAACTGAAGGAGACTTTTGAAAAGTCGTGTAGCGTAGAATCGCATTGCTTGTTTGCCCTTATTCACGTATGCCATTTGGGGGATACGCAGTGCACAAGCAGTGGCCTAGTTGCTTCCACGTCAAAATTCTCTTCCAGCGTTGATTCCAATACTGGTATGTTAATCGATTGTGTGCTAGAAAAGTTTTATTATATACTTAAGAAAAATGCAAATATACAGAACGAGCAATTTCTTATCGATTTGCTTTGAAAAATATAGCTGCTCCAGAGACGCATATTTTACTGTGGTTGAAACTTGGTGTATAAAAATTTTTGAAAAAGGATTGCTTTTGCTAAATTCATTCATATGTTTCGTGAACTTGTATCACTAAAGTAAGTAACTTAGGTGTTCAAATATTCAGAAAGATATTTTGACTCAGTTGCAGATACAAAAAATTATCTCTCCAGTCATAGTATGTTTTCTACACTGAAACTCATATTTTGAGAAATAATGTATTTGCGAACTTCTTATAATCGGGCATTTGCATAAACTTACCACTTTTCTGCAAATGATTAAAAGATATGAAACACATTAGAAGGAAATCTATTGGACTGCTTGGTTTAGCGTGAACGGTTGTGCTTTTCTGCTGCATTAAAAAACTGACATTTTTTGCATGACTTTCTTTTGCCTGCTCATAGTTCCAAAACTGTACGGCGAGCACCAACCCTGTTTTCGGAAATCTGCTTATTAAAATTAATGTGGTATCGTCCACTGTCATTGCCTGCAGTCATTCAGCTGAAAAGGCATTTTAAAAGTGACAGCTGTTACGGTAAATCTTGTTTGAATTTTTTTGGATTATAGGTTTAATACTTTTTATAAATATAATTTTCATCTAGATTCAATATAATTTGTAATAGTAGAAAAAATTTTTTTTTTACAATTTCACTAGTACTCCTGATTATTTAAGAGTCATTTTATAGGTTTTTCACGGAATTTGTTTATCACAAATTTTGAGCGGATAAAACTGAACGGAAATGGCGATCAATATCAATCGCAACGTGCTCGACCCCTTTTATCGTTACAAAATGCCTCGGCTACAAGCGAAGGTTATTTCATTCCCGAGCAAGATAAAGAATGTTTAATATATGTCACTTCTGTATGTATTTTTGGTGTTCTCTAACTAGTGAAAATTTTTCTGGTAAGAAATTGTCCAAATTCTACAGGTCGAAGGCAAAGGCAATGGAATCAAAACTGTCATTGCAAACATGACCGACATTGCCAAAGCTCTTGAGCGTCCACCAACTTGTGAGTATATTGTTTCTTAAATCTTTATATTATCTTGTTTTCAGTCATGCTATTAATAATTTTTCTTGATTATTTGAGATCATTTTCTAATCCAAATTTCCGTTTGTCTTTTTAAGTATAGGAAGTCTCGTTGGGCCTTAAGATATGCTGAGATAAAATAAGCTTTGAAATAATGATCGCACTGACTTTAACTATAAAAAAAAATATAATTTTTATATAGCAAAGCATTCCTTTCATTATATCGTCGTTATTATAGATCCAACCAAGTATTTTGGATGCGAACTGGGGGCGCAGACTAATTTTGACATGAAAAATGAGCGTTTTATCGTGAACGGTGAACATGACGCAGCCAAACTTCAAGATATTCTCGATGGTTTTATCAGAAAGTTTGTGCTATGTGCAGCATGTGAGAATCCTGAAACCAGTTTGGTAAAATATCGTAATTGCTCTTTTTTCTCGCTTGATTTAGTTTTTTTTTTCCTCTGGGAGACTTTATTATAATGTAGTTTGGAAATCTCGATTTTCAGATCGTGAAAAAGAGTCAGATCCACAGTAAATGCAAAGCATGTGGAAATATTTCAATCATTGATCCCAAGCATAAGCTGTCGACTTTTATCATGAAGAATCCGCCGAAAGTTGATGAAAAAGAAAAGAAAGAAAATGGTAACAGTGGTTCTACAAATAATTCGGTAATAGATGGAGAAATTCCGAGCGATAAAGATTTGGTGAGCATATTGCTGACTTCTAGAAATTTCGGTTCTTTTTTTTGGATTCTAAATCTTATTGTTATTTTATTTGCAGAATGGAAGTGCATCGGATGACGTTGATGACGACTGGGCAGAACCAATTGACGATCCGGCTGGCGGAGTTTCTGCGCAAATCGGCAAACTGATAATTAGCAGAGATCTTGATAAACCAATCGAAGAGCGACTTGACATGCTTCATCAGTATTTCTTGAAGGCTAAAGCCGATGGAACGCTTCAGGTAACTTAATTCCTTTTTTAAGATTCAAGAATCAAATTTTATCAAAGATTAAATTACATAAATGTTATAAATAATGAGTACTACTTAGATTTCTATACTTAATCAGATCTGTGTTTTGAAAAATAATAGTATTAACCATTTCCAGTATATGTTCGTCCTGAATAACTTCCGGAATAATTTTGCTTTTCTATATTTGGAAGAAATCTGTTAAAAATTTTCACTGGAAATATAATATATGTTGCAGAATAGTAAAAAATTACTAAATGAGGCAGAAAGACTGGAGCTAAAATCAAAGGCTACTCTTTTATTGGCTGACGTTTTGTTTGATACAAACGTTGTCAGTCAGATCATGGAATATCGAAACATCCTTCTGCGTTTTACTGTTAATGATCATAAGGTTTGCATCACCATTTTTTTAGGAATTATTTATTGTTTTCGAATTGAGTTAATTTTTTTCTGAAATTAAAATTCACTAGTTTTGTTCGAAATCTCTAAATCAAATTCAATTTCAGGCACAGCGTCATCTTCTAGGTGGCATTGAACAACTTATTTTGAAGCATTTTGACACTTTACTGCCAAAATCAGCTCACATCATTAAAGCACTTTACGACACTGATGTGGTGGAAGAGGAAGTTCTTCTTGCTTGGGGTGAAAAGGTATGAAAATGGAATACATTAAGTTTGTGTTTATAGGTTTGAAAATTCCATTTTCTAAAAATCCAAATTAACAAAAATATTCTTTTAAGCCGAGCAAAAAATATGTTAAGAAGAAATTATGCGCAGAAATAATCAGTAAAGCACAGCCTGTTTTGGACTGGTTGAAGAATGCAGAGGAAGATGAAAGCGACGATGAGGATAATGAAGCAATTGAAGTATGATTTTAATAGTCATTATTCTTTCTTTTCAAAAATTTTTGATTCATTGTTTGAAATCTTAGGAGAGGATTGTCAAATTATTTGAATTTTGCTATTTGTACAAATACAAAGACGCAAGTTCTGTCGTATCATATTCTTCGTTTGCCTAATTTTAATGTTTTTTTTTTTTTTTAAATTTTACTGTATTTTCCTTATGTCAGGTCTGTTCCATGTATCATATATCATTTATAAGAATTTATGTCATGTTATATTTTGCAATATTTTTCTAGGTTTCATTCAGTTTAAGTTTGAATTACAAATTTGATTATTTTGCAGTTTGATGATCGCGCTCGAAAAGTGGGAACAATTGAGTTAGATGCGACAAAGGAAATGAATGGCAATGCACAAATTAAAGAGGTTAAGACTGGGGACGATGGTGAAGAAGTTAATATTGACGATATCTAAATGGACTGATTAATTTTTTATCGTAAAGAATATTTGACGATTTAAAGATTGTCTTTTTATTTTTATTAGAATTTATCCCCTCTGCTTTTAAATACTGAGATAAATTCCATTATTTTATGCCATAAAATTTATTCTCAACTTTTTTTTTCTTTCACTGTTTTTTTTTTTTTTTTTTTAATACTCTAGTAATCCTTACTTCTTACTCCATACTTTTGTCATTTGATCTTTGTCTTCGTATTATTCTTCGCTGCTGAAGCGTGTGTTTCCATATGCTTTTTTGTTCAAACAACTATAAGGAAGAATCTAACAAGAAAATTGAATTGTTTTGTGGACTTTGAACTGATAAAATTGTTTCCGAAATTACTTCTAGCAGAACCGGATTTTCGAAATTTATTCATAAATTTACGAATTTCCCAAAAAATTTTTGGATTCAATCGATAGGAAACACATAAACACGACACATGCAGGGTGACAATTACTTGATTAGAGAGTGACAACGTTTGAACGAAATAAGTAATCAGTCTTTGGCGATAGAACTGTTGTATCCACTATTTCCACTATTTATGACAAGATGTCGAAGTAAACACCAGCTACATTTTTAATCGTGTGTCATATGAACCGAATACTAAATATTAAAAAATTGATTTTGATTTTATGGAACTTCTCCAAATCCAACATGAGAAACTATTTTGGTGAATTCTTTTTGAAATTCCAATAATTATAAGGTTTAATGGATGATATGATGATATAATTGTAATAAATGAGAATGAGGTAAAACTGTTGTGGTATTGGAGCCCTGTATCGTTAAATCATGGTTAGTTGGAATAATACGAGATCATTGTTTAGTCAAGAAGCATTTCTAAAAATTTTGATAATTTCTAGAATGTCTTCAAGCTCTCCATATTTCTGCCCCATGTTACATCATTGATATCAACTGCATTAATAGAGGATGAAGTCCAGGAAGGCCTAGAACTTAGATGATAAGCTGCACTAAAAGTCGTTGAAATAAACTGTTAAATGAACAACGACAAAATAAATGTTTTATGCATTGGATTCAAGAAATGTACTGCATTCAACAAATAGATGATTATTAAAAATATGCAGATTTGTTTGTTCATTAACTGTTCCAAAGATTTAATACTGTGACAGTTAAAAAGAAGCAAAGATTTTTTTTTACTTCCAAAGATGTCTTCTGAATTTTTATATATTTTTGTTCCTTCCAAAGGCAGAAGTTTTCAAAAGACATTTGTAGAAGTGAAATTTTTGTCAGCGGATGAAAGTCAAATGCAAAACATCGATAAAGCTATGTAGGTGTGATCAACGTCCTCTGGATTTTTCATATCCAAATTTCGATATATTATTTTACAGATTTCCTAATAGATTTTGACTTATCTAAATCATGAGAAATATTCCTTCGCTTTGAGGCAACGAAAAAAATTAATACTAATCCTTACTAAATGAGAATGTTGGATTCTCTTTCAACAAAGCATATAACACTGTGTATGTAGCGAAAACAGAATACGAAGATAAGAGATATATATCATTTGTTAGTTGTAGAAGTTAACATTTAAGGGAATGACTTATTCAGTACCGATATTGCTGTGTGTTCGTTAAGTACAACAGTTCACCCTTTATTAAAGTTAGGATATCAAATACAACAGAAATAGGTCCAAAATAATTCCAGTTACAATAGAACAGTACTAGTAGGACGATGGGCCAAATTTATGAATAGTGACATAGTGAACTGGGAGAAATATGAAGAGCAAGCTGAATGAAGCTGCGTGTCACCAATATGATTGAATAAACTAATCATGTTAGAATTTCTTATGGTTTATATAAGGAATGTGTAAAGAGAATTTTTGTAACAATCATTACAAACTGACAATATTCTCATAGCTACAAAAAATTTACATACCAGATACAAGATTGGTTTTATAGATAAAGAGGAAATTACATTAAATTATTTTGTGAGATGTACAACTTTCTCAAATAGTAAACAAGTTTTGTACAAAAGATAAGACTTTTACAATTTAATTACCGGTATAGAAATAGAGAAATAGGAAACATTTTTAGACGATTTGAAGATTGGATAGCTAACTCATTTAAATGTAAATGCAAACTATTTGAATGAAGAAAAATCTATGATACAACTATTTCGGTTTTTCCGAGAGTGGAGGTTGAATTGTGCAACAAATTAAGGCATAATATCAAAATGCTTGCACAGTATTGTGTATTCTTCTATGCAATTCATTTTTATCGCTTCTCGTACCTCTTTTGACATAAACAAAAGTTTCATAGAACAAATAATAGGATCAAGCTCGACATCATCCTGAAAAAACCCATAAAATTTAAAGTAAGAACAACTTTGCCGTCTTAAAGTACTTCATAAAAACGTATTGGCTGAAGATTTTTTGGTTTTAAGGATTCATAAGAATTCAAAATCTAAAATGAGCTGAACAAAAGAGATAAAATAGTTGCAGGGAAAGTAGGAAATGACAAAATAGTTCCAGTTCTATATTTTTTGAGATAAAATTAAAAAGTAAAGAATTATTAAATATTTCGTGTATTTACATCCATTTGCTTCATAAAATAATATGAGGTTTATAAAGGTGAAGAAACAATATAAAAAATTACTTCTGATTAGCTTTGAAGTAAAGACTTAAACTTGTACATTTACATACTTTTAACATACATCATACCAGCAAAATAGTTAATGGCAGATATTTTCAATAAAAAATTTTAATCGCATACATATATATATATCTATATGTACCTTTTGAGAATCATTTCTATCATGGTTATTTTCACGATGCTCTTTTTTTTCTCCGCTATAAGAAGCCGAAAAATGATTTTCACAATCTCTCTGTTTAAAATCGGGATAATAGCTGCATTCATTAATAATTGATTGAGCAGCAGGAAAAAACAGACCATCATTGGAAAAACTGATTGCATTTTGAGCGGATGCATTGCCGTTTGAAACAGTCTGCAATTTGCGTAAAAAATCAATAAACTATAATCAACCAATGTTGAAAAAAAACACACAAAAAAATTTTAATTTCTAACAAATAAAAAAAACGCATTAAAGAATACGCTTCAGAATCATATTTTAATTTTGCATGAAATAGAAAGACTTTTCCATTTCAATTTAAATAATGCGATCACATTTAATAAGCTAGCGAAAAATAAGTCATTCATAAATCATGGGACTAACATTATTAAGTTTGCATGGAGTTATGATTGTCCAAGTTAAAAGACAAAGAAGATTGGCGATATTATTCATATAAAAAGTGAATGAATCATTTGGACTATAAATTACTGGACCACTTAATAAACTGCTATTTCATTTGTAATTACCAATGTTTTTAATTTCAGTCTCATAAAATATATTTTTTTTTTCAAAGCATACCAAAGTAGAACAAATAAATAAAACAGACAAACCGAACATATGGCAATAGCATTGATTTTTTCAGGATCAGCATTCAATTCCATAGCTTTTGTATGAAATGATTTTTCTTGTCTGTGCAAAGGTCCCTATAAGTTAAAATCAAATTTTCTAATTTAATAACAAATAATGGAAATAGATATGTCAATCATTATGCGTCAAATTGTTTAAAAAAATCATAACATTAACATCCAGAATCTCGGCTAGTTCAAATTAGCGGTTATGCAAACCTTTACTGAAACAAAAGTAATGCCCCAACTCGGAACATTTTTCGTGGTTCTGATGCGTTTTATATCCATTTCAATTATATGACCACGTATATCATCGATATGTGCTCCAAAGCAATGTTTTTTATCGAGGATTTCACCAAAAAATGGTAGTGACAGAAGTTGTCGACTATTATAATTTTCTGATATCATTAATTCTACTGTAACCTACAAAATAAATAGAATTCTTCAAAAACTGCAGTTATAATATGATCCTTTTTAGCTAACAAACACTTTCAAAAAATAAAAACATTATTTCATTGATTTATACCAACCAACAAGATGGTTGAGTCAAAAATCTAAACTCAAAACTCACATAGGTCTTTTGTTATCATATTTTGCAAAATAACTTTTATAACATTTAAATGACATTTACCACGGCAGTATTATTTTCTTCGCGTGTAGGACAAAGACTATTTATTTTTTGCCACTTGTTTATAAAGAAAGGTTTTCCATTCAGATGTGCTCGCTGTTTCCTCCTAAATTATAAATTAAGAAATATGACCGAATGAAAGTATTCAAGGGAATGTTGAGTAAAAAACAAAAACTGTAAATAACTTTCGTCAGGAAGCGTCCAAAACTGGAAACTTACCTAATCCAAAATCGAATCCAGTCACCGATGTGCAAATCACTTTTCTTATAACATATAATTTCAGCTAACAAAGGTGTCCATACGAAATAACCTGTGCAGCATTCACCAACGACAATGCCAACATATGAAACATCATCAACTTTTTCTCTATTTATGCTAGGCATTGGTTTCACGATAGAACCTCGGTTGCTCGTCTTCAACAAACCATGAAGTTTGTAATTAAAATTCTTTATGATATTCAAATTTACAAATTTAAAAAATGCGATTTAACGGGCAATATGAAGCGGAAAGAAATATTCTTTAAAATTTCAAACATATTACTTTAAAATTCCAAACATATTCAAAACAAAACATATTACTAACACAATGACCAATTTCTTACTGGTCTAGATACTATAGACCACCAAAAACCGCAACATAAATAAAAGATGCTTATGATATCAAAGCCAATCATTAAACAAGTAAACGGACTGCTGTCAATTTCTTCTTTATATAAGAATACTTTCAAAGTCAACCTAAATTTGAAGCAGAAAGAAATCATTAATCATAAAATAATACTAACCGGCAAAGTGCGGAAGTTAGTTATTCTCCAATATGGGTCATCTGAAGCTGTCACTGGCATCACTGTACACCACACAGTATATTTTTGAGAAGCATCCAAAGTAATATACGACAGTCTGTTCGCATCAACTGCTACTGCCCCGAGAATAACGGAAAACATTATTCGATGACCTTTCGTTGAGATTTTATCAGTTAGTACAACTTCTGTTTCAACCTTAAAACTCAAAATTAACAAAAAAATTTCTTACACTAACAATTTAAAATTTAAAAGCACGGTTATTTCTTCTCCAAATGCCAATCATTTAAGATTATTTCTTGTTCACCACTAAAAATTCCATTGTAGGCAACTAAACAAATAAAAATATCACACTTCTAATTGATCGTTAAATAATGAGAAATGCATAATTTCCGAGATTTCATAGCACTTATCACACTCCAAAATTGACTGCTTTCATTTATTTCAAAAACAAACCAATCACCAAGTGCTGGGACTGCTTCAAATCTGCAATTTACATGCAAAGCTAAAGATTTCAACATTTCAAAACATACAAATGGGAAATATTAATGCAACATGGCAAATATTAATGCTTTTACATACTCAAAGAAGTGAAGACAACTAACATTTTTAAATCAACTTGTAACATTCGGCCATTCCCACGCTTTGCATCTTGAATATAAACTAATGCTAACGATTTCTGAATATCGACAAAGCAAACGATACCCTCTCTTCCTCTATTCACACAGCCCTAATAAAATACATTTGAGCTGATAGTATATTTGAAACTTCCAATACATAAATGACTAGCATCTTGAATATAAACTAATGCTAACGATTTTTGAATATCGACAAAGTAAACGATACCCTCTCTTCCTCTATTCACACAGCCCTAATAAAATACATTTGAGCTGATAGTATATTTGAAACTTCCAATACATAAATGAAACAATATATAATAGAAAAAAGAAAGATAATAACTATCTATGCAAATACATAAAGTATATACCAAAACTTGATGCACATTCCAGATAGTAATTGGTTCTTCCAAACTTTTCTTTGAACGTTTTAACATTACTTCATACATTTGTCTAACTCCAAAATTACGCACTGCTTTTTCTAGTATACGATCTCGATCTGTAATTGATCCTATCCAGTCCACAAATAATTTATTCATCGGCCAGTGGGAAATGAATATAGTTGATACGAGCTGGAACAACAAAAGAAACAACAATGACACGAGGAATCTATTACTATCAAAGAATATTTAATTTTCAAAAAAAAGAAAAATATATTTAAAAAAATCTCATTTTTTGCACTAAGAAAATGAAGATTTCAAATTTCCAACATCAGAAGGGTTTAAATTTTGATTTCAAACATGTAATAAGTAAATACATAAGTAAATATATAGGTCGAAATCAAGTAGATGACCTTTGCTACACGATAAAAAGTTCCTGAACCTTAATATATTGTTTTACTGAAGATAATTAATTACATGGTGCACCTAATAAATGTTTCCTGTTACATAAATTTTTATTAAAAGAAATAATTGAAACAATAAAAAGCATCAAGCAAATGAATTTATTTAGGCAAACCAAAAGATTATTGGATAGCGGTACACAAGTTAGGATAGGATCTGCCATCGTCCACTGAATAATAGAAAAGTTGATATTCATATTACCATGACTTTTAAAACACAAACTAAACAGGTTTTATTACAAATTTTATGATTAAAAAATGTGTAAATGATAAAACAACTAAAACTACTTCTGCAAAATCTTTTAAAGTAATTAAGTAGTATCAAAGCAAAGCAGGAAATCTTGGAAATTTCAAAAAAAAAAAAAATGAAAACTATCAAAATTGAACAATTGAGAATTATGAATTAAGCTTAGTTCAATTGAGAATTAAGCTTAGTTCAATTGAGAATTAAGCTTGTTAACAAGCTTAGTTCCGAGAAATACGATACTAGAAATTAATCCACTTTTTTGCTATTAAAAAAATGACAAATGAAAACATGAACTCACTCAGCCATAAATTTAATCCATCTTCCAATAAGCAAATTTTCATGATTTTGGCATATTCCTTCTCCATGCGCTGGTGTCCAAACAAATGCAAATCTTATGGATTTACCAACTACTACACCTATTAGAGGACCTATTACCTGCAAAAATTATTTTGTTTTTTAAAAAACTGAAAATTTTGATTTTGTATTAGTAAATATATATTTTTTACAAAAGTTTCCAAAAAATTGCGATGAGAATATATTACCGCAGTAGATGCAAATATTGCAAGAGAATTATTTTTAGGGCTTTCATTCGAACCAAATAAACCTAGTTTTCAAAGGCGTTTCTCAGCATGATATTATGCATTAAAAAAAATGCTTCTTGAGGCGCTTCCAACAAAAAGATGAAATAATTTTAAAAAGAGCAAATTCAACTAATTAACAAAATCATCTCTGATTTAAATTCATTTCTAGAGTTGCTCGAAATTCGTAATTCATAAAGAAATTTTTTTTTCATATAAAAAATTTACTTGTATATCATTTCCTGGATTTTTATTGATGGGAACAAGTTCAGGGATCTGATTGGATGAAACAAACCAATATGTACCATTTTCCTGCTCATCCCATCGTTGGTCTCGAGGAATCCTAAAAACTAATATTCAAAAATACATTTATGCAACTATTAACAGTTTCCTTTTCATCCTATAATATGACACTCAGCACAAAAACAATCAGTCAATCATCAACACAATTGTTCGTTTTTATAGATCCTGTAATAAAAAAATGATTGCAGAAAAGTTCCCAAATTTGAGTAATGCAACATATAAGGAAGCACTGGAAAAATATTGGTATTCACAATTACATTACAGCACTGCCTTCACGAAGAATTAAATTTTTTTAACTAGTCTTTTTTATATAGAAAATAACTGAGAAATAAAAATCAAAAAAATGGAAAATACCTCTCTACGTAAACCTTATAAATTCGATTTATGATAATGCCAGTGAATGGTGTAAATACAGCTACACGATTAAAATGCTTCGATTGGATAACAGTACCATGACCAATCTTCTCACTATAATGCCTGAATATCACTTCAGTTCTGACCTAAATGAAAAAGATAAATTTTAAAATGTAAACCTTGTTAAATTTTGAAAAAAAAAAAACTCGAACAAAAAATTATAAAAGTTATAATCACAATTACAGATCGAATTGATCAAATTAAATGAGAAATGGAAGTGAAAATTTGAAGGAGAAACAAATAGCAATGGGATACTGAAAAGGGCCTCATATAATGAAATTTTTTTAATGGGACCAATATAATAGTATAATTAAAAAGGAAAAAATAGAACGATTAATCAAGAAAGTATTAACTGCAGGAAAAGAAAATCTTGTTTCTAAGATGTTTCGCTTGCATTATACAGTCGAAATGAAAAATTTGAAACGGAAATGAATAATCCACGAAAGATAGCTCACTGTATGACTGTACTTAAAAATGGAAGTCCTGAATGTAATCACAACAAGAACTCAAACGACAATGCAATCAAATCTAAAATAAAAGCTACCTGTGTAACACCAATGTCGAGAACTCGAGTTTCTAGAAGAGGATCAATCTTATAAAATTCATCGGTTGTTAGCGATACCATTAACCAATCACCAAGATTCAAATGTCTTGATCGATACGCAAAGTTTATTTCTTTCTCGCGTTTCACAGCCTCAATCCATATTCGTGCTAAACGATCATCGCAATATGTTACGATTCCTTCTAGCGATTGCTGTCGATGTTCCACAGTCGATGTTACTGCCATATTAAATCCTGGAAATATCATGTATTGTTTATTTTAACCATATCTAGAATATTCTATTTTAAAAAATATGCACATCTGAAGATAATTTTTTAGAAACGGCTTTGATCTATTTTTAGGAAATCTTTAAATTACTTAAATCTAAGTTTTCAAAAAAAAACCTAGTTAAATTTAAATCTACTTAAATTTAAGTTCAAAAAATCCATCAAAACAATATAATCGAACCTGACGACATTGTAAAAGTTTTAGTTGGGATATACTGGCAGTCCTTGATAATAAAAAACTTTTTGCTCTACAATATTTTTTTTCCCAATTAACATCGGATGGAATCATCCTATTCATACATCACATTTCCTGTAATCCATTAAAACAGAAAGCGCCATCCCAATGTTATTTTAACTATCTATCTCTCACTTGTGAATAAATTCGTGAAGTAAAACCTCTTCTTTGAACAAGTACAAATCAATTACATTATTTGTAAATATACCTGCTTCCAATGTTTTGTCTCTTGTACATCGTTTATGCATATACACTCACACATACACACATACACATACATATAATATATAGAAATAGACATAATGTATAAATTAAATTATTCGATTTTATTGTGCTGTTATCATACATGCTTATAGTTTCGATGATCGGACATTCAATGATGATATCAATGTTTCATTTTTACTTTCTTATTTAGGACAATTTATACTTAAGACTTCAACTGTCCTCGCACTTTCTTCAATGTCATTTTTTAAACAGAATGTGGGAGAAAGTTGCTTTCCCATGTGACGTAAGATATGCGAAATATCGTGAAGTGAGTACGAAAGAAAGGAATCTTGTTACATGTATCATGACGTATTGGACACGTTTTTATCACTTAACAAGCATTAAATAAGATTAAGCACATACGTGAAGAAGTAAAGCATTGACGATGAAGAAAAAGGAAACGAAGGAAACGTGAAACAGCAATGAACTGAATTCAATAAGCGAATAAATTTAACTGAAAGAAGATGAAATAATATTGTATACGGTGGATACGATGAAGATGCGCAGAATAATAATTAACAGCTATAAATTTATAAACAAATTAAAGCATCAAATAATCCAGACACGACAAATTCAATTGTCATAAAACTTTTCGGTCAAAACGGCATTTCAGGTACGAGGCACTGTTTACTATATGAGATCTTCCATCTCAGATAATTCAAAAATTTGAATCGTTGCAAATTGAATCCTAAATGGACAAGTATTTCTTTAAATAATTAATCTCTGATCCTCTATTTAAAAAGAAATCTGCGATGATATTTTGACATCTGTGACATTAAGAAAATTCGATAGTGAAACCAATCTATCCGCATTTTTCTTTTTATTAATGAAACACTAAATTTCTAGCAAATATATACGAGCTTATTTTTAGATTGTCTATTACTTACTTCGACATCAGAATCTTAACTAATGATTTCCAGTTATCATGAATACTTTTAGATAATCTGCATATCAATTTTCTAAACTACAAAAAAAAAACGGAAGTGTGATGTTTGAGTGACTACAGCAGAATATTGCTAATGATTCATCAGTTCCGAAAATAAACCAGGATTATAATTCCATTGTTATGTTTATACCAGGTAGTGAATTTAATTACTGAATCTATCCCTATATAGTAGAAATTTTTAATCAGCAGCTTAAAGTTTGCAGACAATAAAAAAAATATTTGCTATTTTATAGGGCTGAATGAATTCCCCGAAATGCTAGTCATTTTAAATATGAAACTGGAATTTAATAAAAGTTTGTTTTTAATCTTCTATTATTTTATACTTTTATATTTTGCCAATACATATTCTAATTTACATATTCTGAACTTTGGTCTTGCTTGGAAGAGTGCTATATTTACTCGGAGAGTTTTCGAGAGAAAGAAAGGGAGAGAAATAGATATAATATGTTGAAGAGAATGTGTTGAAGAGAATGATGTAGAATAAGAAATAATGTCCATCGTATCATGGTGGACAGAAGTAGGGGACAGGCGGCAGGGAATGAAGGAGAGTGAGGAAGAGAGCAATTAATTATCAACCTAATAGGGAGATGTATCGGGGAGAGAGCAACAACTTTAATCTATTCTCGTCGTGTCCTTCTCCTGCATTCAGTTGACACTTCAGCATTCATATATCATACTATATCTATTCACCTGACTCAATGCAACAATGATCGCAACTCAATCTATTTATTGCATTCTTGCTTGCTTATTATTACATTAAAAAGTTACGCCCGTATTTCTTTATTTCATTTTGATTTAGTTTTTGAAAATTTCTCAAATTTACATGCTGATTATGATTAGGCGCTTATATTATCACCGAACTTAACACCTTTCTTTATCTCATTCTTTTTGAAAAGTTGGCATCATCCAATGAACTCTGCCATCATTTACACATTCCTACACACAAACATTATCAAAACTTAAGATCGATCTTGTGATACGTATTTTCGAAATGATGTATCGTAACGGACAAGTTTTCAATTTGGTCTCTTAAGCATTCATTTCTCTTAATCCAAATTAAAAAAAAAACAATATGGAAAATAGAAGAATGAGAATTTTGAATAAATCAAGAAGCGTAATATGTTTGTTAAGTCAAGATGACTTGAGATTATTGGCCATCCTATCCATTATCTATCTATATTCATCTTTCCGATATACATTCGTATTTCTTAACGATATATTGGCATTATACGAAATCTATCTATCTTATTGTATCTCAAATTTTTTTTTACTATAACTTTAATAATTCATAAATTTTTTATAAATGCTAGAAATTGCTTCATTTTAAAAGTTTCATTTGAAAGTTTATGGAAAAAACCCTTGGAAGGCTTTTTATAATATTTTCAGATATTTCTGGATATTCGATAGTTAAAATTAGAAAGCAAGATGTCATCCTTTCCGATGCATATATCATTAGCAAAAGTTATATATTGCAAAAGTTATTGTTTGATTTTTTCAAAATACCTGTAACATTTTGATTCTCTGAATTCCCAAAATATATACAGTATTTTGTTTTTCGATTTCTTAAGAACGTGTAATATTTGGTTCTTTAAATTTTTAAAATTTGTGCAAAAAATTTTGATTCTTCCAATTTTCAAATATAGACAAGTCAACATTTTAATTCTTCGAATCTTTAAAATAGATGTAACATTTTGATTGTTATTTTATTAAGTTACTTTTTTAAAATTTCAATTTTTGATGAATGAAATATCGCAAATAGATGAAGTCTCCAATTTTGTATGCTTGTTATCTACGGTATAACGTATTACGTATACATATTTATATTATTTAGCCTTCGGAAAGGAATGTTATGATCGTTAAGTGCTCGTAGAACGTTCACATTTCGTAGTTTTTTCCGATAGAATTTGTAGTGTTACGAAATTTAAAGAAATGAAGTTTCCATACGATATTGAAAACTATTTCTGTATTTATTAAAAACAAAATATAATTGTCTTGCAATATATCATTGATTCACTGAACATTTCTTTTCGATATTCTCTTCATCCTTCCTTTTCTGCTTCAATCTTCTATTCTTTGAAGAAGAGATTTTAGTATTCTCGTATTTCATGATCTTCACGAAGATTTAAACTAAGTATGACCATACTTAGTATAATCATACTTAGTTTAGATCTTCATACTTAGTTTACTTAGTTTAGATTTTTGTGACTTAAATGAATTTAAATGGAAATTCGATAAAGCAATAAATCGAATTTATTAATTAAAAATTAACTGAACAATTAGTGATATGCATGCACCAATAAAATATATCGAAAGAAGTTAAAATAATGAAACAAAAATTTTTTCTCATAATATAATAATAATAAGGAAGAAAATTGAAACAAGCTCTTTTTAACTAATCTTTAATGGTTTATTAAAGGCAATGATAGATAAATTATTTTCATTCCTCTCAGTTCTTTCTTGCAAACTTTAAAATTTTGCTATTCGTAATAAGCAAATTTATATATAACCGATGACTTCTTTTTGATAATACCAGTTTCTATTCTTTGATTTTTTTTATTGCATTTTCTTCTTACCATTTTAATACGTTATTTCATATTTATTTTTTATCTATTCCTTACAACATCATATTTCACAACTACTGTCGAAATATTATTGAAGACCTGAATATAGGGAGGAGCTGGGAAAAGACAAGGAATTTATTCATATCATTTTCCTTTTTCCTTCCAGAATATAAATATTTTTTCTGTCAGAAAGTTGTCTTCAATCGGGAACTGCTCTTTATTTTCGTGCAGGTAGTTGAATTCAGGTAACTGAATTTTTACATTCCTTCTAATTGCAACAAAACTAAGTTTCAGTAAGATCAAGAATTTGAAGCACATTCTTTGATCATTTCTGTATCTGATTTACATTAGTTATGAATTAAATTTGTGAAATTTCCTTTGTAATATGAGTCATGCATTTGCAGATTTTAAATTAAACAGTCCTCACCGACATTTTTTTAATAGCTCTGGACCATGGAATATATTTGAAAGAATAATAAAAAAATCAACGGCTTAAGAATATTCCAATTTTGTCATTCATTTCCATTATTTTTTTTTCTTTACTTGTTTTGTTATTTCCTGTTATAATGATAAAGGAGTCTTTCTATCTATTTTGGATTATTATTACGTCTTGTACATCATGTTCTTTAGAAATATTGTGAATTTATGGACTGTTCTCGATCGACATGCTTGACATGTGGAAAGGGAGTCTTGAAATTGATGTTACAAAATAAGTTAACAAAAATAAATAAATATTTGTTACTTGTTGAGGTGATATTTGTTCATGTATTAAACATCACTTATCATTTGAATGAATTTGGGAGGACTTCTCCATTTGACAAATTCTTAATTTGATGAGAATGATGATGCAATTGATAGAATGATGAAAATTGTTAATGTACAGGATTTTAACTTTTCCTTATTTTCTCTGCTAGATTATCTATCAACTGCTGCGATTTTTAGCATTCTTACATGTTGAGATGTAGTAGAATGTGTTTTTTATTACATGTAATAGCTTGAACGTGCTTGATAATTCCACATTTTGAATGTCAAGACATATTTATATTCTCAAAACTGATTAGCTCAATTCTGCGAAATACGTCACTCATTTTCAAAAAATAATCAGTTTTAAATATGTATGCCGTGAAATTCAACATTTGAAACTATCAAGTGTGCTTAAATGTTATTATCAATAAACATTTGTGATAATAAGATGCCATGCGGGGAAAATTATTGCAAAAAATTTGATCAATTACTTATTAATTCAGATTAATTGATTAGCCTGAATATCAGCTATTGTTTTTCACTAAAGAATGGAATCATTCCAAAGTATCAGGAAATTTCCATTATTTACGATAATAGTTAATCTATCAAATAAAGGAATTATTGTTGAGAAACAGAATCGCTATGCTTGCATTCCTTTGATTGTTTTTTACATCGTTTTTTATGTGAAAATGTTAATTATTCCGGAAATGATAGCACAACATTCAGAGTGATTGATATATTTTCAGATTCCCTACAATGGTCAGTGGTTGTGGCAATCGAACGGTGAAATTTTTATTTTTCACCTCAAATTTAGTGATTTGTTTAATTGGAGTATTAATTTTTGGCATCTCATTATGGATTAATTTGGACAAAGATTTCGCTCTAAAGTTGGAACAAACGGCAAACATGTATAATGAAGAAATTGTATTGACAAAGGTAAGTATATGCAAGTTTTTTTTAATTTTCAAATTTACTCTTATGTGAAAATTTTGTTATTTCTACAATTTTAATAATTGTTTGTTATTAAAATCGAATAATTTTAAGAGCTATTGAAATTAAACTACTGCTAAATTTGATTTTAGTTTAGTCAATCCAGTTTAATCATTTAGCCAATGACAGATTAATTTTTAATTAGGAAAATGATTACTCTATTAAGAGGACTTAATAAATCAAATCATTATAGCACCAAGCATCATTATGGATATTAGTAGCTTTTGGAGCATTCTTATTTCTCGTTGGTTTTCTCGGTTGTTGTGGTGCGATATTCGAAAGCAGCATATTGTTAACTATAGTAAGTTGCAGATGATTTGCATGTCATCAACAGTTCATAACTATTATTAAATGTAAAATTCTATTTGAGGTTCCATAAACAATTTAACGTTAATTAAATGAGCTGCATTTTTTGATAATTCTTTTTTAAAAAATCACCCTTCACTTTTTTGAAGGTACTGAGCTCTTGTTCTTCTAAAAGATTTGCAAGTAAGGCATATCAATTTCAAAATCTTAATCCAATTAGCTGAATTGATGAAGGCCTCCATTGAGCTGTGGCACTTGTCCTGATCTTATCTGAAATCAGTTTTTTTTCACACTTGAACATCTTATTTTCCTAAATTATTTATAAAATTTCTTAAATAAATGAAAAATTTCTTTCAGTTTTTCGTCATTGCATTAATTCTTACAATAATTCAAATTACTGTTGTAATACTTGCAATTATCATGAAGGACCAATTTAAAAATCCTTTATATGTAAGTTTTTTGTTTCTTTTAGCATTTATTTTTACAGAAATTAACTGCTCAGATATTTACACAAGGCTTATTTTCTTGAATCTGAATAAACTCAACTTGCGTCTAATCGTTTTTATCTTGAGACATACTTCCAAATTTTTATTTTGAAAAAATCAATATAATCATTAAAAAAGTAATGAAATTGCCAGTTAAAAAAAATATAATATGCGATTAATTGAATTCGATAAATTTTTAAAGTGATTAAAAATTTTTTGAATATTGTATCTGTTGTTAATTATATGGTAGCCGTAACTACGACCTAAAGAACGAATAATTGTTCTCAATCAATTATTTATTTCAATTATTTAATTATTGGATGCATTTTGATCAATATTACATTAGGCTGCTGAGACTGAGGTCATCAACGTAATAATAATCATGAAAAATGTATAGGTTAAAATAATGATGTGTACATATCGGTGGATAACAGGTTAAATTAAAACAATCGCATATTGCAGGAACAAATAATTTCAAAATTTTTTAATTACATTATACTCATTTAAATTAGGAAAAAAAGCAAAAGATCAGTTCCACTTTATCACCCTGTCAAAGAAAATATTATTTTCTGCTAATAATAGATGATTGAATATTGAATATTGTAGTGCATAAGCATCCTAAAAAGTACATAACCATTAAATTATTTCGTTTAATTAATTCACTGATTAGACTAGCATAACTGAAAATTGATTAGGTTACAGTAAACTAGTTACAGTAACGTACTGAGTGATCGTAGGAAATAAATTTGACATTGAGAGTAATCGATTGTTCGTTTGAATAATTATCAAAATAAAAAAAAGGAAGAAGAGAAGTGTTTTATATATATAAATGTTAAATGAAGTCCGAGAAATTCATTGCTAACATATTGAAATTGCAAGCCAAAAAGGACATCAGTTTGCTTATAATTCTTTAAGTGGAGCAAAACTTTGAAATTACTTCAGTCTTATACAATACTTTTTGATGATAGCTATTGTGTCAAATTTTTTAGGTGAATTTTGCAATTTAAAATTCGTTTTTTCATTCAATATTAAACACGATGCATCTTCTGTTGACGATTCATTCCCATGCTGATACGATTTAGATTCTTAAAGTTTACTTCCTCAAGAGGCTAAGCTACAAATTTTAATTCATTTATTGGTTAAACTATCAATTATTTCTACTCGGAAGTCACGTTATCAATCATTTTAGAAATTATCGTAGTTTTAAATTTGAATTTAATTTTTCATATATATAATAATAATTAAAGTTACAAGGTTACGATAATTTATTAGAAAATCTACTAAAGATGAAATATTTCCTTGTTTTGATGATGATTCTAATAGATTATCGATTTTCCTTTCGTTATTTTCCCTATTATAGAAAAATTTGTTTATTTCAGAAAATATTATCAGAAGTCGGCAAAGCAGACGACAAATATTTGCAGAATTTACAACCTATCCAAGAGCTATTCAAATGTTGTGGTGCAACAGAAGAAACGAGAAGCCGATTTGTCCAACTGGGATTATGTGAAGGAAAATTACTTGATAAGGTCCATTTTCTTAAATCATTTTTGAGTCTTCTCAAAAGATTCTGCAAGATTTTCTAAAATAACTTTGTCATTAGGCGGAAGAAATATTCCGAGTCATTTTTTGGTCAGAATTTTTGCATAAAATAGCAATGATAAAAAAAATTGGATCCAAAGGATTCATTTGTTAATATGTTAACAACAAATATGGATTCTTTTTTAAGATTAGATCATTCGATCTGTAAAAGAAATCCGATTAGAAGTAATCTCCTTTTAGATTCGGAAGAAGTACCATCATGAGGGAAAAATTAAATTAAGGATAACATTGGAACTTGGCGGTTTTTTTATTTTGCTAAAAGTCATAATCATTTTTAAATAATTCAAGGTAGCGCGGTAATAATATGGTTTTTGTTATAATGGAATAAAGCGAAATTCGACATTATCAGTAACGAATAGTTCTCCTATTGCTATCAGTTTATTTAGTTTAATATTATGTTTAAATGGAAAAAAATTTTTTTGAAATGTCTATTTCAGCCGGATTGCTTCACAGTAACATTGAATACTATTCAGTTAAGCCGAGAAGTGATCATCATAATTGCTTTCCTTTTTATTAATTATCGAATTGTTTGCTCTAGTTTTTACATGTATACTTTGCAGAGCATTCCGTTATCAACGATCGTATTATCATGCTTGATTTTCGTTTATTTTTGTTCATCGTTAATCGAATGAATATCTATTTAAAATCCTTCTTTAAATATTATACTTTTAATCATAAATCGGTCATATTCCGAACATGATAATCGATATATTTCCTAATCTAATCATTTTTCGTTTTTTTTTTGTTGAAACAACTAAGTACCTCAAAAATAAATTTCGTCAAAAATTTAACAATATTATATTCCTTTTTGTTGTTCATAATTTATTTGGAATTTTCATTCTCATCATTTTGAAAGCAAATAAATATAAATATTAATATTATCCAATGCTTAAGCAATATCGATAACATTGCTCTAAAACGAAATAATTTTCTTAGAAAAATGAAATCGAATTATTCTAATTGTGACTGATCATGATGATTATATGAATGAATCAGAGACTTTTCAATCACCCTAGCAGGGAGATGCAATATCCAATAACAGAACAAACTAATTATTTGAAATGCTATATAAAAAGAGTCATTTCTGATGACTAACGATATAAGCAGTTAATTGCGATCATATTAATAGTTGATTCTGACCATTTATAGATATGCTAATCAATGATAATGGCCACAGTTGACAGCCACTGATAAAATTAAGTATATATAATTAATAGTAACGGATTAAAATTAAACTTAATATCTGAACGATAGCCAAAATGAATTTCTTTCAATAAACTAGACACAATCTTATCTGATATTCATTTGCGTTATCAAAAAAAATATTCTGTCACCTATCATTTAGTGCAATCTTTAAAAACATTCACTAAATAGAATAAAAAAATTCAGATCACAAAGCTGCTGCACAAGAAATTATCATAATAAGGTAACAAAAAAGATTCAATGATTCAAATTGTTACCATATACAAAGGTATTTTAAATCGTAGCATTTTAAAAGAATAAAATAACGTTTTTTTTATTATTGGCAACTCATTTGCATCAAATATGATTGAAAAGAGTTAGAATATAACACTTGAAATCTTAAATAATCATTGTTACTTTTTTAACTGAATCTGAGCAGTGATTTATAAATTTTAGGAAAATTAGAAAATGAGCTTCTTGGTCTTATTGTTTTTGGCTATCGCTATGGGCCTAGCCAGCAGCGTATTATACAGGTTATCTGGATGCATATATCACTGAAATCCAACAGAAAATGAAGCACTGATAAGACGACGGAATATCTGCTTTCGAACAAACGACAAAATACGTGATTTCAAATTTTTAAAATGATAGCAGAACTATTTCTATATTTGCATGATAGAAACTGACTCATGAAACTTCAAATGCACTATTGATGACAATAATCTCGACTGTTACGAAATAAATATAATACATCTCGATCTTTGAACAGCAAATCTTCATTCTCTGATTTTCTTCAAAAAAAATTGAAAAAAAGGATATATTTGTATAGGAAGTAAAGAAATATGAGTGATAAGAATTATTACAATCTTATCAACTATTTATATTCAACTGTACATTTATAATGATAAGGAAGTGTGCATGTAACTGTGAACGAAATATGAGATCGGCGAATAGTGTGTATCTGTATATTTGCATAAGTTTATATGCAGGCTAATACAATTCCGGATAAGCAGTCTTTAAGTCTTGGTCTCAGGTTTTCATTCTTATCTGATCTCAACAATCACTTGATTTTGTTTCCATTAATGCATTCCTCATTTGAATACTTATTAAAATGCCAAATCGGGTATTAAATTTGAACGATTAAAGAATGCGACTCTGCTGAATTACTACAATAAATTGATTTTATCTATAAAGAGTTATTGAATCGCTGATAATAGAATTGCAAGATAGATTGTATTTATTGATAACTGAATATTTTATCATATATTTATCGTGATTTAAATTAATTATTAGATTGTTATAATCAAACAATTTTAAATCTTCCGTCTATAAAATATTGCCAAAAATAGAATAGTCACTTTGCCATTCATTTTACTATTCATATCCTTTACATTTTTTTTCAAACTATTCTCTCTTTGAAAAGCTCATAAGAGTGTTATTACTAGACAAAAAATGATTAGACTCGAGAATTCTCGACAGATGGCATGTTACTTCAATGCAAGCATTCATCACTAATATCAGTAACAGTTCTCAAACCTTCTTTCTAGAAAGCGATGAGCACACTTATATAAACATAACTTCCTACTGAGCAGTATTAAATTCTCTTCTCATGAATCAATGTAAAATCATTATATAACAACAAATATATATGAATAATGAATATGGAAATAGAGAATTCAGTAGATACACAGCTGAGTGAAATTTTAAAATAAAAAGAAATGACCATTTCAATCTGCTGATACAGTTGGATATTAAATATTTTTGATGTTCAATAAATATTTTCATCTATTCATTTATGCAACTTTTCAATGTTTTATTTTAACTAACAAATGCCCTGAATATTATCCATTACTATGCTATTCTATCGTCAAGAAAATTCGAATATAATCGATATGATTCTATATCCAGTGTCATATGGATTTTTTTTCTGCATAGTACATCGTTATATCATTCATTTCATTTTATCATACTCGCAGAAAATACGGCCTTTATAGAATTTTTCGCTGCGATTTATTTAATGAAGGACAATGTGAAGAGAACGATAAAATTACTTTTATTTATTCGTCGTCAGAAGGAAAAAAAATTTTTTTTCCTATTGTCTTAATCATTCTTATCCATTAAGGCTGCTCTGAAAAGATAAAAATATAAAATTCCGTGATATCATGGCGGAATGACAAAGTGATAGGATTTGGCAGAAATATCATTATGATCGTACCTACGTGATCGTGTTATTGGACCAGATTGAGTCGCTTTCAGAATTTTTTTTCTTTTATTTTCATCTTTTGAGTTATAGTGAGCAGTGCTTTTTTTGATCTTGGCGCTTATGGTTGATTCAATAGCAATAGGAACTGAGTTTGTGGAAACCGATTTATCTAATTCGTATGGCTTCGTCTCAGGTTGTATAAGGAAATTTTGCGTAGTAGAAGTCGAAAACGGAAATGATAATGATGATGGAATCAATTTTTCTTCGTAGTTTTCACGATGTCGCCTGAATTCAAATTCGGAAAATTTGAGGATTTTGAAAAGCTTCTAAAAATTGAGTGGAAATGTCGGACGCACTTAACGTGAACGAAAGGGCGATGACGACGACTATAAGGTCGATGATGTCGATCGTAATCGTAGAGTTCGTTATCGTAATCATCTTCCGAGGAACTATTCTCAGTAATTTTATCCGATACATCGTACTTCTCATCATCCGAATAATCATTATAACAAGTTTTCTGAAAATTTCCCAAAATTTTTTAGTCGCAAATTCTTATTGAAATTTAATAGTTAGAAATGTTTACATACCATAGCGAGAATTTTAGCACGACGTGACAGCAATGGAGCTACACTACCTATCTGGATTCTTCCTTTCTGAAGACTTCTAATTTCTGGTGAAGCTTTGCGACGTAAACGTCTGACTTGAATTGGTTTGTTCAATCCTATTCTCCGTATCTTACGCTTCTCGCTCATTTTTCGATTTGTTGACCTCCTTCGGCTTTATTCCTACTTTCATACACGTGAACTCAATTACTCGACTCACGGAAATCTGATTTAAAAAACCAGCTAACTTTTAGTCTTTGATGAATAATAATGACAAATGTTTGCTTTGTTTTTCATGCTTGTATAAATATTTATATTTGAAAAGATTTGCATATTTCAAGAAGCTACCTAAATAAAGTAGGCAAATGTACATGAAACAATGACTATTAGATTTTCGTTAGCACTATATTCAAGTCTCTTAATTAATATAATAGGTTTATTATTGACTTGTCTGAGTCTTCCGATAGTATATGTAATAGTACTTGAGCTTACTAATCAACTATTACCTTCGTTTTATCCATTTAATTATTATATTTCCTTTATTATTTGAACTTTTCCAGGTTTTGCACCAATAATCTTTACATATAGAATTTGCTTTCTCATTATCCTATAATTAATTCATAAGGAAATCATGATTAGTAACAATTGAATATCTTATGAGCGTCATCTACAACAGTGACTTCTTACTTGAATCAGAATTTCTTCCGTTAATCCTAGTGATATTCATTATTCAAGTCTCAATTGCTAAAGTTTGTCCGTTTCGTCTAGAACAATTCTCTAAGAATCTAACAAACGAACATTCTTTTTTCACTATTTTAACTTATTCTATTCATTTGTATTTGTAATCTCTCAGTTTTCAATCCAACTATAGATAAATAGAATACAACTATGGATAAACAACTATCAACTGTCAATCCACCACTGATAAATAGAAGCATCAAAGAGCATCTTTTTGAATAGAAAATAAAAAAAGAAAAAGAAAACACTCTCTGAATCATTGAACAAATTATTTTAGAGAAGCTATTTTTTATCTTTATTCGAAGCAATGAAAGATTAGAGGGAAATTAGTCACATTTATTCGGCAAATATAATGATATGACAAATTTAAAATACACATCAAATCAGTTCTTATCATAACATACATGCAGAATAATAGATCACTAATTATCAGCAAATACTTTCTATTTGATGCAGCATATTGTATTATTGTTTTAATTTTGCAAGATACTGATCCAGATAGCCAAGATGATACGCCACACCAAGACCAACTAATCCCAAAATGAATAAAACGAAGAGGGCGTTCATTCTTTCAATGTTGCTTTCCTTCCTTGGCTTCACACTATTTGGCAAGATCTTTCTGAATCAATCTCTTCAGAAGGCAAATAGTTTACAATGGTAGATGGAACTTTTTCTCCATTCCTTTTATGACCGTTAATTTCCGTAACGGTTGTTATGCAAATTGAAATTAAAGATTTTCTTTCTTGCAAATTATTTAAATATGTAAATTTAATATTGCAGTTTAATGTTAAGAGCATTAAGAATGCATAGAAAGATGATAATGGTATCCACTAAATCTGACTGAAGAATTCTGATGACAAAAAAGATATATTTTCCCTTCCAATATATATTGTTTTCTTACGAAAAATAGGTAATAATAACATAGCTATATCTTCGTTTAGGCAGCACATTTGCATAATTCTCAAGTATTTTTACGTATCATATTTTCCATATGATACGTAAAAATTGATTGAAACATGGCAATAAAGTTCTGCAAATTCTAACTATTCCTTTTTATGCAAAATAAAAAAAATTTGATTGGAAATTTGGTGCTATAGTAAACTTGCATATATCATATATTTCCATTCAAAGATTCGTGTGATTCTTGTGATGGCTTATTTAAATTTATTCATTCAGTGATATAAATTTATACTTTAGTAACTTTTAGTGTCACACCTATAATTCTTTTAATGCTGATGAAAATTTAATTTTCATCATTGTTTTGAGTATTCTTTGTACAGACTTGTTGTTTCACATTACGCAAGGAGAAGTAGAAATGATTTCGTGTAATAACCAACTTCATTGGTAAGTGCTATTGTTAACATGAGACTGTATTCGGTCAAGATCGCGATATGAGATTTCTAATGCGAGAAACAGCTCAACAAATCTGGCTAATTCAATTTAGAAAGTTGAAAAATTAAGGGACAAAAATTTAACAGATGCATTCTCTATTCTCGAGAAAATTCAATAAAATTGATAGGAAAAACCCTAATTACTGATGGAATTAAAATTGAACGATTTCAGTTTTTTGATTATCCTTCTGTAAAGAAAATGCCAATAATATACGTGTGACTAAGGTTGCCCACGTCACATAGGAAAACATAATAGTAGTAGATTTTTTTATTGTCAAAAACAAAAGTTGCAGGAAGATTAAACAGCGAATACAGCTAGCCATTATTGTTGTCATCGTTTTTTTGAAAATTTCATTAGGAAGCGAGGTAAACATTTGTGAAACTTCAAGAAAATTAGGCGAAAGAAGTGACATTGCTTAAATGATAACATAAAAACTTTCTTTCAATAGTCAACTATTTGATAATGAAGCTTGGTAGAGCGATGGAATAATATGATTTTCATAAGTCTGTGATACTAAAACAGTATAGACTATTGATAACAATTGCTTTAAATCATCATATTGATTTTAACTAAATTTAGCATATCTATTTGTTGCTTAGTTTTGTTAAGTAAAGTAAATTTCAGCAAGCAAAACCTATTCCAGCAACTGCCACATCTACTAAATCAAATACAACAAATATTATCACTTTTGATACGAGTGCCATGATTGTTAAATTCGATAAAGCAATAGTTAAAACAGGCACTATTGCTACTCATATTCGAAATATTTCTACAGCGATTACCCAACACATTAGATCAGAAGCAACAAACACTGTTGTTTCTCAAATTCGGGATATTACCCAATCCACTATATCAGAAGCAGCAAGCACTGTTGTTACTCAAATTCGAGATATTACCCAATCCGCTATATCAGAAGCACCAAGCACTGTTGTTACTGAACCCATCAGATCAGAAACAACAGTTACTTCCACTTCTGAAAATATTGATACTACTATTACATCAGCTATAATTCATACGGCAGGTACAACAATGATGGCAGAGAGAATTTCAAAATCAGTCATTATTGTTGAAAGCACTATGAAGACAGAAACGACAGATAATTTCAATACAATATTATATAAAATGACTAGTGGCCCGGATATATCTCAGAAAGCAGTAAAGATAACAACCAAATTAGGTAAATTAGTTTAATATTGGAATATCTTGTTGTTGTCAATACAAATGCCAACTTATAAATGCAATCTTCTTCATTTATTTACTTAAATTTCTTAAACTTTTCAAGCATTCAGTTGCTTTTGCTTATTTAGCTTAAGATGAATTTCATTCTTTTTTATGAATGCAACGTCTAAAATATCAATTTAAATTTCTTAAATTCATGATTTCTCTCATTTCTAATCACAAATAAATTCATCTATTTATTAGTGCCCTAAAAACATTTAGAAAAGCGATCAATATCGTATTCGTGTTGTTTGGAATAAGTACTAGTATCATAATCACATCCTTAATGCTTATACTATTGATCAAATTTGGTGTCATCTTTCAACAGCCAATACAACGAAAAAAAATTGATGAGGCGTTATAAACTTCAAAAAGACGAAACATTGTTCTTCATCAATATTGAATCTTCAGAAATTTATGCAATTTTAAAAAATAATTATTCAAGCCATTAAAATTCGAATTAATATAATCTCATTGAAACACCAGATAACCTATAACATTATCAAGTCTACATATGCATCTTCCCAGAAGCGAGTTCAAAAAAACGTATCTTTTCAGTGTTGTTCATTATTTGCATATTTATTTAATAATTTTCTAGACAGGTGATAGAGAGAGTTATTTGTAGTAAATTTAATAAATGCATGAAATCATTGAATATTAGATGGTATTTTTAGACATTAGAATTATCAATCAGTTATTAAGGCGCAAAAAATCTCAGAAAAAAATAACGGACTATTGGAATTTCGGAATTGCGAAAACAAATAAATCATAGATGGTCTCATACAACACCAGTTTACAGCTATTAATTAGTAGCACTGTTTATACATTGTTTTTACAAAATGAAAAAAGGTTCACTTTGGAATTTATTCAAATCAATTCAAACAACAGGGTTAAGCGATTACTGTATCTGTGTTACAGTCCGTATTACAGTATCCACTTTACATTCCGAACTTCTTTTAATACTCTGAATAGGGATCTTTTCTAATCGATTTTCATATGCATTTTATGCGATAATACAAATAATTTTGATTACTTAACTAATGTATATTAATTAATATTTCTGAACAAACTTTAAATGAGTTGATTAATAAATAAATAAGATAGCAGATTATTTGACATCAATAAATAAACTGAATCCATCCAAACAGTTTGTTGGATATTATAGTATCGAATTACTTTAACTTCATTTATTGATTTTGAATTCTAATTAAAAACAATTATCTATTGATTATTTTAAAATCGTTTTAAGAGATAATCTTTTACAGTTATCGAACAAGCAGACATTAAATTATATTTGCAAACATAATTTAAACGAATTTGAACATATAATTGAAACAGCTTGTTGGTATTCAGCAATGCTTTTTATAGTAACGAAGAAGAATATAGATCAGAGATAAATGGATGATAAAAGTTAATCACAGAGCTATCGATAGCATTAATTTACGTAACGAAAATTTTTTTTGTGTTAGAAAGTCAAGCAGGTAATCAGATACATCGAGTTTTGTAATTCTATTACTGCTGAATATTTTTCATGCGACAAAGATTTCATTTGTTGCTAATATATTTAGTATTTTATTTGCTTGCAGCAACAATGTATTTCATTCATATAATTGCCCCTCTATGATTGAAAATATCCAAAACACTTTACTCACTTTGTTTTTAAATTTAATGTTGAGTTTATGTTATTCTGAATTCATGTCAGTCAAAATCATTTTTATCCACTTGAAATTCAAATCATTTGTAACTTATTTGAGTTATTCTAAAATAAGAATATTTTTTAAATTTACATTTTTGAATTTATTTTCATTCCATCTACGATTTTGTTTGAACGTAGCAGTGCTAGAATCATATTTCCCACAGATAATTTTTGCATATTTCTGAAAATATATGTGTAAAAAACTATGTACCAATATAAATATTTAATCTTTCGAGAACTTAATCATTGCTTTCGACTTAGTGCTTTAATAGCTATATTCTGTCATCTTTGCCTTTCATCAATTGCGATATTTTCGTGTCCCAAGAAACTTTATTCAATAATAATCTAACATTTTCTTGTATGACGAGCGTGGAACATTATGAATATTAAAATGGACAATAAAATGATGATCCTAACAGTAACAGCAATATTGACATCTATTGGTGCGTATAAAATGGGTTTCATGGATTGGATGTTAAAGAAAGATAGCAAAGGTAAAACGAAAAGCACTGGCAAATAGAAACTGTCATAACTTTATTCAATAAATCTTTCAAAATACTGTGATTAATTTCAGAGAGATAAGTCAAATACAACAATGATAATGTGATTATTTGCAAATTTGTATATAATTCGTGCTAGTAATTCTTCACACATTTCTAATTGATCACAAACAATTTTGAAGAATAGAATAAAATGTTTCAAAAAACTGTTCCAAATATGTTCTTTTCTAACTTATATTAGATAATTTGATATGATTGATTGAAGAAACTAGATAATGTTAGTATTTGAAATAAATTGGCTTGCAGTGTGATTTTATCTTTGAATCATTTCCCTTTCCATATTTCATATCACACATTTGTTTTATCTTGACTTTCAAATTGAATGCACAAATAAACAAAATAACAATAAATTTTCAAATTAGACGTAATAGATTATAACAATGTCATAATACTTCTTCTTAAAAATTAATTAATATTGCATTTAAATTATATACGATAATAATAACATTTCAATGGAAAGTATAATTCTGTTATCAAAAAAGCATTTGTTTTTTAAATTAAATATTCAATGAATTTTTCTTTGCTGTAGCCTTCATCAGAAAAATAAAAATTAAAAAGTAATTTTTAGCTAAACACATAGCAAAAATATACCAATGCTTTTCTATTGCTTTAGAATCATTCGGTAGAATCGAAAATAAAGTTATTGCAATCAATTCACCGCTCAATTTTTTTGTCTTTCTTAGATCAGATAGAGTCTGAAGTAATATTCCAGATAGTAGCTATCTGAAGCCATTTTAGGTTGTGTTGTATTATTTGTTTCTGCTAGCATCGCATTCGTTGTTGATTTGTCCTCTGCACTAACAGTGGCAGTATCAATAGTTTCTGAAAAATCGATTTCAGCATTTAACGAATCAAAAATTATAGTAATAAACAGCATCAACAATTGTGACATCCGATGCTTCTTCGGCCATGACAGTTGCTTCGTGATAACATTTAGTACGGGAATAATGCAAATATCAAATTTATTACAGCTACTATCGGAGACGAGTTAAGTTTCGACATCATATAGTATATGCATGACCGGATTGCTACCTGATGCATCTTCGAAATCATTAATTGAGATATCATGCCGTTGATTTGAACCACTGAAAATGCCATCACTATGCAGTTCCCTACAGTAACCCAATTCTACATTCCATTTCCCGTCCAAGCACATAGCGGATGACGGTCCGACTGGTAGTTGACCTATAGAGCAATGCAGCATCGCAAATGTCCCGGATGGATATATGTCGGAAATTTCCGGCTGCAAAACGAGAAACTCATTTCAAATACTTCTGAAACCGATATAGAATGAAAACAGTATATTTATGCATGTGTTAAATTGCACATCGGTGAATCTATTTTTATTGAAATAGTCTCCATCCACCATTCCTGCATTAGTTAGCCTGAATGCAAGAACAAGATCTTTCAGATCTGGGAATTCTATTTACATGCAAAATGCATGAAATACGAGTTTGCCCATGAATTACTGGAAATGAAATATCTTCTTGATTCAAGAGAAGAATATATGACGAAAAATTAGAAGAAATAATAAAATGAACTATGTAGATTGAGACGCTTCTACGTATTCGAAAGTTTTTTTTTTTAAATGAGTAATTAAAATCAAAAATACTTTTACATAATCATTCAATCTATCTATCGAATAGCATGATCTACACTGTTGAAAATTAATGATTTCAGATATTCTAAATTTTACCAAGTAGTTCTAAAATTTCAATAATATTTTAGAATAATAGTAAATTTTAATAATTTTTGCATAAAAGATAAACCATTGGAGATAAGGAAAAGTTATTCTTCCAAATGAATAATTCTCAAAATAATTCTTAGAATCTTTCTCATATTACTCTCATTTCTATTGTTTCTTTTTGCCTTCAGTATTTCCAATTTGGAATAGCATAAATTGTTTGCATGCATATGCAAATGCATATTATTATGAAAATATTTACAGGCATGTAAACGACGTTCGATTCAGTGTTCTGAGGATTGCAAGCTTTATTAGTTAATACACATTCACCTGAAACGCATTAGAATTTTAGTAATTATAAATGAAGACGAAAGATAAACACATGTCGTGAAGAATTAGTATCGAGTGCAGGGAACTTATCTGAAATTTAGAAAACTAAGAATTCTAGATCAACTATTGCTGAATATTGAAGTTTTAATAATACCCTAAAATACTCTATCAGAGGTTTTAAAGATTAGAAATCATTAACTGCCAGATATGATTTCGTTCTCTTCTAATGCATTATAAGTGAATCTATTAAGTTGAAATTTCAATTCAATAAATGACCAAGTTTATGATTCCATGTTCCATTAGCTTGACAGAAGACGAGAAAAGGTAATGAGCTAACGTATCCGAATTTGCATGCCATAAGTGCTGCTGTCCCTGGTGAATGTTTTGATTCATAATCAGCTTCCATATACATTACACTTCCACTGCTTGTTGTATTAATATCTTCACAAGCTAAAGCTTGCTGTATGTTCAACAAACTTACAAAATTTTATTTTCAAGTTTCAATTAGGCATTATGTTGAAGAAATGCAAATGAAAATTTTCCTGGCATAGAAGAAGTTGATAAATGCTGTTAAGAGTTTTTAACAGTTTGTTCTAATTATTATGTCCTCATTGCTAACTTTGTCAAAGATTAGATAGCATTTTCTGGCAATCGTCAAGAAACTCCTGAAGATTGCAATCTTTGGTCTATTTTTTTCTCAATTTTGGTCCATTTTTTTTATATTTATCTTACCTCACCATATATCATCTATCTTTCTATCTGAAGTGATAAATGAAAAATATAACTTACTTGGAATAGCAACTATTGTTGTAGTAGTAAATAAAGGCAGCACGAAGATGGGAAAATATTCAAATCGAATCAGCATTATTTTTTAATGATATTTTTTGAAGAAGCTGAAGTAATCTTTTTAACAATAGAATTCCAAGTAAATTTTTTGTTTCTGAAATAGATCAACAACAAATTTAGCAAGCTTCCATAGTTAGCAGTTAAACTATAATTGCAAATTATTAAGATGCTTATTGAATAGCATAAATTAAAATAACTATTTGTGAAATTGAAAATTTAGAAGCATTTGAAATTTACAATTATTATTCCAATTAAATCACTTAGCGTCAAGAAGTTGCACAACTGCCATTTCAATTATATGTCCTCGGAAAATTATTAGAATGTGAAACAAAACACAATTTTTCAATTTAAATCATTTTTCACTAAATAATATGATAAATAATATAATAATATATGAATAAATAATATGATAAAAAATGATAAAATTCTAGTGATAATATAGAAATGGTTCTTAAGTTGATTGTTAGAATTATTCAAGTTGAATGTAATAATTCTGTCGCGCATGCAAAAGATATGGAATAAGGCTTAGAATGAGGAAGAAAACAAAAATTTGTGAAAACTAATATTTAAAATTAAGTGAAATCGTAATTCAATCCATTGATTTAATATGTCAGTTCTATTAACCGCCTACAAATATAATTAACAAATAATGAGTTACGAGTACAAATTCATACATGGTAAGATGAAACAACTTTACTTTCCTGGTCAGGATAAATTGATAAATAATTCAGAGTTGTAAATACTTTCTGTTATCATATTTGTAGTATTCATTTTAACAATCTTTGAGTTCATAAAATTTTATTGGATAATAGTATTGCCTAGTTGAATGCTTATGTTAAGGCGAAAACTCTCATGGTTTCGGTAATCTTTAATAGATAATTGATGCGACAATAATACAAAAAAATAAATATTATCAATAACTTTATCATTATCATTATCAATGTTGCATTTAAGGATATTTTTCATTTGGCAAGAAAGTTAATGTTAATAGATAATTTGAACCAGAACTGAACAATTAAGTCAATATTATAAATCGTTAAACTAATGTCATCTAAATCAACAGTTAAGATTAAAGATTACTTTTATTCCAGAAAATGAGAATTGCATTTAACCTAATGGATGCAAAAATATTATAGGTGATCGTAATGATCTTTATCATCATTGTTGACATTGTTTTTATTATCACTAATAATTTAGATAATACTGCTATATGCCTGATTTATATTTAATAATTGCATGAATAAATGCACAAAGCGAAATATTAAATGTGTGCAAAGAAAAAAATATATTCTATTCCTATCTACTAATCCTTAATTTATTTTGATTTATATTTTAGTCGAGAATTTTCTCAAAATTTTAGCTACGTTAAATTTAAATTTCAACCATAAAATGTTTATATTTTCTAAATTTTTGATATGCTGAAAATTTGAAATAGTTTTTTAGAGAAGTGGTTCAAGATTAATATATTAGAAAAATTTAGGATAACAAAAGATGCGTTTACTATTAATGCTTTCATCTTCCTCCACTTCTTTTTGATATATGATATATCAAATTTGATACTTGATATACCTTTTCATAAATAAAGGTGTATCTTCATAATTTCAAATATGCTGAAATCCAAGGCCATCCGGATGATTTATTCTATTTCTATGTAATTCATTGTCATGATTTGATTTATAGTAAATTTTATTTGCTATGTGTGCATGAGCAGCGTGGCGCAGTGGAAGCGTGCTGGGCCCATAACCCAGAGGTCGGTGGATCGAAACCACTCGCTGCTAAGGACACCGTTTTGAAACCTCAACCAAGAATTCGGCTTCTTTTTCTTCTCAATTTTTAGCATTCCTTATGCCACAATTATTTGTTCATTGATTTAAAAAATTTCAGAAACATACAATTATGTAGTGAAGTGTTCAGTACTAATATGTAGTGAATTGTTTCAGTCAGTTACAGTACAGAAATATATCATATATTGTATATTACATGCATCTTTTATATTCTATATTACATGCATTTTTCAGAGTCGAGAAATTCATCGTATAAAAATTTACAGATTATAACAAGAAAATAGGAAAATTAATTTAATGCTGCAAAAAATTTGGCAAAAAATAATATAAGTAATATTTTTAAAATTTCTATTCAATTAAAATGTGAAAGTTTCTCGTAATCATTGATTTTCTTCATGCGAACCATAATTGACAATATAATTTCAATTAATAGGCTCAATAATTGAGTTACATCAGATCGCAGCATTTCAATAGAAGTAATGGATTTTCATTATAAATAAGTAAAATACGATGAAATTTTATCATTAAATTGTTATAGTTAAGAAATATTTAATTTTTCATTACGCAGTAGAATAAAAGATAGAACGATATGCTCGAGGTATTTTATCATCTGATCAGAAATCACAACCATCAATGCTGTAAATTCATCTCTTCCGTATTTAGTAATTTCTTTGCTATTAATCTTGCTGCTTCTTCTTTGAAATGTATCAGTCAGCATAATTTCTTTAATTCTATTAATGATCACTCTAGTTACATTTCAGGTATTCAATTCATTAACTTAACAGCACCTATGAAATAGTAATCACTAATGTATTAGTAGAAAACTTCTAAAATCACATTTTCTTTTCAATAGTTATCAGTTTTTTAAGTTTCAAAAATGAATTTTAATTACTGAAGCTTCTTATCATATTTATAAATAATTTGGAATACCACGGATTTTTTTCAAACAAAAAGACTTCTTATTTGTTTTCAAAATTTGTAGATTTATTGTAGCATAAATCATGATTGCAAGTTTGCTAATTATTGAGCATTGTTTGGCATTGAAGACACATTAATATTAAAAATTACTGCAAAGAAGGAATGCCAGAAAACCAAAAGTGGCGTTTACCATTTTCTCTATAATGAAGAAAATGTTGAAGTTTCCTTATCAGTCAGTTGCTAATAATCATTTTTTATTATGATATTAAAATATCACTATGTTATTAATTGTGGAAAAAATTATTTGAAAAAGTTAATAAAATATTTTCATATCATATTTAGCAGGTACGTAAAAAAAAAGAAAATAGTTGATTCTTGTCGATTTAATGAGAATAATATGTGAATATTCTTTAATTGCACTGATATTTTCAATGGTTTGCAATCTTCTTTCATCAATATTAAAATGTTTGTTATTTATTTCATTACCATAGCATGGAATTGATTATATCCAGCAATACTTTTATGAAACCATTGTAATAAGAATGACGATATCTAACAATGTCAGTAACAGATTTTACCTGACATGATTAAGTGGTTAAATTTATTTTTTTGCTTTTTGCTGAAGGACTTTTGGAATGTATGGCCATCATCGATAAGATGTCAACGGGAGAATCATTTATTTGCTTTTATTGGTATCGTTCTTCTGATGGTTATCTGATAAAGCAAAGCAGATATAACTTATGCATTTTGAATGAATCGATAATATCACCAAAGATACATTTATCATTTTTGTAATATCATCAACAAATATGTGTCCTTCAAAGGATTCAAACATGTGTCCTTCAAAGGATTCATTGAAATTGATGAATTCATATTCAATTTCAGATTCACTATCTGCCTAAATGGTATATTGGAATATAACAAACTAAAAGATGATAAAATAAGAAATGTAATAATAAAACTAATGTAGCAACTCGTACTTTTGAAATAAAACACATTCATTGATGAATATCATTAGAATATCTTAACACTAATGCTGAGGAATCCATCTCATATTATCGGTTTAGATATAACTGTTCAATTTATAACTGTTCTGTTCAATTTATACTGTTCTGTTCAATTTATTCGATTTGATTGAAACTTACAATCATCCCAGACTTTTCCATCATCTTTCTATTAATATAATTATTGCTTATTAATAGAGCAATATTTTAGTCAGTTTTCTACATCGACGGATGTTAAATAATAGATAATCCAAGATAATTAAATATAAGATAATTTATATAAAATGAATTATATCGTGTTTATATAAGTAATTTATCACAATAGATGAGTAATAGAAATAGAAACTCATGTTTATATTATCTCTTTAATTTTTTTTTTGTTTATTAAAACAAATTGTTTCTCAATGTTATTAATGAAAAGCAGTAAATCCCACCTCCGCTTCCAAGATCTTTTTTTCCAAAGTTCTAATAAATGTCCCCAATTTCTATTGACATATCGCCCTTTAATTTTTCTTTAGACGAAATAAATCTATCCATAACATTCAAACATAATATAAATGCAGTCCAAAAATTGACTGGATATTAAAGCAGTAGAGCAATTTTCCCATTAAAAACATAGACGGGTAATCGATACAACTCCAAATAACAACTTAAATTGATGTAACATAAAAAGCAGGTCTAGGTTACTAAACTGCTCTAAACTCAAACTGCGAAAGTGATCAATGAAGAGTATAAATAAAACCGATCACTGATGTCATGATAAAACTGGATTTATTTGACATAAAACCATACGTTTTAATTAGATAAAATGACAATATACCAACCGCTTATCATATCTCTTGACTGCATGATTGGCAATTTCAGAGTTTCAAAATATGCCATTATGCATCTAATAATATCAGTGTTTTAAATAATCGAGCTGTTGGGCTATATCTAGCCGCAACACTTATTGCAGCTATTTATTCGAAAAACCATCAGCAAGTAGAGGCATCATTATTAGAATATTACAACAAAAAAATCATCAGTCAGTAGAGCACATTATTACTAAAGTATCAAGATTTCAAAAATTGGAAATTTAAATCAAACAAAAGACAATTCTGGAACTTCGAAAACTCTAGCATTAAAATTGAACTGATCAAAAATCAACAATCAATATCAAGCAATATATCACAAAATGAAATATAGACTAACAGAGTAAGTGAACTTTTCGATAGTTACCTATTCTATATTCCGTCTTGCTCCTTCTCATCTATCTACCTATATCTACATCTATACTTGTAAATATAAATAGATATAGATACATGAATGAATCACAAATAATATTTTAAAGATTAAAGGAAAAATGAGAATACAACAGCCAAAAAAATGAATTTGCTGAAGCTTCATGCATCCACAATTAAAGATAAGGATATAACAGAAAAAAAATTATAAGGGAATGATTTGAAAGATATTTAAAAACAAATTCATTTCAGAAAGAAATTAATTGACAAAATTATAATCAGTCTAAATGCTTTTTGGCTCAAATTCCAGAAGACAAGCGATTACATCGCAAAAATTAATGCCATTCAAAACAACTTCCAACAGTGGCAAAATAATCAAATCAATAATCGCACAGAAATTAAAGAACAATTTCAGTAATCATATTTTAACTTCCGTGGGATCATAAAACTTTTCACTATATTCGTCAGTCACTTCCTTTCGGCGTTGTTGTAATTCTGTCATAACCCGCTGCACTTCTTTAATAGCTATTGCTTTAAGCTCACCGGTTAATAATTCGCCGTTCGTATAACGCTAAAAAAAATTGTAAGTCAAACTTCGAAGTAAATGTAACGGAAAAAGAAAAAAATTGTCGTCTTTGTCTTCTGGAAAAAGTTAAATAGTTGACAATTGAAAATTAAGCAAATACTAGACTGAGTGAGACCCAGAAAAATGCCAATAAACTTTACTACTTTTCAGGCCTCTAGAAATTAGCTCTCAGGAAAATACAGTAAGTAAGAAAGGATAAAGATTATTTCAGTAAACTGCTGTCACTAATTTAAAAGAAATTATCAAAGTATGAATTTAGTGCCAAAATTAGCCGTTTAGTACAGTGTATTTTCTCATGATAACAGAAATGTATTTTGGATATAATCGCAAAAAGCCAAGTCAGAATACGTAACTGATCTATTTATCCCTGGAATGAAAACTAATGCCGTTGGAGGTTCATACAAAATCATTATACAAAAGAAAATGTTACCAAAATAATTTCATCCTCGTTTTCGTGTCACAGTAAATGATTGCATCAGTTAACAATATTATAAAAGCTGTTCATAAATGAAAGCTAGAACTGACAGAAACCGAAAACTTACTTTACGTATACTTTCTAGTTCATAATCATCTTCCATAAAATAACGCAAGAACTGATAAGAAATATCAATATCACAATTACCACCATATTTACGATGCTCTTCAATTGTATCACGTCCACCACTAAAAGCATATTTATTGATCTGAAAAGAAATTTTTTAAAAAATAAGTTGTTTTGTAAGCTCACGATTCAATCTCCTACTTTTATTATTTTATTCCCATCTTTCTTAAATGATTATATGTCTGTCAAGTATTGTCTTGGGAAAGAAAAAAATTGTCAGCTATTACTAGCATGAAATAAAGGAATATATATAAGTAAATACAGCAATAAAGACACTCAAAAAATCAAGATACAAAAAATCTTCATTTAGCAGGAAATGATAAGTGGAATGAGATCCTGCATTTCAGACAAATAAATTCTTCACACATAACAATTATGACTACTAAAGCAACTTTAATAAGTAAAAATTTCTAAGCATATTTTAAGAGTACTTCAAAAAGATTAAGAAAAGTTCTCCAAAAAAATCGAATAAGGAAATTAAAAACCTTATTTTTTATTTGTTTAGAAGTATCGTCCAAATAAATACATGTTGTAGCATCAGATGCAGCCATTTTGCTTTGTGCACCTTGCAATGCTGGTAAGAACGAACTGTATATCATCGCTGGCTTTGCATATTTCAATCGCGGCGCAACATCACGACACATTCGAAAATAAGGATCCTAAAAGATATTTAACAGACGACATGAATTGGAAGATACAATGATACTAATATATAAGTATATATTTTTCCAGAAATAAGCAAACCTGATCAATTGCACATGGAATGATACATGGAATATCTGCTCTTCCTCCAAATATTAATGGAAAACTGCTGCTAAAGCATGGAGCTGCTTCTATTGAGGGAAAAGCTACTTTACCAATCGAATCTTCACCACTGAATCCAAAAATTGATCGAGCTTGATTAAGTGTTACGAGCTTCCATATCTTTAAGATATTCGTGAAAAATGACGGACTGAAATTTGTTTCGCTAGATTTGGGTAAAGCAAACAACAGTAAATATTAAGAATTTCCATTAAAGAAAGTACTTCCACAAGAATTACTATAAATGTTCTAGTTAATCTTAGAAAATAGTTAAACTTACCACATATACTCAGTATCTAAGAATATGAAAGTTGTATGAGGATTAAAACCACAAGCAATAATATCTTTAATATTTTCGTTTGCCATATGTTTGATCTCAGCTACTGTGTGATTCTTCCAAAGGAATTTTTCGTCATCTGTTATCTGAAAATTTGATGCAGAGTTCTATTTTTCTGATGTAATATGATATAATATTTTTAGAAGAATCATATATAACTATGTATCATCTTTATAAGCATGTTGAAGAACAGCAACCATAAATGAAAAAAAAAACAAATCACGTAAAAAACATATCATCCAACAATTTTACGTAAAAAAACATATCCACAATAATTTCAATACACAATTATCAACCAACTTGAATAATAAGAGGTACATCAAATACGTCTTGCAACCATTTTGTAAAAACGAATGGAATAAGATGTCCAAGATGTAAGCTACCACTACTTGGGCCTCGGCCAGTATATAGAAAAAATGGCTTTCTCTGTTCCAAGCGATCCAAAATCAATGATAAATCACTAAAAACTTTAAACACAGTAGATTCGAAACAATATTGATTCATTTTATATTTAAACTTTTATGACTGATTTCAAACATGTGAAATCTGTTTTGGATAATTTTCTCTATCATGAATAAAACAGGATTCTCTTCCTTTTAGATTTTCAAATTATTCAATAATCCAAACGTAAACTTCAAAATATAAAGTTCCCAAAAGGAATTATTCATCGTTCGTTAAATTCCTATTTTAAGCAAAAAATCGTTAAATCCGATAATTAAAAAAACCGTTTCCAATTTCCATACGAAATATTTTGTGATTACCTACCGATGAGCAAAAAACAGCCCACGCCGTAACATTGGATGTGCTTTTTGGCCAGTAATTTGCTCGAACCGACTGATCAAATCTTCTGTTATTCTATAACATCCAAATTTTGCTGAAAATTACAAAATAAATCTTTTTCAATTCTTCAACATGTTGTTCATATGTGAGCAGTCTGCAGTATTTATATGAATAACAATAATATTCCAAAAAAAATTATATCCAAATGTAACACCAAGAAAATATGCGTTTAAATATATATCCAGTAATAATGAATTTTCCGCTCCCTCACATATTATTGTCAATAGAGTTTTGATTTTAACGAAGAAAGAAAAAGATATAAGGCTATAATTACATTTAATTCGGCATAGTTTAATTTGAGGTTAGTTTCATCCTATTTTCACTAGATGCTTCTTATTTGAAATAATATAGTACAAAAGTGTTTAAATAACGATCAAACGATATGATTTGCTACTTATTAAAAGCGATTAAAATGACTTGATTCAAAAGTTCAGATATCTCGAATTTTTTCAGGAATAAATTTGTTGGAAAGTAATACTAACCTATCAATTTATCGTAATCAATGCCTTTCTTACTTAATGCTGTTACATCCCACGGTGTCACCGAATCGCCATCTTCATCTTTATTCTTTTCACTCGTTATTTGCTCAGATTCAGAGCTTAATGAATCATTTACCATTGTACTTCCTTGTCTGCCACAAAAACAATAATCTGCTATCATATCATTCATCAAGTTTGTTAATGTAACGATCGTATGCCTTTATGCACAGTTCATAAAAATATGTTTACGCATGGTTATGCACGTGATACATGTGATATTAAAGGAATTGATAACAGTAATTCGCTATGACGATTTGTAGTATTGTTTTAAAAATTAAATCAACGGAATGAAGGATTGGAAAGATCCAGCAATTGTTCTGAAAATTTTTTCGTAACTCTGAGAAAATATCAGCATCAGCAAGATTCCGAAGGTCTTTCAAAAAATTGTAGATTAGTATGTTTTACCCAAAGAAATTGCCGATGGTAAACTATAATTACCCAATGCTTCAATCCGTAGTTCTTTAAAAATAAATAATTTATTACTCTTACCATAAAAAGACTTAGATAAGCAAGTCGATACCTAGATTGATCCTTTGACAAGAAATCATTGAGAAGTTGAACTAACGAATCTCCCTTAGAGAGGCACAAATCATCCCACAACAAGCTCGGACCGTAGTTAATAATTATCTCAAAATCACAACAATTCCCCGTAATACTTTGGGTTAGGCTGTATGAAAACTTTCTTCTCACGTGGTCAGTTCAAAATAACTAATTGCTGATTTTTTGATCAACGATACATTCATTTATGTGTCATCTGATTTGCTTGTCATTAATAATCAAAAGACTGCGTGTTATTGGCGATCATAGTCGCTGCAAACGCATGCTATCACAATTTATCCTCGAACTGCTTGGATCATCAATGATTCGAATTCAAGCTATCAGTATCAAAACTTGCAATTGGTTCAAATTCTGATGTAAAAAAGAAACCCAGAATATTTGACAGAGAAACATATGGCTAAATTTTCCTAACTTTTACTTCAGTGAAAAAAAAAATCCTAACTTCAGTGGAGTTTCCGACTTTAAATTTTAAGAATTTATTCGAATATAAGCCATTTTCTTCTTGTTTCAACTTTTTTTTTTTCCATTTCGAATTCGTTATTTTCACTGCATTCCAAAAAAGTGGAAGAAATAAATGTTTTTGGAAATTGATATACATATAGATATGCAAATGATAATGATATACATGCAGGTAGAAGTAAGAAATGGTAGATAATTTTTGAGAAAATTAAGCGGAACGATAGTTTGAAATTTGAATATAGCTCATCAAATAACACCTCATCTCATCGAATCTTTACTGCTTTTTTTGCTCACTCTCATAAAATTCATCCATCTCCCAAATTTTTTGATCTTATCAATAGTCGGTGAAGGAATTAAGAAAGCCATACGATGAACCTCGCTGTATTGAGATTCATGAATGACCTTCACGGATGGAACAGCGTTCACACTCTGTCATTCTCATTGACACTCCAAAATTTATCAGAAAGTTTGAAAAGATTGTTATCTGCAATTTGATGCAGTATCGAAATTACTTGGAGACAATACAACGAAATAAGCATCCCATATTCTTTTCTTTCCTTTCGATCGTTGACATTATGGCGGTCAATTTCACTCCACCCTTTCAGTTTTAACAAAACCCAAATTTGCATATTAGTTATTCCTCATCTAAAGAAGACGACGTTCAATTGTTAGTACGATCAACGATCTTTCTTCATTCATCCTGCTACAATATTGTTAATTTATAGAACGGAAAGACAATTTCATTTCAAATGGGTGCGTTCATTTTCTAACTTCTATATTTTTCCCGTAAGATTTTTTATGCTACTATAAAGCTCTGCAACATTTATTACAATTAATATGCTAAAATTTCGTTCAGAGAATTTTTTTAATTACAACTAATTACAGTTGCGTAACCAATTATAATCGGTGATCTACCGTATCTCCTTTATTCTTCCCTACCGTATTACTACTGCTCATCATATGAAGTCAATGACAGCAAAAAAAATAAGAAAATAAGATGGCAATAATAATATATGTTTGTGTGAAGGAGATACAGTAGATCTACTTGACTGCAACTAGTTATAATTGTTATTCATACATCTTTGTATACTAGAATGATTAAAGAAAAATTATGAGATAGCCATTTTACAAGCATTATTAGAGATAATTAACTCCAAAGGATAAACTATATCGTATATACTGACTTATTGGCTAAAACAGTTTTTAGATTTATGCTATATAGATATATATCATAAGTTATCAGAGAGTGATAAGATAGACGGAACTATTTAGATGAGTAAGTGAAGTAATGAATGATCAAATAAGTGAATTGACCGAATAAATTAACAAACAAATTCTTTCAGAATGTAAACATATTTCTTTTGAATTAAAACTGCATCTTTTGAAATAATAGAAGAAATTGCTTACGAATACTTATTCTTTTAGCGAATGTACCAGCTCCAATTCCATTAACCTTTGACATATCGAAATTTACTAAGCCAATTAATGAGTTCATAACATCAACTGCTCATAGCAATACTCCGCCATTCTTGCCTTTCTTCCCAGTTCCCATTACCAGCCAATATCCGATGAATTTGATTATGAATAATATTAGTTTTCCGGGAGGATTATGTCCAATTTGTGGCAGAATATGTGAATCAAACGGAGAGTTGCAGGTTTATTCAGATTTTGATTTTCCATTTTTTCTCTTTTTTTTAAATTTTATCCATTCCCTTATCTTTAATTCAAAAAGAAAAATCCTTTTTTTATTTATCATTTACTTATCTTATTTCATTTGCTTCAATCATACAATAGCAACATCCATTTTCTTTATTTAAAATTGAGATATTAAATAATACGTAAGCGATTTATGAAAACTTCTTAATTCCAGAATCACGTATTGGCTCATCATGAGCGTAAATATGAATGCGAAAAATGTGCAAGAACATTCATATCGGAAAAACGTTTACGAGCGCATGAACTCAAGAAACATTCCGGTTAGTAATCGTAATATTGCGACAGACTTTTTTACATACCAAAAATTTCTTCAAAAAATAAAAGATTCAGCAAATTTTAAAAATTTGTTAAAATAATTTCGAACAATGAGATATTGTAACTTTAAGTTTTTTGAATTTTAGCGCATATAACCAATTTTGTAAAGGAAAATAACAGCGAACGGAAATTATTTGAATGCAATCAATGTGATCGAACTTATGAAACTTTTTACAATTTTAAAGAACATTTAGCTAAACATAAAGGCAAATTATTTCGATGCACAATTTGCAGCAAGCATCTATCTGGACAAAGTGCTTTAAGCAGTAGGTTTTGAATTGTCGATTGAGGCATTTTTTTCTCAAATGTTTACATTGATCATTAATACGATAAATTTTCGCAAGCATTGAATAATTTACTGCTTAATTTCATAGAGTGAAGGTTAAGCTTTTCTTTGAAACCTGGTAAAATAGTATATTTAAATTTCAGGACATGCAAAAATTCACGAAAAGCCTCATGAATGTATGATGTGTACCAGCCGATTTAGTTCAGCTTACGATTTAGATTGCCATTTCAGCTACTATCATTCAACTATTAAACGTTTCAAATGCTTTCACTGTGATCGCGTACTATATAATTATTCGGGTAAATTGCGCCATGAACGATTATGTTCCTTGAAACGTGCTGTTATCAAGAAAATTCCACATTCTCAGATTGCTGTCTTCGAGAAAACAATATCTCATCCTGAAGAAATAATTCGGATAGAACCAGAACGTGAAGTAGTAAAGAAACTTAACGATAATGAGGAATATGGAGTTAATAAAAATTATCTAGCTAATATTAATTTAATATCAGAATCGAAATTTTATACATCCAAAACAGCATCTGAAAATTCCGAAAGGCTTATTCCGGTTTCTAATTCCAGACAAAGGAAGACATTTCATATTTGTGATATTATGCATGATATTCCAGGTTTTTCGCAATAGCGCCTAAATATGACAAATGAATTTATTTTTTGTCTTACTCCTTCGATTGCAAAAAAATAAAAATTTCTGTTTCAATATTGTCGAAAATGAAAATTTTGTCTCAAAGCTTGTAATTCCTCTTCAAGATTTATAAACGAAGATTTGAGATGAAAAAATAGTAATGGTAAATTGCTAAATCTGCCATAGAAAAAAATCACCAACTAATAGATTTATAGATATCCTTCATATAACTTCACCAATAATTCTACAACTTTTTTTAGGATTATTTCCAATTTTCTAATTTGCTTACTAAATTATTTCGATCCGTACATTTCGTTATAAAACAGAGAATAAAGAACATAGAAAGCGTAACTTTGGGTAAATAATTAGATTTTTGTTATCGCCGCATTTTATTCTACCTAACCTGTAGAATTATAAAAAAAGCACGGGAAAGAGGGAGAAAGAAGCATTACACTTCTGAGAAAAATTTGCTTGCATTTTTTCGAAATAACATAGGAAGTTAAATCAGATATGAAAGTAAGCTGTCCAGAAAATTGAACAAGACAAAGTCAAAAGTTACAATATTTTTCTCAACTGAAGAAAGGGAATTTCTCACTAGTTATTTTATTCTTTGAGGATTAACGAACCGATTACATCTCAGAAAGATTTACGACTAACTTGCAATCATATAAAAACTATTGGAGAGAAATTGTCAAATAAATCACCTGGGCAAGTCATGCATCATCTGCAAAATAAAAGTCGCAGAATACTGCGCAAATATAAGTCGCAGAATGCTAAAACTATTATCAATCAAACCTCACATATAAATAATTGCTCATTTTATCAAATTCATTAGCCTATACTTTCGCAAATGCAATGCATTCCTAGAAATTTGAAATGCCACCTTATGAACATTAAAAATTGGATGAGAAATTTATCAAATGGAAAATGTTTTGCTTGCCTCTTCCATATTTTACTTTACTCAAAAGTAATGAGGAAAATCATTTGACAATGACGAATCCTTCTACCGTATTTATTGCATTCATCGTGAGAGAGCATAAACTGTGCTACCGTAATACGCTTGCTGATTCATAAGTTATATACCAAAAAATAATATTACCTCCCTCAAAAAGTAATATTGTTTCTCATTTCTTTACCAATTTCAAACTATGCTAAACCATCATATACCATATATTAAATAAAAGTTTTAAACAATGCCCTTATGTCGCAGATTAGAACATTTGATAAGTTGAAAATTGCATGGAAGTAAATTAAACATATGTGTTCGCCTTATATTTGCAAAGTATCCGACAAAAAGTTATAATTCCTTCCTTTTCCTCCAATGCTTCATTCTGCAGTGAAGCATAATATGAGAGAATAGCACAATAAGAAAATCTGAAAGAATAGATGCAATTCAAAGCAATGCATCGCACGATATAATCGCTCATCATTCGGTTCTCGAAATGAACAGTCAACCACGAGAAATTTTTATTAAATTTATCGGTCGTCGATCAAATCACTATCATTTGAGAGATCTAACACTTTTTAATTTCAAAGCATTCTATATTTCAGAAAATTTTTAATTAATTTGATTATTCATAAACAACAATGGCCATTACTAGCTCGAAATTCTGTTAAACAAGAATGTCATACACAATCTTGTTCTGCAAACTAAAAAAAAAAAAATATAAGTATCGTTGGCTTGCTTTTCCAATTAGAATTTTCTATTTGAATACAAGATAAAGTATTGATATGAGAAATTCTTAGCAATTTATATTTTTTCACCAAAATTTTTAATAAATTTTAGTTTACACTTAATTTTTTTTCTTCAATATAGAATAATTTCCAGAATTATATGAAGAATAGTAGGATGATTGATTAATATTCATATTATGTGTATGCTTAAAATTTCAAGTACGTTTTAAAACTAAAACCCAAAGATGTATAATATAAAATAGCCTGCCGTTGGATTTAATATCGTTCACAACATGCGATATACAATAACTGGATTTTTTATCATAACTTTCCAAAACCTTGGAATACGTATATCTCGAGTCAAAATATTGGAATGTTATATGCATAAGGAAATGTGAAAAATAAGGATCAATCATTAGCAGGCACCCGGAAAAGTCAAGCAATCAACCAAATTTTTAACAAAATTCAGAGAAACAACTACTAAAAAACGTACCATAAAATTTATTCCCTGCTCTCCTCTAACGACAAATATTATACAAAGAGATCTATTCAATAACGTAAAGAGTAATTCCAGTATATTCTATTTTCCCAGCTTTTCTGGATCTTGTCTTTCGAAATCCATACTTTCGAAAGCAATGTCAGCCTCTTCCATTTCCACTGCAGTCGGTTCCGGTACTCCCTTTTCTTCTTCGGTTTTCGCCTCCTCGACAGCTTTTGCAACTGCTTCAGCTGCCAAACGTGCATTAATTGCGGCCTATAAATTGAAACTACTAAGAAATTCGGTGTCAATTAAAATTTGGTTTTGGAGACAATTCTAACAACTAGCACTACCGTTTCTTTAAATAGTAAAACGGATTAAACAATTAAAATAGTAAAGCATCATAAGTAGCAGAACCATAAATTTACTATGAATTTGAGACATGCAATACATTTGCAAAATAAATTTTTCTAATTCTCTGATGAATTTCATTTTTGACTATCTGTTAGAGGATTGAATTATTTCAAAGATCCAAAAAATGAAAAAAAAAAATTAAAAAATGATTACTTGACGAGCATCGAAATAATCCTTCATGTGCTCTTTATAACTTTCCTTCATCTGTTCCATATTGCTCATATAAAATTCGTGAACAAATCTACTCATGTGAACCGTATCTTGAATTTCAATTGGTTTGGATGTTGGAAGCTGACCATTCTAAAATAGAATGGCATTCTCGTTTAGAGAAGAAACCCATCAAGGTTTTAACAAAATATATTATCATAAAATTATTTCAAAACAATGAGGAAGAAAAAAAAAATTATTTTAAGAGAAGTAGAACAACAAGTAAATTATTTTGAAAGAATAAATAAAAACTCTATTCAAAAAATTAAACAGTCACCTTTCGACACATTAAGTATGTTTCATGAGGAATATCACCAGCTTTTGTGGATATTTACATAACTGAAAGAAAAATATTTTCGATTTCATATAGGAATTTAATGGTTCGATTGAAATCTGACAATTCTTAGATTAAACGATATTTTAAGGCACAATTTTCCACTTTTAAAATAAAATCTTTACCCGCTGGAATGCAGTTGCAAGCTCAAGACAGTTCTGGAACAAATTAACTCGTCCCAAAACATAAAGACCCAGACGTGCTCGAGAAAGAGCCACAATCAGACGACGAACATCCCTAGAATTAAATTATTAGTTCTACGTGTAATTTAATACATGGGAAACAGGACAATTTTCGAAATGCTTTAAATTAAGAAACACTGAAATGAATCAAAACTCTGAATTTATAATCAAACCTTATGTGACCAATGTTTTTCGTTCTTACAAGTGAGAGAATGATATAATCATTTTGCTGTCCTTGATATTTGTCAACTGTTGAAATCTGGAAAATAAAAAATGATAAAAAGTCATAAATATCATAAATATTAAGATTTCATAGGACATAATACATAGGAAAAAAATTATTACATAGAAAAAAGGACCAGAAAATATTTTTTCTTTTGAAAAAAAAGAAAACTGATAATAACATCTTGAAAATTGTTTAATAACAAACTTTGTGTGGTGCTCCAATTAACGGATTTTCGGCACATCGTGTTTGTACTACATCACGTAACAATGATGCTTGGCCATTGTAAGTTGTTATTATTGATATTTTTTCTGCAGGATAACCCAAGATACGCATGTATGTGAATAGCGCCACAGCATACTCAGCTTCACCGAGATTCTGAAAAAAATTGCTTTTTAATTAAAAACTTCCTCAAAAAAGAGTTGGGAAACTGAAAAGATAATAAACCTGATAAAAGTAAGGACTCGGTGTAGTTTCACCAATACCGTTGAAGTCCGGAACGTTGATAAGTTGATAATTAAATGCGAATCCAGAATTTGCGCGCTGGAATTCTGGGAGAGCTTCAGTATGCGGTAAATTACCCAATTGTTCATATCGCCAGTTATAAAGATTTGCTATTCTGAAATTTACCTTATTAAGGATTTATGCTTAGCAAGATCGAATATTTCACTACGAACAATTCTAACAATCTAACAATATATGCCTGAAACATACTCAGCTCTAGCACGGCCTTGCTGATCAAGCAAGACATGTGGAACACCAAGTCGAACAAATCTTGCAAATAGACTCTGCTCCATATTAGAATATTTTTGAAAAGCAATGTTTTGAACAACCGGCGGCAGTTGATGATGATCACCAATCATGATCCATCGCTTTAATCTGCTCCTACCGTCCTGCGGGTTCTGAAAATCCATGTTTTTACAGTAATAGAGAAAAATTTAGTTAACACTGTGAAACGTAGAAATGAAAAAAGAATTTGAAATAATTTGATATTTTCAGCTACCTGAAGCAAAAGTGGAATAAATGTTTCAACTTCAAGAATTTGAGCAGCTTCTTCCATCAAAATATTGTCGTATCTAAATCCAAGTTCTACTAAGTCTTTACGTCGTAGAGCCGCATGAGTGCAGGTCATAGCAATAATTTTGGCTTCTTTTATCTGAAATCCTTAGAATTCACAATAATGATTTGCATTTTTCAATATAAATATTTCAAGTAAAAATCAAAAACGTAAAAAAAATTAACCAAAAGATAGTCCGTACGATCTCTGCCTGAACGCAGCAATTCGAAAGACCTGAATTCTTCCAGTTGTGTAAAAATACCACGAATATACCGCCAACAACCTTGAGCAATTTCCCAGTCATCATCAAAAGAAATACCCTAAAATTTTACGTAAAAAAAGCGAAAACAAAAAAAAGAACAAAAGAAAGAAAAAAATCAAACCTCTATTGAGCAGACATTATGCATTTCGGCCTATTCGATCCATCACGAGAAGCCACTAGCTCGTGAGAATCATGAGAAGCCATTAGCAAAAAAATTACTCAATACCAAAAAAGCATTTCTAACTTTAAATAGTGGTGGTGGAACATCGGCAAAATATCTCGTAAAGGGGAAATGATCGGCAACTGCCTTTGCATTTGGGTTCGGATTTGTTTCCGATGGAGCAACATCACTTTCAAACTTTTCCCAACGTGCGAATACCTAAAAAGCAGGCGCCAACATGACAAATTACATCTACTATCAAGATTAGAGATTCCTGAGCAACAAATTACCGAAGAAAAAAAACAGTAAGATCATAAAAGAAATTATAATGAAGACCTGATAAAGAAAGAAATAGCCAGCAGTTTCACAGGTATAAGAGACGTCACCTCCAACGTCAAGAGCTTCTTGCAACTTTTCAACCTAAAAATGATAAAATAACATGTAGTTATTCTATTAACGGAAAATTTCTATGTTCAGTAACTGAAATTCAATCATACAAAAAAGAAATAATTAAAACTCAATATGAACTCTAAAACAAACAATTGCATTATAATTTTTTTGTTTTTATTTTTAAAAATTAAGATGATTCACCTCTTTTAACAGATCAAGCCGTTTCTGCAAGACATAATTTACACGACCATATCTACTGAAGTCTTTTTCCGTTTCCAAAGCTTCTTCACCATGACCTAAACTCAATATGATTAAAATATGGAAGCAAATTAGAGAAGGGAAATTAATGGAGATGATAATAAATGATACGTGAATTTAAGCGCTTATAATCGCGGAAGGATGATTTATTAATCCTCAGCTCGTATCATAAATAAGAATGGTGAAATGAAAGAATTCTGATTTGAAAAATTTGACAAAATGAAAAAAATATTTACGAAACCATGCGTCAACACTACAATGATCCCACACGGCAGTCTAGATAAGGCCAATTTTCTAAAATTAATAAATGATAATCAAAACAGACCTAACCGGAGCAAATGACGCTCATCAACATCTAATTGCATAATTTTCTCGAAAAGTTGATTAAGAGCCTGATTAGAGTGCGTTACAATTAGTGTTCGTTGTTCAGGCCAATTATGATAAATATTAGAGATGATCTGGACTGCTACATCTGTTTTACCTGTACCTGGTGGACCAACAACCATCGTCAAACCAGGTTGCATACCTGCTTTGATTGCTTCTATCTGAAAATTTTTAGTAAAGAAGAATGAGGCATATAGATAAAATAATGCTTAAAATTATCGATAAAAATCTAAGAAAATACCTGGGTTGGAGTGAACTGTATAGTATTTTTGCGTGGTTCAACATGAGGATAAGGTCCACGGCAAGGTATCACATATGGTTCCACAACAATCGACGTATCCCGAATAGAAGATTCAAAATCGTGTTGTGGTTCCAGTTCCTTGAAGGTCAACCTGAAAAATCAAGCACTATCAGAAAACAACTTAAAAATAAGAACTACAGTGTTCACAATTTACCTCTTATTTCTTTAATAAAGGATAAATCATCTTTATTCTTCAAAATATTTTCAAAAAATGTAATTCTCGTTAATTATAATTCTCTAAATCTGTAAAAGGCAAACCTGAAAGGCGGAACGAGATTTTCATCTTTTGTTGTTGTTTCTACAATCTTCGTATTTGGAAATGACGAAATCAAGTGTTTGTAAGATAAAAAAGTATCGCAAAAATCCACTGTAGGTACTGTAGTATTCATTCTAAAAGAATTTTACAACTGACATTGTGAAATTTACTTTTTTATACTTTAACTGAAGTCAATAATAGTTACGATTTATAGTGGGCCGCATTTGGTTCACCATAACCAAGAATGAGATCATGTAACCAATCTGGCACTACAAATTCTGTGTTCAATAATTGTCGGATTGTTGCGAGCACCGCTTTGAAATTATTTGTTTTTGGATCACGACGAATGAGTAAATTGAACGAATAATAAATATTCTAAAATAAATACTGTTTTTATATGATATGACGATCTAACGTTCCTAGCATATACAGAATTTTTCCTATTATATTTCAGTCAATTTTACTTTAATTTATAAAACAGCTGATTTTAAAAGGAAATTTAATACATCTATTGCTTCTTCCTGTTGTTCTTCTGTATCCAAGCGATATTGATTTTCATCAAGCCACACTCGAAACTTTCTTGTAAGTCCTTCCAGGACTGTTTTTTTCTCATATGCAGCTAAATATCAAACAATTTCTATTACTAGCCTTCACATTTTTAAGATATGTTGGCATGTTCATGAGCATGAAATCCATAAAAAAATATTAGAGATATTAAGCATGGCATTTTCAATAATGTAGAATTTGAAGTTCGCGATAGAATGTGTAGTTTCCTTCCTCAATAAGGGAGAAATATGTGAACTAGAAAATGAAAATCACAGTTCCAAATTGTCAACTAATGTCTGAATGAAAAATGATACACTTCAACAAAGATCATATTTCTAAGTTCAAAGCAATCTCTTTCTTAATCATTTCGAAAAGGCGTATAACGAGGTATCATAGAAAATCACTAATTGCGAGCAAAACAATACCATATTCCTCAATCACTTTTCCTTCCGAATCAAGCATGCCTTCAATTTCACATCCACGTACCAGTGTAACATCGATTTGCTCTTTGAACGGTTTAGCAATATTATATTTAGTACCAACTGAAGCTTTCGGTCGACATCGGATTAAAAAGCAAACATCGTGCTTACGAAGACCTAAAATTTCTTGTAACAGATTTTTCAGAAATAATTTAAAAAAAAGAAATCTCAAGAACACGACCAAGAATGAGTACGTTACTATAATCACTATTTTCCGAAGATATACTGAATATTTCAATTTTAATAGCAAAGCTGTTAATTTTAAGGACAATAGAATCTATCTTTATAATGTTTGTTAATGCTGATGTAACAGAAAATTAAATTAACATATATTCCAAGGCACTTCCCCATAATACAATTTGATTTAATCCCTGCTAAAAAAGTATCGTAATTTAAATGGTTCAGATTTCTAATGCTCATTCTATTATCTTCTGTATCGCTTTAAAAATGTTGAGAAAAAAATTGAAATAATTGTTTGACATAAATAAATAAATTATCTTAAGCTATTTGCAATGTAGAAATTTGTTTTGTTTGAACTGTTTATTCAAATTTCATATGTAAAAATTTCATTAAATTTTAAATTTTGTGCGAGATATGGGTCGTCTGATCTTAATCAATATTAGTTAGCAGCATGAAAACATAAATAATGTCAACCATGAGATAACAAAATCACCAAAATATTCAGATATTTTTAATGATATTCGTAGCTTTATTACAATTAACATAAAAAATCCTATAAACTATTAACCTTCCCATTCCGCACGAATATCAGTTCGTCTTGGCAAATTGATCGTCAAATCTGCTTTGACAACAGCTGGACTTTTTTCACCTATAAGAGGTTTACCAACCTCGACAATCTGAAATGATAGAATGAAAATTAGCTATGAAAGCAAATCGCTAACCTCCAAACGAAAAAGTCAATTTTAATATCAATTTGTGCTGTATTCCATGAATTTCAAATAAAAAAAAAACCTGAAACTCGACTAACGGCAAAGCCATTCGTGCCCAGCCACCCCAAACAGTTTCATTTGGATTAGATTCATGTGCCCATGGTTTCAAACGAAATATGGCATCCTCAATATCCTGACGAATTTCATCTGAAGTATAATGGTATTCAAATTTGTTCCGAGCAAAGAAAGAAAAAAATATATATAGGAAAACTACATTTTGTAATTTCCTGCCATTCTGCACAAATCACAATAAAACGAGGCCTAGCACTATCAAAAATACAATCTATCTAATTCAGTATCAGATGGCGTAGTGGAAGATACCTACATTTCGCCAATATTATATTTTGCTCGCAATCAAATATAATAATGTTCAATGAAATTAAGTTGGACCTACTGACGAATTTCATTCGAACAATGATAAAAATTAAGTAGATAAAAAGGAATGCATTCATTTAAAAGAATAATAAACATAATATAATCAGGATTAATTGAACTTACACGTTGATTCCATTTGAAAAAGATTGAAATTACGAAGCAAATAGTCGTGAAATGTCAAGAATTGAATATTTAATTTATTCAATGCAAGCACACCTAAAAATCGCAGAAAAAGAATGATCTAGTATTTGGGTTCAAACAATAACGTTACTTAAACTAGGATCCAGAAATTATAATTAGTCATCTGATTTCTGGACAGACCAGAGGAAGGAATTTTAAATTGGTGTTTGCAAAATAAAGAAAAACCCAACAGGTTTACCAATAGGAAAATGAATGACTTTAATTCCTTCGCATAATTTACCCTAATAATATTGTAGTGGATTAGCATAAATTAAAAACAAAACTTACCTTCACCATTATACTGGTCATATGGAACAAGATTTTCATCCCAGATGACTTTTTCGGTTGGATAAAGTGGTTGTTCATTAAGCTGCTGTAACTGATTGATGCGTCTTTCACAACGCGACGTCTGAAATACATGTTATTTGGAAATCGCAAAATACTTTGAACATCCACGTAAAAAAATTTATGTTTAACTATAACAGAGAAATTTATTTAAAATTTTTTAAAGATTTATTTATTACTAGATTTCTCTATTTTAAAAGCAGAATTAGAGAATTCTCAAAGCATTAAATTTCAACTGCAACAACCAAACTTACATAATAAAGTATGAATATTTGCATTTTTAAATTTCAATACGCAAAAAATGAAGTTGTTCATATTGCTAAACTCCCTTTATCGAAAATTTCACCCCACACCTCAAAATAATCAAAGGAAATCTGTGACCAATTGATCCAATTGAAGAAATACTTACAATCATTTCAATAAGATAATTCTTTTCATAAGTCGATGAAATATCTAAACTGAATTCTTGTGAAGGTACCAAATGCAAATATTCTGCAAATTTGTACAGTTCCGACTCACTGAAAAGGCAGTCTGTTGTTATTTTTTAAAAAATTAAAATGTAAATCAGAAGCACGACCATTATTAAGAACTTTGAAACTAAAGACTACTTATTTCAACAAAAATTTTATCTAATGATACATTAAAAAATGTACCTCATTAATGAAAACTGTTTTATTAAAGCTTTCCTTGTATCGACAGCAGTGACATTTAATAAATAAAAATCAGACATGCTTTCTCTGAAATAAGAGAACGAATTTATTCAGTAGTTTTAAAAAATTAAAAGAATCATTGAATTATGACGAATTAATGAACTCATCATTTCATATGGTGCATCATTTATTGGTCGCATAATTAAATCCCCATACAACTAATTATACAGAAGTGTCCAAAAAAAGAACATAAATTAATCTACCAACTATTCGCCAAATAAAATATTGGTTTTTAAATGATTAGTCTTTATCACCTAGCAAAATTTCGTAATAAACGAAAATACGTTCGTTTATGCTTAGTGAAAGTCCCAATTAACCTACAGAATCTATTCAAGAATTCAGAGCGACCTGAAATATTTGAAGGCAGCCTTTTGTAGTTTCATAACATGCGTATAGTGCATTTCAGTCATCTGAAACAACAGTTTTGATATTCAAAAAAAGCATAAGAATCGGAATCATTTGGGAAAAAATTTTCCTAAAGAAAAAAGACATACTTGGCTATGTGTTAGCGGTTCACCAGTAACATCGTCGATTTCGAAATGTGAATAAAACCTCAGCATTGTAACAAGTTGACAAAACAAGCCTCCAACTTCTGTGGTTATCAATGAAGACAGAGTACAATTTACCAATATGTTACTGGCATGTAATATAGCATTAAAGAAACGTCTGTAAGATAAGAATTATAATTATAGATCAGCTAAAAAAATTTTAAATCAAAACTTGACAATAATCTTTTTAAATAAGAGTATTAATTTCAATGATCGGATTAGAGAGTATGAAAACTAGTATTGCTGGAATAGAAAAGCATCACCAAAATGAAACACAAATATTCGTTCGGTGATTCAACTACAATTTTGCGTTTTTCTACTTTTTTTTGCATTAATCAACTAGGAATATCATATTGAAGACAAAAAAACAAGAATTTTGCAGTCACGGAGTATGCTTAAATGTATTTTCATATGTAATAAAACTCTAATATTTTAAAGTCACCAAACAATATAATATTTTAAGTCTTTATCAGAATCACTTATATTATTTATATGTATCTTTTGGCGTTTCTCTGAAGTAATTCAGTCATTGTGAAAGTAATTCATGTATTTAAAATTACGGGTGGAAATTCAAGATTTGTAGATGGAAAAAGAACAGAAGCATTTAAAACACCATTGAAGTGACGTACCTTGTAGTCAATAAAGCTTCCAAATCGATAAATAACTGCAAACAACGTTCCAGAAAATGTACACCATCAATTCCCACTTCTTAAAAATGCTCGTATTTTCATCTCGTAATTTTTAAAAAGTTGGAAAAAAAATTAAGAAATGACGTATAAAAAAAAAAAAAAAAAAAAGAGAAAAAACTTGAAGGATGCATTATATATCTTTGACATAATGAAAAAATGAATCTGAAGCAAAATGTAAAGCAAAGCAAACCATTAGATTCATCGTCAACATTTGTCAGCGTCTGTTTGAAAATTTGCAACAAATTCCACATAAATGTACGTTCGAAATTTAATACGTCTTTTTCTTCGGCTGTTTGCGAAGCTATTTTTGCTTCCAATTTGTTCCATATCTTTCGCAACTTTGGATTTGCTTGGAAAAGGTCATCTCTCTGAGTCTGAAAATTACGAAACAATTCCTAAACTGTGAGCATAATTAAATTTATTTTTGAACTCCTTTTTTAAAAGCCGTAAGAAATAAGCAATATTCTGCAGAAAAGTAAAGCATAAAAACCAACCGGAAGCAAATTAGACCACATTGTAAGTGAAACTATTTTCATCACTTCTTTTCTCACCAAATCCACTTCCTTAACTTCAGATCATTTATATCTTTTGATGAATCAAATTATCATCTATAATTAAAAATGAAATACTTAATTTATTTCTCTGTTATTCGAGATGAAACAAAATAACCTGCGTCATCCTCGGTAGCTGGATTAAAAGCTTCATGATTCCAAACATCAAATCTTTCGCTAACTTCTAGTAAAATTACTGATGCACTTCAACAAATGATGAGGTTTTTTAAAAACTTGCCACTGAATTGAAGCAATTAATCAGAAATGTAATAATTGCCGACCGTTCCAACAATGTGATTTGTTCAATATCTAGCACAAGATGCAATATTCTTCGAAAAAAAATCGGAAATTGCGCCGAATGCTCAATAATACACTGAAATATTATAAATCAAATTTATTATAACAAGGACTATTGTTGAAGTTTAAGCTTTTCAATGACAGTTCATTTCATGTCTTTACTTCGTATTAGACACAAAAAAACCCTCTTTCTGCTCTAGAATACTTAATGCAGATCAAAATTCCAGTGCTTCTAAGCATCACATGTGGTGTCACTTATCAAAAAATGATAGTCGAAGATTAAAATAAAGAAAGAAAAACACAACTTACACGCCAAACTGGAATTTTTTCTCGGAATTTGGCATTAAGCATAATTACGATGGACATGATATAATGGTTACTGGCTTTCTCTGCAATAAAATTCGGCCAGAGATAACGCTCGAGGTACTGACTGAAAGTTAAGCTTTACATCAACATCTTTTTTTCTAATTTATCTTTAACAATAAAACCAAAAATCACAATTAGAAAAAGAGGAAGTTGAAAGAGCAATTTTTCTGAAGATATTTGAAGTATTATAATAGACAGTGTATCTTAAAATAATATCTTTTTCTTGAGTGAAGCGAATGTTGCAATAATAGCGTAATAAAAGAACTTATGCCAATTCATTTTTACAAAGCGCTCACTTTATAAAAATTCTTTGTTAAAAAAGTAATATTATGGACCACAGAAACTTAAAAGAAACTCTTAAGTATAAAAAAACTGCACCTAACTTATAATAATTTCTTAATATTTTATTCAAAAAATAAGACTGACCTAAATTCCAGTACAACGACTTTCTTTTGCATGAAAAGATTTCGTTCCAATTCATTTTCGTAAATTAGATCAATTAAATTTGGATCAAATGGATGATTATATGATGCAAACGGGGCCCAATATTGTTGAGCTATCTAAAATTTGACAATATAAAACACAGTCAGGAAAATGTAGAAAAATTATTAGTTACATTTCTAACTGGTTAATTAATTCACTGCTTATATTTTTCAAAATCAATTCAGAAATGATAGTAAGAATAGATTCCATTTCATTAATAGGACTTGCTGAATGAACAGTACACTATGACGAAAAGTAACGTTACAAGGAATGTCTAGAATTGACAGATTCTATTTCTAAGAATTAGCTTCAATTTGCATTAAACGTGCCTGCATCAAATGATCATCTTGGATAGCTTCCGTAGTCATAACATTTCCAACTACCATTTTTACTTGTGAAGACAATATATTATCATATGCCTGAAAAGACTATTAATTTTAACTGATAACACAACAAGATTTTTTGCGAATGATATTTCAAAATCGGCCCACACGAATCTTTGATTTACGCTACTCGATGAAGAGAAATTCAACGAAACTGAAATTGCAGTTCCATCTGTTCTTCGTTCCTTGATAAATTCTAATATACTTAGCCTAATATATTCCACTTCCGTTAAAGAATATACCGTCTTTACATCTCAAAAGATTTATTATTTTCTTTCTCACTTTACTACTCTCAGCCACATTCCCATTCCGTACAATTTGTATGTTCATATGAATATCTTTTTCGTATTTTTATGTCTCTCCTTATACTATCTTTATACCCGAGCAATCTTTTATTCATTCCTTCCCAGCATTTATAATATTTCTATCAATTCATTTCTCTACAAACAATCATAGAAATATAACAGAACACTAATTAGTAAACCAAATATAATGTTGCATACAATGAGAATGGTCATACTAGTGTCCCATGATGCAACAGTTTATCTCGAAGATATGAGAATTAAAATGAATAAACATACCAAAAAACAGTTGAATTAAAAAAATAGAAACTAATAGACAAAACGAAGACCGATCTATATATATTAATATATTAGAACAAAATCTCAAAATAAAAAGAGGATTGTATCAAAAAATAAACTATAATGAATTCATTATAGAAAACTATGATGAATTCACTAAAATGAACCAAAAAGCAATATAACCTACACTAGATTATTCTACATTATAATCTCTGATCAGCTTCTTACATTCAAAAATAAAAAAATAAACTATAATGAATTCACCCAAAACTAAAGCAATATAATCTACACTAGATTAGTTTACATTATAATCTCTGATCAGCTCATTCTTACATTCGAAAAAATCAAGAAGATGCACAATAAGAATTAATTAAAATAAATAACAAACAACAACTAAAGGACAAACAAATTTCATTTCTTATGATACTTTATAACCGAACTATTACTTATTATGACTTCTATGAGGCGATATGTCAAATTTATTGTGCATTACTCATTATATGACTGTCGAATTATGAGGAAACAAGTCTATTTTCAGATCAACTTCACAAGATTTCTTTCTCGCTCGACCTATATCTCTTGATTCTATTAGATTTAAACTTTCTTGAGTTTCAGCAATGTAACAAAGGATGTTGCAATATCCATCAATGTCAATATGAGCTTCAAGCATGTCTCTTGTTATGCATGCACATCCAGAAACAACAGCCATCCAGAAACAACAGCAATATTGCATTTGTCAAGGAAATTAAATGACACTGATTTGTCAACACTTTTTTTACCAATTATCGCAATATGTAAACCCTTACAAACAACGAAATTAAAATTTGGAATGTGAGATAAAAGTCGAAAAGTTGCAAATCTAAAAAACTTACGAGCATTTTCAATGGCTGATAAAAGAAAGATATTATGTATATTTGTTATTATCAGATCGATGGGAAGTTTCATTGCATGAAATTTATTTTTGAGAGAAATTATGAATTAAATACCTGTTTTATTCGCGAAAGACTTCAGGACGAATAATTTAATTTCCAATTTATTTATTTCATTTTTCAATTTTTAACTTTGGATTTTTAGTTTTTAGCTTCTTTTCTATGCCACAACCTGAATTAAGAAAAGGAATTTGTATAAGAGAGAACATGGAAAATTTAATCATATGTTTTTAAATCTTTCATTGATTTCATGGAAAGAATGATATAGAAAATTTTTAAACTTGGAAATTTAGCTGCGAAATTTTTACTAAGAATTTAATCCGAAAAAACCATTTGATTTACTGATAGAAGGCGAAAAGAATTAGATTTTGACCCGCAACGAAGTCTCACTTTTAGAAATTGAAATTTTATTATAAAACTCAATTTAGGATTCATAAAACAGAGGTAGACACAGGCATCTTCAAAGAATTCATATAATGATAGCCTATCTTGGCATACTTAAAATACTTTATCAGCATCATCCGACATCGTGACAAATCATATCAATAAATACCTGTGCTTTATAAATCTTCACCTGCCATCGCTTTAGCAGTATTAATTGACTTTATAATAATAGTTATAATAAAAATAAATAGTCAATCAGATGAAAAAAAAAATGCTTGGAATAATACAATATTCATAGACACATCAAGCATTACTTCAAGGTCTTGAAATCATTAATAGACAGCTATCATGATATTTTCAGCATCGAGTGAAATTTCTAATACTGAGTAATGAAATTAAAATTTCAGTAACACTTGTGATCACTGTTAATAAATAGCTGCTCCTGTTTACATATCACTGTCTTCGGTTATCACTAAGACAATCAATAATGCTATTTGCATCTTTTTTTCCAGCGCAAATTGCTGAAAATGTTTCCTGTATGATTTCAGGAAAAGTGAATTAACTCAAAATTTATTGAATCATTGAAAATGCTATTTATAATTTATAACTAAATTCTAATATTTAAAAAAAATTTTAAGAAAAAAAATTTTTAAGTAATTTTCGGAGTTTTTTTATTTCTATTTTTTAATTTGCTCATTAAATTTAAAAATTTCAATTACATTTCCATTTTTCTTGCTGAATTTAAATAGTAATCAAAAGATCGACTGTGATAATGTTCTGATAGATTGTTCCGATTATCGTGATTTGTGTTATTATAGTATTGATAATACTGGCTGCATTAAATTTTTGAGAAATTCTGATGTTTCCGTTATTACGTCAAGTTATAATATTTCTCTAACAACTTATTATTGAAATTAATTGGAAAATCATTATCAGACGAATTAGAATTTGCTTTGAAATTCAACAGCAAAATTTGCTGATCATTCTGGAATGATCTAATACGATGTGCTTTGTTTGTTTCCTAATTTTAAGTGATGATTATATCACTTTAAATTCATGTTTTCATGTGTAACTATCTCTTTCAACAGCCATTATTCATTAAGCCAGCATGTAATTAGTTTTACTCAGAATCGCTAGTCTCGAAAAAGGCTATAATTCTTATCTATACAAAGATATAATTACAATAATTAACAGCCACTGTTTCAGGATAAACAAAATCTTTTACTTTCATAATCGCTGTTTTGCTACTTCAATATGACTATTAAAACAAATGAAATTATTTTAAAAGCATTTCTCAGGATCTGTGCTTCATTAAACGATTATTCTTATAATTAAACAGGAATTATTAATTACTTCATCAACATTTCGTTTTCTTCATTTATCGGTTGATTTATAATTTTCACAAATGTGCTAACAAAATTTATACTTTTTAAGTATGAGATTCAGCTTTTTCAAAATCTATTAATAGATTTTTAAATCGTATCTTTTCCGTTTCTTTTTCTAAAATGAAATTTTATTTTTTTAAAATGTATTTTATTTCCGATTTTTTATTATGTTATTCAAGTTGAAAAATCATTCCATTATTCTCTAATTTCCCACACTTACTTTGGTTTGTTTTTTTTTTAAAAAACAATAAATTTAAAAATTTCGCATAAGCATATTTTTGTAAAATCGTTTATAGCTTGATACTTTCAGTAATTAAAACAATTTTTCGTCTTCTTTCTTTCCATACATATTATAAATGATTTGTTTGTGATAAATAATTAACTATCAGATATATTTCAGAAAATATCATCTTATGTCACTTTTTCCTTTTTTCAGGCCTACTTTTCAAGTACTCAATTTGATTGATCTTGTTTTTTTGGCTCCATTCATTCATTTGCACTGCCCTCAAATATTCATTTTAATGACGCGATGCCCTCATCTTCTTAAAGATACTATGTGTATATAACACTGGAAAATATAAATGCCAAAAAATACCATAAAATATATATATATATATTACTGTAAAAATAATGGAAATAAATACTACTGTTTATATTTTATGTATGATATTTCCGTTCTTTTGAAATCCATCTCATTTCAATTCTCAGTTTCAATTTTCGACATTCATATTATTCTTGAATCATTCGGGAATGGTTAGTTTAGTTCTCATTGATAATATTCGATAACATAGGACTTCTACAGAATTATGCGACTTCTAGCTTTTTACGTATATCGATAGTCCGAAAAACGCGGCTTCACACTTTTTTAAAATTTTAACAAAGGATTTCACGTTTTTTTTGATTTCAACCATATTCAGTTATGTTGCTTATTTAATAATGAATTTGATGCAAAGTTATATGTCCAATATTCCTTGCTCTTAATTTTTTTTTAACGCTTTGTTTTTCCGCTATTAGTGGCCACATGTACATCATCAATTTTAGCAGCGGAAGATTGGATAAAATCTTTCTGAGTAGCTTCGTCGAACGACGTACTATTGAAGTTACACTGTTTTATAAGACTTGTGCCATCTCGCAACAATCACTTTTGATTAATATCAGTGAACTTTTTGGCCCAATCCTCGCAACTATTGATTTAGTCGAGGAACACTGCCCTGAAAAATTGCTCAATTTTGTTCTATACATTAATTTCAATTACATTCACTCATTAAAAATGTAATTTTTATTTTTCATCAATTTGCTCTTGCTCTTCAAAATACAAATCTCAGTTATAGCAAATAACGTGGGTACAGGAAAATGAAATATCAAGCTGTTATTACCTTCCTATTGTTTGGTGTCATCGGGATACACCGATCTATAGCGACACTCTCGATGGATATCTGCATCGATCGGGTATCATCACTCATCCTGTCAATTTGTAACGGATGTGTGCAAATCGCTGTATCTTCGAAATCTTCGAAATACAGTGGTAGTAATAATTTCTATTCTTTATTCAGTTTTTAAAAATTAAAAATCAACAAATCAGCGTTCATAAATCAACTGTGATTTCAACCCAATTCCATTAGTGTTGTGTATTTATTGACAATTCTTAAAAAATTTAAAATGAACGTGAAAAGATTTGCTATATTTACTGCAAACGAGCATTGACTTTTATGATTATTTTCCTAAATTCTAATCAGTTTAAAAGTTCTATCTTCCCGCATCTAAAATTTCAAATATTAAAAAAATATATATATTTTTTTACGTCTTTCCCGTCGTTTACTTCTTTCTTTCCCTTCTTCTACGCCACTTTTCTAAGCCTAAGCCTTAGCATCTGATGCAAATTCTTGCATCAGATGCAAATCCTTACCTGGATTCAAAGTTTTAAATTATTTTAAAGCCATAATTTTGATTGAATAGTTTAAAATATTCAAATTTCAGGTAATAATAGCAAAGCTCTGAATACGGCGGAATTATTACACGATGTGGCAGATAGTTGTTGCCATAGAAGATGTTTTTTGCGGTTTTTTCGTTCATTGTGTTGCAATATTTGAAATCAATATTTCTCCCGTTGTTTCTCTCTTCTTTCTTTAATTGAATTTCAATTTAAATTTCTTCTTTCTTATTTTTCTACTTCCTTTTCTATCAGTTCATCACTTAATTTATCATCTTTCCTTCATATGTTATTGTCACATTGTCCCGGCATCGTTTTTTCATTCTGCTGTTTTGATTTTATCAGACAATCATTATTTAAATAAGAATTTCACCTTACTATAACGCTTGCAGTAAGACAAAAAAAAAATTATTCATTTAATAACAAAAAAGGAATGAATCAATTTTTGTTTTCTTCAATCACTTGTCCTTCGCAGGTATTTAAAATCGCTTATTTAACTTAAACTAACCATCGGTTCTAAAAACATAAGCTATATCTTTCATAATAGATTAGAGTTTGTTGTAGCATAGTCGATTAATTTAAAAAAATAAATTTGCAAGCGAGGGATAATTCAGCTCGACTTTTTAATTTACTTTTTCCATCTCGTTATTAAAATTTTATATCTATCGTAAATGTCCATTATTATAAAACCACTAAAATATACCATTCCGTAAAGCTTCTTTTGTTTTATTTTTTATATTCTTTGCCAATATGATTTGGATAATATACAAGTGTCTTCTCTCAAAAGTCCAACGTAGAAAATTTCTTGTTGCACGAGAGTAGTTGTTCTACGAAAGTTTGAATGTACTATGATATAAATTCCTTGCAATTGATTTTAGCTTTTAATACTCACAATTATAGTTATAAATCATCCGATAAGACGTTGTTACTGAGTGACCAAATGCAATGAAACAAATTTCAAATATAAAAAAAGTTAAAAGTATTGAAAAAAAGTATTGGAATTATATAAAAACAAATAATAAAATGAGTTTCCAAAATATATAAAAAGTTATGCTTCGGAAAAATTCACAGGAAAACTGCGAATTTTCAATAATAATATATTGATTAGAATGTTTCATTTGCTCAATAATTGTTGAAAATTAATTTTAACTTCATTCAGAGGACTGTCATAAAATATTAATATGTTGGAGAAATAATTATTAGCAATAGACAAAGTATTCACGCAAATATGTGTCGATTTTATTAAATTTCACAATAGAAAATTTTGAAAGAAAATTGAACTGAGAATTTAAAAAGAGTAGTAAAAGAAGATACAGAATAAAAGTTAAAACAATAATAGAGGAAACAGAACAAAATGAATACATAAGGAATAAAGTGGCAATCGATTTATTTCATTAATTTCTGCACAAACTCTTCTCATATATTTCAATTAAACTTTTTTTTTTCTTTAATGTTTACAAACGACCTTTGCTGTATCAAAAGTAATTGATTTTCGACTAATCATTACTTACTCCATAATGATCTCTAATTTATCTATGTAATTCTCATCTATAAAGAAATGAACTTTATCAGTGAGTGACTTTTGCTTCTGTTCAGTTATCATTACTAATTGCTAATTACTGTCATCTATTCTTCTAATTCATCAAAGTGATTTCGTCGGAGAATGATCGTACTGAGGACATGGTTTTCAAATAAAAACTTTCGTAATTTGTTGACAAAAAAATGAACAACAACGAGACAAGCGAAATACTGAATCCATGCCCATTTTAAGAGCTCTAGAAGACCTGTTCGATAGAATAGTTGTTGTTCAGGAATTCGTATTGATAAGCGTAGAATGAAATTATCATCGCCAGCTTGTTTAGGCATCCATAAAACTGATTTCCTCAAAAATGTTCATTGTATAAAAATGAAATTAAATTCATAAAAATAATTTATTTCCTATCATTTCCATATCATTTACGAGGAAAGTATAGTCTTTATATAAACTTTCGAGATCTCATCAGTTAGATCACAAACTTAAAAAGAACTAAGAGTCATGAAACTTTTTCTCTCTTTCACAGCATACCTCTTACTGTTGTTTATCACAGTATTATCTATAATTTCCTCCCATCATTTTTTCTATTTCTTCAGTCATAACTAAAGCAACGATAAAATCAAGAGCAATTGATTTAAAGTGATTTTTGATATTCAAAGCACAATAGCGAAGAAAAGGAATATTTTTATTTCTATCAATGGAGATGACAAAATATTTTTTACTTATTGGAAGTTTGAAATGTGGTCACTATCACTATCTTTTGAATAACAATGATTTTTTGTTAGTTTCTAATACCAAAATAAATCATTTTTGTTATTTTAAGTTGAAAATCACTTTATTTTGTCAAGTATAACAATGATTATGATGCTAAACTGAAGCAAAATTTGATAGAGATCAAAAGATATTCAGTACGGAATTAAATATATTAGAAAGCAAAAAGAACCAAAGGATTTATGATGGTAAAAGATAAAAATGTTTCTATTCAGAATGAACAGAATAACAGGAAGTAAAACGTAATCAAAAAAAGTACTGAATAAATCAAGAACTTAGTATCAAATAAGCGGACAATCGTTACATATAACAATTTAGGCCCAGCGTGTAGGCAGGACTCATTTTGATATCAATAAGCTTGCAAAACAACATGTAGAAATAAAGCACTGCAAATCACTGGAAAAATAATACTAAATAAGACGAGAAATCGGCAGTATAATTATAATTATAAACAAAAATCATTTGAAACAAATTACCTTTTCAAAATTGTTGTGAAATTCCTAAATGAATTACGTGAAATAATTGCGGAAGGATTGTACTGAACTAAATCTAGACTGGATTCATTGATTAGAGTACCTCCATGGTTTGGATCTCGGCCACTACTCCAGAGTGGAATCAACTGATCCAACCAAAGATCACCAGAAACTGTTAACGATGATGCCATAGTCGCATGCTCCAAATCACCAAGCACTGCAGTTTCCATCTGTAACTTTTGAAGACATCTTTTTCAGTTTAAGTCAAATTTGTCGGAAAAATTTCAATCGGTTATTTTAAAGTTTTTTCAAATTCTAGAAGAAATAAACACTTGTCTAAACGATAGATGGTATGTTAGTAGCAGAAAATATTTGTCTACACTTTTTATTGGATGATTAAAAAATACTGACTTGTAGGAAAACTTTTGCACACACTTCCATAAAATGAGACTTCTTCAGTTAAAGAAGTTGAAAATTTTCGTCTTTAAATACTGAATATACAAGGAAATACACATACCGAAAAACGCGATCTCTGATCAAGTTGATAATCAAACAAAAACATATAAAAAATTCCGAAAATTTTGTCCTTTTCTTTAATAGGAAATGTGACATTTATTTCAATCTAAAAAAGAGTTGCCAAATAGTCATAATAAGAAGGATTCTAGAAATTATAAGAAGTCTTCATTTTATATGAGATTTTTCAGATGTGTATAAAGAGTTTATGCAAAGAGAAAGAAATCCTTATCAACAACTAATTTTATATTTTTAAGCGTGACGTTTCTGTAGAAACATTAGAAATAATTTCATTAGAAATAATGCAGAACTCACCAGATCAGGTTTTTCATCATCATTAAAATCATTTTCATATTCTTCCAGCACAGCTATTCGTACATGCGTTTCTTCAGCATAATTAAGCAATGGATACGAGCTCCACAAACAGTAACTATTTGGCATGTCTCCTTTCAACAGTACAATAAATCGTTGTTTGTAATAAACTGTTGCTTGCTCTCGATATTCGCCGAACTTCTTCCAGAAACCCTACAATTAATCACTAATTCAGACTCTTCTTTCAGAAACTCTAAAAATGACAAGATGCTGAGTAATGATCCTAGACGAAAATTCTCAAGATGCTTAATAAATGCTATAATGGGATAAATATTTCTAAAGTTTCCATAAACTTAGCAAAAAAACTTAACTGACTGAAATCTTAAACTTTTAGAAAGAAAATTAACAGTCAAGTATTCTTCGTTAATATCCTCGCATTAATATTTTAAATTGCTTACAAAACAAAAGTGTTACCTGGGCTGTAAACGCAATAAGGAGTGTAAACAATAATGTAAAAACATAAAGAGAAATATTACAAAAGTAAGCTGCTGAGCATTTTGAAGCTTTATACCTCCATGTACAAGGCTGAAAATTGATGAGTTACTAAGAATTCTAGCTTCTAAGTCATAAAGAATAATAACTAGAAAATGAATCGTATAAAATAAAAAATTCTATTAAAAATCTTCATTTGTAATCTTAGTACATTATTTTGTTCAAACTATTAGATTTATTAAGATTTTTCTAAACTTTAAAGTAATGAGACTTATTGAAGCAGCTATAAATCATATTCTGCAAGATATTATTATTATGCAAACATGCTGCCAGTTCTATAGAGAAATTTTTGTATCCTACAAAACAACGATATCATGATAGTCTTCTGAAAGAAGTTTAAAGACAATAAAATTAACCTTTTCATAAAGGACTTTGTATTTCATTTATCCGGCAGGAGTTGAAATGGACTTTTCGATGTAACGCTTTGAAACGTAAACACTAGCAATGAAGACACAAATCCAAGATATAGAAGCAACAGTGAATAAAAACCAATGGAGAATGCGAAAAGTTTGTTTTTTGCTGTACACCATTAATTCTCCTAAATCTGAAAATATATATATATTTCAAAATTAGTAAAACTTCGATTTCTTTCTCCATGATTAAAATATGCAACCAGAAAGACTGCATCTAAAAATTTGAGCATTTTTAAGCATCTAAAAAGCAATAGATATTTTCTTTCAGTTTGACATAAGAGAATTATAAAACTTTTTCAGCTTAGTTATTGTCAATGAAGTTTAAACGTAAAATAAAAAGAAATAACACTATCAAATTAAACATTAAACATCATCGGATACCGTTAATCTTCTGGCGATAGATATAACAACTGCCTGTTTAAAATTTGTTGCTATGGTTACAAATTCTCCATCAATATAATGTTGTGATATTTTTCAAGGATTTCAAAAAATCAATCCTAATTTATATTCGAAAATAACATACTTTTGAGTAAATATATATACATTTCCAAATTCACCAGTGAAACAGTAGAAAATATCGAGAAGCTTCGATCCTGATTAATTATTCCAACAAAATAGGTTATTGTACTGAAACTTTATGTCCAAAGCAAGAAGAGATATCTAGGGATAATTTCAAGATATAAATAATCGGACCTAATACTAACCAAAAAAAAAAATTCCGCAGTGAATTTCGCTTTTTTTGAACGAATAACAAATCGAAACGATTAAAAAAATTCTTCAATCGGCAAATTCAAAAATCACATGCAAGAAAAAAATCATTGAACCGAAATATTCTACTGGCAATAATAATTTATTTCCGTAACACAGTTATAAACATAATGACAACTTAAAGCAATAAAATTACACAAAATAATAATTCAGAGAAATATCTAAATTTACACTGATCAAATAAAAATCACAATAAAAAAGTTACGCTAATATCAAAAAACAATAACGTATAAGATTAATGAAATTCTTCGCTATTCTCACTAAAGTTATTTATATTAATAATTTCAGAGATAATTAGTAAATTTTATACTAATTTCGCAATATTATTATTTTGATGGAGACAAATTCATCATCAAAAAAAATTATTTCCCATTTCGATCCAAGTTTGTGCTATAGTGGATAAATAATATTCTCAATTATAAAATAATCTCATGTGATAAGAATTATGTGGAATTATTATCTGATCCGGAAAATTAAGACTTGGTATCCTGTAAGTCTCAAAAATTACACAGAACAAAACCAATATAGTTCAGTTCAACAACTCTTTAATTTGAAAGCTGACAGCTTACATTTTCCGAAGACTTTTTAAGATCAAAAGGTTTTTACATTAAACCATAAAATGATACTAAATCAATTGAAGTCTTAAAGGAAGGTTCAGAATTGAAATCTTAAAAAGTAAAGGAAAGACACGTGATATATCAATCTACTGAAACAAAGGTACAAAATGATAAGTTAAGAGAAAAGTTAGTGCAAGTAAATCCGTTATACAATCAGAAATAACAAGTTTAAATAATTATGATTCCAGAACAACAAATTATTCATTATGATTTTGATTAAAAACATCTAGCATTGAAGGTCGCTTAGAAGGGCTCACTTCTTTCACTGTTTCTTGATTATCAGAAACATCCAGCTTAATCGATGGATGAGTTCGAGATACCGATCGACTATGCATTCCTGAATGACTCACATCGGAATGAATTGAATCCACATGCATTCCGCTCATCAATTCTTCTCTTAAATTTGTATCTTCCATTTCAACAACAAAAAAAAGAGAAAAATTCCCAAAAAGTGAAACAATGAAAGGAAAAAAGGAAAACAGAAAAGCACATTAAGAATTTATCTGAGAAGATCAAAGAGAAAACATTACATTTCTAGCACGAAAGCATTATATCCCTGTTCAGCTTCAGAAATACCTGCTAATCAATAACGCTTTTCCACGACTTATATTTCTGAATGTTAGTTAAAGAATGTTCAAGATAATATGTCACTTTTTAATAAAAAATTGCCATGATATAACACTATTTAAATTGTAAAATGTAAGAATTTCATTAAAACCCATCTATTCTGGATGCAAGATCTCAAATCAAATGCTACCGAAAATTTCATTCCAACATTCTCATATGTTTGCATTTCATATATATATAGTATTACATAAATATTAAAACTATAATTTAAATTATTTTATATAGGAAAAGAATGCACAGGCATAACAGTTTAAGAGCAAAGAATAATGCACAAATAACATGCCTGAATAATAAAAAAACATGTAATCTTATCGTTTACTTTTGTTTCGTTAAATTTAAGTTATTATTAATTAAATAGAACAATAATGGAAGTATTAAATCAAACAACAGATTTAAATGTGAATTTTTCCGTCTTTGACTCTAATTATATTAGTTATTATTCACAGCAATAACGTCAAACTCGAAAAAAAAGCTTATATTTTTTAAATTTAAAGTATTACAAGCAAAAAAAAAAAAAACATGCCTAGATTAAGCGATTGTTCTCAAGTGAATGTATGGATAGAAGTATGATGGAATGAAAAAAAAGAGACAAATACATGCTTTAGTAACCTGAAATCTAACTATCCCAAACAATCTCTTATATTTCATGCTTTTTAAAGCCCAAACTTTCGTTTTAAATGTCATGAACATTAGAGTCATGCCAAATATAATCGGAATAAAAAAATCAAATACAGCTAAAAAAACCAAATACAGCCAACATCACACCAGATACCTTGTATATTGGTGTTGAAGGCCATATCGTGCTCGTCTCGTCATTACATTCACATTTTCATTTCTGACATTTAATTTTTTGTTAGGAAAATAAACAGAAAGTTGCAAAATTTTCTGGAATATTTTTGTGTCTATTAAATAGTTTTTTTTACTTTCCAGAAAATTCAATCTCTGAAAAATTTTTTTACCATATCTCAGAAATAATGCATACTGAAAGTTTAAACAATATTAGTAAGAAAATGTTGGGAAATTCCAAAACTTGCTCATAATCTTTTTCAGTATGTGAAAAGTTTGGGAAGAAAAGTAAGTGATTAATGATAGTCTTCCAGAAAAAAAAGTTTTTTAACAGTTTATTACCCCTCATTTCACATCTCGCCCAGTCCACAGATTTTTTTCAACTGAAAATGAAAAGAGACAAAGATACTAATAAAAAAACAAATTAAAAAAAATGAATGCTTTAAAAATTTTTTAAAATCAGTTGTAATAGTCAACGAAGTTCCCTTTGCAGTTCTAATTACAAATAAAATTATAATATTTGAGTAGTCCACTAAGACAAATAAGCATCAAAGATTTCTGTAGAACTTGGTTCATATCCGTGCATCAGCTGCTTTATTTCTTAAGCTTTAAAACAGTTCATATCTTCCTGTAGATACAAGAGATAAAAAAAAAAAAAATTCACCGGGTCTGCAAAGCAGTTTCCAACAAATTCTCGAGTGACCCACACACACTTTCAGTGCTATCTCGTTCCGATGCAACCCCATCATCAAAATGGACAGATGGTGCAGAAGAAGCAGGCATTACGTCGTCTACCTCAGCAACATCCATTCCAGAGAAACTTTCCAGTATCCATTGATGATCACCTTCCACTTCTGTCTAAATATCAAAAATCAAGATGATTGTTGGGAATTTGATGCTATATTATCCATTGATTGGAAAATTAATCATAATTTTACGAAATCTTTTCAAAAAAAAAATCCTAAAGGATATCATTATTAAATCAAAATATCACTCTTCAATCAAAAACATCAGTAATAAATGACAAATCTCACAAAATAGCTACAAAACAATGATATTAGAAGAAAAGATCTTACGTAAATATAAGATACATTAGATAATTTTAGATTTTAAATCCACGTCATATTTCAGTCTTTATATTTTGTTAGTACTGAGAAGTGAAATATTTCTCTTTTTAGGAATTCTGGTGATGTTGGATATTTCACCTAACTTCATCTCAAAAAACCATACTTGACTTAAAAAGATAATTCACTTTGATAAGTATACTACAACAATAATAACAGCAATAGGAAAGCTAGATCAACTGCTATTTCAGTTCCAATATCAACTACATTATTTGGAATTGCTGGCATAAATATATAAATTTTCCATTTGAAGTAAATAATCATCTACATTTACTAGTATCCCAGACTTTGGCATCGACTTCGACTATTTAGAATAATTTAGAAAAAAAACCTGTACAATAAGTCGACGTTTTTGCTCTTGCATTGAACTAGGAGAAGCTGATATTGGCAAAGCAGGAGTGGCCGACATCAAGGAAGGAGTTTCAATAGCATCCAGAACCATTACTGGTTTCCAAGTTCGAAGAGTCTCAATTAACAACTTCAACAACGTCCAATCACCCAAATTTAACTGCAAATTAAAAACTTGATTTCCAAATTTATAAAATAATCCGTTTAAAACTACCAAGTATATAGATATTATAGTTAGTTTGCATTGTTTAGAAAATTTGAAATAGAAAGGTTTAAAAAAAAAAATTTAATAGTCTTGAATGACTCATACATAAAGATGCATGAAGACTGACAAACAAACTAATTTGTATTTCGAAAATTCATGAATTTTTAATATTTTTGATAATTGCACTATTGATGTAATAATAATAAGCATATTGCTCATAATTTCCACTAAGCTTAGATCCAATCATTTGACAGGATCTAACAGAATGGTTTTGAAAAACCAAAAGTTTCCGATCTTCGATTCGATCGAGAAAATAGCAAAGAAAGCATTTTTTGAATCGATTTACAAAACTTAAATAAAAAAAACCTTAAGAGTTTCTTGAACATCCGGTAAATCACACGTTGATAAAACAAGACCAGTAAGATTGGATGAACTCATTTTTTCAGCAATAACACCTATTCGTTCACTTGGAATATCTAATTTTTTTACCAGCTCAAGTACTTCCGACAATTTCATTTCAACAAGTGGGACTTCAATTCCTCGCCAAGTATTCTTGTCCTGAAATTTGATGATGTGTGAAAAACAAGAAAAACTGAGAGACAGTTAAATATAACTGAAACACAAGGTACCAATCACTGAAGTAAATTTTCATAAAAAAGCCTGTCAAATTTGTGCTCTAAAATCTGCATTTAATTAGAATTTTCAAGGTGGAATTTAAAAATCCAGTTTTTTTAACTTAATTGAAAAGTTGGTAACAAACAAAATTATAAATTGAGATGAAAGAAAATTTACTTTAAAAAGATGCCAAGCAGGACTGGAGATTGTCAAACCAGATATCGTGGACGGTCGATTAATAAGTGATTTAACTGGTTGTGCGGTACCAATACGACATTCTAAAAAGTGAATATTTGTATTTTTTTCATTGCTATCCGAAAAATCAAATTATGATTTTAAAAAATTGTTTACACAGTTATTTACTATTCAAAACTGCATGCTACAAAAACTTATCAACAAAATTTCAAAAGCCGTATTTTTTCATTTTTAAAACTGCTTGCGAAAAACAATCCTACCTCTGATGAGCTTTCTAAGATAAGGATCCAAATTAGATGTACATGGAACAAAACGACGAACATGCCCGACAGTTAACTGTTCCGGACCGATCATAGATGCTTGTTCCAGAAAAGACTCGAAATTATCTGGATTTCGATCCAGATCTATTAATGGGTCTTTCTTCGGAATTTGTTGCTTCAGGTGATTATAAAGCTGTAAATGGTTGTCATTTATGTAAAACGAAAATTAGAAAACTAATAAATAGGTAAAAAAAACCTCTGCGAGCGGGTATGAATCTTGTGGAATATCCAACGCATGATCGATAAGCCAACACATTCTGGATGGCCACTGCTCAATTAGACTAACCCAATACCCAAGTGAAACCCATGAAAATTCAATTTCAAATGCACGCATCAGTCTGAAAAGAGATGAAGTTATGCAAACTTACTGATATAATGAAAATCGATCGCGAATAAAAGAATCGGAATTTGAGAAATCAATAGTGAATAAATGAAAAATTAATAGTAATTTATCAAGTAAATGGCAATTTTCTTTTTGAAGTAGATGTATACCATCTTCCAAACATGGAATTAATTTTCACTAACCGTCCTGTTAATGTAAGCGCGTTGACAATGCGCTTCATTGACCGTGGATTCATATTTGAGAAATAGTCATCAGCTATTAACGAATGGCTTAATCCACGAGTTCCTACAACTGTCATCTTCTTTGATTTTCCTTCAAAGCCCTCTCGCAAAGATATGTAAGACCCTAAAAATTCGTATATGTTTGTTTTGAACCTTCGCAGTTTTCAAACTTTATCGAGACTTACACTAAAAGAAGTCTCCCAAAAATACTATTTTTACATGCTCTATATGAGCTTATCAGTAATTTAAGATAAAATTTGATATTCTTAGTGATGTTAAATCTTAAACGTAAAAATATTAACCATGAAAAGTATCTTGTCGCTTGAATCTTTCTTTCCATTCAGCTAAACTTTCTCTTTTGTTACGCAAATTTGTTTGTAGTTGTCGAATGGCCGAATTATGCAAATAAAATGGCATATTGACGATATTCTGAAAACGATTTAGTATCAATTTGAACTGTTCTAAAAATATTTAAAATGTTCCACTATATATCTTTCAAAACTCGTTACGAAAATGCCTCTCAATTTTTTTCCAAAATTGTTTCCATTTCAAAACTTTTACCATCTCATCACTTAAAACTTGACATATCAGCATACTTTCACGACTTTTCTCAAAAATATTTCTAAATTTTCTGCAATAAGACCAATTAAATTAAAATTTAAACTGCTTCTATAAGTTTATCATTTCCACAAACATTCATAGATTTTTGAAATTGTCGAATATTTCCAAAAATTTCTGAATTATTTCAAACTTTATTCACTAAAGTATCAGCAACCTTGAGATAATCATGTCCAGTAAGCTCAGTTCCTGCAAGTGCAGAATGCATGCTGTGATTTACGGCCGAAATAATAATATGCGGATCAACAGCAATAATTACTACAAATGGCCGATCAGCATGAGTACAAAACAATAATTCTAACGCATCTAAAGTTTGTACCATGCGCTCCTAAAACAATATCTCTTAAAAAAACTTTTTTCAACTGATGACTCCATTTTATGTATAGCATTAATAAGAAATCAAAGTAAAAAAAATTTCCGAATATACTGTAGCAGCACTACAATACAAATGTATTTACTATAATAAAATCAATCACATCATATTCTATAAAACGATAACTGATAATTCTAATAATTTCACTACAAGCAAGCTCAAAAAAATTAAAATTAATAAAATGAAATTTAATTTTTGAATCGATTTTAAGGAACATTTCATCTCGCATACACTGATATCACATTAATTATAAACGTTACCTGCTCACAATTATCAAGACCATCAACTACAACAATTAATCGAGTTTTGCTGTTTGTGAAGAAGTCAAGTGAGCGAATCATGTTGGCCAAAAGGTCAACCTACGAAATTTTCTAAGGATTATTTTTTAAATAGTGCAAAAATACTGACTCTTACTGGATCTAGTTCACTGAAAACATGGATCATGAAATCATTAAAAATTAAACATGGAATACAATGAAATCATTAAAGAAAAACTAGAAAGCATAAAAAGAAAGAACAGAAAGAGTGAAAATAAATAAAAAAAAAATCTAATTTATTGTGAAACTGGCTTCAATTTATCGTAAAATTATGAAAAACAGACGAAAAGCAGGGAAAAAAACCTCACTTCATGCTGCAGTTTTTGCATAAATCCTTCAAAACGCAATTTGCTGATTTTCTGTGCCGCAGTATTTATGCGTTTTTTCGGCATATTAACAAGTCCATAAATAAAAAGAAGATGAAGTGGGTATAAAGCAAGCACCATTGCAACAATAAAGAATGATATGGACCCAAATATATAACTGTAAATTATATTTAAATAAATTTTTGTCTACAGCTTACATCTCAAGCAAAGGAATTAATTACTTATACCAAAAAAACTTTGTAAATTCATGCAATGAAAGAAGAATTACTGAATAACAGTCAATATATAAGTCAGCAATATTGTCAAATATTTTTAAAACCATTTTTTAAATAAAAGAGTTATCTATTTGAAGATAAAGAAAGAATGAACTTTCATAGATTTCATTTTGAAAATACCATACACAATTGTAAGTAACGGAACTGAATTATTATTACTGGAAACTTCTATTTCATTTTGAAATACAAAAAATTTTTGAACCTAGACTGAAGATTCATTCCATCGTAAAGCCATAATGAAAGCAAAATTAAAGCTGCATTGATTGAGAAAAAGAACAATGATACTATTACAGTAACTGGTACACCACATAATCGTCGTCGTGTTTTTCGTTTGTTGTTATGCGCTAAAATAACAGTTTTTTTTGACATATAAAATGGATTTTAAACTATCAACAGATGCCAAAAAAATAACTTAATGATCATAAATATGCAATGTGCATAAATTCCTTACATCTTAAATAACTGGAAAGTTCGAACAACCTTATAACTTGAAAAAGAAATTCTTTGCAAATAATTCAAAAGCTGTATTTTTTCATAATTTCATAATAAATTATTTATAATTTTCCCCTTGGAAACGAAAAATAATAAATTTTATAAAAAAAACAATTAGCAAAATATTATTTAAAATTCTGCATTTTAGCAATTTGCCCGGAAGACAAAATATATAAAATAAATATGAAACCTTTAAAAAGTAACTAGCTACAAAGACTAAAAGAATAGAGAAAATGAAATTTACTGAATGAGACTCTCAAAGCGCAAAACAATCGCACCGGGAGTGAACCAAAATGATTTTCTGCAGCTTCAAACAATGTAACAACGATTTTCGCTAGCGCTTGCTCACCACCAATTGACGACAGACGATGATAATCGGCAAATAAGAAACTGAAACCGAATAGAAATTCTTCGAAATAATGGAATTTTTCTATTCAAAAGTTTTATTTTCTGATTTTAAGTAAAACTATTGCAAAAGAATAAAAAAAGACGAGCAATATTGCTAAAATATTATATAAAAAACAGATTGAACTTTCAGAAAAATATTTCAAATTAGCATTTCGTATGCGAAAACATGAATAAACAATGAAAGGTTGAGAAAAATTAGCGCATTCCAAAGTTATAAATATAATAACAATGCAAAGAACTTTTTTCGGCGTATGAATTCATTCACTGAATTTGAATCTGAATAATTAAGCATTCTATAGGTATTTAAACATTTCGAATGCTACTGAAATGTAGGTTATCTAATTACTACCAAAATAAAGAGATAAAATAATATGAAATATACACTGATTCGATACCTACCTTACAGGGCAAGAGATGACATCCTTGTCTCGACTTGATGCACTATGTCGCAATACAACATTTGATAGTAAACGCATATGTGCCAAAAATTTGGCAATTGAACGTGTAACATTCAGGGATTTATTCCATCCTTTAACATTGTTGCCATAATAAATTAAACCTAAAGAAAGAAAAGAATAAAGAAAAACTAAAAACAAACTACATACATATTTAAATACAGAAAAAAAATAAATGTATTCTATCAAACAAGTCTAAGTGCTTGCATATTTATTTAAATTATTCCAACAATCTTTGTTATTAAGAATATAACTCAGAATAAATCCTTGAAAAAACCAATATTACTCGAAAATTAATATTACACAAAAAGCTAATTTACCAAAATATTTAGACATGAAATATTACATTATAATGATTAATAATTTGAAAAAAAATTAGTAACATAAGTCATTCCAACAAATATTAATAAAATTCAGGTAAAATCTGAAAGTGAAAGACATCTTTTGAATTTGTCTAAAACTCTTGAAAATATAATTTAAAAAAAAAAGCGAAAAAACTAACTATATAGAAGTATCCATAAAACGAACAGGATGAGACCAGAAGCACCAACAATTATAATATAACAAAATTTTTGAAGAAAAGCAACTGCGGCAATACCGATAAGTGTAAATTCCATAACAAGAAGTGCTACTGAGAAGACTAATGACCAGCACCACGAAAGCTGCATTACATCGAGCCAGGATCTTGAAAATGATCGCATTGAACCTTTCATTTTGTCAAGAAGAACCGACTTTCCTGAACCCCACTTTGCATACAGTCCTGAAAAATACTTTTTCTGTCAAATTCAAATCTAAATAACTTTATAATTAAAAGAATATAAAATTTGAACTATAACAAACCATGAAAAAAGAATCTGGAAATAAAAATCAAAAATTAAAAGTTGTCTTCAAAATTCACATCTCATATAATATAAAAATGAAAAAAAGACGATTTTGTAATTGCAAAAATCACTTGAAAACTTTAAGAACCTTATGACAGTTAATTACGAATTTGATTGATTTGAAAGCTTACCAATGGTCAGTGGTAATGTTAGATTTGGTTCGCATACAATATCAGCTAGTACATTGCTGTAAATATCATAACCAAGCATAGAATCCACCTGCACCTCGGCATCCAATGGTCCATAAATTAAGGGGATGATTGGTTGTGGATTTTCTTGATCAATAGAATATGGTGTTTCGCCAAGTTTATTCGGTCTATATAACAAGCGTGAATCTGACGGATTTAACAACAGAGATTGCGTTATTTTTCGCGATCTTGTCCGTAGTGCCACATGCAACACATTATCGCCGGCATTATCCGTTGCTGAAACTTTTGCACCCGAATTTACTAGTAACTGACAGAAACCCGAATGCCGATTTTTCACAGCGCGCAATAATGGCGTGTCACCATCCTGCAAAAAAATTAATATAAATTCCTTATAAATCGAAGCAAATTAAAAAAATAAATTGGCTATGCAAGTGGAATGGTTTGAAGGACTAAAAGCTCTGTAACTTAAGACTGATGAAAAGAAAGAATAAATATGAATGATGAAGAATGACTCAATAAAGTTGCCATATTTTAGAATAATCTCAATACAGAATAAGAATTTGAACATTTTTCATCATGGAATCCAGCACAATTAAGTGACAAAATAGTGCAAATAAAGATTATAATATCCCACTTGTCACAAAGTATATTCAATTCGTCATATTTAATCAATAATTTCTTCAGTAGTTTCTTATGAAACACCTGACAATTAAATAAACAGTCTTTTTTAAAAAATATAGTATTTAGTTAGCATCAGTCTGCTAAATATGATTTTCATTCAAAACGCTTAACAATTACGATCGCTGAATTATGAATATTATTAAAAACCTTATTTCTTATTTCCAAATTTGGCTTCTTTTCCAGTAAAGCAACTACAATATCCATGAATGATTTATCGATAGCTAAATGAAGAGCTGTCCTATTTTCCTGGAAATTTGTTTTTTTCAAAACCAATTTAAGAATATGATTTGTTGACAGGATACATTGAGTTTTTGGAAAAAAAAAATCAAGAATGTACAAACCACAACTAAGTTTGAAATTTTTTCTTGAAGTCGGTAGTTCTCAAAACCATATAAACTTGAAGAAATTATGTGAATATTTCAACAAAATATATCTACATACAGAGTCCCTTGCATTAACATCGGCATGTTTTTCAAGAAGCATTTTCACTATTTCCACATTTCCTGATCGTACAGCACTTATTAAAATTGAATTCCCAAACTGCAAAAAGCATTATCTACGAAAAAAAAAAGAAAAAGAAAACATTAAGACAGATAATAGAAGAAATGAAATCAAGAAATACAATTCTAACCCTATCTACTGCATTCACATATGCCCCACGCTCGATGTACATCGATGCAATTTCCACATAACCTTCACGGGCAGCAATAGCAAGTGGTGAAAGGCCATTCTATAATTCATGCAAAATCAAATGAATTCAAACTTACAAGTTCAGATAAATAAAGTTCAGAACAATGTCGAAAGCACAATTCAGTGGATACGAATACACTGACGCGGGTTTTTCAGGAAAAAAATAAAATAAAATTAGACTTGATCGACAGCGTTGATGTTTGGCTCCCTTGACAGTATCAATCTCACAACACCAATAAAATTACCCCGCGTGGCCATCATTAGAGCAGTTGCACCATACTGCAAATAATCATAAAACTTTCTAAAATGTGAATTAGAATTATAAATTTTCATTTAAGTTGATAAATTCAAAAATTAAAAAAGAAATAAAACTAAATACCATCCCAACAGCATCCAATTCAGCTCCAGCATTTAGCAATAATTCAATTATAGGCTTGTAGCCTCTTCTTGCAGCCCAAATTAAAGCTGTACTTCCGAATTTATCACATGCATTTACCTGAAAAATTCATTACTCCACAAAACCTTCCTACCGGTTGGACGATTAAAAATTAGCAAGTTTTGCCTTTTTCTTTTTTTCCAATTTTTAAGCATAAAACTCACTTCTGCACCAGCATTAATGAGTAATTCTACAAAATTCACATAGCCGCGTCCAGCAGCAACAATAAGTGGTGTTAAGCTATCTTCTTCATCAATAAGATTAACGTGAGCCTTGAATTCGATTAAAAGTTGTGCACATGCATAATGATTCTTATATACAGCCCACATCAATGGACTCCAACCCAGCTACAATATGGAAAATCTTTGGCCATTTTTTGCGAAATTATATTTCTAATTTAATTTTTATACTTTATCCGTCAATTTTTTTGAACTTCGTGAAAACAGTCTGAATTTTCGAAAGCTCTGAATGAGTCTTACAACATCAGCATAATCGACAGCTGCTCCAGCTTTCAACAATATTTCCACAATTTCTTCATGCCCCATATAGGCCGCATCAAGAAGAGCTGTCCAACCATCCTAAAAACTCGTTTCACATAAAAAAAATATAAGACCAAATATTTCTAGCAAAAGTAATGCTGGAAAAACATTAATTGGAACTATATGGTCTTATATTCATTCCAAGAATGTTGTTGAGCAGTAAAACAGTATGGAACAAATCTTTATTTGACGAATAAAATTCATTTACTCTGTGAATTAATTAATAATATAACCGAGTTTTGATTGTCAAATAAAGATTTTGCTATCAACTGATTTCTTTTTTCTTACTCTGGATATGTTTTGTCTAATTTATTTTGTAATCATATCTTCATTCGAATAATATCGAAACCTGAACTATCTGTTTAAATTAGACATCCTGATAGTTTTTATTTTAATCATAAAATGTATTTCCTGACTTTCCTAAAAATTAAACAATATTTTGAAAAACATACAGAATCTGTATCCTCCAAATCGAAATCACTGACGAAATTCTGCACAATGTCTGTTTGTCCTGTTCTAGCTGCCACTATAAGAACATTTTCATTGTCCTACAATAACACGCGAATTTATTTCAGTTCACTAGAACTTTATAGATTTTCGATGTAAAATATTAGCAGGTCAAAAAGGAAAGAAGAACATCATGTTTCGTTTCGTCTTAAAATATCGCCTTTCTCACTATTGCCCTCAAATGCATAAATGATTGCTTCCAAAAAAAAGCAAAAAAAAAGCAAGAAAAACATAGTATACCATATTTCTCATAGTAGTGAAGTCTTGTTTTGCTAGATCAGCAGTTTGAAGTTTACCATTTTCTAGCAAAGAAAACAATTCTTCCACTTTTATGTCGGCGGTCATTTCTCCCAAGATTTACAAGACTTGAATGAATCTTTAAAAAAATTGGTAAAAATGATTATTTGATTACTTAATAGCAACAATGACATTGAAGAAAACTGCACTTTTCTGTCCTTAAAAAACTTTTTTTTCAAATATTATTTAAAAAAGACTGAATTTAGCCTAGTAATGAGAGCCTAAGAATATCTGAATTTGTGGTAATGGAATCACTCTTTATATCTCAATAAAAAATCTTTTTTTTTACTGCACGTTTTTAACAATCTTTTTTACTGCACTTTTTGTGCACAGAAATCACCAAAGCTATCCATACACAACTAATTTTCTCAAGAATCTCCGCTCTTCTACATTTGAAGGACGATGCATGCATGAGGTCAAGATTCTCGAGCAATTATTGAGTAGCCCCCTCATCCAATTATTATTCATTGTTCTATACCACCTTGATTCAGAAGCATATCCCGTTCGTGCAGATTATATTCTTCTCAAAATTTTTTTCCTCCTTATTTCGATATATTCGATTCCCACAAAATGATAAGATCCATTTTTCCCCTTCCTGGGATCATATTTTGCTGATATATTGGATCAATTAAAACTTTCAATCCTATCTTTGGTTTGCCTTCGAGTAAAAAAAAATTTTTTTCAAAACTAATAAACTTCTTGAAGAGAAAATCTCACATGAATCTCTTCTCGATTTATTCTCATTAATCTGAAAAGTTAGATATTAATTTTCTATTCTCTAAATGATCTCTCTATGTACCGAGATGTTATACAACATGCAGGAATTTTTTTGTTGTTTTAAAATAACTGACTACTGAAAGAGCCAATCATTGAAACCCGATTATTTTTGTTCATTTAGTCGCAAGTATGCTACATTACAATACAAAGAAAAAGAAAAATATTAATATAGGACGAAAATATGAACACCTTTATTTCCAAAAATACAGAAAACTACGTAACAATTTAAGAAAAAAAAAAAAAAAAAAAAAACATTTACAACCCTCTTAGCTTCGCGAATCTATCACTGTAAGAAAACAAATTTTGCAATTTATAAAACAATTTTAGAATCTATACCAAAACATCTTGATTTGGCCTCAATAAATTACTGAAGATTCGTTTTTATTATCAGGACAAAAGCCACAAAATGTGATTTTTTGAAAACACCTAGCATTCCTCCAGCATGTAGATTTCGGGGAATGTGATAAATTATCTTAAACAATATCGTTTTCAAACTACAACAAGCTACGAAGCAGGAACGTATTTACAGGTTCAATAAAACACGAAATTCTTTAAACATTGATTATTTCTGTATCTTAGTAGAAAGACCAATTTTTAATGTAAAATCTAAAAAATACGCCTTAAAAATAAATCAGGAAAAAAGAAAATTTTCCAACATCTTTTCTTTGTAAAATCTACCAAGAAACCTTTACAGTTATCAACGAGAATATCTATTTGAAAAACTATATTTGAAACAACTTAGTTTAACAGAAATGTAAGTCTTTCTAGATTTCTAGAAAGTTCCTATTTCAAATTGTAAAATTAACTTGTGAACAGCAGTAATATAGCAACAGTCGACATTAACAAATATTCTTAGTACCTAAGATGAGGTTTATTTTTGATAATATATCGATCAAGCGTTTCCCAGAAACGAGCTAATATAGCACGATCTAAGTGTCGCTTTGTTCGTGATAGCTTTAGAACATTGACACTCCACTTAGCCACATTATTGTCTGTTTTCTGGTCGTCATACATTAAATGAAAAGCTGCTACATTTGCAAATATATCCGTAGGATTACCACCCCATCTCCAGCCTTTGAACTGCCATGCCGGCCCCTACAATAATTCTCTTTTCTTTTGATAGTATATGGTAAATTTTGTTCATAAATATGCCTAGTAAAATATGTCATCTTTTCTTGTCTTATATGAAATCGCAACAGCTTTCAATAATAAAAACATCTGAAAATTTTAACGTCAAAGATGTAAATGAAAATCTAAAAGAATAAAAATTAAATGAAAGAAGCACATATCTACACCAAGTTCTATTAACAGATCAACGAACTGGAACAAAAAAGTACCTGCACAAAAACAGCAACAACACGACTCCATTCATCATCACCAAATTTTAACGGATTTTCAACAACTCTATATGGAACTGTAACGCCATCATGTTTTAGTCTTTGTATCAAAACTTCATTTTCCCTTCGGCAAGTCGCCTTTCGCTCTTCAGTAGTAATAAAACGCATGTCCTGCATTAAAAAAGAAAAGAATAATCTTAATATCATATTATCTAACAATTTAAAAAAGGGGATTATCACGTAAAACGAATTGCAAATAAATAATAATAAAGTTTGGTAAAATAAAATGTATGTGCGACACTTCGTTTCTAAATGCAAAATTAAACCTGCAATATATCGCGAACATTGAACATGGTAATCAGGGAAGTACCGGCAGCTGGAATGATTATAATTGGTGTTCGCGACTGTCGTTTTTGATGTCGCGGATTACTATTGTCTGTATTAGGTGTCAAGGCTTTCGCTGGTGTTGACGACTCTACTACCATTGGTTTCGCTCCCGAAGCAGACATTATCGACGTTCCTAAAAAATGATAAAGAGACTTAGACTTCAATATCATGAACGTCTTGTTTCTTCTTTGAACTAACTTTCCTTGCTGTAATGTTGAAATAAAATTTGGGTAGCTAAAAACTATTTCCATAAATCTAATATAAAACCTTGAAAAGTGAGTCCAGTTTCGATCTTGAAACCAGCAGTTTGATCTTTGTTAAATTTTTCTTGGTCGTAACGTGAGTAGCCAGCAGGTTGAGTCCTAATCCGATCGTTAAATGTTGTTCTCGGTGGGAGTACTGCTGATTTCTGACGTTGCGCTGCCTCTTCTCGCAACTAAAAACGTGTGACGATGATAACCGCGAAAAACCTTGACTTAATTAGAATTTGAATTTGGATTACTCAAGAAATCAAACAAAATGAATAACTAAGACAAAAAAAATCATATTTCAGACTTACGTACTTTAAAACTGTGTAAAATAGAGAGAATTGAAGTAAACTCTTTAGATGCTGCTTCCATGACGCTTGTTCGATTTCTCCATACTCGTTCTTTGCCTTTCAATTCACGATCCAAAGCATCTTCACCTACATCAGGTACATCTAAATCCATCGGAGCACCAAACCTGAATTATTTCTAAGCTTCAGAAAATTAATCTGAAGATGACAATCTTGAACTTCATCCGTGACGAAGTAGAAAAATAATACATTTAAAGTATTACAATGATTAAAATTTTACTTTCAGAACTTTACGATCAACATTCAGCACACTTGAAAAATTCATTAAAAATTTAAATTTATTAAAAAACTCAACAAGTCGAGAGATAAAAAAATCAATCAAAATCTACCTATCATCTACCGACTTGATTGTATTTCTTGCCATATTTTTCTTTCGCTTATTTTTCAAAGCAGCAATTTTGTCGGCTGTGAGTTTGTCACTGAGATCCCTTACCCCTTCTACATCAGCACTTTTGTTATCTTCTGTTACTGCACCTTTCAACAGATTTTGTATTCGTTGTCTATAAATGACATTTGTTAATAAAAATGAAAGATCCAGAACGAATATTTATTCTGCAATCTCACGTATCATATATACTGTACTACTAAATTTTTAAATTCTTTTAACTTTTATATAATACCAACCGATTTTCTTCACCATCATAACGAGCTTTTTTCACTTCTGGTTCATTTTGATCAATAAGTCGAGAGATAGGAATCGGCGCTGGAATAGGTGCCAATAAGTCTACTGTTTGTGGTGGTTGCTCACGTTCACCTTTCAGGTATGCCAAAAGTTCACGTCTAAATTTAAGAAATTAAAACTTTATGGCAAAATAACTGAATTCGAGCTCAAAAATATTTTTTAGATAAGCAAAATATCGAAACTCTTAATGAATTTATCTGTTGTTCCGGACATAGATTATTTCACTAAATTAATTGAAAATATAATTTAGATATATTTCTCAAAGTAAAATTTCGAGGAGATTTCAAAAGTTGGATTAATAAAAATTTTCGAAATAACTAAAAATAAAAAGCGAAATAAGAATTTAATAAAACAAAGATATGAAAAAAAAATGGAACGGCTTTGGAAAACACTTAAGAACATAGGTGGATTTAAAAAATTTAGCCAGATTCCATGAAAAACTAATTTTTATTTCTTTCATTCTTATTAAAAATGAAAAATGAGGAAGAGAACATACTTATTTTCATGGCAATTTCAAATTAAAGCAAGAAACACACCTATCAGGCCTAGTGACGCATTGTATTCCTTTACCAGAAGCATCCTTGACATAAGCAGTATGCTGCATTTCACGGTTTTCCCACAACAACAACAGTGATTCCAATGTATAATACTCATTTTGTCTGCCATATACCATTAAGTTCGTCTTCACGTCACGTCGATATGCCGCATCACCAAATACATAATAACGCTGATTGCCCTGAAACCGCTAATAAAATTATAATCTCTCACTCGTACTTTCTATGATAAAATCTTTAATATCGAAATCATTACCATTATTACTGCATTCTGCAGTACATACCTCACAGTTTCTTACTGGCAATTCAAACAACCATGCAAATTACATCAAAAGATGAATTGGATATCAGATCACTGAAAAAATTCAACAGCAAAAAAAAAAAGAAACGAACATTTTTGATTTCCCGCATAGTACGTCTGCCAATGGCATATTCATGTAATAATTTCAATGGATCAGCCATTGTGTTAATGTGGATAGAAAACGACCTGGAATGATTTCAACATAAAGAAATAATACAACTAATACAATATAATGAATTGAGCAAAAATGCCTAACAAACGATAGCTACTGAACCCGAAGGCAAATTTCTAGCTGCAGCTAAAACGCGGCTCAACTATGCAACGTTATGCAAATGTAGTCTACATGTAGATAAATATAATTGTTGTTAATTATAAAATGAAGTGAATATGTGATAATTATTTGGAAAAGAATACAGTGAATGAATTATTTAGTCTTTTTTCAGCAAATTGGTAAGTAAATTAGTGTAACTACCTAAATTTAAAGCCATGTTTTTTGATCAATTAATTGAAATCTAAAATTTTGTTACTGTTGATCATTTAACAAAATTAATCCTTTAAATCAATATTTCACTCGTATTACTGATAGTTATCAGTTTAGAAATATATTTACCAACTAATTCTCAAACAATGAAAGCATTTACGATGCATCAGGCATTAAGTCATAATTCCTTTCTATCTCCAAACTTTAATCGCTATATTTATAATCAGAAATACTAGAATTAATTTAAATAACTTAGAATTCTTTTCTTCACCATTACTAAGTGCCATGAAAATTTGCTTTCCTATTCCCCATCACTCACTCTACCAACCAACAGTAATTCGGATCAAGATAATTAATTCCATGCTTCATCCCATCACAAATTCAGATTTACCTATTCTAAATTATAAATCAAATTCCTCCAATTTAATGCTACTAAGACTCTTCCATTTTTCTTATATTTCTCCCGTGGATTGTTCTCAAAAAATACATGAAAAAGCTAGCCTAATTCATTCTTCTATTTTAGATCGCCTTAATATTTTTCCCTAAAATAATTCAACAAATCCAACTATTGTCGAGAAGTTGAGAGATCAGATTTGTCAACTTTTATTACATCTGAAAAATTCAAATGTTTAAGCCAATTTTAATATCATATTACTATAACATAAAATAAATGATAATTACTTTCCGCTGAGGTGTAAACAAGATTAAGTTAATTTTGAAAAAAATAACAATGGACCATAAGAAAGGTATATAAACAGTATTCTAGCTATTATCGAAACAATCATTAATTTTCATTAATCAAAATCTACCATATTTATAGAATTCCTGGTCCTCATACATTCAAAAACCACGATATTTAATATTTCGTTTGAAATCTTTCACCCACTTCAAAATGGACTCAACTGCATCATAATAGATGAATGCTATCATCGCATCCTAATAGTTGGCAGAAAAAAATTAAAAACTGATCTATGCCTAATTTAGTCCATGTATTAATCAACAAATAAGGCGATTGAATGTTATGGAATAAAAGAAGTAAATATCATTAATAATATAAACAAGGAATGATTTATAAATGGAAGCAATTAAAACAGAAAGTGAAAATAACCACGATTTAAAAGGGATATTGAGTGAGCATGTTGTAGCAATGGAAGCAAAAATATCGCAGAACTTTAAGCAAGCTACAATTTATCTCTGAACATTAAATAATAGCCGTAAAGAAGCTATTATTATTGGCTTAAATATAAAAATTTAACGACATTGTAGAAGAACTATGATGTAACTTTGGGAAATAATGAAGAAGAAAATACAATTAAATTTAGTAGTTCTAAATTAGAATAAAGAGCATTGTAAGGAATAATGTCGGGCGAGCAATCCTGACGACATTGCTTTGAAGACATTTATTAACAATATCACACAAAACAAAAATTGTTCGAATACTGTAAGCATTTCTACAATTTCTTCACTTACTGCCACTTTCCTTATGTCGTAAACCACGCTTGAAGAACGAAAATGTTTTACGCTCTGAAGATAAATTGATTACCGACAGAATAAAATTTGGAAGAGCTCCAGCATTTTCTGCATGAAGGAAATGAGTAGACATGTGATTTCAGAGAAATCTACTGACTAATATCTAAAATTCCAATTCAGGACTAGAATAAATAGTTCTTACTAAACAATTTTTGTGGTGGTTGACCGATAAACGGATAGGATTTCAAAGATCTTCAATTTGAGATATTACTCACGAATTATTAATTACTTATAAAGTTATAAAAATACATACTTTTAACGGAATCAGTGTCATCAGTTACCGGCAATGGGACAGATAGAGTAGTTGCTGATGACGATAGATCTGAATGTTTTTCCACCCAGGAAACAAAATCATTATCAGCTTTTATATTCTCAGTATTTCGACGCGATGTTGATGATGCTGTAGAATCTGAATCTAAGTCCAGCATCCGTCTACCGTTCATTTCCTTATCACGATTTAGATATTGTAACTCAGGACCATCCTAGAAAAAATAAAATAAATTCAGCTGAAAACGAGGCGAACATATAACATTTGACTCAAAAAATCAAGGCAATTTATAGGAATCAGAAACTAAAAACGAAGCAAATAATTTGTGTGCGTGAGTAAAAATTCAATTATTTCCGAACAAAAATCTATTCATTCACTGATGAATGGGATCTCAAAGCTTTTCTTAACTGCAAAAGTCCTAAAAAAATTAAAGTTACTTTGATATTATCAGCACGATTTTTGCGTTATCTTAAGAATTTATATTCTCATCAAACTAGTAAGCAATAAAGTGGAAAAATCCAGTAATTTGATTCCAATATAATGTACTTATATTAAAAAGATGCTAGATTATTACTTTTTTAGGTATCAGATACTCATATTTTTCTAATGAAAGTTTTGAACAGCAAACATGATTTCCCTATGACGTATATTTCTTATCATAACATTTCAAATTCAGGAAATTAATACTAACAAGGTTTCCGAAACCGTTTTCATGCTGTGCCAACGATATTGTTGTTGCTATCAATTTATGTGGCTGATTTTGAAGTTCCAATGACATTCCGCCTTCATTGTCTAAATATCATCACTTGCAACCATCATTTTTAAATTAAGAAAAATCAAAATAAGTTAAGTGTTATCTGAAAAAGTAAACTGTTGTTATAGGCGTTAAAGTGATCGAAAGGGTTACTGTCTTTAAGGATTGCTGTAAAAATTATAAACTAATAGATGAAATTAGATTAGGGTACCGCATGTCAGAATAAACTAGTAAAGCTATCCTATTCTCCTATTTGCAATATCTCTCTTCAATCCTGACCAATTCTTTATTTGCATTTGTACTTTCTTTTTTTATGCGGAAATAATATGAGAATTATAATTAATAAATAAAGCGCCAGATTTCCTTCATAATCATTAAAGTTCCTAACCCTGAATACCAAAAATTATAAATAAAACTTACAATGATTACCAGTTATTAAACTAGACTTTTCGTGCAACCTGGGTTCATAGAGCAATGGTGGGAGAGCATTAACTTCTACCGATGAAACCAATTCCGTAGTATGCCGCCTCAAAGTTTCTCCAGGTCGTGGTGGCGGCGAATACATTGGTGGACTTTCATTCTAAACCTTTTAAATTACTTTACTGAAATAAACAATAAGCGAAATTCAAAACCCAATGCACTTAAGCGTCGGAAGTTTTATAAGATATTAAAACATGTCAACTGCATCATTTTCTTTAATTTCAACACATATTTATAAATCCAAATAACTTTTAAAAAAAAAAGTAATTCAAGCAATGCATAACGCAAACTTTCTTGGTGTTTCTCATTCAATTTTTAAAATAAAATATACGTTGGATCTTTTAATGTTTATAATAAAATGGATTCTTTAGTGAACTCAATCACTCTTTTTTCTTTTTTAGTTGCCATTTATTTTCTCATTCTCTTTTCACATTATATTTGAAATATACTTTATTAAAGCTTCGAAGCTGTTGCGCAGGGGTCAAATTTGCATGAAACCTTATTTTCAATACCCATTCCAGCATTTTTTCATCATCGCTACACGCAAATAAATACTCTGATCCATCTTGTATTTTCAGTCTGAAACATGATCATTTTCTTTCGATGATGCTAATAGTATATATCCATATCTACAGAAAACTCACCACACTATTTATTAAACTATTTCATTTTTTCACGGTCACTTAAATAGCTTCACTTCAAGAAAATAGCTTCATTTTTTCAAGAATGAATAGCTTTATTCATTTCAAGAGTTAAATAGCTTCATTTTAAAAGACTTTCAAGTAAACATCTTGAAATTTAAAATCTGAAATTTAAATCTCTTGCTAGAAGAAAAAGAAAAAAACAGAACAAACTAACTAAAAAAAATTACCTAAAAGTATTCTTTTTTTTCATGTACTCAGGACAAGCATCACATTCTGCGTTCAGGATATTGATCGGTGCAGAAGCTGCCGAGTTTTCCAAAAAAGAATCTTCATCTTTAAAAAAGCACAGAAGCTGCCCACAAAGAATTGTATAATATCTTTTCCATGTGCGTATCGTTGCTTTTTTTCCACCGCTCTGAAAAGTACAAAAATACCAAAGAAAAAAGCAACGAACCTACGAAATATTTGAGTTCTTCAAGAAAAAGGAAAGAATAAGTACCGACCAAATCTAAAATGTAGAAAAAAGGGATATAGATTGGACAATGAAAAATGATCATTTTCATGCTCTTTAGAGCCACTAATTAACAATAGAAAGCTTTGCGAATATACTTATAAAAAATTTAAAATTTTTACTTGCAAATCTTGTTTTCGATCGAGATGTCCATGCATATCAATTGGTCCGAAGTCTTCCCGCGTTTTGATTTTTTTCAATGAATTCGATCGCCTTGTAGTAAATTTCGGAGTTCTTCGAGTTGAACCTATCCTTTGCATCGTCGTGATTTCATCAGCTGATAACACAGATTCAGGTGTTTTTGGCATTCTTTCGGCTTCTGCTGATGAACCATCCGAAACGCTCAAAGTTATTTGTCTCGAAGGAATGGTCGGTGCTTCCTGAAACAAATAAAAAAAAAAAATTCTGAATTATATTCTCCATTAAGCATTATGTCCGACACTACCAATTCCACTTCATAATCATAAATTTTCCAAAGATTTTAACAAATTCATAAATAGAATAATATTAAAAAATAATTAAATAACTCTGAAAAATACTTGCGATTCGATGGAGGACGTCCGAATACGTGGGACAGGTTCGGTTCCACGTCGAGGATGCGGCAAAGTATGAGATGCATACACTTCTTCGGTATATGACGGACTTGGTTTCATCAACGACACTTCTTGAGTCATACGTCTTTCGCGTTCCTTTCGACGATCATGCAGTTTATTTTGTTTTTCAAATGTTTTAATACTTTCTTTTCGTATCTCACTTTTTTCCTTTTCTTGAATTCTATAAAAAAGAAAAAATTTTACCTCAAGAAAAGTTAAGTATCGAAAGTGAACAACTTCAAAAACTTAGACATCAGAAAAATTTTTATTAAAACGTGTTACAGGTGAAAGATTCCTTCAAATCTTTTCAAAATTCTAATTTACTGGACTACATGGTGAAAACAATTAACATACCTTTCAGTTTCCTTTTTACACTGTTTAGAATAAGCCTTTTCGAAGAAGAGTTAATCTTTTCAAAGAGTTAAACTTCTCACCTTGAGCTTCTAGTGTGATTAGAAAATCGTCGAAATTCCTAAAATAAAAATTCATCGTTATATAATAAGCTTTACAAAACATGAAATGAATTAGCACCTTCATCAAAAAAGAATTTTGAATTGAGAAAACAAAATAAACCTTATTTTATTATCTGCGTCATCAACATTTTCAACTTTCCTCCAGTCTTCTTTCAACATATCTTCCTTCTCTGTTAACCATGAATCCACGATGTGTGCATCTCGTTTCCACAGTTGCAAGTCCAGATTCTCTTCATATAGGATCAGTCGTTCTTTCCAAATATCTTTTAACAAATCCATGGACGATCCTAGCTGTTTAATCTGAAAAAACAGAATTTGTCCCTACTCTATGAATATAAAAAAATAAAGAATTTAAAGGTCTTATATTTTTCTTAATTTCCTTTCTCTATTTCTTCCTAAGCAGTTTTTTTCTTCGATTATTAGCTGAAGAAATTTAATTATTCATTTAATTATTCGAATAGGCTAGAAAATCTTGATTTACCCCTCTAAGTGTTTTCTATCTTAAAATTCATGTTAATAAAGACTTTAAGTACTAGAAATATCGAACTTTGCCAGATATCTCGAACGAGAGAATATGTTGCGCAGCAATCATACTGCTTCCTTTACGAATAAATTCATCAACAACAGGTTGTCGTCCAGTGATTTCAGCTTGATATTCTGAATGCCTTATCATTAGTGCCTTACATCCTTCCACATCATTTGGAAGTGTTTCACTGCAAAGTGAAATTATCATAACTCATTCAGAGCCTTTAATCAATTAATCAATTTCTCAAAGAATCAACTTCTCTTCTTATCTCTTATAAATATAGAGTTTTCGTCCTCATATTTTAAAGTTCTCATATATTCTGATTCCAAAGCAAGATGAATAAAAAGATAAATTCTCCAAAGTTGTAGAAAAATAATTGGAATAACTGCCTCGTTATAGCATGCTGTAGACGTTTAATCCATGCAATTAAATCACGATGTTCTTGGAAATACGATTGCAAATTTTGCATCTGCTGCAGCTTTTCATAATATTTATTAGATGTGCTCATAACATCTTTCAATTGCTCTTCCATTCCCATCTTGCGCACTACTAGATGTTCCTGTGTATCGGGATACAATGACATCAAACGTTCCGCTTCACGGCTTAAATCGTTGACCTGAGAACATGTTTTCGGTTATAAAAACTTTAATTTCAACTTCATTTTGTTTTAAATTCAAACGCGAATTATAAACCTGTTTCTCAACTGCTGCAACACCACGCATAAATTCATCGTACTTATTCATTAGTCGTTTCAAAGCAGGAAGATCAGATCGCGAAATATCTTCGTCTTCAAGTGCTACCTGGTGCGCTTCTTTTTCCTCCAACCAACCAAGGGTTTCATCAGCATCTTGGTCGAATTTGTGAACCTTAAAAACCAACAATAATAAATTATTACTTCAAATGCACAATTATTATTAGTAGTATTGGCGTATAATATTGGTTTATAAATATTCATTTAAAAGAAGGTATATTTGAAAGGAACATTATATTATAGCAGTAATGGTACCAAACAATATCAAAACAGCCAACAGATTAGACTGAAAACGGATTTATCATTATTACTGTAGTCATTCCTATCCTATAAATTTGTGTAATTTATCTTCTTCCATTACATGTAAATAAAATTTGTCAACGATGGTGTAGAATTTCGGTTTTTCTATACTGCATTAAATTTGCCATGCTGTATCAATGAATTAACATTTAAGAAATTTTAGATGAAACAATCTAATGAAACTTGAAAATGCAAAGAACTCTACTCTGCTACAGATGTCCAAAAGTAATATTAAATCATAAACCTGTATAGCTCCTTGCAAAGCTTGTTGTCGTTCATTAGCTGCTTCATTAACCCGAGACCAAAGATGGTGTAGATCAGTTCCTTTCGCTTTGATAGATACACCAAATGTATGACCACTACGAAGCAATTCTTCCTGAAGGTCCGAAAAGAAATTGAAAAATAACTAACAGTCTCGTATATATTTGGCACAAACTTTTCAAATATTGTTAAAAAACAATTATTGAAATTACCTGAGTTCTTTTTACTGCAGCAATTCTTTCACCAGCTGAAGCTAATTCGCGTACAACTTGATCAAATTCCGTAACCAACTTTTGACATTCAGCCAAGTCGCGTCCTGAAATTGACTTAAATTCTTTTTGGACTAAAAAGAATATAATGATGTTTAATATTTTGGTGCAATATACTGAAATTTTTAAAAATCCTGAGAAATTTTGTAATTCAATACATCTATAGATAAATACGTTTCACAACTGCTACCGTCTTAATATACCAAGAATTACCTACTGGAGACGTCATATGAAAAAAAGACATATTAGGTAGCAATAATGTATCAGCAACCCTAAATATTTTGAAGGTCAGTTGCTCATAATATAAAATTTCAAACACGATTTAATTTCAAATTTCATTGCTTGATTCATACTTACCATAATTTTCTTGCTTAGTAATTTCTAATTTTTCCGAAAGCCATCGATCAAGACCATCAACTTGGCGAACAAATGCATGATATCTTGCCGAATCTACTAACTGTATTTTGCGTCTTGCAATATCATCTTTCAGTTGTTTGTACAGTTCTTCTAATTTGCTTTGTTTCGACGAAAGCTTAAAAACAATAACTACAGCGATAAAAAATAAAGTAAATCTGAATAAAACTTCAGTTAATTCGAACGAAAACTTTAATTTAAAAAATAAAATTCTTCTAGCAAACTGAATTAATTATGCACTCTATATGTTAACTAATCAAACAACTAAAAAATCCCTTTCGTTACCCAATTCTCATAAATATAAAATGTTTCATAAGAAGACAGACAATAAGTAAAACAACAAATTACTCAAAATTTAAAAGAAAACTAACATTCGTGAAATCAAAATGTTTTGCCGCAAGCATTACTTCAGCTTCCTTCCGTAGTCTTTCGATTTCATCGCAGAATTTGTTTATATCATTTTCCAGAGTCTTAAGTCGTCTCAAATGTCCTTCTGCGGCTGTCTGATCTTTACCCATATCACTATTTGCAACTAATGGTACACGTTCACGCATCCACTGTTCTGCTTCATTAGCCTCTGCATAATACTGAAGACAAAATGATTAGCTTCCGCTAGATTCAACAAAAATATTTAAATTAACATTTAAATTTCGAAATCGTTTTTGAAAAATCGCAATTTAATTTGTCTTGATCAACAATTTACCTGTTGACTTCGTAAAGAATCTTCCAATTTTTGTGATCTTTCATTTATGAGCTGTTTTATAGATAATACCAACATCGACAATTCGTCTAGAATTTTCTGTATTTCATTCGATGCAAAATGCCCATTTTTTATCATCTTACGTCCTTTTTCTTCAATTCTTGCTATGGCTTCCTGGAGAAAAAAATTTGCATGAAAACAATCACATTTAATTCGATCAAAAACCTTGTCCTTTTTGTGTTTGGAAAACGAAGAAATCTTAATTCTGATTTCTCGTATGAACTATTTTTAATTTGAACCATTCTTAGACTCTAAGTTTGCTTTTCAAATAGTTGAAATGTTTTAATTTAAATTGCAGAATTAAAACCTAACCCGACGACTAATAATATCAGCCTCAAGATGAGCATGCTTTTTGATAAGTAACTGTACAGCATGTAATGTGTCGCCATAATCTATACTTATAGTCTGTCGTTTTCGATCGCTTAACCATTCAATTTGTTCTTCCGCTTCTGATATCCATCCATAAAATGCCAAAGCATCGTTCAAATTCTCACGGCGAATTATGCAAGGTTTTTTCAATTCATTATATCGCATTTCGAGAGCTGTTGCCATTTCTAATGATTCACTAGCAGTTGCATAACCCTGAAACTACCAAAACTTTCTAATCTTCTGATGATGAGAAAACGATGCAGAAAACATGACGAGCTTATTTTCTAACATTTGATGCGATGTAGTCTGATAGCATATATTTGAAAGGACTCCATTATAATATCAAGTTGCGGATCCTATACTACACACTTCGTTTGTCATTATCAAAACAAAAGAAAAAGTCTCTTTAGTGTTTCGAAATATATAGAGTATTTTCATAATAAATGATCATCTCATAAAAAAAAAAAGAAAACTGTAATTATCAGAACACTTAAGGAATGAACAATAAGGAAGTTACAAAAGAATTAAACGTAGCTTTACCATAATTTCAAAAAAAAATAATAATTGCTTTTTACTGACTTGCTTTTGGAATTCATGTGCTTTAGAAACAATTTCATGGACTGCATCCTTCCTGGATTTGATTTCAGCATCCAAATCGTCCTGCCTTTTGATAAGTGTTTCCACGGAAATATAGTCTTTTCCATGATCTTCACTTGACAAATCGTTTTCTACCCGCTCAAGCCATTTCTCCAGATCTTCAATGCGTCGATTCAATTGATACGCTTCGTTAGCTTCCCATAATCGGCGTTTTTTCATTACTGACTTACTGAAGAAAAGATGGATTACCAAATTATGATTAATCATTATTTTAAAATACTGAAAAAAGTATAAAAAAATATTGAAATATTGAAGAAAAAAAGTTCTGCAGTATATTTGGATGCAGATAATTCATTGTTATACTCATATAAAATTCCGAGTTGTGAACAATTTTTATTTCAGTTATGCTACTCTAAGTTTATACCGAATCGTGCGCAATTTGAAAAGCTGTTAAAAGTGATGAATTAATTATAAAACTGAATACCACCTTCTCAATTCATTCCATCCTTGCTTTACTTCAGCGACTTGTAAATTAATTCGATCGGATGCATAATGTTTGCTAGCAATAAGTTTATCGCCAGCTTCAATCATCGATTTTACTCGACCTTCATTAGCTTCCAACTCAGCATCAAATGTCAAATGCTTTTGAAGTTTGGCTCTATAAAAAAATCACCAATTCAATAATTCTTTTATTAATGACATTTCTCCTGTTTTCTTCTATCGCCCTAACTATAGCACAGGAGTAATAATAATAAAAATAATAGTATAAGAAAAAGAATTTATTCCAAAAATTTCAAATAAGTAATAATATTGTTGAACCTTTTAATGTCAATATGCTTAGCGAACAATAATTACAATATAAAGTGAAAAGAAAATTTTATAATGAGCCAAAATAAATATGCCATTTCACTGCAGTTTTGCTAAGGATGTTGCAGATATATACAACAGACCTATTAATCATTCTGATATTCAAAACTTTCATTGAGGATACTATTCATACATATTCTTCCTATTGATTATATTAATCAGTAATAACTAAAAAAGATTAATATTACATTGCTTAACTGTGGAAGGCTGAAATAAATTATGTAGTTAATATATTAAATAATATTGCTTAACGAAAGAAAACTGGTCCAATCTTTCCGAAACTGTAGTAAAATAATATAGACAAACCTTAGATTTGTTTGATCCAAAAAACTTTCATCATATGCTAACTGAATGTTTGCATTAATCCATGTCATCAGTTCACCACAACTGTCAATAAATTCATGCAATTTGCGTGATTCATTCAACAATTCATGACGTCGTTTGCATGAATCCATGAGCGCTCCATGCCGGGAAAGAACTGCATCGCGACTAAAAGATTCAAAACCATTTTTTTTTGTTCAAATGACATATAAAAGAAAAATTTATTTCAAAACAATTAAAAAAAAACTTTAATCGTAAATCATATTATAGAATTAAAATCCAATAAAAATTTTTTCAAATTCCTGTAATCATGGCTTCATCATCTTCCAACATACATTTTCTCGATTTCACTGCCGTAGTCAGCATCACACATTGCTAATGAATTAGCATCTTTTTTTAGGGCATCGATCTTATCACTCTGAGCAATTAGAGTTTTTTCAAAATCATAGTGTTTTTTGAGTAGTACATCAACGGCAACAACACTCTCGCCCATGTCCGCCTGGAATAAAAACAAATTAAAACGTTTTAAAAATCCTATCTGCGGACTTATCAGAAGTAATTCATGAAACAGATACGATTAGAATAAAATAAACAGGTAATGTATTAAAACGGATTTAAAAACTTCTAGCAGAATTTGGAGCGCATTCACATTCATTTTATGAAAACAGAAAATGTTTTCGAATGGAGTTTCCTTTCACCTGTTTCAGGAATGCCTCTTTGGATGCAAGCCATTGTTCAGCACAACCAGCTTGATCAGCAAACAACTGACGATTTCGAGCTCGACTTAGTGCATTGTTTCGAGCTTCCCATCCCTGACGTAACTGGTGCTCTACATTCTGAAGCCGTTTCAGGGCTCTTTGTATTTCACCTTTATGATCCGACTGTTTAGCAATCAACTTCGAACTCCATTCACGTAATTCTGACATTTCACGCTGAAAAATGAAATTGCAATAAAAATTTTAAAAAGAGCCATATTATTCATCGGAAAAATAAATTATGCATGTTTTGACAAATTTGTTCAACTAGCTATATTAAAATATTTTGAAAAATCAAAAGAATAGATTTGGATTTCCTTTCTTTGCGAAAACACGAATAAACAGAAGAACCTGTCGTCCATCAATTTCGGCGAGCTTCTCAACATGTCTAGCAATTGATGCATCAGCATCCTCTACAGAACGTGGGGTTTCTTGAGCTGTGAATCGACTGAGGGCATCTACTGCCCAGATTTCAGCTTTCCGTGTTGCATCAAGAAATTTATGTAATTCTCCAGATGCCAATAATGACTGTCCTCTGAATATTTTACGAAAATAAAGCATCCATAAAAATAGGTAACTCAATTTCGAGTAAAAAATATTTACTGCTTATTTGAATTGTCCACAAAAACATAAGGAATAACCTGGCAGTCGCTCGTTCAGCTAATTGTTTCCAAGAAATTTCCAGTTTCTGCAGTGATTCGATAACTGTATTGTAGAGTGGAGGTTTCTTGTCGAGAAGTTTTTGGGCTTCAATATCATGCGCCTAAAATGCGAAGTCATTACATACCCGCCTGTTAGTATGCCTGTTCAAAATACCAATTCGGCAAATGAAAAATGAATAATTTAATGTGAAAGATTGAGCAATTTCAATTCAACAAATTATGTGTTTATCAGAAAACCCGGATTCAAATCACTTAATATTGATTCCCATTCCATTTATCTTTAGGTAAATTCTACAATTATTAATAGTAAAATCAGTTGTAAGCTGTAACTTAAGCTTCTCATGAATAACAGTCAATATCCCTTTCGATTGCTTCCTGCTTACGTATCAGTGCTTCGACAGAATGTAAATCTTTCCCAAGATCATCACTTGTAACAGCGGTAAGCTTCTCTTGAATCCTTTCACAAGTGTCGTCAACATCGCGATTGAATGCGTGAACTTCCAGTGCTGAACGGAGTTGAGAACGATAGAAACTTAGCCTAACTTGCACCTGCGTCCAACTAGAACCAAAAAGAATTTAAAAATATTAATTCTTCAATTAAAAAAGCAATTGATCTTATTATTATAAGATCGTCTAGCCGATATTCAGAAATGTTATCAATGCAACAAAATTTAATTCCATAATCTTCTAGTGATTATATTTTTTGCAATTTTTATCATATCCTACTAACCATTTTTTCACAGAAAGGCAATTTAAATCTTTTAAATCAAAAAAAAAAAAAAAAAAATAGAACAACGCTTCATTAATTTTTTAGTTGTTGTTGCACTTCATCCTTTGAAGATCGTCCTTGAGCAATCAGTTTTTGACCCAAAAATTCGCAGATTCAATGGAAGTTTTTCGACACTTGCATCTGCTTGTGACCATCTAATTTTTCCAGTATTGCTTGACAATGTTCCATATCGCGACCCATTTTACCGGCACTGACTAGTAGTTCTTTTCCTAGAATATATCTTATATTGCTTAATTAACTTTTTGTTTCGCACAACTAAAATATAGTGAACGTATCAAATACTAATGCCTTACAAATGTTACTATATTCTTGTACAACTAATTACATTACATCTTAATATTTCGATATGTTAATATTAGAGAATTTCACTTTAACGCTAAGATTACATATTAAACATTTAAATAATTTAACTCTAATATTTAAAGTACAGAAATATATGATTGCATGAAAAAAGCTTATTATTTACGTCTACCTTTATCCACTGCATAACTAACTCTTCAACAAGTTGTTTTAAAATCAAGCAAATTCGAGCTTCCTCCAATGCACTACTTTGGTCACGTGACATGGCTTCTAATTCATTCCATTTATTAAGCATAGAAGCAGTCCTAAAATCCATCCATTTTTTTCAAAAAATAACTGAACTACACTTAGCATGACAAAGATTTAATAAAAAGAAAATTTTCCATTTTCCAAATCAAAAATTGGTCTAGCAAAATGTATAGAGTGAACCTCTTGTTAATGTCATGTGCATCATTAGTAGGTTTGGATGCTAGTGTTCGTGCCCGTATCCTAATTTCTTGAATTCGTGATTCATTTGTTGATAGTTCAGCTTCCATTGCCTGAAAAATATACATATTGTTCAAACTAGGAAGTACTTAAAAATCAAGCTTGAGGTAAGCAAACTTTGAAGCGATAAAATTAAAAAAAATTACAAAGCGCATTATTTATCATATCGTCGATTCGTGTAATTAAAACTTCTATTGGACTTCACTTAACATTGAAAACAGTGAAGTAGTACCATCGTACCAATAATCTCAGAGAACGAAATTATAAAACCTGGTGCTTCTGTAAGCGTTTCATTTTATCTTCGATACTTGTCAACTTTGCTTGTCTATCACTCTCAGCATTTATTCTTTTCTGTTTATCATCAATCCAGCTTTCTATCTCCATCATATCATTATTGAAGCTAGCCAGATCCATTGCATCATCCAGAATATTTTTCCGAACATTCATCTGCACCCGAAGTTGTGCGATAGAAGTTTCCACCTAAACAAAAAATATGCAAAATAAATGACAGACTTTTCACAGAAGAAATTATCTTGGAACAAGAAAATGATCTCAAAAATTTCAGATGTCCCGAAATGCACATTTTCTTTAACCTAGAGATTTACTGAAATTTTATGAAACACACATGTATATGAGTTTATTATTGAATGCTATATCAGTGATAAACTCGTATACTGATCGATTCTTACCTGTTTCATATACTGGTCAATCTTTGAAGACTCAATATGTCTAACAGCAATTAGTTGGTTTGCTGTCTTTTCTAAAGCGATGACGCGATCATCGAGAGTCGCGAGCACCTTTTGAAATGTCTCCACTTTTTTTTGGCTTTCAACTTCTTCCACTGTTCCTCCAACCTCAAGAAATTGATGTTAAAGTAATTATATTTTTAAGCTATTCATTTAATGCTTGATAAAACATACCGTCACATTCAATAAAGAAACATGACTGAATATGAGCAAATTATTATCTGATGTGAAAGCATACAACTCAAATGAAACAGCAATAAATTTTATATCTCAGTTGAAATTAAATTCAGAATACCTGAGCACAACAAAGTGTTGCTTGTCGAGCTGAAATTGTAGCTAGAATTTGTTTTGCCTCTCGCTGGAATGCATGCCATTCACGTATCTGCGATAACCATTCGCGTCGTATGGTCCATTCATCTCGGACATGCTTCAAAGCTTGATCAACCTAAATAACAATGAAAAAATCCATAATTATGATCCATATATTGTTTCATATAGTGACAGGTGTAAAAGAAACTGCAAAAGATGCTATCGAAAAAATTTTTTTTTTATTTTCTGTTAAACAGATGATTTCGTCTTTCACTTTACCTGCTTTAATTTTCCTACAATTTCAGTGCTTGCATAATGGTTTTTTGCTATCATTTGTTCACTACGACTAGTTAATCGAGCAAAATCCGGTTCACGTGCTTCTATTTCAGCCTAAAACTTGGAAATGCAGAAAAGATAAAAATTTTACTCCAGTATGGAATCAAACATCTAAACAACGACATATACGATCACACACTACAAATTTACATGTAATTTTATTAATTTTACTGAAGTAAATTAGAAAAACAAATCGATAGATTAAGAATTCGAATGCTATAAATTTGATAAAATAAACTAATAGAAGTTGCTATCTTATTGTCAAGAACTTTTTTTCTATATAAATAAATACTTTAAACATATAAATAAATGTGCACTCAAAACTACATCAAAATTTATAAACTTGAAACAAGATTCATTTCAGCCATACGAACTACTAATTGGAAAGATTTTCAAAAAAATTTTTACCACCTATCATCTCCCAGACACCCCGAATTTACCTGCAGACGAAGATGCTCTTTCTGCAACCATTCCGCACTTTGCAAATCATGTACTGTTTGCCTACTTTGCATATCTCTTACAATCACTTCTGTCCATGCTATCAAGTCACGTGCCTAAAATTTAAATCATTACCATGTAGCAATTATGTGATAAAGACCGGTTTTCTGAATTTTGAATATTTTCATGTAATTTTGAATAAATTTACCACTTTAAGCACTATATCAAAGTTTTGAAATATGCTTATCTTTTCCGGGTGCTATTATACTATAATAGACAAAGAAGAAAGACGGAATTAATTTGAAGATTATCAATTAGAAATAAAAATTTCGAATTATTAAAAATTAAGAATAGAAGAAGTCTACTACTTAATCAATTTACTATTTGAAAACATTAGCTGGCTAAAACTTTTATTAGTCACTCACGTTGACGTAAAAACGTTGAAAATCGTAAGCAGCTTTCAGCATATCGCGGCGGAAAACGGTTGCGTCTTGCAGATCTTGCCAAGCTTCAGTCAAAGCTGCTTGCTGTGCCGTGATATGTTCCGCATTGCCACCAGGATAAGTAGCCTTCAAACGCGCACTTTCTTCTAATAAATCACGTAGCTGTTGCTCCATAGCTCCAAGCTGATTCTCGAAAGCTTCATGTTTTAACCACAAAGAATGAACTTGCTTGATATCTTTACCAAGTTCTGCTGGAATGGAAGCTTGCTTTTCAGCTATTCGTTCTTGATTCTCAGCTACATCACGATTGAAACGGTGCAATTCTTCCGCTGCTTCTAGCTTCTGGTCTCGACTTTCAATATAATCTAATAGCAAAGACCATACAGACCTAAAGTTTTAAGAAATTCAGTATTACAAGCTACATAATTGCACTTCAGTTTCACGAAGACTCCACTTATATCTAATCTAATGAATTAAAATTTAATATTGAATTAAAAATATGTACGATTTTAAAATTATGGCAAAGAAAAAACATGATTCAACAAACAAATTTATTGGCATTAAGGTTTCAAGATAAAAATCAGTAGTACTGATTCTAATAAATTTTTTTCATTTTATGCGAGCTATTACCATTGAAATCATAATATTGAACTAGAAGTTTATTAAAACAAAAGATAATTAAGAAATAATTCAGAAGTCATCAGCTAGAAAAAACTGAATTATTCCGAAAAAAGATTATCAGTCACCTGAGCTTTTCTTGTCGTTTCAAGATATCACGAGCAAACGGTGGATTGCGTTTCAGCAATGCGTTTGCCGCAGATTCACAATGTACAAATCTTTCACTACCTGTTTTAACGCTTTGCTTGAAATCTTCGAAACGACTTTGTAATTCCTGAAATGTATATGCTATGTTAGCAAAGATCAACACTAAAATGATTAAATAAATTTTTGCTGTTTCAATGTTTCATTATAAATTTCAGATCAACTTCTCTGCTTTTTTGAGAATTCAAGTTGCATCCAAATCATAATTTTTTACATCACATTTTTTACCGTTTTCAAAATATTAAATGAAAATTGAACTTAAATAATATTTTAAACAGATTAGCATCAAAAATTTCGAAAGCCTGAATTCTCTTTCACGAATTTTTACTAACCTTTAAATGCTCATAATCAGTTCCGTAATCTTCACTCATCGCATTAAGTAACTGTTCGTTGATCCATACTTCTAAATCTTGACTTTCTCGTAAATACTGATACAAGTATACCGCATTTTCAAGTTGCTGTCTTCTTTTGTCCGCTAAATTTGAAAGTGTTTCAAAATCTTTTTCCAGTTCCACCTGCCTTGTAACAAATCGTTCATTGTTTGACTGATCTGAATTTTCCAATTCCTTACATTGAATTGCCAATTTCTGAAGCCATTGTCTGTAAAGAGGATGAATATTGAAGAAATCTCAATTAAATGAAAATGGCATTGCTGCTTATAGATCAGTTGAGATTGTTCTGATGTTGAACAAATCTTTCAACAACAAAAGATCTGCATGGATAAGTTAGCATGCGGGAATTGAATGATTCACACAGCTATAATTCATCATTGGTTATCAAAGTTCTTGCTTCTCTTCATTAAATGTCCTTTTCAAGAATATTTCTGCATTTCTCAAACTATTTCAAAAACAAACAAACTCAACAATAAAAAAAAAAATAAATGCAATAATAGATGCAAGTTTAAGACTTACTTATATGTAATCATATCAACTTGTAAAGCTTTATGTTTAGCCAATAATTTCTGCGCTGCATCTTCATCTTGACCGTAATCTTCGGACATTAACGCTCCCCGTTTCTCATTCATCCACGAATCGACCTAAATTTAATTGTTTGGGAAATCTATCGAAAACTTTTAAAACGGTCCATTGAAGTTATTCAATTGAAAATCATCGTATAAATACAGTCCATTACCTCAGCTGCATCAAACATATATTGTTGTTCTTTCAGAGTGCAATCCAGCAAATTCTTCCGCCTTTTCATTAAATTATTCAAATGTGTCAAAGCTTCAGCAAGCTGCAATTAAAAAATCACGTGACTGAAATGAAAAAAACTATATATACGTGAAATTAGAGTACACCACAGAAATAAATTGAACCTCTTCATATTTTGAGCGTATTTGTTCTTGCGCATAATGCTTTTCTTTGATAAGAATGCTACCACGATTCAATGTCTCCTTAATATGAGGCAGTCGCGATGCCACTTCTGTCTATAAATTTGAAAATAATTTTAATAAAAACATTCTGAGGAAAAATAACTTCACTAGAAAAGTAGTCCGTGGAAAACATAGGGAAAGAATAGGAGCATAAGAAAACACAACGAAAAAAAAAAGAAGTGTTCCAAAAAATTATTTATTGAAAAACAAATTGTGAAACAACATTGCAATGACTGACCTAATCGTATTATTTAAACATTCACTCAAATCTCCACTCATAAAAGAGAAATCATCGATAGTCTAATTTACTTTTCGAGATGTAAAACAACGTAAAATGGAATTAAATTATTGCATTGAGTACATCTGTAATTACATGAATTCTCGGATTAAAGAAACTTTGTATTAGAAACCAAAAATGGATTTTTTCGAGTATAAAAGCAAACCACTAAATAACTTTATTAATGTTGCAGATACATCTGGAAATAGGACTAACCTCCAGCTGTTCATACTTTTTTTGCATGTTGGTGGCTTCCGTAAGAGAGCGACTAGTTTCTTTAGATGATGCAATCGGAACCTTCTCCGAAATCCAGTGCATTTCACAGTCTATATCAAACGATAATTGATGCCATTTCAAACTTTCTTCCAATGCCGTTCGTCGATCTTTGGCTGGTTTCTGCAGTGATTCAAATCTGAAAATTTTCGCTATCATAATCAAATCATATAATTTCTGGATTTTTATAATTACTCCGAAACAATTACTGGGAGTCTAATTCTGAATCAAAAATCGAAACATATGACTTGAAATTTTTGTTATGTTTAAAGCTTAGAATGAAAACGATTAAAGCTTAGAACAAAACCCTTGAATTTATAAAATCGCAGATGAGCAAGAATTCCGAATCAACCTTTCAGCTAATTTTTGTACAGCCTTCTTGATGGTGACTGAATCGAAGTGTCCCTGCTGCATCATAATATTTGCTTTTTCTGTGATTTCAAAAACTCTTTTCTCGAAAACAACCATTTCTTTTTCCAAAATAACGTGTTTATGGATGAGTTCCTTCACGCCACGCAAATCAGATCCTAAATCTTTCGAATTCAGAGATGTTCGTATTTCGTCCAACTTCAAATGGGCATCATCCAGAGCACTGTTCAATCCTTTCTGATCTTCCGCTTGTCTCAAGCATTCCCCTTTAACGTTCGCTGCACGTAAAAGATCAACCCATTCTGCATTTACACTACCTAACAACTTTTGAATAGATTTCGATTCATAGTGCCGCGCTGCTATAAACGCATTTCCTTCCTAAAACAAAAAAAAAAAAAAGAAAAATAATAAATGAAAGATAAATGAAACTGTGAAGAAAAAAAATAAGTCAAGTAACATTGCTTCACCAAATTCACCTTTAGATTTCATAAAAATATAAGCGTCGAAAGAAATGACCAATTCTCATCTATCCTACTAATTCAATATTCAATATGTTGTTTATACACATTTTAAAGTTATTTCAAATTAGTCAAGCTGACAGTCTTTCGTTTTCTCAGATTTAGCAACATCAATACGACGCCATAATAACTTCAATAAAGTTTCCCGTCTCAAAAAACCGAAAGTCGTTTACACATTGACATTGGTGATTGATAATTTTATGATATTAATATGAAGTTCAGACTTACAGCATTTAGTTCATCCAAACGTGCAGCATTTGCTTTCAGTTCCGCTTCAAATGCTTTGTGCTTCAGTAATTTCATATTAATAGATGCAATGTCCCGGTAAGAATCATCGTTTGCAATCTTCTTCTTTTCAGCTATCCACTGCAATAACTCTTGAATATTTCGGCGTAAACTTTGATATTGAAGTGATGCTTCCAGTTGTATACGCCGCTTCGCCGCTGCTTGATGGACTAACGATCGACGAGCCAAAACATCATCACGCCGCTAAAATTCTGAGAAAACTGATTCGCTACAATAAACTGTAATTTCGCTTTTAAATCAACAAAAAAATCAATCATCATATGAATGAATAAGTAAAATAAACAACTATGAGTGCAACAATGATAATACTGAACAATGTGTTAATTATGCTACTCTATTTATTTATATCGACTCAAATAATTGATTATATACATATTTTTAGAAGCATAACTATAGATGGTTTTTAACTTGGTTTGCAAACTGAAGCAAATTAATCAAACTAATAAACTCATGAATTTTAAACAGAAACTGAAGTGTGCAGAATCATCAGCTTGTGTTTTGAGAGAACCTTTCTGATGAAATCTGCTTCACTGTGTTTCGCTTGGATCAACTGATCAGCGCCCTTTGCGAAAACTTTTAGTCGATCTTCTTGAGCACGCAGTTTTGCTTCGAAGTCTGAATGACGTTTCAACAAATTTTCAGCTGTTTCTACTGAATCCTGAATTTATTTACAAACAAAGTTTTATAATGCAAGGAAAAACCACTACATATTCTTATAAAGGATAAACGAAGCTCATAAAAATAAAAAGGAATTGCTAAATAAACTATAGTCCTAAAATTTCAGTATCCAAATAAATAATGCCGATCTTGAAAACTTTCAGAAATGTGACAAAATTGTACCCCAAGATTGGAAAGTTCCAAAAAAGCTTCATGTCCTTTTGTCGCCGCGTCAATTCTTTCTGCTTCCGTGTTAAGCAATTGCAAGTTCAAGAGTTCTTTCAACCACCGTTCCTTTTCCTTCCATAAAGTATTGAGTGTCTGTTGTTCAGTGTCTAATTTTTTCAAATTTCCTTTCACCTGAAAGATATTTATAATATATTAACACTCTGAAATAGATCCTATTGAAGTCAATTGTTATCCATGGTCGAACTTAAAATTTCAAATTCATATTTTAATATTGTGTTTCTTCATAATATTTATAAATAACTACTTATAATAAAATAGCAACGATTTTATCAACAGATTTCTACTAGTTTATTAAATAGCTTTCCCACTGATCTCAAAATAAGAATTCGAAATCATTCAAACCCGTCCTCTTACACTTAAATTTTCAAAACCGACAGACAAACATCGTTAAGTGCTGGATTTTTTTGCAACAAGCGTCGTCCAAGATCGCGCACATAATCGAATTCGTATTTCTTGCCAGTTATATCATCGTTAAGATCATAATGCTTCTTCAGCAATTCTTCAGCTGATGAAACATCTATTGGCCGAGTATTATCAACAAGAGCTAATTTTGTTTTGTCAATCCATGTTTGCAAATTTCTAAAAATAAGCATTGATCGAGTAGTGAAATTTTACACGTACTTCAAAAAAAAATGATTTAACAACCTACTGCAATGCCAACGGTAATGAAAGTCTAAAAAGTCTTCGGAGCTTCAAATAAGGAGCTATTATAAATTAAATGTTGAATAATTCCAAAAAATTCCATCTGCGTAAATTCATATTCCGAGCAGATATCATTTTTTAATGTATTAAAAAAAAAAAGAAAAAAAGAATGTTTCAACAACAAAACATACTTCACAGCACCATCGAACATTTGATGCCCTTGGGTCTGTTCAGCTTCTTCAATACGTGCAGCTGATTTTTGCCGAAGTTCATCATGCATTAAAACTAATTCCTTAATAATCTTTTCAATTCTAGTAGCCTCTTCAGGATGTTCTTTCTTTACCTAGAAACATTTATTAATTTACTCAGAATTTTTAACCCATTTTTCTTGAAAAATTCTAAATTATTGAAACTATGAAAATAGTGAATTGTGAATCTTTTAAAAATTTTTGCATAAAGGACCATATTATTTCAAAGAATTTATACAATAAACCTCATTTGCAAGCTGCTGCAGAAAACGAATCTTCTCCTCCAATGGTTTAAGGTCCTTTCCCAAATTTTGATAACGCTTTTGTATTGCCTGAACAGCTTTCGGATCATTCATGTCAACCTTATGTTCAAGTAAATCAAATTTATCTTGCATCCATGATCGCGCATCTTCGCATGTTTCGTTAAATGCTGCAACTCTTTCGGCCGCTTCCTGAAATAATTATATATGAAATGGTGCCAAATAAGAATAGCATGTTAAAGAATGTTGGTTTCTTTACTTTGATTTCTACAGAAAATTCCTTGACTCAGTGCTTTGACATATGAGCTTTTATATCCACTCAGTATTTAATTCAACATTATGCACTCATGAGGAATGGTAAGTTCTACTAACAGTAATTTCATCAGTGCATGAAATCTAAGAAACATTTCAAACTTACATCAACTGTTGATGAAGTTCTGTTGATCTCAAATTTTTATTCCCGACATCTCAACATAAAATTGAAAAATTCTCGCATGATTTTAAACTGACTCATCAGAAATCACTTTTAACTTACAAGTTGACGTTGTTTTATCTTTAAAAGATCCCGTATTTTATTCCAAAGCAAATTCGTCGCATCTTGACGTTTTCGAATTTCATCACTATGACTATGACCTTCATTAACTAATTCTTCGGCAACACTATTAATTCGTTCTATCTGCATTTTACCATTCGCATTGATTTCATTTTCAAGTTTCTAAAAAAAAAAAATTTCAAGGCAATTAGTTTTTAATTTAAACAAAATCTAAGCTCATATAATCTAGTTAGCTTCTCATATCATCTATTTGTACTCTTAATTTGTTTCAAACTAAATGAATACGGAAGACTTGCAAAACTTTTTTCGAGATAGCAATTTAATATACTAAACGAATTTATGTAGCAGTGTAAAAGTGCAATATTTACTGAATTATATGCATTAATTTATATCTTTGATACTCAAGTTTTAACTCAAATATTAAATTGCTTGACATAAACCTATGATATCAGGATTTTTCCACAACTTACATTAAATTTCTTCCGCAAAGCCTTAACATTATCTGACATAGTATTGTCGGCAAGAGCTGTTTTCGTCTCCTTTGTCCAAGTTTCAAATTGGTCACATTCACGTAAAAATTTGTATAGCTTAATTACATCATTAAGAAGCCGTCGACGCTCCTAAAATTCATGAAATTCCATAACAAATTTGGACGAATCAATAAAGAAACAAAAATCCAAAATAATTAATTGCTATATATTATAACTCTGTAAGTATCTATGCAGTAAAAACTGCTTCTTCACCTCAGCTAAATTATTCAGATTCCGATAACCACCACTTATGGCATCCTGACGCTGCATAATTGCATTCCTGGAACCTTGTGATTCGCGTTCCGTCTTACGGGTAGTTATTGTTTGCGCAACCGTTACTGTTTCACCTTCCACAACTTTACAATAATTTGCGGGTACATAACCTTCGATTCCATCTTGTTTCAGAACACGCCACCAATCGCTGTTTGATTTTTCGATTAATGCTAATATCTTAAAATACAAAACCTTAAATTCAAAGCTTTCTTCCTTCGGCAAGGAAGTTATTCTTTAGTGAAACTCTATTTATATTTCGACTTTCCAAATAAAAATAAAACGCTTCATTTGAAACCTTGTCAAACAATGCACCAAATCTTGGAATCAAGTTTAAATTTAGGGAAACTTTGATAGTAAACATAAAATCATTTAGTAATTCCTTTTTATCATTTAAAAACGAAAAAATTTGAAAAACTTTAAAGGTAATCTAAAATTCATAATTTAAAAAAATCAGAGAAACTTAATTAAAAAGAGAGAATAATTTAACAAAGTAAATGATAAAAATCAACACTGTTTCATCATTTATTAACCTGACACCGGTCCAAACATTTTCCAACAATCAAATGAATAACCGAAAAACAAACTATTTAATCTAAGATTATCAAATTTAGATAAATACCTCAATAAAACAAAAATACTCTAAAACAGAAAAAAAGCATTAGTACTAACCTCATCTTTTTTAACTTCAATATTATTTCCAGAGTAAGCATACAGCATTTTTACTTGCGGAACAATAAGTTCTTCTGTGTCTTCTTCGATACGCACAACAGCACCAGCAATGAATTCTGTGTTTGCTAGCTCTCTTGCCATTTCTTCTAGTCTTATTATATCAGTTCGATAGGCTTGAATTTCTTCTTCCAAGCGTAAATGTCTTCAATTAAAAATACTAAATGCTTAATAAAAGATAATGGCAATGATAAAAAATAAAACAATGAAACAGGAATTTTTTATAAAAATGAAATTGAAAAAAAATGAATGAGCTTCAAATAATAAATTTATCATGAGAAAAATCCAATTACCTCAATAACAGACTTTCTGATGCTTGTTCATCACGCCCATAATCACTACTCTTGACAAGTGGCATTTTTTCGCGAATCCAACTTTCTGCTTCATTTGCATCCTGGAAATACTGATGAGCCTGTTCAGCTTCACGTAACCACCTTCCAACTGCTTCAACTACCTAAAAACTATATGTACATGAAAGGGTATAATAAATATGGTATCGAATATGCATACTAAAGTTTTAGTTTTTTCTGTTTGAATCTAAGGCTTTCAATTTCATGCATTTTGCAATGTATGCTTATAAACACTCATAAATACATATCATCGATCATATGTAAAATAGTAAATTCCGGAAATATCTAGGATATTTCAAATAACCGAAAATTTAAAAATTTCACTCAATTTTCTCAGTTGCTCCCATTTAGCGTGCAAATTGTAAATTCTTGTTTGGATATCCTCTTTATTTTGTCCCACTGCCACCAGTCGTTCACCAGCTGCGATCACTCCTTTTGCTCTATGCCAATGTCCTTCCATTTCGGTTTCCAAATTCTGTAGTTGAGGAGAAACTATTTCAAGGATTTTGCAGTAAGAGGAAAATTACTGAAGAGTTATAGAACAAATAAAATTTTGATTGGCAATATCAAAATATTAACTTTAAAAATACGTCTTAATTGAGCAGTGGCTGAAAGATCTCTGTTTTTGAGAAGCGAAATGCACAAATCTTCTTTTTCCTGTAACCAACTTATTTCTTCTTCATCATCTTGGATAAAACGATACAGATCACGAGCACGATATAGGATTACTCTGCGTTGTTGGCATAACTGTACGATACTATAAATATAAACAAATATAAGCGTGAATTAAATTATGTTTTGAGAGTCTCTTGGTAAAAGGAATACCATTCTAATACTTAAATGCAGTGTGTTTTCAAAATATAAAGATTAAAACTATCAAAATTTACATATCACAAATTACTTCATTTCAGAATTTTAGAGAATATACCTTTCATAAAGACCGCTCACAACGTCCAATTTTCTTTGCAATACATCATACTGTTCTCCTTTTCCCCGAATATAATCTAATGCTTGCAATGTCACATTTTTCAACAATTCTCCTTGCGAATTAAGTTGCGCTTCGAGAATTTCATGCTTGCCAAGCAAATCTTCGACTCCCAACAAATGTTTCCCAACATCCCGACTTCGAAATTGAGGCTAAGAATACAATTAATATAAAGGACAGATTTAAACAAAGAATAATTAATTATAGTACCACCAAAACGCTCGTTGCAAGAATAACAAAGAAATATATGTATAAAAAAAATAATAACAAAGGAAAATATTAGTCAACACAAAAAATTTTATTTTGAACAGAAGGATAAAAATAATTTAATTAAGTTCAATAATAGGGAGAACCCTTTTACACTGAGACTTCCAAAGTAATAATCATGCAACTAACAGATGATTTTTGCAAATGAATCTCACCTCCAATGCACGTATCTCTGAAGAAAGTGTATCTATATCCCGAAGCAATCCCATCAGATCGCTTAATGACAAAAGTGCACGACGTCGTGCCTCTAACGATGTTAGTAGTTGCGACCATTTATCTAAAAGCTCACGTTCACGAATTCGGATTTTATCGCTATCATGATAATTTTCCTTTGATAACTCCGTAGCCATAAACGATAGTGATCTGAACCGATTTTCCTGAAATAGCGCAATATCAATATTTAGAGTTCGCCCTTTCTTTAAAATTTATTTCATTTTTTTAATTTTATTTTTTTAGTCAACCTCTAAAGTTTGAAGTTTAAACCATAATAACTGCAACAGCATAAATACAAGAACGAACTCTAGGCAAGATATCGGCAGCAATAGCTTGCTGTTTTTTCATTGAAGCTTCAACTTGAGCAACATTTCTACCCAAATCAAAATCTTGCAAAACAGAACTCATCTCACGTAACCAAGTATCTCGTAATCCCGCTTTGCGTTCAAATTTTTGCGCCATAAGTTCCAATCTTTCCTGTCTAAAAATTTTGCATATTTGTCACACTGATTAGTTATAAGCAACAATTAAATCTTTTAAATGATTTCAGCTTTTTGTTAAAAGTTCACTTTGAAAAATAAGCTTTTTAGTTTCAAATCTTCTAGTAATTTTCCCTGGAAATCTCAGGTGAAAGTAAACATTAAACACACCGACTTTTGTTTAAATTTCAATGTTTGTTTTTATAAGAAGGCTAGAAATTCAGAAAAAAGAAAAAAAAATCAGCCTTCGTAATTCCGCCATAAGGGCTAGCTGCCTATCATTTTCGGAATGATCCAAAAGTGCCCAAGCTGATTCAATATCATGCAATAAACAGGCCTGAAACACAATAACTAGTAAGCTAACAAATATATCAAATTTTCTAACGAAACATATTCTTCAAATTTTTTTGTTAACTTTAATAATGAGTGAGCCCATTTCATAAATTATTATATACTTAAAAATACCCGCTGCTGGAACATATGGTTTCCTTCCCATAGCTTTCCTCTTCGTTTGTATTGTGAAAAACAAAGCTTCCAATTCTCCTTTTTCTTTGTATCTAAAATACTCATGTACTAAAAGCAATACTGAAGACAACATAAAGAAATCACTGTTTATAGTTTCTCCAGGCAGAATCTAAAAATTTGAACTTAAAATCATCTCGACATCAAAAACTGGACTATAATATAATTCTATGAAAATCTTCAAGAAAAACATTATAAATCAATATCATGATATAAAGTCCACTAAAAATAAATGTATACTTCGGTGGTTTTTCCATTGTGCGATAGTTTTTAAATGCCAATAATTCATCCTGGATTCCTTTCAATGAATTTGGGAATCTCCGATCGTTTAGCATTGCAATGGTTTGCTGTATCCAAAGAAGCAACTCTGAGCACAGTGTTTCGTAATCTTCTTGAAGTTGATCAGATGACATTAGGCTACCGACAATCTATAAAATACATTAGGCTATAAAATTCTATTACTAATAAACCGGAAATGTGAACTAATATTATATAAAGAATAAGAAAAGATATAGTAGTAAGCTTTATTTCACCGTGTTTATCTCACGAAGGTAATAGTTTTTTCATGAATTTGTATTTATATTGCAAAATACACATTATACAGAGGAACGACAAAAAAATTTAAACTCCAACCGAATAAAGTAATAGAGTTAATCTGGAAAGCTTAAACTGAAATTAGAACTCATGACTAAACATAAAGTTATCTGAATTGATACTCAAAATGTAACAAAGCTGGATTAAATATTCAACTGAATGATATATTATTACTCACCTTAGCAACTCTTCTTGCACCAGTCATTTCTGTTTTTTGTTTTGCAAAATGGTGATAATAGAGTGAAACATAAGTAATGATAGATTTCTCATCTGGATGAGTAACATTAATATCCTCAGCATCCAGTAGACGAGCAATATCTAACTTTTTCTCTGCTACATCGAAAGCATTATTCAAATTTCCAATTGCATCCTGCGGTGATAAACTCTCGTAATTAATCAAATCTGGCCTTAAATTATAATTATTAGTTGGAAAAAAATGCTTTAAATGAGAGCATAAAAATAATATGGCAATGGTTCAATTGTACATTCATAAAAAATGAATATGTAACAGAAAACATAAAAAAGAGGTTGCTAGGAAAAAAATTGGAAAAATCATCAACTTAAATAGTGCTTTTATTTAATTCTTCTAACGAAACCAAGAAATATGAAACTTCTCGAACCTATGAGCATGAATCAGTGCGTTAAACGCTAGACCGTTACGCCATGAAGTAGTGAAATTCTCTACTTTAGAATTTGCATAACCAGCTGTTTTCCTCTGACACCATAACAGCAATGCATCCTTTGCATGCTTTCTTTCACCGGATTCTTCGTCCATCTGAAATTCAACGCTTCGATATATGGAAATTGATCAATTTCGAAAATCTTTTGAAATTAATAAAACATAAGAATTAATATTATATCTCAATAATTTAAAAGATTTATTTTTTTGTTGAGAATTAATATAATTCATCGTCTATAAATTTCAAATCTCATGTATAACAATTAGGAAACAATCATTAATTTACCGGAATTGAAATTGTATCAATCTGGAAACGAAGAATTATCGTCCAAATAAGACCCAGAATAAGCCGTTCATTTCGACCAAAATGTCTTCCGCACCAATGTTTTCGAGCTGTAAATAATTGATTTTAAGATTTTAAACAGTAGTTTAATTTCATCGAAATCAAATACTTTCAGAATTTCGCCTTTGTTCTTTTGTCTACTTTTAATAACTAATTTCAAAATCTTTTAATTTTACTGACTTTAGCAATGGTGATTATTCGTTAGCACTAATTATCCAGAACATAATAATTTAGTTGATTTTCACAATACTATGAATAAGAAAAAGACATATTAACTTGCCATTTCAAGGAATATTTTTTCGACACGACAAATAATTTCAAAAAGATTAGCATGAAATTAAAAACGAACGAAGCAAAAATAAAGATGAAATTGTTTCTTTTTTAATTACGGTTTTTCATTTTAATAACGAAAAAACAATTATACTCTTTTCTACACATATGCGAATGGGATAAAAACAGATAAGAAGGGTGAATGAGCAGATAAAAAACTACAAATGAGCTGGAAATTTTTCATCAATGAATAATAGATGTTCGACAGAGATCTAAACTTTCAAATGGACAAAAAAAGAATACTGGATTCTGAAGATGCTAATAATGTTTCATTCTGAAACAGTGATAACACAGCATAGCAATAATAAATGATACTACTCCAATTATTGTTTCGCATGATTAGATAAGAATCATGTCATGTATTAACAAATGTGGTGATCATGCATGAAAAGATTTTTGATTTCAATGACGAGAGAAGACCAAAATACCTAGGTGTATAAATATTTGCATCACCATAATTAGACTCATACAATAAATCATCTTCGACTAAAGAAATGAAAATTTTCAAAATTGATAGTAATGTCTTAAAATTCAACCTGAATTCGTTTTTTCTTCAAGAAATCGAGTGTTTTATTAAGATTTTCAATTTTTTGCACTCTCATTCGACCTCGATTTGGTTTACCAAGCTTTTCGCCTGAGATAATTTCCAACAATTTCATTAACAAAACTCCGTCTCCAAGATCTATGAATAAATCGGCAATTTCCAATCGTGCCTGCAAATAATCATTATCACACCAACACTGTTTGAAAATATTATTGCTATTCCTATTAATACCAGCATTATCAACACTACTGATATTAGTTTATGATTATTACTCGGTCCTTACTATATGATTTCAGTACAGAGAGTTTTATAAGCAGAAAAAGCATTTCTACGGTGAAAAATTTTAAAAACTCACCAGTAATTTTTTAATCATAATTTCGATATTGAATCTAAATATATTTCTTATCGACATAAGCAGAATAATTAATTCCAGCATTTAGGCAAGTATGAAAATAAATGTGCGGAACAGTAAGAATGATTTTATTTCGAGACAAGGAAGAATATGAAAAACTTGGAGCTAATACTGTTTATTTATTGATTCTTTAAGATAGATTAGATTGTTTAATAGCAGTGCATTAGCAGCAATTCATGGGTACGTATTTGATTTTGATTAATTCTATAACTCTCGTGACCATATACAATTCTGATTTCAGTTTCTAAATATTAATCTTATGATGCTTCAGAAATTCTTCGAATCACTATTATGATACTAGGAAAGAAGTTGTAAGTTTCTAATCTTCAGCGGGAACCAATTTCTTTCATGAAAATAACAGTAGATGTCAGTAAAATATAATGTTATTTTATCCATGTGGTTTTCTTAATTTCGCAGTTGGCAGCTTAATTGTTTTCGTTTTCGTAAGAAGCGAAGTTAATGAACTCAAAAACAGATAGAAAAATAATGCGGATAAATTTACTATAAATATATTTTCAATTTAGATTTGGAAAAATCATTTTTTTAGTACAGTTAAATACAAATTTTACTAACAATATTGTAGGAATAGAAAAGAATTGCCCTTTAATTCTAAACCAACAGAACTTCTGGAACGACTGAATAGATATTTGATTTCGGGATTAAACAAAATGAAAATTTCGTAAGAACAGATTAAAAAATGTGAAAAAGCTATTTTAATAGTTATTTTAGGTTGGAAAGACAAGTCCACGATAGAAAATATACGAGATTTTTTGTTCAAATATATATATCACAGATGTATATATATATATATATATTGATCAATTAATAAGTATTGTCGTATAAACATAATAGTACTTATTTGATCAAGATCTTGAATCTTCACAATGAAGTTTCCATAATTAGTTGATACTAATTAATAATTCAATTAAATAATTCAAAAAATCCAAAGAATGTCTTTCTAATCCAAAATTTATAATTTTCATTCAGAATTGGAAATCAAAACAAGTATGAGTGCTAAAAAAAATTATCTAAACAGTATCAATCACAAAATCAAAAAGGAATCATAATATATTGAATTACCACTAATTATTCATAGAAAATCCGCAGCGATTAAACCTTATCAAGGCATAAAAATTCATTAAAATTTCATATTTCGATTACTTAATGTTAATGTATTTCATATAAATGAATTTTTCCTAAAATCGTAGTAGTATAGCATAAAAAAGATAACTGGGAAACTGAAAAGTTAGAAAATTTAAATACAACATAAAAGAAAACAATCAGAAACAGACTTTTATTTATGAAAAATTTTTTGAAAACATGAAACTTACTCTATTCAGGAATGAATTACACCATTTCGTGAATGTCTTTTTTTGAATATGTACTCGTTCATCCTGCAACTGTTTGATACGATTCCGCTCGAATGATAATGTTGGATCACTGAATTCATCATATTCATCTGGTAGAAACTGTGATTGACTTTTTTCAAATCTATTTTTGTTCACTCGTGGAACTTGAACCTACAAAAAATATTTTGAAGAAATAAATGCTGCGTTATATTAATTAGCAAATATAGACTACAAATGATGATTAGTTCAGTCCAGTTGAAAGATCTTTCGAAAAAATACGTATACAGTAATAATATTAAATTATGTACTGTTTATTTCTCCATTAGCGACAACTGATAAAAAGAAACATATAACTGAAAAGAGAAACTTACTTGTATTTCATATTTCGGCATTTTTTTCTCTGATTCAAACGATGAATAGATTTGTTCAGAAGAGTTCGTATTGCACCATACGTTATCTTTTGATTGTGACGAATAGAAAGAAGCTGACCACATTTAATACAAATTTAGTCTTTTTCGATTAAAATAAAAGAACTGCGAAATAAGCGAATCGTTTGTGAATTATTAACGAAATAGGAAATTAAAAAATGTAAACTAATTAAAGTTCCAAGGAATGTTCTGGTCGGAACTGATTTTGCATTTATTGTGCATAGATGAATCGATGAATTAGTTAATGGGTACAGTTACGGACGTACAGAAGAATGAATGACTATAATGTGACAATCAAAGCCACGAGGCAAGAAATACCGAAAAAGGGCAAAATCCATGTAGATGAGGTCAAGGTCTTCATAAAGCCTGCACTTCATATAAATTGGTAATGCATAAATAGACACATACACACATACACACATATATATATATATCAATATATGTAATACATATATTGATATAAACAATTCTTTAAATAACATAGCAAAGTCCATCGTTCGAAAGAAATTCCTTTCGCCTCAATGACAGACACATAATCGTATATTATTATTATTAAATGCATCAGTGAATTGGTATCATTCAATGGTCGAAAATTGCAATCTAAATTGTGCGCAATTGACCATTTTACCGATTAAAGATTTATTTGTAACAATATTTTGGAGGCTTTTTAACTACGACAAGGTGACAAATAATTAATTACCTCGCAATATATAAATTGTAATTATCAGCATACTTTGAAAATCAAACATTCTTAACATCCTATGCAAGTCTTTCGGTACATATTGGTTATTTGTAGAGAAAATAGAGGAATATATTCGGCAATGAATTTCAAACTTCAATCAATAAAACTATTCTTAAATTTCATATATTTTGCTAAGATTTTAAAGTTTTGAAATTATGTTATTGTTACTGTTAAAATATTTTCATTAATGATGCACTGTCTAATTTATAATATTGATTAAATTCATCTAAAAGTTACGACCGATCCAAAACAAACGATGACAGTATATGAAGGTTCTTCGACTTGAAGTGTGTTACACTGATTATAGAAAGACTTCATATTATTCAAAGAAATAATTATACGTTATGACCTTAACTCCTTATTAATTCTATACCATTTTTAGTTATTCTTATTTCGTAAAATGAGAGAATTTCGAATTTTTTTATTTTGTACTTCCCATATCTAAACGATCCAAAATTCTTTGCACAGTGTTTATAAATATTTGAAACTTTATTAAATGAAATAACACCTTGTTGGAAATTTATTGTTTTTATCCTCCCTTTTACTGTCTGTGATTTACAATAATTTGACCGTTTGAAAGTTATAAAATTTTGAAATAATAAACATCTATGCAAAAATAAAAACATATTAACCAATTATATAATATGCAAATTTCCCAAATCTTTCAAAGTGAAATAAATAAATTACTTAATACATTACTAACTTTCAGATATAACAAAAGCAGTATAATGAATAATATTAAGCAATAAAAGAATACTGCATTTTAAATATTTTTTGTAAAACGCTAAATGAAATTATGTATTCTTGCAGCAGACGGAACTAGAAATTGACAGAATGAATGATAGCCATGCTAGGCTAATTTCATAAATTGATCTCTTCTAATATAAGATTAATAGGTCAATTGATATCATTCGAGCATCTCTCCTCCCAGGACTAACAAGTCAACTAATATTTTTCGAGCATCTTTCTTTGAAAGAGTAAAGGTCAACGCTTATAGCATTTAGGCATCTCTCCTTCAAATCTGAATTAGTTCTTTTTTCAATTTTCTTTACATTTTCATATGTATAGCTATATTTAGATATTTAACTAGTATTTAAAAATCAAATATTTAGTAGAGATGATGATCTCATTGAAAGTAATCATCCATTTAGTAAGATAGGAAATGTAACAAACAACTGCAATGCAAGCTAACAACCATTCTGCATTAATGGCTCTTATAATACTAGAATTTTGCAAGTGTAGCTTGCAGAACTAGAGGAGACATCATATACATATCGATCACTCTAGTTTCAATCTAATCATCCAAGTTGAAATAAGTGTTTCAACATATTTGAACATAAATCAGCGAATGAATAGACAAGAACTACACTACAATTATGTGGGGTGGAGATGATAATTGCAATTGCTTTGTATCCTTATTTCAAATTTCAACATTTGCATAATATGAAATCCCTCATTCAATTTCTCTCTATGTGATAGGAATAAGAATTTTGAAATATATCATAGCTCTTCAAAAGATAATAATATGTTCACAACTTTTCCCATCTGGTTATATCAGCTGCAAAAGAACAAATGGGTAAATTGTAAACAACTTCATAATAGAATACTCCTAAAATTAACTGAAAAATAAATAATTATGAGACTATAGAGATGATATTTGTTTATAGTAGATAAATGAGAAAATTTTAAATCAAATTCTCGAAAAGAACTATCGAATAACGATAATCCTTACATTGAGAAATGCAAAATATAAATACCAGCACAAAACACTGCTTATTCATTGAAGATTATGTAGAAGTGACCCCGATAAACACCCTGATTCTAGTGAGAAATGATATGTTTTAGCTTAATGCTTATATTTAGAAAGAAAGTATTACAAAGACGTAAATAAAATTTACTTCAAATATTCCGAAATGTCAAAATTGAACTGAGAAATGCAATTAAATAGAGGTACTTCTAAAATTTGCCAAAGATTCTAGGGATTTTTCATCATTAGTACAAAAATCTACCACTATTGCTACACATCAACATTGTGCTTATCCAATCCTTGGACGAACGATAAAATGACCTGATATCAGCTATTCATCTGATCATTATACAAATAGTTTACAATTTGAGCTCTATTCTACCCTTCATGTTATCAACACATTCTCATTTATTGCAAAATACTCATTAAAAAAAATAAAAATTTCCAAAATCCTATGAAATCCTAATGTAATATAGAAATTAATTGCTAACTTCATCAATTTCATCAACTCCGTTAAGATACTACAAATGTCAGTGTAATTAAGTTTATTGTAATTTAATGAATCAGTTAATCATCTTTTAATCAATAAGTCGAATTCATATAACATCATCATTTTATATCCGATAATAGAATTAAATATGCACCGAAGAAAAGAACAATCCAAGCAATTAAATAATAGTTAGACGAGAAGACAGATAAGGGATTATGAGGACCGGTATATCGCGGGATAGAAGTATTATATAAAAAAAATGCATTATCTGTAAATCATTCCAAGAGAGAAGCGAACAATCAGTAAACGTTTTTCGTCATATTCATATTTTAATTGAAAATATTGCAACTGTATTGAAATAAAATAGTGAAAAGATATAAAGATCGGATGAATCATATCTGGCAAAGCTAAGTTTATTCGTCTGTTTATTCTCCCATTGTATGAATCATATTTGCTACAACATCATACAGTTATCAATAAATTTTGTAATCACAGTGAAGATTAAGACTTACAATTTACTATATCTATCATACAATTTCCAAGTATACTACATATACTCCATCGATTATCCATCTATTCTAAACACGTTCATACTTGTATTACGCGTAAGCGCTTATAATATATAGTAGCATTAATAAATGATTGCATTTAAATTGTGATTATATGATAAATAATTGATAAGGATAATTTTATCAATTAAAATACAAAATTGAGAAATAGGAGGAAAATCTGACTGGTAGCATCTTTAGGAATTATATGTCTAAAGATATTGAGGGTGAAAGGGGATGATAACATCAAAATGAGGAACAAAAGACCTCTTCTCATTTGCTTACCCGAACCGAACATTCGACCTTCCCGCGCAAAAGGATAATAATCACCTAAGAGCATTCATTCATCCATTTCTGCAACCTTACTCAACACTACCTATTCATTTCTCTTCGTTTTTACATTCCGGCAAACAACATTTGTTTACGCGGCCATATTTGCGTGTGGGCATATACATCTATTTATTCTTCTACGCGGGTGTATGATAAACTGGTTTTTTTCTTTTCAAAAAGTTCGCTTCTGAAAAATATCAAAAGAATTGTAACAAGGTGTTCGCAGAGATTGAGAGGGTTATTATTATTATTATTATTATATTAATGTATCTGAATCGTTTATAATAAGAGTGCTTTGCGATATAAGGTTAAAGGTGAAGGGTCATGAGTAAATCATTCAGAAAAGTGCTTCAAACAACAATAGAATAGGCATAATGAGAAGAATGAATCGACTAAATTTATCAATATGATTCCTTCCATTTCATTTCTTTTTTTTTTGCATGACCTCGAGTAACATTCCTACATAATGGTGAAACATCAATGACACATTTTTGCCATTTCGCAGTGAAATCGATTAAGTTCGATAAATGAAGTATCAGAGGAATGCGATCAATTTTATGATAATTTAATTGATTGAATATTTAAATTTTATTCTCAATGTTTAATCAATTTGAGAGATTGAGAGGGTTATCATAATTACATTGATTGTATACATTGCGCACAGAGCAAAATGAATTGCAATTTATCCGATTGATTATTTATCGAACTTTTTTTTCAAAAATAACAATTAACATAAAAAAGAGAGAAGCAATTTTTTGATGTAAAAATAGTTTAAAAGATTGATATTACAAAAAAAAAGAGAAATGAAGAATAAAATAGGAAAAAAGTTTTTTTTTTTCATTTTTTTTCTCCCAGAATGTCATTGGAATGTAGAGAAGTATAAATGATGGTGACACATCCTTCCACTAAACATTCTAACCAATAATACAATTCGTCACCAACCCTCATTCTCTTCAACTTCATACATTCTTCAGTGATTTCAAATTCAAAAATTTCGTTCACTATAATTTATACCAATAGAATTTTCATGAAGAAAAAAAAACAGTTATAAAATATGGTAAAATGTTATGCATAATGATAGCAAACATATGCTTGATAAGGAAAGAAGAAAATTGTTTATGAAAATCGAAAACAAATTTTAAAAAGCACAACTTTGGAAATATTTAGATTGCTAAAATTTTTCGATGGGAAAAAATTAAAAATGCAATGATTAAACGCTTAAAAATACACTGTACCAGACGGCCGGAAGGAAGGAGAAAATAAAAAAAAAATTATTTATAAATTTGTCAAAAGAGAGCGGAATTTATCACATAAAATTTGAATATAATTTCTATTAAACATAACAAAATGTTATCATGGAAGGTTAAATAAGCTTTTAATTTCATTTAAAAAAAAGCGATAAACGAAGAGGCCTCAAAAATGTGTAAGGGTAAAGAAAGCATATTTCGCGATAATTCTGAACTTTTCTTATTTCATTCATTATCAGCAAATCAATCGCAATTATCTTTTCGTTCAACCAAAATTTATCGGAAAATTAAAAATTAGAAAGAATGGAAGAGAAAAGGACATCAAAAAATTATTCAAAAAAGTGAAATTTTCTTTTTCTCCATAAAATCATTTTTTGCTTAACGAAAAATGAAATTTCATTAATAGATTTTTATTGGGAAATAAAACCCAATGTTTAAGAGATTTGGCTTGGCACATTTTTAGTTGCGATTTTTTCGAGAAAAAAAAACTATTATAGGAAATATTTGCAACATACCGAAATATTTCAAATCATTAGCGCTAAATACTAAATGCTATCAGACTACAAACATAAAAATCAGATCAATTAATGAATGACTATGCATTCTGATAAAATCAAAATTTGTTCAACATTGCCGTTTGATATGTCCACAGAAAATATTGCAAATATCATGAAGGAAACACAGACAGGAAAAATAGTTTCATATTCAAAAACTTCAATAAGTTTTCTTTATTTTTAAAACTTACTGCTAACATATTCGAAAGTGAATTTTTGTTGAATCTATGGACTGATTGCTATTGTATTTATCATCTGATAAGATTAAACTGAATAATGGGCATTAATGGGCATTTAAAATGTGTGAAAAAGATAGAAATACAAAAAACATTGTTGTAAGAAATGAAAGATTTTTTCTCGATAACATACTGCGAACGATCTAAAGCTTCAAATGCGATTATTTTGCTGCTAAACTCTCGAATGAAGCAATAGGTTTCAAATTTTGATTGAAAAGCTAAGAAAAAGGTATGAGTCATATTGAGGGAGGAAAAAAGAAAGTTCAACTGAAGTATACGAAAAGATTTTTGCGAAAAGCAAGAAAATTAAAAAGCATTTATTCATACATTGCTTGTCATCATAATGCTCCGCCATCTGTTCGTACTTCCGTCTGCTCTTCGTTACCTTCGTATTCTTACTCTTCATCTTCTTATAATTTAAATATATCGCATTTGGCGGTGAAATTTGAAATTAAATTTTCAATGAATAAAATGGCGGCAATCTAAGAAATATAAATGCTACTGAATATAAAGCAAGTTTTCCGTGCATTTTATGCCCAATGAATGATAGCAATATTTCTTGGCTCAGCCAAATTACGACTGATTCAAAATATTTCATAAGATTTTAATTCAAGTCCAGTATCCAATGTTCTATTCAAACTATAATCCTTGAAGATTTGAATTCTTTTGAATTCTTTTTTTTCATTCTTTCCTACCAATTTAAGAAGTATTCAATAATTAAACTTAATCCGAGAACTGTATGCAATGCTTCGATTGCTTTTATTTTGAAAGTTTAAATTTGAAAAAAATTTGAAGAAACGAATTTTGAAAAAAACTGAAATTAATACATTTACTTTAGCATCGTTTGTACATGTCTTTTAAACATGTCTTCTCTTTTTCCATAGTAATTACATACTTTTTTTACGTATTATTTCAAAAATTCACTACTTGTTCAGTGATTTTTAGGAAAAAGATTAGAATCATCCAAATATCTACCGACTGATATTGTAATAATCAAATATTGGCTATTGGCACAAAAATGTGTTATTTTTCGGTTCATTGAGATTTTCAAATTTCAACAAAGCATCGAAATATAGCAAAAAGTGCAACAGTATCCCAGTGACCTATAATTTATAAATTAATAAAAGTTAAAGGGTGGAAAATAAATAGCGCAAATATTTCAAGGTGACAAAGAACAAAAAACTCCTGTGAAATACGAAGTTAAATGACCTTGAACTTATTGAACAGAAGTGGGGAAAGTGAAGGAGGACGTGGTTGTTTCGAAAATGTGCACAGGATATTTTATGTATAAACATCTGTGCGAGACCGTTCCGAGTGCGACTTTTTATGACGAGAAAGAACAATAAACAATAAGAAAGGATCAGGTGTAAAAAAATCAATAAACAATAAGAAAGGATCAGGTGTAAAAAAATCAATAAACAATAAGAAAGGATCAGGTTTACACCTATCATATCTATTCATTTATCAAATTTCAATTCAATTCAACACTAATACTGATATTTATATACATGTACATAAATGATCAAAATCAATATCTAAATTACTGGATCTATGAGTATTTTTTTTTTGATGGAAATTACGATTCTAAACGAATTTCATAAAATAAAATATTTTATCATATTATCATAGTCATATAGGAGTTAAAGAGATTATGTTTAAATGAACGATTTTTCTGTCACAAAAAAAGATTAACTTAACAAACTGATCAGAAGCCAATGGTAATTTTAAATTTTAAAACATGAACGTAAAAAAAGGCATTAGTTAAAACATCTTCGAGACTATTAGAAATGGTAAAATTCGAAATTCTGGAAGTTATGAAATATTTCTGAAAGAAAAACATTAAAGAAATAAAAGGAAATATGTTCATGGCCAAAAAAGGAAGGCTGGCTTTGCTGTATTATTCTCAAAATACTTTTTATTTTACAAATTAGCAAAGTAATTTAAGTTAGGGAAAACCAAAGTAATTCTTAGAAATTAATTCGACAGTAGACGCCCATTGTAAAATCGAAAGTTTTAGAATGTGAATGTACTGTTCGAGATTTATGGCAGTTACTTTAGCATAATAAAAACTTAGGACGGGAATCTGAAATTCTTTGTGCATCGAATAAAACGAAGGATCAGTGATATAGTAACTATAACTCTGTCATTGCTATATTCTCACAGTTTCCAGATTTCCATTATTCTCATCAAATCACGGATTGTAATAATCTCTTCAAATAATTGCTAGAATGTTCTGATATTCGAACTTCAGAAAAAAGGTCATAACTGTTAGCAAATTCGAAACTTCGATAGGAGCAATAATAAATTATATTTCATGAATTGGTAAAAAATGATAATTTTATGTTCTGATGGGAAATATTTTACTGAACGATATCAGTTGCCTCTTTACTGAAAATGACAACGAAGAATGATTAACGAAAAAGAAAACTAAGTAAACAGAAGAGTTTAGTGGAAGGAAAAAAAAAATTTCTCGATTGTGCATACGTTAATTTGCATATAAAAGAAAAAAGAAATGTGTCATCATAAATAATCGATCAGCATCTAATATGCATTTTATTCTCGTTCAAATTTCGAGAATTCACGAAACCTTTCTAACTGTATCTTCCTATTTTATCATCTCATTTCTCGAAATGAAAAAAAAAAGATAAAGATCTATCATCTCGATTAATTATCATTACAAAAGAATCTTGAAGGTCGTGTAACGTCTAAAACGACCAGTAAATAAAAATATCGATTGATAGTGGCAAAAAGGTTTTAAGGACAATGCACTTTTATTATCAATAATTTCATTATGGGCGACTTTTTTCAAATGTTTAGTTTCATTTCAATTAATTCCCAGCACTATCCAATACTGAGTTTATAAAATATCCAGATGAAGAATATCCCAGAGACCCCAGAGAAACAGGGTAATAAATCTCCTGCAGATTCCATAGATGGCCTTCTCTTCCTAAATCATGGAAAGAATGAAATTTACGAATAATAAATATCAAAGAAACGAAGTCATCGTGCAACTACGTCAAAAAGCCAAACAACCGTGCGTGCAAATACAATGTTGTGCAGTGCGCGAGTGCAAATTATGAAGGCACAACATTCAGTATAGCAATTCATTTAAAGCAAAAATTAGCATAATAAAATTGCATGTACAAACAAAATGGTCCTTTGTTCACATTTTTGTGAAGCACACACCCACACACACCCATGTACACACACATAGACACACACACACACACAAACATACACATATATATATACGCATACACATATATATAATAGAGAGAGACAGATAGACGAAGAGTGAGAGAGATTTATTTAAAGGTAGTTGAGGGAGGAGGAATAAATGATGCGATGACATCATACGGAAATGACAATAAAACTGAAGGTATAGTAGACAGCGACTTGTCGCAACATCAAAAAGGTATCAGTAATGTCGAGACGGACGGGAATAGGATTTATTGATTGAAATGAAGACTGTGAGAGAAAAGAAAGAGGAATTCAGAAAAGATGAGGGAAAGAAAAGAGATTTATTGAGAGGAGGTAAAATTAGATGGTCCTGAATAATTTGACCACTAATCATCAACCAGTGTGGACAATAAACAAAGTAGTAGGAAGAGAGAGGAAAAAAAATAAAAGCCTTTAAGTAATCTTCTGCATCAGAAGTGAGATAAGAAAAATGGATTATCATTTCAAAAGATTAGGATAACTAGGCTATAAAGCTAAAGGTGAAAATTCGGCTCCTTGATAATCTTAATTGTTGCTAATTAATTAAATCTGCCAATATTTATTGGCAAAGGTCAAATAATACGATAAGATTTTTATTATTAAATTAATCACTCGAGTTAAATGAATTAACAATTTCGATTTTAGCGATTAATAAAAATTTATTTGTTTACTCAAAAGCTCAAATTTAAAATTTCTACTTTGTACGAAAGAAAAAAAAAACAAATCTTTATGGTAGTAAAAAATGCCTGTTGAGAGAAATGAAGACAATAATATCAGGTCAAAGATCTAATTTCACTTTTAAATCATTCCACTTCAATTTCGTTATTAATTTTAAATTATATTTTAATTTACAGAAAATTTAGTGCTCCATTTTTTAATATTATTATTGTTATTATTGTCATTATTTATTCACCTGTTACTAATTAATTAATTATTTACTTATTTATTAGTCATTGTTACCGGCATTTCATATTGCAAATATCTTATGCACACTAATTACTGCCTTTTCAATCGAACTTTGCCTTTGAAAGATTGATTTCGATGAAGAACAGAAAGGTTGGAGAAAATTTAATAATAATTAAACCAACTATGAAAAAATAAATTTGTTTTCTAAAATTATTCTTATCATTTTTCTTAGAGCACACGGCAGTAGTACATTATAATCAGCGCGTATCAGTTGCTATTTCTATTCGTTATCATTCATCCGAAATCAAAATAGGTGAGTGAAATGTTTGGAAGCACTTCATTGGAAATAAAAAAATGTAAAAATAAAAATTAAATATAATTGAATTCTCTCGCCTTACACAACTATTTTTCGTTTGAGGATTTCATTGAAGTGTTGAATTTTAATCTATTCTATTAGCGGAAATCAAAAAATAACAATCAATTTGTATTCTTCCTTCCATTCATTGTCAAAGAAGAAAATGTAAAATGATCTTTGATGAGCTAATAATTTGAAATTGAAATACTACTACTACTACTATAATTTGAAATTGAAATACTATTACTACCACTACTACTATTACAACAAATTTACATATATGCCAATGATCAATATAATATGGCCGTTTTCGAAGAGCATAATAATTCAAAAAGTAAACAAATGAATTTGAATTCCACTATTCTTTTCAATGAATCAGTATAAATGATTGATAAAAACTATGAATTATGATAAGACGTTCGAAATATTTTCACGCTACAAATAGCTTCTGGAACAATATTTAAAACATTTCATTTTGTTAATATATCAGCACTCGAGAATAAAAATTTACGACAGATAAAAACGATGACATATGCCTGATATGACTATACATTTGATGGGCATGATAAGCTATCAATAAATCCTTTGCCTCTCGTTCAATTTAAAATCATTCAATTTGATGATGATAATCTCTTCATATCAAATTGCTGGTATCATTCACTAAAAGCAATCATATCACTGACATAAATTCAACTAATTAAATTGCTGAAATAAATAAGTCATAAAATATTTTTCACTTTACTCATTATTATAAATTAATATCCATGCATAAACAATTCATTTGTGGCGCTTTTATCGCACTGCATTCACCGCCATCCAACATAAACTACTGAAGCATAGATTCTCAAAAATTTAAAGAAATCGTAAAATAGATTTGAGAAACAACAGAATAGTAATGGTTATCCTCCTTAATGAATAAATAATTGTTGCAGAATGAAAATGGAGATAATAACAAAAAAGAAAATGTGAAATTATAAGGCGAAAAGTTGAAATAGGACATCAAATGGATTGAGCTCTCTTTTGTTGTCCTCTATAGAAGAGACGTTGTATCGTAGAAATGCTCTAAAATGTATTATCTGTGAGATAATAATGAAGATTAATCCTTGCACAGTATAAAAATATGTTCTTATCATTATCACTGAATTTGAATGAACTCAGCATGGCGTAAACCTTTTTTTATATTCCCGAGTTCATCCATATTCCAAGTTATAATGTGGCAATTACTACTTTAATTGATAATTTTATTAATAATTCGAAGCCTTTGAAATTTAATGCAAGAAGTTTGATATCAATGTATTTATTAATCAAATTAAATTTTTTTTAATCTTTACTGTAAAATACAATAAATTTTTTACAGTAAAACCATTGTAATCTTTACAGTAAAGTACAATAAATTCCATGCGTATATTATTTTTAATTGTACCTAATTTTATAATAAAATATTAAACCAGGTGTATATAATCAATACTGAGGCCAACTGAACAAATAACAAAGCCATTTTTACAACTATAATTTCATATAAAAACTTAACTATATAACTCCTTTGACATTATTAATAGCGGTCATCATAAAATAGGTATTTTTATCTTTGATGATAAGATTAGTAGATCAGTTTGTTAGAAGATTCTTTGGCGGTCAGTTGATAAATTTTTTATAATGCATCTTCCTTTATTCTACTATATCTATAAATTCTCGAAAAGAATCTTGGTTGGAGGTGAGGAAGTTTGCTTAGAAAGTTAATATTTAAATTATAACTAGCAAGACATATCGGAGCTTATTACATCATTTCTATTTTATTTTATATTTAAACTATTTGAAAATTTCTCTTATCAACAGATTTCTCTGTCGTCAAATCTAATTTATATTCTAACCAAAGTACTTAATATTAGGTTTCTTTTTTCTATCATTTCAAGTAATTTAAAATTCCTTTTTTGATAAAATAGTTTAATAATTGGTTAGAAAATGAACCAATGATGTAATTATTTTAGGTCATTAGAAGGGCATAAAGAAAGTGGAAATGCTTGATTACAAAATGTTTTGCAAAAAAATGCCGAAATGTGTAAGTACTTTTTGGCTCATCATAAAAAAGTTTCAGAATTTTATGTCCAATTTTTGGAAAAAGTTAAGAAATTTCAACTGAAGAAAAATTAGTTCAAAGGTCAAAAAAAGTAAAATCAATGAATAGCAAATTAATTCGACATGCATGAAACAATAACTATGATTCAATTTCCTTGAATTCATTTAAATTTGAATAAGTATCAGATTTTTTATTATCACAGATGACAAATGAAAGACACAATTATGTTTTTCGCGTTTTTTCTTAACAAAATATCGATACGATTTTGAAATATTTCATGTATGTGTAAAATTTTATCATCTATTCTTTATCATTTTATCGTCTTAACTATTCTGATAAATAGTTACAATCATGTTGTATTAAATCGGCAGCAATAAAATAATATCAGAAAAATAAAATATTCGGCGATGAAATAGCGATATATTCAATACCAATCAATTGCAGGAATTGAACGTGCGTTGGGAATCTTGTATTAGAAAGTCAATGTTTCGTATTCTCGAAGAACATCGATTACTTTTAGGTGAACCTGATTTAACAGTTGAGCAGCGAAAATTACTTTGGGCATATGGTGAGCCAAGAAATATGAAGGAGTAAGTGTTTACATTTATTGAAATTCAATATAAAATCAGATTTAAATATTTAATCACATTATCTAACATAACATTTTATAAGAAGCCTGACCGACAAGCTTCCTATAAGCCATAAATGAAAATGCGGCTAATAATGACTATCCATATTTGGAAGGAAAGATGTGGCAAATACTGGCGAGCATCATTTAATGTGGTTAAGAAAGGCAGGCTTAAAATGATTTTATTTGACATTTTCATTTTCTTTTTTTCTTCTCTTTACCTCTAAAAAATTTCATTTGAAAAAATGAGCCTCAAGGCGCTTTTTCCATTAATTTAGCTGTGGTTGTGAGGAGGATTTGATCAAATCGAATAAATTATTTCAAGGATTATTTATTTTGCTAATATGATTTGGTTCTAATTAACAAATTATCATATCATTGATTGCAAATTTAATTCTCTAATCAGGGCATTACGAGCGATGTCGGTGGTGCGTGATCTGATTCGATTTCAAGAAGATGTATTTCTGGTAAATAACTTATTTTATTATGCAATTTTCTTGCTTCACTACAGATTAATATCATTAATTAAAATAAGATTTGGAAAAGAGAGAGAGAGAGAAAGAGAGAGAGATCTAGTGAATTCTAAATAAATTAAGACTGAGACTCTTCAAAAAGACAAAAATATTTGTGTTAAAATTTGTAAATTTTGATCAGACAAGAAAAAAAAGTTTAATACAATTTAGATAACAAAAGATATCATTGATCGTTATCATGCTGATAATGTCGTCTATCTGGAACTACGTGTGAATCCATGTGAAAGCAGAGAGTTAACACCAGAAACATTTCTCAGAAAAGTGATCCAAGCGATTCTAGCTGCAAAACAATCATATCCGAATATGATTATTAAAGTATTAATTACTATCGAATTGCAGGAAGGGATGGAAAAAGTTAGAAGCGTATTTGATTTGATTATGATACTCGGTAAGAAATTTATCAAATCTTTTTTACTATCACTGTATTATCACTAAATTAACAATTCCATTCTTTTGCAATTTAATAAGATCTGCTGCATCTATTTCGCTTAATTTACATAATCCTAGTAGAAAAAATATTATCATTTAATATGAGAAAGAAAAAACAATTTAACAATTTGTCTTAAAAATTTGCTGTCATATTTTTCTTCCTGAAATAAATCACTCAATACTATTTCATATTAATATTATAATTATTACATTATTTATAATAGTAACATTATTTACATATAATAAGGTAATTGAAGGTGTTCTAATTAAGCAAGAAGAAAATAAACTTCAGGACTGGACAATTCAAAAACTTTCCTAATTGAATTAATAAGCTAAACAAAATATTTCGATGATCTGTTCTTTTTACAAGCCTCGAATAGTTGGAATTTAGTCCAATCAGATGATTGACATTTTAATTAGTGATACGATCGGTTATGTCTAATGATATTGGTGATATCATTACTCCGTGGATGCATATCATCAATCAAAAATTGAAATACAAGATATAAATAAATTAAATTTTCTGTTTCATTTCTTTTCAGCAATCTCTTTGCAGGGAAGACTCGCAAATCTAAAAATTATCCTGATGGCGAGATAGTGGATGGTCTCGAGCTAATTGGTAATCTAAATGGAATTGATGTGCCTGAATTACAAAAAATGATTGATGAAGTTCGAGAGGAATCTGAAATGAAAATCGTTTTTAATCTAGCTCAGGTTACTATATCATTTAAAATGCTTTTTCATAGAAATTGATTATAAAAATTTGGAATTTTAACCAAAATTTTATATTAATTAATTGCTTTGATTGTATTAAATAGAAAATTTCACAAATAATTTATCTTTCCCTCATCATTCAATAGAAAAATGAATTAAAGAGGACAGGAAATTAGTTACAGAACGAACAATATTTTAAGTCTAAATGTTTCAAATTTAAATTTCAAAATTAAGTATATTAGTAACATCTTTTCCATATTGTAGATTTCTTATGATTTTTCGAAATTTTTTCAATTTTTTTCTAATTTTCTAAATAGTCGCTATGAAAATCATAAAATTTTTTGATACATATTTTTTCGAATTTTTAATGATATAAATAAAAAATTGCTGATTTAATGTAAATAGAAATTAAATGATTGATATTTTTTTAAAATATATTAGAGCATTTCCTTGCGATGAATCGCGTGATTAGCCATCCTTCCTATCGAAGAATCGGACCATCATGTCCTTCTATGTATCGATGAATCGAATGATCATGCATTTGATTCCTTTATGCTTAACTGATTCTCTTTTGTCGTCAAGAATGAGGAAAAATTAAATTTGAATTTCTTTCTTCTGATCAAAGATCGCAGCGCAATAACTTATAAATAATTCAAATGTTTTAATCTAAATATATAGAAATATCATGTCGAATAAGTGAATTATTTCAGGTTGACGATGTTAATCAACTCTACGACATTTTGTTGTTCAATCCCGACCGATTGAGCAGTGCAGAAATTTTGAGTAATGTGAATGAAGATCAAGAAGAGAAATATAAACATATATTTAGCGATCGTTTATTATCAACAAAATTACCCGTAGGTATGATGTAATTGGAAAAATTAATTTCGATATTTAAAAATTCTTTTCAATTGGCTAATACTTTTATAAACAATTAAGAGAAAAGCGACTAAGCAAATGGTTTCATAAATTTCAAATGCGTCATTTGTTGCAGAATTTTGTTACACCGCTAATCGCTTGAATTGTCCTCGAGGCAAGAAGCCCATTTGGCTGGATCACTTTTCTCGTCTGTTTTCAATGAAATATCCGATAATTATTTCTGCAAGTCATTACTTTATTTACATGTTTCAACATTGAATGTTGAAATAGATTGATGCAGGCTCCAACATTATATTTTATCATCAGATGTAATCCAAAAATAAGCCAAGTTCAATGAACTGCTAATAAGTGAGACATATATCTCTTATCACTAAATTTTGCAGACAGGATATGGTGAGCTATTGGGTTGTAGCTTATCAGACGAGTATTATCATTTGGCTCTTGTGATGAATTTAGGACCAAACGACATCTTCAAACTATCATTAACTGCGTCATTTTTAACTGAGAAGACTCCGCGTAACGACAAACATGAATTTTTCCCATTCGCTCAGCAATACAATGTGTTTGCAAATCGATATAATTTGGAGAATTCTAATGAGTGGAAGTTTCAAATTCTTTATAATTGTCAATTTTTTTAAGTCGACCTTTGAAACCTCGTCGAAAACAACGTCGTCGTCGTATCATTGATCGTTTGTATCTTTGAAATTACGATATACTAATTTTAATTTTCAAAATTCTTTTTGGATTTTTTGTTTTTGTTTGTAAATTTATTCAAGTGTGACATAGTACTGTTATTATTATTATTGAGAAGATCATTTAGAAACTTTGTTCAGCAAAAGTTCAAAACTAGCGGTAGCAGGAATTTATTTTCATTTTCAAAAATTGTAATTTTTGAAAATGAAACACTCACCTGCATTTAAATTCTCACATTCTGTGATAGGTATTTAGAAATTGTACTGATAAAACTATATGCATCAATACTTTTTATATTCAAATTCATGCTGATATAAGCCTAATCGGGAAAGATACTTTGTTTTAATTACATTTGGAATTTATTTTTGTTTCAATTTTTCATTTGTAATCTTTCATATATTTGCTACATACAGCATTATTTTACTCGTTACTTATACTTAGATCAGATGTCGAGAAATTTTTTTCTCAGATATCGAGAAATTTTTTTGCTTCTTGTCCGTTGCTGCAATGAGAATCAATAGTTTTTACTTTTTAAATAAAAGTTTTCACATAATCCCGGTGTTAATCGCTTATCTAAATTACAAAGAAAACAAATAAAATAAATAATTAATGATGAATTGCAAGCACCAGATCAAGTTGAGCCTTGACCATAAGTTGAGCCTTATAAAAAAGAAATCCGTAGGGTCATTAATGCTAAGATTTCTCAATTATATTTACGAGAAATGGAAAAGCAAGAAGAAAAAAATAAGACAAAGGAAAAGAAACAAATATAATTAACTTAATGAAGAAAAACATCTTTCAACTTCTATCCTGTCATTTCCATTTTGTGATGTTACCTTTCTGAGGTTTTGTAATTCGACAAACTTTATAGCATGTTATTAGGCTCAGTAAACAAACTAATAATATTTCAACGTTGGATGAAAGAATTACGTAAATTTCTTCAAATTAATATATTTCAACCTAAATGCATAAAATCAATGGATATCAATTGCTGTTTTGATAACTGATATTCTGTTGACCAAAATTTTTTGAATTTTACTACTTGCTAATCAACCCATAAACATCGGTGTATCCCTTCAAACATATATTTAGTTGCCAACTTCTGATAAAAGATAAAAATAATCATTATATTCTTCGGCCGAACGTTAATGTCTGTAATTCATTCAGATGCATTGCTGATATTGCGAATTGCTTCTGCTACCGTTTCAATGAACTAATCTGAATTTAAGTAAAAACAAATTAACTTCATGCATTTGTTTATTTTAATACATATCAATTAATAAATAATATCAGAAGATGCGACAAGAAAATCAATACTTTATTAATCAATCAGAGATCAAATTAACCAATGTCTTCCTCCTCTCGAAGTCTAAAATGATTAATTAGGATTTCAGATATCATTTTCCATACGGATATTTCAAATATAATAGCTTAATAGGCGCAAAAATCATAATTCTGTAATAATTTCTTATTAATATAAATTCATGGCAAACAATTGAGTAGTCTTATAATGAAACAGATTCTGAAAGGAAAATCAATTTATGATTCAGATCAATCCAAGCCTAAAGTTCATCGAATTTCATTCTTAGATATTCTTTGCAGAGTAAATCAACCAAAAAAGCACTAATTATATCTTTGATAATTATCATATGCTTTACTCGAAAATCAGTCATTCCTATCTGAACATAACTTCAATATTATGCTGAAGTATCATATTCACATTCGCTTATCACGTCATGAATCCATACAAATCAATTAATAACTTCAGAAAATAAATGATATGACTTATCAAGCTATTACACTAAAATCAGCAATAGGGATCTAATTTTATTTGTCATCGAATAGTCCTATTTTGAACACGTCCCTGAAATTTGTGTAGTCATTTTGTTTTACTTAAAAAAGGTTAATGACATACTGATAATTAATGATATACACGAATGATGACTGCCAAATATCGGTTATCTCTTTATTTCTCGGTAATCCATCAAAGGTGAAGGAATGTCTGTGGCACAATTGTCTCGGTGAAATCCTCAAGTCGCAACATGACATCAAACCGCTTCCATTGCAACGGTCGGATGTACACCTGTCCTTTACCTCTAGTAATCTACTAAATTGTTAATTGTCATGATAAGTAAAACCTTGGGAATAAGGCTAAAAATATTGCCAAGATTTTTTTTCCTACTTTTCATTTATCATTAATATTAATGAACACGACGCTATTAACTGCATCACCTATTTAGGTCTTATTCGTAGGTGTTATTCCTTAGTTCTAAATTTAGTTTTGTCAACTTCATGCATATATCTTTATGTTTTAGCAAATTATGCGTTAGGTTTCATGCTGATGGAATGTTGATTGACGAATATTTTGAATGAACCCGTCAACATTTTCCGGAAATTTTCTATTCAGTAGTTCGACAAGTACCAAAGGCAAGAGCAACGCTTGTCATTTCATTGATATATTCGACTTTATCTTCGTTGCACATCCTGATTCTGGACGTATCGAAGGCAGAGAAAGTGATCGAGTTTTTTATTTCAATAGTCCTCAGAATGAATCAGTGGAAAAGCGGGTGCACGATTTACTATTGCCTGAGAATTTTCCAAGAAATTTTCATAAGCTTTTTTATTTAATTCTTATCAGTATTTTCGAGAAATATCGTTCTTGAGGTCATGTACCATAATTTTACAGACGCAGATAACAGGTTTCGCCGAAGCAGTTGTTAATTTCACTGAAAATTTCACGGATAAAAAGGATGAGTCGGAATTTCAATATCGTTATGTTAATACTTCCAAACAGTTGCATGTTTATATTCAGGTGGAATCAAGAAAATTCATTATAGGAGCTGGTATAAATATGTGAGTATTAATTGTTTTCTATTTTAATTTATCATTCCAGTTATTTCAAAATTTATTTTTCATGTTTTATTAGAATTATTGTTTTCAATGGATATTGAGAGTTGGCATATGGTTTTATTCAGTTTTCTTTTAAATGTAGAAGCAATTCGAATCGAATATTTCTTTTCCCGTATTGTTTATTCACTTAAATTAACCGAGTGACAGACAGTTTTAATTTCACTGAGCATGTGGTCTCGTTTGATATAATTTTGACATTTAAATTTATTTCAAAAATCATTTAATCATTTTCTTCTGCAAATATTTTCATTAAATTATTGAATTAGTATTAACTCTTAAAGTAGACCTTCATTTAAATATTTTCAAATGAAAAATTTCACTTTACCAAATTAGAAATTACTGTAGTTTGTTGATATGAACAATTTGACTGAATTATTAGATTTGGAAAACAAAACCCTTCAGAATTCATTTAGTAGATTTTTATTTTCTTTTAAAAGTACTTTTGAAATCATTATTATTCATCTATATTGGATAGAGAAGGAACTTCAAATATTGCGCTTCATAAAATTATTTAAATTGTTATGAGATAATAAAATCATAAGCTTGTTAAAATTATCCCACGTTAAGTATATTTTTTGACTGGCGATCATTCGGTTTATTATTTTTTTTTTCTGTTTCTAACAAAGATAAGGTTGAAGGATTAAAATAGAAAATAGCACATGAAAAATCAATTAAAAGTAGTATATAAAAATTAAAAAATATTATTAAACAAAAATTAACATTCTTGTAATGTTTTAAGATGATGTTTCGATTTGTCTTAATTAAAGGAAAATTGAATTTGAATTGTTATTTTTGTGATTTTTTTTTTATGGAATGACATTTTAGAGAACTTAGCATCAATGAAGATTATATTCTACGAGGATCGGCTATCAAGGCAGTATTAATAATGGCTTACAAAATGTTTCGTCTATTTTTTGGTCCGTTCTCTCGATTTGTGGCAAATAATTCTGCACAACTGAAGGATCGTTTGGAGTATTTCTTTTCACGCTATCTTCCACAACTTCGCCTTCATCGTGTGAGTTGTATCCTGACCGTATTGCTGTTAAGATAATGATTACTATTGGAATCAGTTAGCCAATGGTAGATAACTTTTTCGAAGATTATATATATGTAAAGAATTGCAATAAAAAGAGAGATTATAATGAATTCGTTTTCTGTGTATTAATTTCGAGAAGTCATGAAAGAAGATAAATCGATCTACATTTCTCTTTTTCATTATTATTATTTTTTTTTCCTACTGTTTAAAACAGAGTGTTGCTTAAGAATTTTGAATTTCGCTTTTATGTTTCAATATCTAAATGTATATCGTTTTGCAGATGCCTTTACTGGATGTATTCTGTGGTGTTGATTATCTGTCATTAGATAGTATAAATTACTTGCGAATTGAGAATTTTTTGGATGATTTGGTGGAATCTTTCCCTCAAATTTCGAGAACTATATTTTTTTATCAGGAACATTTAATAACCTATAATGTTTCCAAAACTGATTTACCTGTGCTTTGTCGATACCTCACTCAGCATCTTCTTAGCAAATCAATGAAAGAAGAACTGCAACCTGAAAAATATAGCAGGTTTGTTTTTACTTTCTATCATTTGTCTTTCAATTGAAATATGAATTTTTTCTTGTCTAACAGAAAGGGGAAATTAACTTCAAATATTGGATTTTTGTTAATTCTCTATCTTGCCAGATTACTGTCAAGAATAATTTTGAATATGCTAACTAATCAGTTCAGTACCGTCATTCTTTTGGATAAAAAGTTTTGAAGAATTTTCATGCTTCAATTTGGAATTGGATAGATAATTATCCATCTTTTGCTTTTTATTATGTTTTTGAAATAGATTCATTGAATTAGATTCATTATGACTATTTGATTGCTATTTCTATTATGCAGACATTAAATTAAAGCTAGTTTTATTAGAATTGATTTTCAGCTTAATGTCATATTTTAGTGTTAGATAAGAAAAAATTATGTTTTTGTAATTCCAGGAAAGACACAGTACATCGGGGAAAATTTCTGACGGGTTTAGTGATGTTGGCCAAAAATTCTTCAACCAACGAAAAATGTGATGCTAAGTTACCAGTTGTTTATTTATGTGATGATAATAGCGCAGAAAGGCTTGTACCTTATGAAATGGTAATTTTTATATGAGTTTAGAAAGGACATAATTTGATTTTTCGTTGAGAATTTGACTCCTTCGATGTCCCTTGCGTTCTGTCTTTGTTGAAGGACATGAAACATCAAATTTTATGTTGACTTTTATTCAACAAATTTCTCTGTTCCATTGTATCTAATTATTTTGTCCAGCTTTATCTTTTATACTTCTTTATATTTGTCTGTACGTTTTTTATTATACATTTATTATATTCTACCACTATATTTTATTATATTTACATTATTAATTGATGTTATATTAAACAAAATGGATCTTATGCTTTTTCTTTGTGCATTCACTTTCCATGGCTGTAGCGCAAAATCTTCATTTCTTATTCCTCTGTGCATTTTTAATAACTTCAAATTTTTTTGGAAATTCAGATCGTTTATCGTGCTTTAAACGCTACAGTTTGCATGTTCATCCAGAAAAGCATTGATGCTCAGTTTTTGCAACAACTGGACGAATATCTTGATCCAGAATTAACTGCGCTAGCGTCTCTGATTGCTGAATCCTACGGTGTTTTGAAAGATATACCAAGAAAGAAAAACGAGTTCCACTTCGTGTATTTCAACCCGGAAAGTTTGAGCCTTAAAACGAGTCTTACCGAAAATTTTGATTCTAGTCGCAACTCAAATTTGCCTACTTTACCATCTTCAGTGTATAAGTAAGTTGAATATTTTTCAAAAAAATAGAGCAAAATTAGAAATAGAATATTATGACATTTGCATCACACTGTTTCCAACTTCAAAAAACAAAGCAGAGATTACTTCATATCCTGAAGTCACTCTTTTCTTCCTTTCACTGAATTTTTAAGATTTTTAAGTTTATAAAATTATATTGACGGCCTCCGACAATTGTTTTTACTTTCTAGATCGGCTTGTGATATATTTGATGAATTCTTAGAAAGTCATGATTTTGGCGAAACATCAGCTAAATTAGATACCGATTGGTGGCTTATTATTAAAAAAGTAAACAAACGATTTTTAATGCTCATATTACGAAGTGCTACACTTACTGCACCGACTGAAGTGCAGCAGTACGTCAATGACATTATCAAAATCAACTTCGATAGTGTATTTCTGTTTTAATAATGATAAATTCTTCTATGTTTTATATTGCCCGTTCATGTACCAATTTCTCACTTTTATATTGTCCTTATTTCATTTAAAAAATAAAATCAGATTCCAAGTTTTCTAAATGTTATCAGTTTGCATGCTATTTTTCTCGACTTACCTTCTGCTGATGAAGTGCGCACTAAACCTAACTTTCTGGAGAATTAAATATTATACTTAAAAAGCTTGCCTTCCTTGTATTTACGAAATGTTTAGCAGTCACTTCAACCATCCCCTTCTCATAAAACAATGTCGAAATCAACCAAACAATTCTGTCCAGAATATAAGTTCAGATTATAAGGCCATAAAATGAATATTCTGAGATGCGCATTGGTATACCACTATTTCAAAACATAAAAACTTACATAATCTATTTCAACTTAGTTTCTAAAGTATCGTGATTATAAACATAATCACTATTACGACCTTCATTGATACTTAGTTATTCTGGAATGAATTTTTCCTGTGGCTGATGGTGATATTAATCACGAATCTCTATCAAAAAACGTATATGTTTAATATACGATATATTTTTGCTGTTCCAGTTACTGCAGCAAACGTTGAATATTCATTCCGCAGACATTCCGATTGAAGGAATAAATTTTATCAAGGGTAATACCAATTGTAAGATAGCAAACCAAAACGAAAGTCACTTATCAAAAAAATAAACAAAAGAGAAATGATAACATCACGAAGATGAAGCGAAAAGAATGCGAAAGTATGCCGTTCGAAATTTGTATCAACTACGCCAACTTAGCTAACTCATAATCTTTAAATTTAATCTTTTCAGAAAATTATCGCATATTAACGCCTAGTAACTTTAATTTAATCTTAAATGTTTAGTTCAACATTTATGGAACACAAACCACAACAATTTTCTAGAGATCCAACAAAAATGGAAGAACCTCTCCAATTGGAGTAGATATTTACTGCGTAGTAACAAATACAAATTACTCTTATCGTAATTTGATAATTCCGGCTTCTCGTAGTTTCATAAGTTTTCTTAAAATATCTGGGTTTTGGAGATGCTCACGTACTGCTCCAGGATCTTGACTCATTTGTTCTAGTAACAGCCGCATGCCTGGATCCCTAAAAGATTTTTTTTTGATATTTGAACGAAATTTTAAAAAAGTTGAAAAACCAAATAATGGTACGATCTTTTATTTTTTAAAAAAGATTTGAAAGAAACGAACTTCAGAATTTCCTGTACTTCTGGATCCCTTAATGCACGCTCTCGTGCAGCATCTGGATCTTCATTATTGTTGCTCATTGCATTCATTAAACCATCGCGAGCTTCCTGATTATTATTATCTAGTGCAAGAGCTGCTTCGTATGCACTCTGCGCCTTACCAAATTCTTTAAGTGCGATTAAAGCAGCACCTTTCCTGATATAGGCTTTTACTGAAAAAAGAAAAACATTACGTACAAAAGTTCTCATATAATAAAAATTATGCTCCGAAATTTCCATATGTAGATTAATGTACACGTATACAATTTTCCAATATAATATTTTATAAACTCACTAAAGGTAGGATCTTTCTTGATACATGTATCGCAATCTTCAAGTGCTCGCTGAAATTCCATCAATTTTGTGTAACAAGCTGCTCTGTTTGAATAAAGGACTGGATTTTCAGGATCTCGCTTCACGGCTTCATTATAATGTTTCATAGCTTCTGGATATTTACCTGAAAAAACTTTTGAAGCATAAAGTAAAACGCATCTGAAGTATTTATTCTATAGTTATTTTCGGAATCGATTTCTTTATTATTATTAACGTGTGTGTTACAATGAACCATAACCCATAAGGATTATTATTAAATGATTAAAAAACTTAAAATAAAGCTTCAAGATTCGCTGTCAAAGAATGACCAAACAGTTAGTTAAAAGAAATGAATTTAACCTATTTATAAATGATGCAATGATGCTAAAACCCAGAGAAAGCTAACCTCGCTTGAAAAGTTCATTGCCCTTAATTTTCTCCTTTTCCGCTATTTCGGGATCTATGTAAGCTAATCTTTCTTTTTCAGCTAGTTCTTTCTCCAGCACCTTTTTTTTCTTCACCAATTCCTGAAATTCCGTTATGAAAGTTTCATTATTGAAAATGCATCACAAAATTTTCAAGGGAAAAATTATTGATTTATTTCGATGTCCGATCAACAATTAATATGATGAATTGTACTGCACTGATTAATTGGGTAATCATAAAATGATACACTAAGTGAAAAGACATAGAAATAATTCTTACCGGATCTCTATGTTCGGATAATGATTTATCGAAAAATGTAAGTGCTTCTTTCAACTGATCCAATTTCAAGTATGCATTTCCTATTCGAGAAAAAGCCCTGTAAAATCAAATTAATATGTTTATAAAAATGAATACTAATAATACTTTTATTTATATTTACATACGTCTAGATGGAAGCAAGAGAATATGGATTTACCATATTCTTTTTTTTTTAAACAATTTACTTTGCAATATGCGTATAGTCCGCTCGCTGTTCACGTCCAATGTCTACTGCTTTCTTGCACAGTTCAATGCATTCATCATACTTTTTCTGCTCGAAAAGCACCGCTACAATAAATGTTTTTATAGATTATGATGGAACAGAATATAAAAAAAGTAAGCAACTAAATGATAAGGAAATAGCTAGTTATCACACAATCAATGGAGTTTATTTTTTTAATTTTGGATCAATAGTTTACTATGGTTTCTAAATGTTGAACGATGGATTGTATTACTGCATTCTAACTTGCATTATGCTTTGCGCATTTATATTAGTAGCGTTAGCAAATTAACTGATGAAATCAATACAAGATGACTGAGCACTCATCATGTAAGTGTTTCTACACTATAATGATAAACGCAACTGAAAATCTTCACAAAATTATCATTTTAATTAAATGAACTAAAATCTTCCAACTAAATTAGTTGCATTATCTATTACATAACAATATTTATACAAATAAATTCAAACCACACGAAAATTAAATCATTCTGAAAATTTCACAGATACAAATAGATGAATCACACTGTATATCTTTTGCTGAATATATTATTAAGCAATCAAGCAAATAATGGAACCGATCCTACCAGCCTTATTGTTATAGAAAACAATATTCGTTGGATCAAGTTCGATAGCTTTCTCATAATGCATTACTGCTTCATCAAAATTTCGTTGTTTATATGCTGCATTCCCAAGATCCTTTTCTTTTAGAGCCTGCAATATTAATTGAAATAGCAGAATTTTTTTTTTCTATATTTTCATAAAATTCAAAATATTTCCTTCTCCTTTATCAAACAAGAAAAATTCGTTTCAAAATTACTATCATAGTATAATAAATAGAAAGGACAATCACCTCTGCCATTACTATTCACTGAATTCCACTTATAATCACCTTTCCGTATTTTATCACCTAAAAATCAAAAAAAAAGTGAATAAAATTGGAAGAAATCATATGAGTCTGCAGAGAAAGATTAATAATTATGAAATGTGTCGCACGGATTAACACAGAAATTATAATTTCAGCGTATAAATATGGTCATCCAATTGTTCAATTACATAAATAAACGCTACTAATTAGATGAAAAATTTTGTTCAGAGAATGCTATCTTTTCAAGAACATATATTTTATAACACCTAAAATTAAAAACTATGTGACACTGCAAATAAAACCTTAATGGAAATAATATTCATTATTTACAGTAATCTGATAAATACAAAAGATTTAAGAAATATGAATTAATACTTACAGTGATATCTAATCAGTGGAATTTCAGACATAACGGGATATATATTATATCAAACCTACATGTGATTATTGATTATTTGGAGAGAATCTTCTTAAAATAAACGTTATGATTGTTCCGTTATGATAACGAATGGTTTATCTATATATACAAATAAAATTTTAGAAATATTAATTACAGGAATGCCCTAATATATCGTTGGAATAAGATCAATCGACGGAAAACCTGAACAGGAGTACCAATGTCGTGGATTTCAGTGGAAAGACATTCCGAGGTTCCCCTCATCTAAAAAATCACAGAATCCATGAGATTAATTAATCGACCACCCAACAAAAAAATCAAACCGCTACTCACAAAGGTCTGTAAATGCCTTCAATTTCACCACCCCAGAACAATCTAGAAGCAATTACAGTAACCTGTGGGTGAATGATAAGACGCCCACGTGACTGTTGCAGCTTACGTGACGATTGATCGCCATTTATAATGGTTTTTCTAGGTCATAATATTTTTTCTTGTGTGATTCGGGGGTCATGGGGGTCATAGGTCAGGGGGTTTCTTCATTATGTTCTTTACTGGAAAGAAATCAATTATCAAGGAGAGGGAGAGAGCAATTACAGCAGAGAGTGATGGAAAGGAATAAATTGTCAAGAGAGAGATTTAGAAATGTCGGGGATTATAAGAACTTGTCGAAGAAGGAAGAGATTTCTGGTTAAATGTTAGTGCGAAGAAATGCGATTGCCAATACCATAGAAAAAAACCTTTCGGTTCAAAGGTCAACAGATGAAGAGCATCGTTCCTTATCAATGCGAAAATGCGATTGCCAATACCATAGAAAAAAACCTTTCGGTTCAAAGGTCAACAGATGAAGAGCATCGTTCCTTATCAATGCGAAATTTTGGAAATTAATTATCAGGAATGAAGAATAGAATCACTGACATGATGCGAATTGTTAGAAATTAATTATAAGGAATGAAGAATGAAATTACTGAAACATATGATAGATTGTACAGAAATTGCTATATCGCTTTGGTATATCGAATTAATTGGTTATTTACACAGATTATGTAGAGTTCAATTTCTGATTGCAATTTCAAATTGAGCAATTGATTTAATTATGTGGTATTGTTGGAATGTCGAACAATAAGTTCTACAATATATTTATTGCATTCGCTCATTGCAGTGATACTATCCCATACCGAGGAGATCTTATCAGGGAGAAGAATGTTTTTCTTTTCCATAAAAAGCTTGTATATTTTATTCTGTACAATTTATATTATCAGTGATGATTACTGATTAATATTATAAAGTTCTTCCGCAACTTTCTGAATCCTTACATTTGTCGGCTTATTATTTATTTGAATTTCAGATGGATTGCGACAGTCAATTGCTTCTGTCAATGCTGTTGCCAGCAATTTGTTGTTTCAGCATGGCGCAAGCATCAACAGGCTTTTATGTAGATAACGAAAATGCGCAATCGATACCACTTGCTGTTGGCAGGTCTTTAGGCTTATTTTTCATTTATTTTATTTCAAGGAAAAGTAAATAAGTTGAAAATTATTATTAAATAAGAGGAAGTCAGATACTCTTCATACTGTAAAAGTCGGATCAGAATCAGATCGTTTTGGTATCCATGGATTAATAACTGTTTACAAAACTTAGTAATTGAAAATCATTGCCTTCAATAAATGAGGGAAATTTTCGATTCCATCTCCAATTTGATCAGTTCTCAATACTATGTCAGATACTCTTCATATTGTGAAAGAAATGATTTTCCTATATAAATTTGACATAAAACTATCTTCATAATTCATCTTTCAATACAAAATAAGAAAATGAAATATTTTCATCTTCTTAGTTATTTGAGTTATTTTGTTTATTACAGTATCAAAAAATAACTATTCAACTTCTATAAAGGTATGTAAACCTATATAAAATATCCAATTTCTACAATCATAATGTAATTTATGGAAATAATAATAATTCAAAAAATAAAATAAAAATTTATAGAATATGGCAGTGATTAACTAATGAAATTTATTACATTGTTGTAATAAAAAGTTTATTTTTCATTCCTCGCACTAGCTTTTCTTTCATGTTGTTATGCTGTTAGACTTCTAATATTTCTCTATGAAAGATACTCCGACTGCTGATTCTATTTCCATTATATTGCTTATACCATATAACTTTTTTTCAAATGTTAATCCTTCGAATATAGTTAAATAGGTATATCACAAAAAAAAAATAGTTGCTTTTAAAGCTCTTAAGTTTAACAAACACTTTTGCAGTTTTCAAATTTTTATATTTGCTAACGACTCTTTAGACATGGAAGTGCGAGGTTGGAGTCGAAAATATTAGAACTATTGGGAATTGAATATCCACGACCGCTAGTTGTTGGTATAAAGGATGACATAGCGTCACGTTTTATGGCGGATTTATATCGAAATTTGGAGCATGATGTTGAGTTGAATCCTGCTTACAAGTATTGACGCTTTTTCTTAATTACTTCCGGAATTAAAAATTGAAATGGAAAAAGATAGTTAGGTGAGACTTAAATGTTACTGAAAAATATGGATAGCTCCTGAAAAAAAGTATGTATAAAAGTATCTACTTATGAAGAGATGCATTTTTTGATTTAATTGTATAGATAAGAAGTATTATTTTCACGAATTTCTTTGTAGAAAAAGTTTTCCACCATTTTATATCAAAAATTGAAACAGAAAATATTTGGTTTTCATTTTAGATATCTGGCTAGTGGTCAGTTATTATCAGCGGACGAAAAAGAAGCTATTTTATTGAGCGAAGCTGATACCATTGTTTCATTTTTGCCTCGAGGTTACAATATATACATATATATTCATCTCTCTCATTAAATTAATTTCTAGGCATGTTTTATAATGCGATTCCGAAGTATGCAAATTAAAAGCATATGCGCTAATTCCTTTATCTTTAATTTTTACTTTTCAGTAATGACCACTATTCACATATGTGTAATTAATGATTATTATTCTGTGTAATACTGTTGATTTTGTATTGCATATATCCATCTAATGTCTTTTAGTATTATCATGATTAAATCACTTGAAGTGAACTCGTAATCTATTGCTATTTAAATTTGCAAAATAGCATAGTTTTCAGAACAGAATATTTTCAGAACAGAAAATAGTACCACAGTACGGGACAAATTTGCAGTTCGACCTTGCTAATATACCAGAAGGTCAGCTTGTACATGCCGAACTTCGTATATTATTTAATAGTTCGATAAAACCACGACGTGTCTTCGCAAGTATCCCATATTCGAGGTGATAAAAATTTCTGAAATGATCAGTAATTCTCGAGATCTATTAATTTATTTTCCTCTAAAATTTTTAATACTAGTCTTTCTCAATTTATTTACTTATTATCACGGATGTAGTTTCTTAAAGAATTCTGAATATCATTAATCTGAACTGTACGGCATATAATAGAACAATATTTCACTACAAAAATTTTTATAAAAAACTTGATAATTTTTTCATGTAGTGCTGAAATGGAAATTGGTTTAAATTTTTAAATTTACTAAGATCTTAGAAAAATCTCTGCCAGTTTCATAGAAAAAATCCCTTCGTATATTATTTAATAGTTCGATAAAACCACGACGTGTCTTCCCAAGTATCCCATATATATATATATATATAAAGTATTTCTTTTAAATGGATATTTTAATTACATATTTAGGAATCTGAGTTATACAGCGACGACAGAATCACGTATATCAAATAGCGGACATTTTATCATAAACATAACAGAAACGCTTTTACACTGGATTCATAATCGATCAATTCTTAGCATTGTAACTCTGTATGCAGTCTCAGCGCATGGTGTGTCTGTTCAATTTGAAGATTTTTTTTAATCTTCATTATGACATGTATTATTGATTCTAGAAGCAAGCAATTTCATCCTTTTTCTGAAATATAATTCTGGGTGCTTTATTGCTAGATTAAAAAATAAGGTAAGTGTAAACAAGATTATTTTAATACATTTAAATCTATGAGCGATCAGTGTAAAAATGTTTTATATTTTTTATAACTTCAGGAGAGAGAATGCTCTTGGAAAATTTTGGTGAATGGCGTGGGTTTGGAATAGCTTCATTTGTGGACGGTGTAAATCATATTCATCAGCGCATTAAACGTGATGCACCTGATGAAACTAATGCGTTTGATGATTACGGATATGGCTTTTCGACAAGGCCTGATCCATTACGACATTCAGGCAGATTTAAAAAATTTTCCATGTTCTTTATTTTTTTAGTATCAAATATCAAGTTTTTTAGTATCATATTTGTTTGCTTTATCTCATGCAATTACACTCATATTTGTTTATTTTCAGCTTTTAACAAAGGTTGCCGGAGGCGAACACTATACGTGGACTTCAAAGATCTTGGTTGGCAGGTGATTGCTGATTTCTGCTTGTTTAGTAAAGCATTTGATTATAATTAGGGAAAATTTCTGGACAGCATTGATCAACTGTTTTACATAATATGGGCCACAAGTAATGAATTTAGGTGATTCTTTTTAATAGAAATTCCTTTGAATTCAACTCTATGAGTTACAACTATAATGACTTTTTTGAGAATGTCTGTAGGATTGGGTTATTGCACCAGATGGCTATCATGCTTATTACTGTGATGGCTTCTGTTCGTTTCCTCTGAATAATCATATGAATGCAACCAATCATGCTATTGTTCAAACTCTTGTTCATCTTATTGACCCTACGAGGTTTGTTCGCTAATTAATGTTAGAAGCAATTACTAATTCAGTTTTCATGTGCAGATTTTTTGATATATTTTAAATTTGTAGGAGTTCGTTTTTTCTTTTATTGCCTATAGCTTTATATCACTCCTTATTCATATTGTCGGACAGTCATGTGCAAAAAAAAAATCACACATGGATCTCATGTGTGTGATTATCTTTATTTCTGATGTTGATGATGTAGATTTAAATATGTAATATTTAACAAAATGCGGCAAATGCACAAAATGTAGCATAAGATATATATATCCTTTGTCACTTCCGTTCTTGCAAGTAAGACTGGAAATGATGGAAATTTTATGAGAATAATCATGAGGTGCAAAAAATATAATTTTTTTACGCAGTTATCTAAAGGTAATAAAAAAATATCGTTTAAATAACTATAAAACTGACTAAATTTATGCATGGACATGTGTTAAATCAAGAGTATGAAAAAGCATTTTGATAAAATATATCATGGCTTATGTGTCTGGAACTGCTGTCCATCCATATAATGTAAGGATTTCTTGTCCTCATGTTCTGAAAAGAAAAAGTATTTTTTATATATTTCAGAAGCAGTATTAGCAATTCATGTTTTGAAACCTGCCTTGATTTCTCGAATATATTTTTTCATTTTTTGTTTTATGAAAAAATATCTCTCATATAGATTGTCATGTTTTGAATTTCGATAGTCAATAGAAATAATATTTTTGTACCACTTGATCAATATTTGCAGAACATCGGAAGCGAAATGTGCGCCTTCATCATTACGCTCAATGAAAATATTATTCATCGATAATGCTCAAAATGTGGTACTGAAGCGCTATAAGGATATGCAAGTACGTGATTGTGGTTGTCAATAGCTAAAAAAACAAATCAGTTCATAATCTATAGTGCATTTTCATCTGTACATAATATACATTATATTCAGTCTCTCTTTCATTTAGATAATTTTCTTTCCTGTGTTGTTATTTTCGAATGATTTATTATTTTTTTGGATATCTTTCAATATATTTGAGTCAAGAAAAAAATTCAAGAATCTAAAATTTTCCACATTATTGTTCTTCTGAACACTCGAGAGGTTATGTTTTCCATATCATTCCATAATATTTACAAATTTCAGTGCTTGAATTAATCATTATTCTAGTTAAATGCATAAGGTCAAACTGGTGCATAAGCTTTAAAATATATTTGGAACATGGAATCTTAAATTAAATATTATGTCTAAGTTATTTTCTGAAAGTTTGGCAAAAAATTAGTTCGACACTTTCATTGTACGATAGTTTCCTGTTTAACTCAAAATTAAACCTCTAGATCGGAATTATTTTTATTTTGCTTAATTAATCAGCGAAAGATTTTTAAATTTTTTTTTTTTAAAATAAGGTTTTTTATGTAATTCTGTGCATTATATTCACTTATTGCTCACGAATTTAATACTAGCGCTTGCATTCCTACTTTATAATGATTTGCATGCAATATCTCTACTTATTACGGTTACTGATATTTCTTTATTATATGCTAAATCTCGCTTCAATTCTTTCATATTTCTTTCATTACAGATTGGATGCTTTTATCATCTATTATTGCACTTTTTAAAAGAATGATATTTTCCAAAACTGTGTACTTTCCATTTTTATTATATTTTAATCGTTTTTATTGAATTTTATGCTTTCTTACTTAATCAGTTTGTCATATGTTAAGGAAATGAATATATTTTAAAATGCATTATTTATGTTACAATTGTATTTATGAATATTCTTTGTTAATTAATACTAGCACTCGGCGTTGTTATGTAGGTCGAATGAAACACCCGTATTAAATGAAATTGTTCATATTGTAGCAATTTATGGCACATATTGTTGTTTGTTAAATAAAATATTTTATTCATGACTTGACATCATTTTGCATTCTTATATTGCAGCATGTGTTATTTTGAAAAATAAAACATTATATATATATCATGTAAACTTGGGCGATATCATCACAATTAATGATGAAGATCTGATGAAATTTCTTTTGATTTCAATGTTCATATATGATATATATATACTAATATAGTTCATCGTTGTCATTATTAATCATTAATCCAATTTAAATTCCCGGTGGATTAAAATTATACATTTCTTTAAAAAGTTTTAGATCAATTTCGCTATCATTTTTTGCGCGATTTCTTATATATTGATGGAAATAAAAGAGCCTACGCGGTGTTAAAGATTTTTGACTGCTTAACTTATCGGCTTACTGAATTTTTTTGAATCTTAGAATTTTTTGGAACAATCATGAAGCGGTATAAACAAGTTTTGTTATATTACGAGCTTGTACAATTTATGGTGGCATTATACATGAGATGGTTGCAGAAAAATCCAACTCAATATATTTGGACAAATCGCAGAGATCAACAAATTTCCCTGAGAGGAAAACGCTCTCGTTATGGCAATCATAGGTTTCTGTCTTTTCTCTATTCTCTACTCTTGTTAGTAATGAGTTAATTAAGGGTTTTTATCGCTTATCATCATTTGTAAAATTTTTCAATTTAATTTTATTCAGTTTTTATCAAACATGCAACGTTCATAAATAGATTTAAAAGTGATGCTGTTCCTTTTCGAGATAAAATCCATATTTACATCCGAATTATTAAATTCTAATATAGTCTTAAAATCCGCGATTTGCTGATGACCTCTGAAATTGTATTAATTGTATTTCTCAAGAATATTATGTGATTCGTTGTATCATTCTTTGTTATGTTGATAATATGTTTTCTATGTCGAATATAATTGCATAAAAATTTTCCAGGAAGTTATAAATTCCTAATCATTTTATTTAATCTGTACTCACTTCACAATAGATTAGCAATTAATGATTGTATAATTTCGATCATAAATTTTAATTCCAAATCCTAGAAATAAATTCTCTGTTTCATTTAAAATCAGTATAGAATATTAATATTTGATTTAATCCAAAAAATTCACATTTTTTAGCTGATAATATTTTCAGTTGTGGGACAACAATATGGATTAGTTGTCGTTTTCTAATTACAAATGATATCCAGAACATGAAAAAATTTGTTGTAAAGAATAGTGACAGCGATGCTCGGAAAGTAACTTTATACCCTATCAAAATTTATCCTATATTATGCGACAAGCCTGTTGCATATATTGATGAGCTCGATACATTCAATCTTTCTAATAGAGGATTTCGTCTTGAGGATGCAGTAATTGAGGTATTTTTTCCATATATGCCAGCCATTTAATTCTGAGTATCATCAAGATACCGCAATAGCACAGCACTTCTTCAGTCGTATAATTTTAAAAAAAGTTCATCACATCAGTTCTGTTTGATTTGTCCTTTCAACTTTGTGATCATATTTTATAAGACTATCTGCTGTTTGTTTAATTATGTGAATTAGTGACTTCACTCGATTTTTGCAATAATATTCGTAAGTGATATGTAATGTAACTAATTATGACATTAATTTTTTGCTGACTGCATCTTTGCTATATTTGTAAGCAGTCTATTAGCAATTTAGGCAACTATTTGATAAAAATTGATAAAAGTTCTAACTGTTTCTAGAATCATTTCGTATCAGACCGTATTACTGTTATACATAAATCTGCCAAGTAGAATACATTCGTTCTACTTGGCTAAGCACACTAAAAATATAAATAGATTTTTCATTTGCATAGCAGGAGATTAATCTTCATATTTCTTACGAGCTAGTGGAAAATTTATTTCCAGAGTTTTTGTTTTTCGGATATTGTTGATGAGGCCGAAGCATGTATCTCATGTGGTGTTCATATTGCCCTTATTATTACGTCTTTTTACGATCGATTATCTGATTATTCTGATGAACTTCGAGAGTATTTTCGAATACCAAGGTCTACATTTTTGGTTATTTTTTCCCTTTTTCTTCATTGGTTATTAACAGAAATTTTCATTACATCAAATTATCAATTGCTATAAATAAAATGATATAATGCGAACTTGTTAAAATTTATCGCTTTTTTGGTATTTCCATCACATCAGTATAGTTATCAAATCATGAATCTGTTCAAGATTTAAATTCTCAGATTACAAGATCTCGCTGCACAGTTGTTATTACTTCCAAAAGTTTTTCGATTACAACTGCAACAACTTTCCCATTTTGAGCTTTTAGTCTGCTATATGCTAAATGGACATTTATCTAACTCCATCGTATAATCATCCAATTTCATGAAAATTGTACATTATTAGGACAGATGGTTCTGATAAGATTTAGATTTCGTGAGCTTATAAATTCTTCGATTGATGTAACCTTTATGGAAATATTTTTTTAGATTGGTTTCGGTGGGAGATATCGTGGCTATTCCTTGGCATAAACCGTGGAGCAAAAAAGTGAAGGAGATATTTTTCAAGGTAATGAATAATATTTCCTAAGATAAGTTCTGAATCAGCGTTCTGAGAGCAGTAAATGAATATTTACCTAAATCAATAAAATATATTGCCTGTGTGTTTCAAATTCATGTTATATTTCCAGATACTTTGTTTCGAGGATTCAGAGGGATTATTAGAAGCGATCGTTGATTCACAAAACACAACACTATATCAGGTCTTTTGTTATTCACTTTCTTATGCATAAAGAAGAAAATAATTTCATCTTATTCATTTTTAATTATATTCTTAAGATATTATTTTTGCTTAATTATTGCGATTTAGTTTTCTTTTTAAAAACACAGATTCTGAGACTTTAAATATTTGGCCTTAGTTGTTTTTTTCTGACTTTAGTATACTTCCATGTTACCATAAATTTTTGAAATTTATTTTTATGATTTCTTTTTTTAAAAAAACATATTTGATATTTTTTTCAATCATTTTCCTTAACGGAAGAAGTTAACTTCTTCAATTCATATGTGGCGTATTTCATTGTATTTGCAACTCTCCTTTCTTTCTACTTATCTTACGATCTTTTAAAGACTTTATTGCATATATAATTAATTTTAAATTATTTTGGATAATACTATTTTTATTTTGTAGGATGGAGAGATTTACGACAAAATCCCATACAGTGATATCACGTGTTACGTCCCGAAAAATTTTTAGGAATAGCACAGCGAATTTCTTCTTTGATCGCAGCTAACTGTAGAATGGAAACATCCTCGTCAACTCTGGTTATACTTCTTAGCGGTTTTACAGTTGTGGAAAGAAACTATTATTGAAGCACTTATCTTCTTTAACATCTCGATGTTCACTTTTCCAACTGCTTTGATCTTGGAGTGATGCATCTGGAACTTATGAAACGAATATTCGCATTGCTTTTGAAAGAGGTTTTTTCTGATTATTATAAATAATTCATAAAATATTCCTCCGATAATTTTTTATTTGTTCGACTTGAAATTCGAATTGACAGTGAGAATATTAATTTATTTAATTTCCAACTTTTGTGTTTGTTTCGAAATATCAATTATTATAGCTTCAATGAATACTTTCTCATTGTTGGCCCTTCTGAACGCAGATTTACTTGGCTACAACTCAGATGGTGCTAAGCAAGGTGCTTTAAATATTTCTTAAGAATAAAGTTTTATTAATTTTTCTCTAATACACTTTTTGATGTTACATAAGATGAAATATCCTTAGTAACATGCTTCTTACTGCAATAATTTAATGCGAAATAACAATTAGGTGATAGAACGCAATGTATGCTACATCTAGTTTGAGGAAATAAATCAATGCTAGATCTTTATTGCTCACCGTAAGATTTTAAACGCATTATTATTTATTGAGTTAATTCAAAAATTCAATAAATAAATGTTTTATATGAGATTTTTTTAGGGAAATTGTTAAACTTTAGACTTGAATATTCAAACTGTTGAATAAATGTGTCGAGAACACATAGTATAAACTTTTTTTCAAGCATTTTAAATTTCGCTATATCAGTTTTGTATCTACTTTTAGCTGAGTAACTATGTGATTCTGTTTTTTTTGATGAATGAAATTTTCAAATTGATGTTTATTAGATTTTGCAAAATATTTTTTGCAAGTGTTAATGACTTTAATAGTAAGTCTCATTAGTCTTGATTTCGAGCATTCAAGTTTTGAAACAAAAATCGTTTTGCAGATAGTCGAGGGTTGGTATATTTAACGAAACTTCTAAAATCTTGCATCATACCTGCTATATTTTTGGTTTGTAATTCCAACAAATTATCAACTTTACCAATATCATTACGTTCTCTAGTTCTTTACCATTTCCAAATTCCGTTACTTACCGAAGATGATCGAAAATCTATAATTATGCATGAACTTGTTGAATCAAATTTCATTAATATCGCTGCTATCGGTTATCAAACAAGCGTAAGTTTGTATTCTTTTCTTTCCAATTTGTAATTACATCATTTTAGTGTATTTCGAGTTAAATCAGTTGAAAGAAATCTAAATATCAATGAATTACATGAAAATCGAAAACTGAAAATTTGCCACATTTTTTAGGGATTTACTTTATCCGATTTGCATGTTCTGTTAGCGGATGCATCATTTCGAAAAGACACTACAAATTCGTGGGTTTTTGTTGTTCTTATTCAAGTAAAAAGTAAAGATAATCATGATACATATTATTTTCGAGTATTTGGAATTTTTTTTTATAGAGCGAAGTTAAGAACGGAACACTTCATATGGGCAATTGATGAGCGTAACAAGAGATTGGCTGATAAAATTGGAGCACCCACTGTAAGTTATCAGTTAATAATTTTTGTATTTGATTGAGAAGATTGTGGATGAATCATTTTGTGTGAAATATAACCATAGCTATATAGTCTTATTGAAATACAAATTCGTTTTAGAAAACCGTAATGATATTACAATTTTTAATACTTTAGAATTATTAAAAATTGCACTTGGGATTAAGTTATTAATATTCTAATTTGCTTTTTCTAGTTTGCATTTCTTATCTTCATTTCTGTACATGTTAATCAGTGATGCGCAAAACTGATCATTTTATCGACAGAAATTTGAATCGATCAGTTGATACAAAGAAATTTTCTGAAAAATAAATCTTTAATTTCTTGAATTTTTCAAAGTTTCATGAAATTATGTTTTCTTTTATGAATTTAGAATTTATTACTTTAAAATATATGATTTTTCTGTTTCATAGAAAAATTATAGATACCAAAAGTGACATGGGACGATATTGGAGGTTTAGATGATGTCAAACAAATTGTTATTGAAAGCTTAATCCTAAATTTGCAAGGGAAGAAGAATATGAAGCGTAGTGGTGTTTTGTTATATGGTCCTCCTGGTTGTGGCAAAACACTTATTGCCAAAGGTTTGAATTTGGTTATATATCTATGGGACAGTAGTGATGTTAAGATTTAATTAAACATTATGTTACATCAGGTTACCTTAGAAAACTAGAACTTTTTTCTTGATGAAGAGCTATGAGTTTAGTATTAGTTATTAAATCAAATAATTTTATGTGAAAAAAGAACAGATTTTTTATAAATTTTTTGATATTCTAACACTGAAGATATCCTTCGCCGTTATTTTGCAGCTGTCGCAAATCAGTTTAAAATTACTTTTTTGAGCGTGAAGGGGCCCGAACTTCTCAACAAATATGTTGGTCAGAGCGAAGCAAATGTCCGCAGAGGTAATAAGCTTTTTAGTAATTTGGATTATACATATTGATGATATGCCTGAATTATATTATACATCACTGCATTTTTAACCAGTACGATCTTAAATACACATTATATGATAATGATATAATACTATGGATATTTGACATTTGCTCAGTCAATTTTTTAGTTTTTGATAAAGCTCGAATGGCTGAGCCTTGTGTATTATTCTTCGATGAACTCGATTCTCTGGCTTCTAGACGGGGTCGCTGTGGTGATTCCAGTCGTGTAGTTGATAAGTTTGTTTATCAGTTCTAATTTAAAATATCAGTTTAAATATTTAGAGTTGTAATTAATGTTGCCATTATTTGCACTATTCAATTCATATTAATTTTCAGCATTGTATCACAATTGATTACAGAATTAGATTGCCTAGAAGACTCAAAAATCTTTGTTTTGGGTGCTACAAATCGGCTTGATTTGTTGGATTCATCGCTGCTACGATCAGGAAGGTAGTCTGATAAGCTTATATTATGTTCTCTTATAACTCAGAAATGTTTCTACATAATTATTTTAGTAGATGAAAGATTCTGTTTATTTAAATGATTCGTTTGTATTATTTTTTATTTGTTCCGTATTTAATTTAAGGTTTGATAAAATCATTGAAGTCAACGGAACAAGAGATGTTATAGGACGAGAATGTATACTCCGTGCAGCTAGCCGAAATATAATATTTGCTGATGGCGTCAACTTGAAAGAAATCGTATGTCATAAATGAATTCATCTACAAATAGAAGCTGACAGCTTAGCTTGTTTCTGAAGTATCGCCGATGATTGAAGTCACTAAGAAAATTGTTAGGAGTTCGACATTGTTCGTGAAATTTTTGATGTCAGCTATGAATGTAATATTGTGATCCTTAAAAATAGTGTTTAAAATAATTATGAACTTTTGTTGACAGAGTTTGATAATATGTTGGTTAAGTGTATTTTTTTTTGAATAAATCACCTTTATTTTGAGCATATTTTTGATGCAATCAAATTTTCGGGTGAAGCATTTTTATTTCATTTTTTATTTGTTTTTTAAAAATCTGCTCTTTAGGCAGAGTTATGTGGTCATTTGTCGTCAGGAGCAGACTTGCATGCCGTAATTTCCCGTGCACAAATGGATGCAATACGGAAGCGGATCGGAGCGATAGAAGCTGGATTAGTATTGTCTGAGGAACAACTGTTAATTACGCAAGAAAATCTGAAAAATGCAGTAAGGGAGGTCAGTTTTTCTTCGATTGTTTTTATAATGATGATGAACAAGCCTTTCGGCTTGTTTTTCTAAGCCAAAAAAATTATTAATTGTTGAAAAGACTCCTTTTAAAATTTGAACTCGAAAAATTAAGATTAAACAAGTTACAATAACTTATCCTTCTGGAAAACGATATTTCAGATAATTCCATCAACTGGCACAAATTGCAGACAGTTACATGGTCTCTAACTTCTAATGTTCATATATTAAACTTGGACTTTTCGATTACGGAGAAATAATATTTTGCTATATTGTTTTTTCGCAAAAAAGTCGTTAAAATACTTTAATTGTCTAATTTTTTCCTACATTCGCATTTACTTTGTCTCATTCTTGTTTTCTTTTTTTTTAATTTGTCAAAATTTTCATTTACTCTTTGATCTGCTCACATTACACTTTATGTGTACCTTGACCATTCTTTTGTGATGAACTTGCGATGAAATGTAATTTCCAATATTATGTATTGATGTATAAATCATTTGTTTTAATTGATTTTGCTGGAAAGTTCTATTTTTTTTGGTTTTTTGGAACTCGCTGTTAGCAAAATTCTCGTTATCGTCTTTCATGTATCTTGTATGAAGAAAAAAAAATGAATATGAATATTGATGTATGCTGTCATTTCCGAAATTTTTCATTGGATTGAATGAAAAATCGGATAGAGTAAATCAATCGAAATTAGTTTTTTTTTCCACTTTTGATTATCATTAAGATGTTTATTCATAAATAAGCCATCAATTTATATTGCCTATAATGGAATAATAATTATTTCGGTGCTAAATATCTCAATGATGTTAGAATCATAAATTGAATAAAATTTTCATGGAAGAAAAGTCTGATTACCTCATTCTATTCTTTACTATCAGTGGGTAAATTGAATAAAAATATTAAGCATTTAGATGAATCTATCCTCTGTAGTATTTTCATTATCAATTTAAGCTTTTCTCAAATTTTTATCAATTTTTTTGTTAGGGAAAGATAATGAAATTTGAAAACAGTAAATTTGATCAGCTTCAATATTTTAGATAAAGTAAAATGCAAATGATAAGGTAAAATGCAAATAAAATTGTTTATTTATTTATTTATTTACCCATTTTATATTTTTCGTTAAATCCAGCATTGTTTCAGTGGTTTTTGTATGGATGAAATGTTTATCCAGTTTTTAAATGAGATCGAAGTTTTGTAATTTTTAATCTTGGGGTAAATTTTTAGATTAGTTTCTTTTCGAAAAAGCTTAGAATTAAAGACAAAACTATTTTGATTTCTCATCATAAAATGGCATAAAAATTTAAAGAAATTCATTTATAACTTTTAATGAGTAGTTTTATTTGAGCATTAATTGCATCCGAATATTTTACTTTAATTTGCAATGAAATTTTCGTAGCAATTGAAACTATTTATGTTTTGTAGTCTCTCATCTTCTTCATTCTGAGTTCGATTTTTCTAAATTTTTTAATTCCTTTTCATAATACAAGTAATTGATTTTATTCTGTTTAATTTTTCGTTTGCTACTGTTAGTTGGAAATCGTTTTATCACCTCGTATGAGATCATTTATCTTTTTTAAAACGAAAAAAAAAATCAATGAACTATGACAAGGTTATATCTATCAATTCTTTTATACATATTGCTTTATCATATTTATTATTACGAATTCTCGAAGATACAAATTTTTCGGAAATTTATATCTCCGAAGAACGAAAATATTTTGTTCCTAAACTTCTGATTCTATGTTTGTTATCGTATTTTATATATTTAATTTAATATTTCTGTAATGAAAACAAAGATATTTGTCAAATTATGAAAGTACAAATTATTCAGTGAAATTACTGGAATCTTTTTCCCTTTTCTTGTGGCCAAAAAACTTTTAAAGCAAAGCTTACATTAATTTTGATTGATGTTGTTAGAATTTCATTGCTCAAAAACCATTTCCAAAAAAAGATTCTTTAACAGACATCTTTTACGTATTTATTTTCTGAATGCCGAAGTGAAATATCCGACAGATTATTGAATTATCTGAATTTAAAGAATAAAGTTTTGATCATTTCATGAAATAATTATTTACATTTCTCGATTCGATTTTCCCATATTTTAATCTGGCCTTGGAATTTGAAGAGTCTTGATAATAGGTCGAAAATTATCCTTCAAGTTTGCTACTGTTGAGGAAGGGGAGAAGTGGATTGTTAAAGTATTCAGCGAACACTAACTATTTATCGAGCTGGAAACTTTCTTTTAGACGTTATTTTTTATTATAACTAATAACTGTTAAGAAATAATTATTTCAGTTCGAATATAATTAAAATGATAATATCAAATGATAATATCAAATCTCCTATGATTCAGAGCTAGCAATAGTTCTGTTGTGAATATTATAAATTAAATATTAAGAATACTGATCTATGAAAGCACATCTTTCTGGGTTTAAAAGATAAATCTAATTTTAGAAGTTTAATGGAATTCAGAAACTAATAGTTTCCAAAAGTGTCAGATTTTTGAAGTATACAAATTTATCACAAAAACTTTTTTTTCATATTGTTTATAATTTCTTTTTGGCGTGAGAAAAAAACTGTACAATAAAAAGATTAAATAAATTTGCATTAAATCAAAGAATATAATACATTGGAAAAGAAGCAAATCATCGAATGCCATTCATATTATTTATCGTTAATTGATAATAATTTCATGATCTTGCAAAACATTTATTGATCGTTTTGTAAAAATGAAAAATAATGTTTTTTTTTTCCTTTTAATTTTATTTTTATAAAAAATCTTATTTTTAATCAAAATTCTTAATTAGTTTAATTAGATATAAAGCAATCAGCAAAGAATTAATAATTTTTGCCATTTGCAGACGATGGCATTTTGTCGAGATTTAGTCTGTCGATTATGAGAAAGCTCATCTAATATATTTCGTTATCATCATCCATTATCACTATTTGATCATTATAATTAAAGTAATGCAACACTCCTATAGTGCCATTTCAATTTATCAGTAATGAGCCATTTGAAATGATGCATTTAATCTTTATGCTTCATTATTTTAAGCAGATATAATATCATTTATTGAAAATTTGAAGAATTTATTGACAGCTCGTTTGCAAATATTTCTAATCATTCAACAAACTCGTTTGCAAACATCTCTAATCATTCATCAAAATATCTCTCTCTAATCATTCATCCCAAATATCTCGAATCATTCGTTTTATCTAATGTAATTATTATTTCTCGTACCTGCAGCGAATTTTAACCCAACTATCAGATTATCCAAGTACTCTTATGCTTTTATATTAAAGTGAGAACAAAATTCTCGCTATCACTACTTATCATGATTATTTGTTATCCATATTTATCGTTACATTACATCCAATGTAATATTATTGTGCGATATCGCATAATCCTTACTATATTTTTTTCATTGGTTAATTTCAGGATTAAGTATAAAGTAAAATTGTATTGCAAGATGCTTCATTTCAAATTCAAATTAATTTAGATGATCAGATTCTAAACGAATTTTATTTTAAAATATCAGAGTGATAGACAGTAGTACTGATAATTTTATTACAACGAGAAAATATATACTATTTATTTATTTATTTGTCGTACACTTCACGTTCGTAATATTTTCAATAGATGGAAAAATTAATTTACTTCATTGAATTGAAGTGTATTTGATATTTTGAAATTAAGGGAGGAACTTATTGATATCATTGAACTGAAATGAATTTTAATGGCCAGGACGATCGCATTCAATCATAAAATCAATAATTTACCGAAAAAAAGCCTTAAAAATAAAAATCAGAAAATTTTCTTAAATTATTGGATGTAATCTTTCAAATTCTTTTCTGTTTCATAATTATTATTATCAATTTGTTAGGAATTTTTTTTTTAGTTTCAGAATGAAATTTCAAATATTCGATTTTTGAGCAAATAAAATACTGCACATTCTATGATTTTTAGAATATTATTGATAACCCAATATAAAAATGCTTTTTTAATTTCCGACGAATAATATTATGCCCCGATAATTTCTTATTTGACCTGATTTTGTAGTCATAATATTTTTGCACCTCTCAAATTTTGAAGAGTTCGTCTTCTTTTATCATTGCTTCTTTTGATTAGATTATTGGGTCATAATTTTGACCTGAAACATCAATTCCAATAAATACAATGCTGCTAAATTTTCTATTCATTTTAAGTTCCATTTTCCATTACTGTATTTTAAAATTTATCACCTCATAATTCTATTGGCATTGATATTTCGCTTAAAATTTTATTTTATTTTTTATTTGAGTGCTCTATTAATAATTTATTCCGAATTGATCTTTGATTTTTGGATATGGAGAAGTTTTTAAGGATAGACTGGTCTCTTTATCATCGTTCCTATCATAATGTCGAGAAATTATAATTTCTTGAAATAAGTTATAATGTTGTAAAGTAAAAATATTTTATTGATAAGATTGCATATTATTATATATACATATCTGATTTCAAAGTATTGTTAGAATATTAGTTTTTCTCCTGTGGTATAGAAAATTATGGGAAGATATTCTTATCATTATCGTTTTTTATTTCTCAAATTAGAATTATTTTTTTATATTGAAAAGTTTTGATTTGATTTTTTCCGAGAATACCTACAATCCTATTCCTAATGTAATAGGATATGACTAAAAGTTGACTTCATTAAAGAATTTAAAAATAGAAAGATTATGATGAAGAAATCTTCTCATTCATATTCCTATTTTTTATCACTATATTTAACATAAAGCTCGAATTTTGAATTATTCCGTTTTTATCAGACATTTGATAATTATTTATTATTTTTATTCTACAATTTTATTATTCAAAGTTTTTTTTCTGCAATAGCAAAATTTACGCTTCCAATTTTCCTGTTAAACCAAATTATGCCAACGTAATATATTTCAAATATTACTAATTTGGCAATTAAAAGAATAAGAATTGTTGTTTAAAGAATATATCAACAAACTGCTTAGCAATTATTCTCTTCTGTTTTTTAAATCAAAACATTCCTTAAAATCCATCAAATAATAAAACGTCCTGAATATTCGGTATTTGAGTATTTGATTAATCTGCATTCGTTTATTCTACTATCGAGGACTATATAAAGTACCGCTTAATTTTTAACACAAAATTATTTTCTTTTAGATTCGAACTTCTTAGATTATTTAAAATCATTCATATTCTCTATCCATCATAGTTATCAAGAATATTAAAAATATATTGCAAAATTATTCCACAATAATAAATCAAAATAATGAATCGTACGATTTATGTTAGAATCTGACTTTTGTTGAGATTGCAGTAATCTAAGGATTCACTTCAGGTATAATAATTTTTAAATATTGATATATTTGCAAGATATCAGCATGATTATCTATCCGATTATCAATTTTTTATGTAATGTTGATAATATCGTTAATTATTAATACATTGATAAATTTATTGCTGATCCGATTGCCAGCTATTGTCCCGTCAATACTACGAGAAATCTTTTCAGTCCATTTGAAAGCTCCTGCAAAGCAATGAATAATTAGGATTAATATTATAGATATTATCGAATTAAATTATCTGATCAAAAATTGTACGAGATGAAAAAAGCGGCCCATTGTTTTCAGCAAACGATGAACGAAAATACTTGTTCCCTTTAAAAGCATTTTTGATCCATTTTGGCCCCCGACGAAAATTTTTTCATGGTCATTTATATACATCTTAATGCATGTCATTTAAACGAGTTTTCTTTTTTTTTTTATTTTCTTCCATCTATATTCAACTGCTGCAACATTAATATTATTTTGTGAGGGCTGATTTCTCGATGATTTGATTTCTCGATGATTTGATTTGTTGATGATTTGATTCTTGATGATTTGATTCTCGATGATTTGATTTCCTGATTATCATCATCATCAAGGGCACATGCCAATCCATCCAATCAGATTCGAAACACTAAATGCTGATTTAGAATTATTAAAAAATACGTTTATGTTGATTTTCAACAATTCGTCCTTCTGAAAAAAAAAGAAGAAAAGGATAGAGCGAGAAGGGATAAGACATAAGAAAAGAAAGGTAAAAAAGGAAATCTCAGATAGAGAAATATCGAAAAAAAAACTGAGCGAGAAGTTAATTGGAAAAAAGTCTCATCCCTTCTCGGAGATAATTGGAAAAAAGTTCTTCGGAAAAAATTTGAAACAATCATTTTCATTGAAAAACGACACTCATTTACTTTGCTTTCTGAAATTTAAATCTTAAAAAATTATTTATTATTATTATTTATTATTATTATTATTATTATTATATTATTATTATTATTATTATTATTTTATTATTATTATTATTATTATTATTATTATTATTATTATTATTATTATTATTATCAGTCAAAATTTCTGATAGTTTTCATTATTTAATGCTATTTATCAATGAATATTATTAATTTTTATAATAATTGATAGTGTTTCCTGTCGTAGAGATCTTTACAAAAAGTGAATTTGTCTTAATATTCTAATGATGCCAATTTATTTTATTTATTTATATGAGAATTAAAATGAATTTTTCAAAATGCTTAATCAAATATTCAAAAATTTGCTAATGAAAGCAAAGAAAAAAATCTTTGATTTATTTTGATTAAATTTCCTTAACAAATTATATCATTAGAAAGAAGAAATACATTAAATATTACCATATTGCAATTTTCCATCAAGCTTATCATTCTTTGCCCCTTAAAGTTCAAATCATCGATTATTCAATTTTTCACTTTTTTTTTATTCTAAAATCTTAACTAAAGCTAAAATCCATCGTATCCATATTATACCATCATCTTTCTTTACTTACACAATATCCTACCGTATCCCTATTATCACTTAACAATATCACATGTTTTGTTTATTTTTGAAATCGCTAAACATATACATTTATGCATAATATAATTTAAAATTTATCGAAATTTTCACACTTTAACAATTTTAATCTTTTATCTATCTTATGTAGAAGAAATATTTGAAAGATTTAGAAATTTTTAAATTTAATTCCAAAAAATAAACAACAGCATATAACACTTCTTTATTATCAGCATTATTCGTATACTTACTTGCTTACTTACTTACTAATGATTAATTAGTAGTTGGTTAAGTAGAAAGGAAGAGAAGCATAGTTTGTAATCATTGCTTAAAATTTAATTATTTCATCCATTGCTCTCCACTTGTTAGGCTTCTACCCTTTTAATTATATTTTTTTGATAGGCAATTCATATCATTGAAAATAGAAATATCTAAGATAACGAGATTTTCGAACCAAATATGGATCAGTTATGATCTGACGATTCATTGATATATCGGAAATCACGTTAGTAAAACCTAGCTGAAGGATAAAAGTTAAATATTAATGTACTTCTAACAAAGAGTTTTATATTAAATTTTGAAAAATTAATTAATGATTTCTTCTTTCTTTTGATATCGATTTAACAATTATATTTGTTTATTTTCAATTATTTTTCTTCCAAAACTTTAACTCTTATCTTTATATTCAAGGCAAGCATTATTATTAATCGATTAAAATCAATTTCTTTCATATGCATTAATATTTTCAACTTACTGATAATATTTGCTTGCTGATAATAATATTTGCAAATGAAAAAAAGCGTTGAAAAATAGAAATTCAAGAATCAAAATGATAAATGAGTCACATTACATCACATTAATCACTGAACTATTCGTTTAGTCATTTTGCGAGACGTATTTTTCATGTTTCTCATTAAATAAAAGTAAACGATTTTATTTTTGTCAACTGTTAAATCTCATATATTATATCTATTATTATCAATAATAATTATTTATATAAAGTTTCAGTAATTGATTATCTTGATTATTATCATAGTCAATACTAATTCGTCACTTTCTTAACTTTTATCAGTTCATGACATTATAATTTTCAAGTTCATATATTCTGTCAAATTTGCATCATAAATCATTTCATTTCGTAACCCTTTTTCGGAAATGAAATATTTAGTGTGAAAATCGAAGAGAAATATTGAAAGATGAAAAGAGAAAGGCATCGAGGCGAAAGAAGGAAGAAATATGTTAAAGGAAAAGTAGAAAGGAAATTGATAAAATTTGTTATAAATTTTATGCAATTCTTCTTCTTTCCTTCCAGCCCTACTGCAAACCATCATTATCATCATTATTCTGATCATTCTTATCATTCTGTTATAAACCATATCCATATATTGTTATTTCTATTTGAATATTTATATCTTAATCTCGAGATATTGTATTTCTATGAGTGAATTTTTTTTTTTCAAAAATTCGAATATTTATAAATAACAGACTTTGTGAGTGATAATGATGGGAGAATACAAAAATACTTATCATTCTTTTTTTTTCGCCATTTAAGAGATACATTTGGTGATACGAATATGTACGAAATTATTATACTTTCTAAAAAAAATCAATATTAAATTGAAGCTTGAAATCAACAGCTGTTATTACTTAATTTTCAATTGAGTTGTTTGCTAAAACAAGTCTCGTAAATCTTGTGACATAAATTGGTTAGATTATTGTTGCAGAAGATTCTGTGTAGGTTGCAATTGTGGTTAATAGTCCATTTGTAATCATGGTGGTAATGAAAGTAGTACTTACCATCAACATTATCAATGTCACTATTGTTGTTGTTATTATTGCTGATGATATTGGTGCTAGAGGAAAGTGATAACATCAGTGAAATTAGAGGAGTGACTTCGGGCTGTCCTTGAAATCATTTTGGCCTCAATCTGTATATGTATGCTGATATTTCGTTTCTAACGATAGTATATATGCCGTATGTATGTATTTCTTCAGCCTTTCATACTATAAACTCAGTTTCCTGACAACAAGGCGCCAATGATAGATTATCAATGACATCGTTCCATTATTATCAGTGACACTACAGCCGATAATACATTACTATTCTCGACTATTATTTCTTATCTGTTTAACAATTGGGAAAGTATTATTGATAATAACAGCTGCTTGTCTAAGTTTTTCAGATTATTTTTTTTTTCTGCCTCAAGGCAATTTAATTCCTATTTGTTCATAGGGAAAAAAGCATTCAACAATCTCGAATCATCTTAGAAACGACACTGACTACACGATCTTGTAATCAATAATAAGAAATAATTTTATTGTATGAATTGTGATAATTTAATAGCTAAAATCTAATCTCGACTACCATGTTGGGTAGAAAGAAAAACAACAAGATCAGATCTTACTCCATATTACTATCAATTTTCCTGGTTATTGGACCGGATACTGTTTTGGCGGAACGCAAATGCTTTACAGCAAGTCAAATTGCCGGTATTATATTTGTGACATCATTTACAACATTCTTCGCTGTTATCGTTATCGCAATATTATTGTGGTACTTCTACCGAAATCGAACGGATGACAAAAGTGAGGTGTTAAATTATAATTCAATCCATTATTTTGGAAATTTGGAAATTCCAAGAATTTGGAACTTCATACATTTTAAAATTGCAGGTTCACTCAGCAATATTTTTAATTTTCTAACTTTACAGAATCCTAAAAAAAGTATAAGCAAACATATAGTATCGCTAATCAAGTATTTTCGCTTTTTATTTTCTTTTCTTGAAAAGACATTTCTGGAACTTTTTAGATAAGATGAGATTTTAATATATTCAACAACTATATTATCAAAGAACAAATATGCAAAAACTCATTTAAATTTTAATTAAAAACGACGGTATATGTGAGTGTTTCCGTTTGAAACACATTATATGATTTATATTTAAATTAAAATTTTTACAATTAAAAAATTTTGATAAAAGCATTTTTCAAAGCCTCTGGAATCTACTAAGATATATTGATATTTCAAATATGCAAAAGCATATAATTTCACGACAGAAATTTGTACTTTTTTTTCTTTATTTTACACAATAAAATATAATTTAAAAATTTCCCCTTCGAATTACATAAATCAAAGAAATTAAATTTTTCAATTATAAAAATTCAGAAATAGTAATTATTGCAGAAATTTAAGAAATATTTCAAAAGAGACAAAAAAAGAAAAAATTTGCATTTAATATGTGACATAAAAAGCTTTTTGTTTTGTTATTGAAATTATAAACATTTTCTTTTAATAATTACCATCATTGTTTTAATTATTCTCTTAATCTTTTAATAACCGCCATTTTCAGATGAAAAATTTATTAAATCTTATAAAAATAAAAAATAAATATTTAAACATTTCCAAAATTTTTGGAATTTCTGAGATAAAGGAGAAAGAGAAAAATGATAAAAATTTTGATCAAATTTTTATCACAAATTAAATTATACTATATGCGTTATGTAGAAAAAAGTTCATAATTCTATTTAAAATTTTGTGTTTGTCAAATCATAAATATATCATAGAGAGTTGAAAGATTTTCATAATTTTATGCAATACTTTTCATTGCAATTGAAATATGAGTTCCAATAACAGTCGTTCGAAATTAAAAGAGAATTTTATCAATGTTTTGAGAATTAACAGAACAGTAGTTAGTACGTTTGCGATGATTATCAGAATCATTGAAAGACATTCCACTCAATCGCATTTCTTAAGAAGAAAGTAAAATACAAAATAGAAGGATTTAAGATTAATCATTAAATTAACATAAATGATTATCATATCATCCAAGAAAAGGATGAAATTTATTATTTATTGTTTCACTATTTTATATGCAAAGATTTTCGATGTTTTCATAAACAAACTGAACATTTTTTTAATTAAAATTTAAACTATTAAAATTTATTTTTCTCAATTAATATGGTCAGATGAGTTACAACCTGAAATTTAAATTCCAATCATCTCAGATTCCAATCAGAAGCAACTTGAGAACCAAATTGGGCTCGCTTAATTTGATCCCTTATTTGCATAAATATTAAATTTGAAAATCTTGAACTTCAGAATTTTTTGAATGCTATTCAAAATTTCTGCAACTAAAGCAACAAATTTCATGGTATGCTATTATGGTAATTATTTTTTACTTTTAAATTAAATTTAATTAATTATTAAAGAAAAATTTGCATCAATACAGAATTGATTGGTTGCATTTTTTTTGTATTAAAATTCAAGCGGAAGAATTGTAAATTAAATTTTGAAATTAAAATTTGTTAATAACTAAAACGCATATAATGTGAAATCAAAAATTGAAATCTGAGAATCAGAAATTCATTTTCTCATAAATCGCATACATTATGTAAATTAAAAGCATTCACTTAGAGTTTGAATGTCTATGCTCTCATAAATCAAATGCTATGATTTGGAAAAGAATTTCATTTCTTTAAGTTTAATGAAAATTACATATTCTTCTCTTACCTTAGTGCTATTTCTTCAAAAGTCATTCCTATTTTCTCAAACCTAAACTTGTTTTCATTCAGAATTTTATTAAATATTAATAGCATAATTTAGCAAAGAAGATATTATGTAGGTAAATAAATAATGCTATCTCTATTACATAGGTAAATAAGTAATACTATAATATTTATTATGTAAGTAAATAAGTAATGCTATCTCATTTAAAAATAAATATATAAAGTACGAAACATTTAGTCCTACATTCTCTCATTTTTTTTCAAAACAAAAAAAAAAAATTAGAAAATGAAAAGCTAACTTAGGAAATGAACTATTAAAATAAAAAGAAGGTTGAATTTAATTCATCATAAGATGTGAAAATTTTTAAAATATTTTCACTTCGAAATGAAATAATTCATGAATTCAGAGTTGGAATATTCTCGTCTTTCTTTACAAGTCTCGAGATGAAAGCATCTGAGTTTTAAGAAATTGTGGCAGAATTAATATGATATTAATTCATCTAATATTTTTTGAATGAAGATGGTATTTTTATTTTCTGAAATTTGATCAATTTATTCATCTGAAAACATCCTACTGCATTTAAATATGAATTACTAAATCTGATGTTTCTCTTTTTCTATTTTTATTTAGTTTTTGTTTTTTTTTCCTATCTTTCGTTCATCATTTTTAATCAAATTAAAAAATTTCTCTTCTCTTACCAATCCCCTTACTGATTAAATTAAAGAAAATATGATAATCTGATGATATGTAGATAAATCGCTGTTAATGATTGAGTTGAGAAACTGCAATTTACAACGAATAATTTCAAAAGACTCAATAAATAAGATGAGAAACGAAAGGCATGAAGAAGTTTTTATGATAATAGAAGATGCAGTAATAAAGTTCATTAGTAATCATTCAATTTTATCAGATAATCAAAAATGTGTTTTTGGAACTTTTAAATTCTACGACCACTTTATGCTCAATTGTTTTGTCATAAATATTAATTTTAAATTGAGAGTCAAATAACTCTCTCATAACATTAAAGAAGTACATTATTCTCATCAAAATATTCCTTTCTTACAATTTTCGCATGCATTTTCAATAAAATTTTACGACTAATTACGGTAATATATTCATAAATTTAAAATAATACAGGAAATTTTACCTATTCTATTTTTATCCTTTTCCTGTTCTCATCACAAACATTATAGAAATTATGAAAATTCGGATAATTTCATTACGAGAAATTTTACCTACTCTATTTTTATCCTTTTCCTGTTCATCTCATCATTATACTTTTCGAGAAAATCAATGCAGTATTTTATAAAATATTAAACCAGGAAAGTTTTCGAGATATTTAATGATGAGAAATGAAACATCTCATCCAATTAAGAATAAGGTCAATGAACTTTCTCTACCATTTTACTATGATTAAAATCAATGAGTTGTGTAATAACTGTGCGAATTATTTAACAATTATTTTAATGTCTTTTGCTAAAAAGAAAAAATGTCGAATTTATTCATCTTTTTTTGTAATATATAATATAACATATTTGATAGAACTTTTTATTCACTCACAAATACCATCTAAAGATCAAATCTCATCGTAAGATTCATATTATACAAAACCAATTTTAATTTTTCGTACCAATTTATTTATAGATAAAAAAATTTGAAAACTTAAATTAAATACAATTAAGTTTCAGATTTTATAGCCAAAATTGAAAATAATGTGACAAAATCGGGGAAAGTCTTTTATAACGAACGGACAAATGAAATAGAAAATAAAGCAGTTGATGGCGTCATATCATCATCATTCACTGATAAGGTCAAAACAGCTAACTTTTGAACTTTGTAGATGGATAATTTTTATCACTAAAATACCAAAAAAGCATTTAGAGAGCGTATAAAATTTGCTTTTATACCGAACAATTCTGATATCATATCTGTTTAATTTCTAATTGCTTCTCTTCTCCAAAATTTCAATTCATATTTAGATGACATCATGCAGCTCGTTGACAGGCAAATATGACAATGATATGAATGATGTTTGTGTTGATAATCAAAAAGTTCAGCTAAAACAAGAACGACGATGCGTTGGATCTCAATCTGTACCTAATGATCTCTCGACCAACGATTCAATGAATATTGTAAATGAAATTCTTTAAATTTTATTAAATTTATTTTAGAAGATATCTAATCCTAATCAAATGCTTAAGTTTATCATATCAATTTTCTATTTTTTAATAATTTTAGTTAGAAGACGTAGTTCGTTGTTTGCTGGATAAAGATACGAGCTCATTAGGCTTCCAGATAGCTCAGAGATCTGATGGCATATGTATTAGTTATGTTGAGCCTAATGGTCCAGCTGATCGTTCCGGAAATATTTTCGTTGGTGAGTCTTTGAAAACGAATGAAACGAAACGAAAAAATATGAATTCCCTATTTATTTTATTTAGAAATTAAAATAAATTCAGAAAATTCAAACATTTTTACTTTCAAATAATTGTAAACTTGGGTATAGTTATATATTTCAAATAAATATTACAGTATGCAAAATATTTTTTATCATTTCATTAGAAATAGATAAGTGGTTATTTGCATAGTGATATAATTCTGTCAAATTATTTCAAATTCTGTTTAAAATTCTAAAAACTCTTTTTTGGATTTTCTGTAATATATGATATGGTGACAATAATTTTTTTTTTTCAGGTGACAAGATAAAAGAGTTAACGATAACCTTTGAGAATATGCCAATCAGTGATGCGTTAACAATTCTCAGCTGTGCTTCTACTTATAAGGTATATTTTCTTACCTATCTAACATGTATAAATTCAAACAGTTCAGGAATATCGAAATATGAAGATGAAGTTGGAAAAACGACTGAACAAAATTCATAGCAATTCATTTCGTAATGTTTCGTATTGAAAAGAATTGTTAAAGTTTAAATTTATTTTCATACTTTTCTCGAAAATTTTCCAAAATCTCAGAAAAAATTCTAAAAATAATTTGCAGATTCGACTAGAATTAGAGAGAGCCATAATTAACGATACTAATCAGCCAGATTGCACAGAAACAACAAAATATCTTAACACATCTTCAAATCCAATTCAACAGCGGTTTTCTCTTCCCCATAAAAGTTATTCAACCTCAGATTTAGCTCCACAAGTGCAAAAGGCACAAATGTTAGTTCTTGAAAAATTCATTTTATTTAAATTAAAATCCAGCATTAAAAAATTTACCGATTTAACAACTTAAAAATACAACAAATTAATTCGGTGAATTTTTTTATTAAGACCGGATAAGGCTGCAAATGGTGGAAGTTTCAATGTCGAAGCAGAAATATCAACTTCCACGACAAAGAGTTATAAATACATTAAAGAAGAGGTGCTATTGACAACTCCCGAGAATTTGTCGACATCTAGTCCTTCAGCAGATTTCACGAAAAAGGCGGAATTTATACCGGTTATGACAGAATCGATTATCAGCGAAGAAACCATAATAATTAGCGATGAATCTTCGGAGCCTCCAGTGCCAGTCTTGAAAAGTTTTCGAACTTCTTCGAACGAAATATCTCTTCAATCACAAAATTCATCTTATGTTTTAACTCCCAAAATTAAATCAGAACCAAATTGCACATCAAATTCTACACCATCAAAAGATGCAATATATCAACAACAGTTAACTTCACAGATTTCATTACCATCTAACGATCATCCCGTACTTACGTTGATACCGGAAGAAATCATAAAATAGATGAAATTAAATGCAATGGATTTTCGGAATTTGTCGAGGTAAGCTTCAGATTTCTCTCTTTTTTACATGATGAACTAAGTGGATGCTTAGAAAATTTAAACTGAGAATACACTGTTTAAGCGAAATTAAGATTTAAAAAAAATTAATGCTATAAATTTAATATTGTTATTGAAGAGAGATCAGAATATATAAGAATTTCTCTTATCAACCAAAAAGATGAAGTATAAGAACAGATGGACAGATATGATACAAGTTAAATATTATCTTTTTGGTATCAAATAGAATTTTGTAAATTTATGTCGATTGTTGTTTGCAACTTTCGTTGAAAGAATTCCGACATCATTTGTTCTACTTATTGATTAGATCCTTGATAAAGCTTTATCAGCTCGGTGTGAAGAATAAATTTGTCAAATTTTAAGAATAGTGGATGAGATGAGATTAGATACTTCGCTCGTTTTTCTATTTTTGACTACATGCTTTCTTACGTTTATTTGAGCATCAAATCTAAGTAATACAAATTTCAGCGATCACATTTTATATATTCCAATGCGAGTATCAAAGATGACAATCAGAAAAATTGCGTCGAATTCTGCGAATTAATTGAGCCAAAACGTGAATCGATCGTGATCGAATTTGAGGAAGATCAAGAAGATGGTGATTATCAACAAATTGAAAACGAAATGACTAACTTGCCGAAATGTAATGATACATATACTGAACCGGAAAATGATTTATGTCAAATTAATTCTAACGTTATTAATGATGCACCGATGGCAACAGCGCCAAATCGTGAAATCATTGACGTATTTCACGCTGAAAAAGATGCTGTATCAGAAAATACATCGAACGTAACTGATATAAAATGTAACACTTCTTATCATCCAGCTGTAACCACTGAAGTTTTAACCGATCTACCTGGAAAAACAGATATTATTGAAAAAAAATTCAATGATTTCAACACAGAAATTTTATCTACAAATAATGTTGAGCAAACTACAGATAGAGCAGCTTCAGAATTACAGAATCATTTAGAGATAAATGAATTCAACGTCAAATATGTGGTGGAAGACCGTACATCGGCCCTTCTCGAATCGCCGATTAATCCTCGAAAGATAAACAATAACGATAAATCTCCAAATGAAATTAGCCAAAGGTCATCAAAACGCAATCAATTAAGAAAACTATCATCCGGTAATTGTGGAATTAATGAAACGGGTAGAGAAGTCAAGAAATTGAATGGCACTGCTGATGATTTAAAAGATGAAGGACAGAACAGAAGTAAGGACACAACAGGACAAAGGTGACCTTTTTGAGATTTAATTTTATTATCATTTGAATACTTTAAATATTTTTCAAATCGAACTCAAGATTTTTTCAATTCTTTTATGTATCTTTAAATTTTTGCATATTAAGATTGTTCAAAGTTTTTACATTTCGACTTCAGCTGTTCTTATCAGTTGCAGAAGTTCAAAATGGAGTCCAAAACTTCAATCACACATTCCAATTGTTACCAGAACACCGTCAACAAAATCTAAAAACAGAAAAGTTCTAAGAGTTGAAGGCAGTAAAGTAGCGAACAATTCCACGCATCTAACACGCAGCAAAACATCTGATGATATAATGAAGGTAGTAATTTCTATCTAACTTTATTCTTAAGATTAAAAATATTCCATTGCATTCAGAATATTCAGATGGAATTCTTTTCTCTTCTCTTCTTCTTACATTTGTCTCTCAATCTGTCATGCTATTAGATCTTATCAAGATTTTCAACTGAATCATAATCCATTGATGAAATGAGAATTTTGAAAATTGTTGAAAATTAATAGCTGAGATAATTGAGCGTGAATATTTCGTTAATCTATGAAATTTACTTATAGTCAACGTCATATCGAATTTATTATTTTATTTTTTATGGAAAAGTAAATGAAAAATTGATTTCTTTCTCTTCAAATCAAAAAGGCAGAAATTATTTAAAAGTGAAAGAAGATAAATTATCTTTGCGGCAAAAATGAGAATTTCATCTAAATATCCAGCAACTTTATAGAATCATATGAACGGTGCATCACTTTATATTGCGAAGAAGGAAGCTTTGCGAAAAACTCATCTTCCATTTTCGAAATTAAATAAAAAGGTGATCATACGGTTTACATAATTCCTATAATTCATTATACATAATTCCTATAATTCATTATTAGTGATTAATGAAAGTTCGTGTAATACTCATATTGGTACTTGATCCAATTATCTTAAGCTATGATACAATGTGATTTATTGTTTTATTATGCAGTATTACCATTTCAATTAATTTTTAAAAGAATCAGCTATCAATCTCGAACCATTTCTCGCCCTTCTCGAGATTAGTTGGTTGCGAAATTTAAAATTGTTAAAGAATTGAAAAGTAAAGTAACATACCAATAATAAGTTTACTATAAAGGATTTATGATATAAGTAAAAAATTGAACTTTCCATTATGTCTGAACTTTTAAATTAGCTAAAAATTTTTTGTATGCAAGATGTTTAATTAAGAAGAAATTTGTGATATTGTTAACTTTTTGCAGTGATGAAGGGACAGACTTAGCCAAAGAGCGTAAGGCCCGTTTAGAAGCCAATCAGGCATTGCTGCAACGACAACAGGACGAACTGAGGACTTTAGGCATTTTGCCTTGAAATACTCAAATCTATTCATATGATTTAAACAGTTTAAAATACCTCCAAGCCATGTTTGATACTGTCTTCTTTTTGTGAAATTTTCTGTCGCAAAATTTATTTTAACTTTTATTTTCCAAACAAAACGATCGATCGAACAGAATAATTTCACATATATCATTCATTACAAATATCTTTCAAAATATTTATCAATGTTAATTATTGTTACTTTATTATTACTGCCATTATTATTTTAGTATCATTATTGTTATTATTATGATTATTATTATTATTGTCATTATTATTATTATTTTATTATTATTATTATTATCACTGTTATCTATTATTATTATTTTATTATTTTTATTTTTATTTACTTACTTATTTTATTTGCACCAAAATACTGAGGTATTAAAGTGATTTAAAAAAAATCTTATAAGTTTAATTATATAATAAGTTTTTAATGCCAATTAAATTTGACAAATTGTCCTTTTATTTGTATATATGCAGAGTTAACTTTGCAAAAATAATGTCACGTGGCTTTGTTTACAATCGCATTGTTTTACAAATTTGTTTTTTGTTTTTGTTTCTTCAAAATACATTTGTTTTGAAAGTGCCAATTAGCTACTAAACTCACACACATATCATATATGATTGAATAAAGAATTCCTGTCTTCATTTCAAGCAATGAATCAAAGAAAATAAAATATAAAATGAATTAAATTTGCCATTTCAAATATAGCTAATTCTATTTCAAGTATATAATTAAGAAATTTTAACTTGACCCTAATTAGTTTGATAATGATAAGATGGAAATGTTATAAATCACTTTGGATAATGATAAGATGGAAATTTATAAACACTTCTGCTTGTTTCGTTTTTAAACGTAAAGTTGAAATAAAGAATAGATGAATATTACACGAGAAAAGTTTTATATTTCAAAATTTATTGACAATAATAATAACGGCAATTTAAAGTGATATAATTTGCGTCTAATGCGTAAAGTAAATTTATTTTCGCATCAGAAATTTATATCTATCTCTCATCTTCGAGGAGTTAATTATGCAAATTTTCTCATATCCTCTCTGATAATTATTTTTTTATCATAAGAAACTATTTATGCATTCATGGTTTAACATATATACTAAGATATATACTAATACATTCATCCATATTTGATAATTCGTTAACATTATTTGATCTTTGATGTGCAGGAAAATAAAGTGAAGATTTGTTAAAACATATTTATGCAAAAGTGCATTGATAAGAGATAAATTTATCAAAACAACACAAGCAATTTGCTGTGTAATATGTAATGTATGTTTCATATTTCATTTTGCTATGCATACGCTATTTAAATAGGTAAATGAAATAAGCTGGAATATAAAGATCTTTTTATAAATATTATCAATTACCAACAAAATGATAACTATCAGTTTCCACTATCAGTTGTTCGCAAAAATTGACTCAAATTATGTTTTTATAACTTAAATAAAAGTTTTATTCATAAAATGAATAATTAACAAATTACAATCTTAATCTATAACAATCTTAATCGACTTTACAATTAAATCAGTTTATTATCAGTGTTCAATCTCGATAAATATTATTGCTTTTGTCTAAAATTTTAAAACAATTAATATGAACATAACTTCATCCAATTTAAAAATTATTCAATTTAAATGAAAAAAAAATTAATATTTCTGATCTATCGGCTGGACAGATCATGGAATATTAATCAAATTCAGATCAATTGATTTTGTTTTCTTTGTCTGATGAACTAGCTATGATATTTAGAAGACTGATAATACAGCATTCATTCATAAGTGTTAAAAGCAGCTTTATGGAATTTTGATTTTTAATTTATAATAATCATACCTGATTTGCGTATTACTCGAATAATTTGATACTGCGTAATATAAGTATAAGTTTAATCTTTGATTGTGAAATGTTGCATAAAAAAGATAGAGAAGAAAGAATACAAATATTTATCATATAATTAAGATTTGAGACTTAAAAAATCATAGAAAAAATTACATCAATATTCTCTTCTCTGTTCTTTTAAAGTAATATGCAACTTTGATAAGAAATGAAGCTTAGCTACGATATGTTAATTATTACTTTTTAAAATTATCAATGTTATTTAGAATTTTGAAAATACGAAGAAATTATTTCGATTTAAAAATTTAAATTTCATATTTGTTCGAAATTTGATAGTGACATAAGAAAGATAATGATTTTGCCTTAGTGATAACGCAAAGTTTTCTTCATGCTTCGAAAAGTAAATATTTTCAGGGGTATATTGATCACAATAATTTTTAGATATTTAAATTACCTGAAGGTTTTTTAGATTATTAAAAAGCTATGCAGCACATTTCAATTTACAAGTTTTATATTTACCTGTATCATTTTTCAGCAGTTTTAAACGAATCTAAATTTTTTCGATAAACAATCAATGTTTTAATGTTTACAAACACAATATGCTAACAAATCTAAAAATGCAAACAAAACCAACACACCTTTCAACATACCTCAATAAAGTAATTTAAATAATGAAAAGTTTTATAGAATCATCGACGCTTTTGGAAGGTAAGAAATTTGTAGAATTTTGTAATGAAAAAAATGAAAATTTTAAAGTTAAGTGCAAATTGTTATTCGTTGTCGATTTTTCTCCTCATTTTTCTTATTTTCATTATTATTAATATAGCATGCTTCTTGAAACAATTTTTTTTTTTTTTTGGGTCTACTATATAACAACTTTTCTTACAAATTTACTTTCCAAAACTAAGTTTATTTTACACTGATTTACCAAATTATCAGTTAGTTTGTTTGGAGAATAAAGAAGTTAAGATTAATTCAATATGGAATTTGAAAGAAATGATAAATTTATAGAATGATTAATTTTCTACAAATAACTGTTGAATATCTCATTACCGATTATAATTGAAATTTAGTGCTTCCTGGATTTCCTATCATTTTCAAATTTTGATATGGAAGAAATTTTATAATAATAAGAAATTTTCAGTTTTTTTTTATGGTTGTTTTACTCGATTATTTTGTTATGCTGTTGCTGTATACAATCTACTTGATATTATCATCAGGTTTGCTTTTTAAAAATTGCAATAGTTTTAAAAAATTATTAAGAAATGGATATTTTTTATAAAAATAAAAAATTTCAGAAAAACTCAAATAAACTGAAATAAAATAAGTGTAGAAGAAACTTTTTGAGAAATATCTAAATTTAAACAGTTTATCAAATAATAAAAATACTAATCATTTAATTTGCTATATATTATAATGATAAAAATTATTAGTCATTTAATTTGCTATATATTATAATGATAAAAATTATTAATCATTTAATTTGCTATATATTATAATGATAAAAATACAATCGATTTGTCTACTCGTTGTTAAATAAATCTGATCTTAACAGGTCAGCTAAGAATTCAAGCTTTTAGCTTTGTGTTATCGATCTTTTCAATCAATCAATCAATCATTATCACATCCGACTAGACTATGAATGAACGAAAAAACTATTTTTAGTATAAATTCATAAAAATATTTAGCAGAAGCTAATAAATGCTAATAGATCATTTTATTTAAAAAAATTCTGATTCTATGATTTTGTTTATTTCACAATTTTTTTGTTTTCTGTCTTTCTCAGAAATAATAAGAGATGAGGGAAGGAAGAAGAAAGTAATGGAAATGAATAAACGATCAATTCAAACTGTACAGGGAGGTTTGAAATGATTGTTTAGTATTTTGATTGTTTAGCAGAAGAACGAAATTATAGGAGGATGGATATTCGTTTCATTTCTCTTTCCTCTAAACTAATTTATACTTCATAATATATTCTTATCTTTTCTTTCTATCTATTCCACTTGAAGAATATAGAAGCAAAATGAGATTCTTTGGTATCCGATAAAGACTCGATGATAAGTGATGGTACTTTTATCTTAGTTCATAGCGGAAAATTATTAATTAATTTGAAAAAGATAACTTCAGACATACACTAAGATAAACATATATCAGAAAGAGAGAGAGATAGAGAGAGAGAAAGAGAGAGAGAGAGAGAGAGGAGAATTAGAAGAAAGGAGTGGATATTTGAAAGATTTATTTAAACGAAAATTTAGGAGCAACTGAATTATCCCTGTTGTATTTGTTATTTCAACTTTCAGTATTTCTTTTATCAATCTATCTATCTCAGACTCTATCAGTTTCAATTTTAGATTGCTTATTCATTCATTTTATGTTTTTTATTTCGACCGCTTAATCTTTATCTCTGCCTCCTCTGTATCTATGTTCTCTTAAATAGTTAACTTTTTCGCTTTTCTCAATATTCTATCCATTCTTTTGTATTTACAAGATAATCCGAAGTCTTTAACTAATTAAATTCCAACTTTATTCCATATAATAACATTAACTAATTTATACATTCATTTACTCATTTACTTGGACTTTTAAATTTACTTATCCAATAAGGCCTAATTAGAAATATTCATTTTAAATAAAGCCTAATTAAAAATATTCATTTCAAATAAGGCCTAATTAAAATTATTCATTTTGAAATATTAGTTTGGAATTCTTGAAAATATTGAGAATATATACGTAATCCACGTATATAATATGTCGATATATCTAACTTTTTGATATATTTTTTTCATTTTTGAAATTAGATTTTTATATTTTATGATATTATTATATGTACATATCTGTTTAGATGAACAAAAATTCATTTTCTCGTAAAAAAAGTAAACAAACTATTCAGCATCTTTTCCAAGAATATAGCAAAAGTGCTTTCAAAAAAAAAAAAAAAAAAATGAAAATGAGAAATCATAAAATCGCTGTAATTTTTTGCGGTAGGATGTAAATACCGCTAAGCATTAACAATTTATGTTTATACTTCATTTTACGCTTCACGTCATCACTAACGCCTTATTTACGTCTTATATCAAAAGTGAACATGCATATTTAGATTTGATTATTATTTTTATTGTATTTACGATTTTAAAAAAATCGCTCAAAAATGCATCAATTATTGTCAAGTAATGAAGAACAGTTTGTCAAAGATCACTTCAGTTGAAATTATTCCTTTGTATTGAAGACATGGAAATAAATTCAATTTCTTTCATATTAGAAGTTTATCTCAACTTCTCTCATTTTCCGAAGAATCTCAAACTTTTTCTGTTCAAAATTACTTAATTAAAATAATCAATATTTTTCAAAAATGAAAGTATCACATTTTCTAAAAGATCGTTAAATTAGAATTGGTAATACTAAATAATAACTGAAACATTGCAAACCTAAGTTTTATTAAAATTCTATTTTTTTTCTTGAAAACTCTTCTAGAATAGTTTCAAAAAGAAAAAAGAAATTACGAATCATTAGCTCTCAGCATGAAATTTCTAAAAAGAAATAGCTATTATCTCATTCTCAAACTTTATTTCATTAATTTCAATCCAACAATCATAATTTATAGAATTTTGAAAATATTTCTTTTTTTTAAAAAAAAATACGAAAATTAGCCTAAGAAATATCACTTCCGGGATATTATTCCTTTCCCTTTTTTTTAATTACATTTCTTCCGATTACTAAATCTTTGAGAAGTTTTTTCTTACTGATCGGATCTAACGACCAATTGAAAAATAAAATAAAATCGACGTGATAATCAAGCTGAATGATTACATTATAAATTTGCTCTGAACTTGGAGTAAGCCTTGTTTCAGTAAAAATTTTATTTAAAAAAAATGGATCTAAAAACCTATTTAGATTGTTCCTTCTCTCCTACTATTTGCTTTAAATCATCTCGAGTTATCATCTAAATGACAATCTTTCTGCTTGTAAAACACTTATGAGAATTTCAGGAAAAGTTGAAGGCTTTGTTTGACTTTTTCAAATCTAAAAATCTTTTCAATAAATGAAATATTATCTATTGAATTTAAAAGCTTTCTAATGAATTTAAAAAGCAATAAATTTTTATCAGAAGACTGCTTTTCATTATCAATTTTATCTAACATCCAAATGTGATTTTGAAAATCAATAATAGAAACATAAATGGATGTTAATATTATTTTGTGGTATATTTTAAAGCACTAAGTTTTATTCACATTTCTATATTTTATAAAGCAGATTTTTAGAGATATTTTACAAAACAGATTATTATCGATATAATTATTACAAAGGGAATGAAATTAATGAAATCAAATCAGAATATTAATAATCGAAAAAGTTATACATCATATTTTCTTTTTTATTAATTTTTTATTCTTAATGATATATTATTGATTGATGCTCAAATAATTCATAATTCAAACTTCCATCAGAATAAATATTTTCATTGCAATATAAATTTCCACAAAATCATTCGAAATTTATTATATCTAAGGAATTTCCAACTGAAATTTTAATTCTATATGAAACCAACATATTTAATTTTAAATTCTTATATCATATAATTGAAATAAGTAATCATATCAAATCCGATTTTATTGACTGTCAAAAATATTCTAAAAATGATTGGAGTCTTCAGATTCTCTTACAATTGGACAATCTCTGCAGTTTAATGATATTATCAAAAAAATCTTTTTCTTTTTTAAGTTTAGAGCTATTTATATTTCTGAACCTTATATTTTAACTTGTCGATAAACAATATGTGCCATCACATAATTATAATATATCATAAATCTTAAGGCATATATTTTACTGAAAAGCGAAATGGTTTTTAAACTTTTCTCAGGAATCGTTTTCATTTTGAATTATCCGGGCCAAAATTTTCCATTGATTATTTTAGTCCAAAAAATGTCACATAATCTCGAGGAAGAGGAAGAGGAGGAGGAGGAAGAGGAAGATGAAGCACCGCTAAATTTACATAAAGGAACAGGTTTCAAAATGGTTACCAATATGGCACCTGCCGTGAAACAGGACACAAAAGGGATACTGAACAGTACTGATGGTCAGCATACTGAAATAGGTTTAAGTTAATTTGTCACCTGTATTTTTTTTAATATTTCAGTTTCTATGCTCTTTTAATCATTTTTCGGATTCACTAAATTGTCTGTATCCAAATCAATATTCTATTCTTACTAATAGTAAAGCATTAATTTTATACATTCTAAGCTCATATATATCCCAGATATTTTCTTGGCCCGATTAATAATTATAATGCATTTGATCTATTTATGATTTTGTTTAATGCAAGATTTAAAATCTAGAAATTGTTAAGTTGCTAAGAAATGAGTGAGGAAGGAATGTATTATTTAATGCATTTTAGTTTTTTATCATCATTTAAACGAAATCGTAAAATTCAAATTTTTAGTTCATGAAACAGTGACAACAACTCATAAAGTGATTGTGCCACAAGAACAAGCTCAGCCTCATGGAGAATCAAATTCAGCGGAAGCTCAAGCGCAAGCTGAAGAATTACGTCAGGCGAAACTTAGGTCTGAGAAGGAAGCAATGGAGAAAGCGCAACAAGAAGCACTTAAACGAGCTCAACTGGCTCAGCAGCAAGCCATAAAGGAAGCGCAAGAACGTGCTCAACGTGAAGCTCAAATGCGTCTTCAGCAAGCTCAAGCTGAAGCAAAAGCCAGGCAAGTCGAAGCTGAAGCAAAAGCTAGGCAAGCTGAAGCTGAAGCAAAAGCCAGGCAAGCTCAAGCTGAGGCAAAAGCCAAACAAGTCGAAGCTGAAGCAAAAGCCAGGCAAGCTGAAGCTGAAGCAAAAGCCAGGCAAACCCAAGCTGAAGCAAAAGCCAGGCAAGCCGAAGCTGAAGCAAAGGCCAAGCAAGCCCAAGCTGAAGCTAAAAAAAGAGCTGAGCAAGAAGCAGTACGACGAGCGGAGCGAGAGGCTCAGATAAAGGCGGAACGAGAACGTGCGGAACAACTTCGTGCCCAGCAGCAGGCCAAAATGAAACAAACTCAACAAACACAAGCTCAAGTCCAAAATTTGCAACAAAATCAACAGAAAAGACAGCAACCTAATAATCAGCAACAATCGCAAATACCGACAACGCAATCTCATGTGCCGGAAAAACAATCTCAAGTAATGACAAAGCAGCCTCAGACACAGGCCGCAAAATATCAAATACCAACAAAACAAGTGCAACAAATGCCTCAACAGCAGCAGAAACAACAAAAAAAAGGTCCAGAAGTACCAGCAAAACCTGGACAAGCACCTTTAGCGACAGCGGTAGTTAGAGGTGGACAAGCAGATCATAGATTATCTGCAGAACAAGATGCAGGAGGCATGAAACGAGCTCAGGTTCCTTCAGCACTTGCTCAACAGCAGACATCAGCAACACAACTAATCCCGACTGCTGCAGATAAAATTCAAGTTATGAGAGGTGGAGATGTGCAGCAAGTCTACCTGAATAATCTTATCAAACCGGTAGAAATATTACCACAGCAAGAAGTGAAACTAATCCATACTCAGGTAATTTTCCTCTCACTTTAGTACTAATCAAAACTTGGCTCATCGAGTATTTAATTCTTGTTTCTTTTTGAACTGAAAAATTAAGCGTCAATATGAGTTTCATTATCATCGAAGTGTCTATCTTTCTTCAGTTCAGTTAAACTAAATTTAATCATTTCACAATTGAACTAAAAGCCATATATATTAATATATTTTAACGACCATATGATAGCTATGTATAATTAGAATCACTCTATATTATATTATTTGATATGATATTTTATCTTATCAATTATGTCACATTTTTCAAAATTTAAACTTATATCAAGCTTATCATACTTATAATATTACACAATGTTACGAATATTGGAGGAAAGGTAGAATTGTGAAGAAGTTCAAGATTTGTAAATAAGTTAAATTGCTCTCATTAAAATAATTTTGTATGTTTGGATTTAAATGTCTGATTTGAATTGCTAGAGGGATATCACTAAGGAAAATGCAAGTCTGTTTATGAGTATCATTCTTAATTGGAAAGGCAATTATTCATCTGAAAATTCATTTGAAATTTTTTTCAGAGTATTTTGAAATTGTTTCAGTTGGATTAATTTATCAATGATTTTTGTATAAATTTCAGGATGATAAATCATGGGTAACACAAAATCGAGTACCGGTTGAAATTCAAGCTCCCCAGCCAGCAAAAATCACTATCCCAGATCTACATGGAAGTGTTGAAGTTAAGGTCAGATTATATTTGAAAAACTTTTTAATTCAAATCAGTTCGAGAATTAAAGTTATGAAAATCCACGATATTTCAATTTCATATTAGATCCAGTGGATTTTAAAAGGGATATGCTATTGGTTTATCATATGAATTATTGATTAGCTTGATCATATTTATCAGAAAATTAATAATTTATTGCGATTCATCTATCTCATCTTTTTAAGCAAAGCAATCTGTTAAATAAATTTACTTCAAATTTAAAAATTCAAAAAAGAAGAGACAAGACGGATTTTGCATAAAAGCGTTAGACATTTGAAGTTACTCTTTTTTAAAGTGTCATAAAATTAAACTTAAACTCGGACAGAATAATTAAACTGATTGAAGATGATATTCTTTTTCATAGCGGAAATTTGGGAAAAGTTAAAGTGAAAGCAGCCAAAACTTTAAATCTTTGATTCTGAAAGAAAGTGCAGGAAAACTGTAAATAGTATGGCAGTATGGAATATTAATTAATTTTAATTGGAAATATTTTAGCCAACTGTGATTGTTCCTCGTCCAGCACAAACAACTCGGGTAGAATGGAATGAATTTCCACAAGAGGAAGCAAAGGAAATGAGAGATGTCCCGAGGGTCAAAGTTGGCGAATGGCATCCCGAAAATCAGGTCTTAACATTTCGTATGAAATGGATTGATTATTTTTAGATAACTAATAATAAGAGCATATCTCTCTAGGAGAGAAAGAAAGTTGTATACTCTTTACTATTTCTGGCAAATTTTTAAAAAATTTCATCATTCACAGGGTGAGATTGTTGGGGCACAAGCAGTCAGAAGTACGTATCATCCGGGTCGCATTGGAAATGTTTGGCCTCCACCACAAAATGAAAATATCGCACCACGGTACATCCATTTTTAACAGTTTTTTAATTTCGAAAGTCGAACTTATATTCAAGATATATACACTTAAACCGACTGATTGGTAAATGCTGAATAGGCCTGTGATAACCATGAATGTTTCTTATCAGTCAGCTCTGAATATCTTTAATCATTGCTACGACAGTAAATCCAATTATTGAGTTTTCATGAAGCGCAAATATCAAAAGATTGTAAATGACATTCGAATTTAAATTCATCCATAGACAACATCAAAATTTATTTACATTATCTATAGAGAGCTTTTTCTTACAGACAAGAAGTAACGGTAACTAAAACAGCGGAAGATACGGCTTGGAGACGCGATGTAAGAAAATGATTTTGTTTGGAATCATCTTTAGTTGTAATCTTCTTCAAGTGATAAGCGATTGAAATCAAAGGAAATAATTGTTGCAACAGTTTCAGGAAAAAATAGAAACGGAAACAGGACCAACTTGGAATAAAACTGTTCCACATAATTTGCGAGAACAAAGAGTTTGGCCGCCACCTGAAAATGAAATTCATGTAGATAGATCTAAGAGTAACCTTTAAACTACTAGTTTTTAAACTTTAAATTCGTAAGAATTGAAATTCTACGAATTGATATTATTTGAAAGTTACATATGAGAATCACAAAATTTTGTTAAAACTACAAATAATTGAAGGAATGAAGGCAAAACGAATAAAGTAACGATCCTAATAAACTTTCATTTATAATATTAAAATTAATTGATTCCCTGATAGTTCTCTGGAAGTTATTTGTTTAAAATTCTTTTTCCAATCAGCAGACTTTTATGTTTGCTTCAACTGTTGTTTGGGTTTAGGAAATTTCATGCTCGCCGATTAACACCTAGGAATGTTTGCTTGGCTCATTTTAATTGCTTATCTGACACATTTTTCATAGTGCATTAATATCATTCCCTCATATGTCGACAAGTTCCTTCGGATTTCATTCATTAATTTTGATGGACTGATAAGCATTAATTGCAATAACAATATCCTTCTTTTGATCGTCAAAAAAAGAAAGTAAAAAGTTCTAGGATCGATATTTTGGAAATTTAAAAAAGATTTGATAGGTTCTCGATTGAAAACTGTACAATGGCCACCACCAGAATTTGAACAGCAAATTCAGCAGGACGTTGATATTCTTCAAACACGACTACCTGTGAAGCCACATCAGCGCCAGTGGCCACCACCACCGCCCCAATATAGATGTAAGTTAAAAGAGACTTTTAAAAATTCAAAATTTCTAATTTTTCAGATTTTCATAAATTAAATCGTTAAAAAAAATTAAATTTTTAGCAGCTATAGACGAGAATGAAAGAATGGTGGAACAGACGACAACAAAACAGGTCAGCAAATTTTAAAATTTATTCAAAAGATAATAATTAGAAAGCCTTGCAGTAACCTGAAATAATCATTATTATTGTATAGCTGATAATGCTAAGAAAAAAGATAGATTAGTTGTTTGAAAGCAACAAAAATTAATTTTGTTTTTTTATTCGAAAGGAAAATTTCTAGTTTTAAAAATTAAAATTGTGCAGCTAAATTGATATCTGATTTCTCCTTCCTTCTTTTTTATTTCTATACATTTTCTCCTATTCTCTTTCCACCTCACTTTCTCCAGTATTTCCATTATTTTCAATTTTTTTTCTCAGATTTTAATAAACAAAAATTTCTTAGATTTTCAATTATTCATAATTGTTCATATTTTTGGTGGCTTGGTCCTAATTCATACTCTATCCAAACGAGAACATATGTTCACATCATTTTATTGATTCATTTTTTTTTGTCGAAAAACTTTCCCGATTCTCTCGAAGTTGTCGGAATTTCAGATGCCCAGTCAACAGGTGCAAAAGAGGACTGCAATAACGAAAGAAAGAGTACGCGTTGGCGGAGGAAGATGAAATTAAGTTTCTCCCTCTTCTCTCTCCCTCTCTCTCATTCTTCTTCCTATTTCTATATTCAACAATTTCAAACAAAATAAATGTTAAAGTACAATGTAACAGATGCCATCAGCAATTATCAATTGGTACCTTCGCATTTCTTTTTTCTTTCTATCTTTCGCTTTTTCAATATTACTAAATATTTATTCCTTTTAATCAACAAAATAAAAGTATTAATTATTCTCTGAAATATCTCACTGTATAGTTATGATACTTGTTTTGATACATCTTGTGGATTCAATTTCAAGGGAATAAAATTTGACGAAGCTTGGCCAATACACATACGTATCACAATGTAAAATGGATCACGTAAGGAGTAAAAATAGCTCACGTAAGGAGTGAAAATGGCTCACGTGAGGAGTTATATTTTCAAAGGGATCAATACATTTATTTCATCTAAATAGTTGAAAATGGTTGTAAAAATTATTGCTAATATGAAATTACAAATATTAAAATAATTGTTACTAAGCAAAATATTCATATAAAAGCAAGCACATTGTTATATTATATTGTTGGATAGTGCTTATTTGAAATAAGTATTATGAATTTTTTTACGATGTAATGATATGAAATATTTTGAGAAACATTCCAACATATGACTTGAATTTATTTCTTATAAATCAATATCCATATATAATACTTATTCTTGATATCCTGATCAATTTCGATAGATCAAATGAATGATAATTGCAGGCAAAGCATTTGCAAAATAAAATAATTTCCTGATTCTCGAGTAATGATTTTTATTGATTACATTATTTATGTATTATGATTACATTATTTATGTATATTATATTATATATCATTTTGTATCAGTTTGAACTCTCAATAAAATTTCAGGCTTCAGAATGAAATATTTAAATCAAATAATTTTCTAAGCAACATATTTATCCAATGATAAAAGAAGTTCATTTATCATTTTGTCGTCTATCTATTGATATACTTAAATATATCGTTTTCAACAATTCATCTCCCTCCTATCTACATTAATAAAGAAAAACAAATTCTGTCCAGTAAACAGCAATGCTATCACGAAATTTGAGATCTAAAAAAGCGATATCTATAATCAAATACCATAATTATCTTATCTAATTTACTTCATTTTTAAATTCCTTCAGCTATTTTAATTTCCTTATAAAGAAGCACAAATAATTATCAGAAAGTTTGCAACAAATGAAATTAATAACTTTCATATTAAATAAAACTAACTTTCAAGCAAAAAAATAAAATCTCAAAAAACATGTAGTAAATAAAATTAGCAAGATGATTGCAGCATGCAAAGTAAATATCATGAAATCTAATATTTTACAATTATCTTCAGTGAAAGTCATTTACTACGGAGATATTCTTGATGACTACTGATATGCAATCAATACTGTTTTCAAAAATATCAATAAATTATAAGATATACAACAATCATTTAATTATCCAAATTAAAATAGCTGCAATTAGCTTTATAGTCTAATAATAATGGTATGAATGATTAGCATTGGGTTTTGATCTAAGAAGTGAAAAAAAAATATTTGCATGATAATAGCCAAAGATTTATTTGATAGTTATATTTAATTTGCCAAGATCATTCTCGATTAGTTGTAATCTTAGCATGTTAGCATTAAGTAGCCAAATTTTCAAAATCCAAATTTGTTAAATATCACCAGTTAGGTATCACCAGTGTCGTAATGGCATTTATGAAAAATTAAATAATAAATTCTAAAAATAATCAAACACTAAAAATAAGCATTCAAAGTGAAAAAAAAAAATGATAAAAATAAGCCAGAAAATTATAATTAAAAAATTATAATTAAAATTATAAGCTGTAAATGTTGAATTAAACACCAACTATTTAAAATATGTCAACTACTTTGATAGAAAATTAATATTATCTATGGAAATTTAACTTTCAAACTTAAAATGACATTTAAGAATGGTGACAATGAAAATTCGAAATTAAATTCGAGAAACTGATGTAAACATAAAAATAATAAAGATTTTTAAGAAAAAAATATGCTTAACTAATCGTTAATTAAAAGATTCAATAATAAAAACAAAATAATAAAATCAAACAAATAATACCACAAAAGAAATTAAAAAAGCAATGTCTCTATAAAAATAAGCAAATTAATAAAACAGATTAATTTGAATAAGGTTTAAATCTTAAAGCAAGCACTTCTTCAAAATGCTTAACAATTGATAATCAAAAAAAAAAAATTTAATCATATTAGCATAATCAACGAAAATGATAACTTATCAAAAATTCTGTCGTCAGAAAGTATGTATGTCTTTTGACAAAATTTTCATCCAAAAACTTTCACTGCTGACTCTGTCATTTTGAAATACAATAAAATCGGCAATGAATAATAATTTATGAAATTATGTAAATCAATATATAATTTAAAAAACAACGATAACGAAATAAAGAATTAAGCAAACTACTACAGTGATCAAGGATTTAATTTCAACAGTTTACTAAATAGATAGATCAATGTAAATGAAAGAGAAAGATCAAGAAAAAGAAATGGAGAAAAAGAGAAATAAGAAAAGAAACAACTGAAACTTTAAAAATTGAAATTTATAATCTTTCGTTTTTTTAATTTGATTGGAAATATTAATTTGATTGTATTTCGATTTATTTTGATTTTTGAATATTTACAGTATGAGTTTTCTGCTCTAATTGTCTATAATTCTGTAATTTTTCTTATCTTTCTCGTCGATTTTTTTTCTGTGATAACTCATACTGTAAATATTCAAAAATTAAAATAAATCGAAATACAATCAAATTAATATTTCCAAGCAAAGAAAAGAAATTGTAAATACTGAAAAGAAATGCTAATTTATAAAAAATTGTCAAAAATAAAAAATTTTTTTTTTCATTCTAAAAATAGATCTTACAATAAAATTATCTAAATGAATAAAAAAAAAATGATTTACAGTATTTATGATAATGAGAAATTTTCTCGAAATTTCTCAATTAAAAATAAACAAAATTAGAGAATAAATAAATATATAAAACCATTCAATAAATTTTTTGACTTAATTTTTCAATTACTCTTATTAGAATGGGAAAAAATCAATCTGAAATATATGCAAAAAGTACGACACAAACAAAAATGGCAAATATTTCAAATTTTTTAATTTTTATTCGGAAAAAAACCGACATAAAAATAAAGATTGAAAAAGAGAGATACGAAATCTTCGTTTCTGCAAAAATGGATATGATCTAGTGATAAATTTGCTAATCAAAGTTATATTATTGTAGTATTATCAAAAAGTTAATAGAAGTTAGATAACTAAAAGGAGCAGAAGTTTGTTATATATTTTGCATGTATTTCAGATCAGTTCGGTTCTATTTTAACATATATGAAAAGCGTATTAATTCTTATATCTCTACTGATTGCTTCTGTTATCACGAAAAAAATCGACGAGAAAGATAAGAAAAATTACAGAATTATAGACAATTAGAACAGAAAACTCATACTGTAAATATTCAAAAATCAAAATAAATCGAAATACAATCAAATTAATATTTCCAAGCAAAGAAAAGAAATTATAAATATTGAAAAGAAATGCTAATTTATAGAAAATTGTCAAAAATAAAAAACAAAAAACGAGTATTTAGTAAGTCGGAAAGAAAGGTCAAGGTCAAAAATAGTTGTCCAAAATGATAAAGTATTTTTGCAATTAATTATAAATTTAAAAAAAAAATGTAGGATAATTGCCTGGACATTTTAGAAGGAAAATTTTGTTCCACATGACTTAGAGCTAAGATTTTTAATAGCCGTAAAATAAATTATAATATTATCGGTTTGACTCACAAATGAAATTTTTCCAATTAAAAACGATCTATTGATTTTTTCGTGGTATTTTTTTTTTTTTTTGTTTTTGGGGGGCAATAATTAAAATGAGCAAAGTTCCGTAATGCTTGCATTACTGTATTAGCGTAAATAAAATATATACGCAAGTGATGTGACAATTTCAGGATAAAATGCTTGGCAATAGAAACTTGGAAAAATAAACATTCTCCTATTAATTAAGATTCTTCATTAGTGAATTATGATATTATCAGTATAGGTTTATGACATGCATCACTTGAAGAAATATCAATTGCTGAATCAGCTAAGAGTTATAATTGATAGTAAAAAGAATTTATTAATTAACTGAAATGATAATAAAGTATGGAAAAGAAAGAATTCTAAAAATGATATTAACATTATTGATAAATGAGAAAAAAAGAGAAGAAAATTCTCATAAAATTATCTTCTAATGTTAAACTTTTTTTAACAATGGAAATTAAAAGTAATCAGAAAATGAAAATGTCATGAAATGGCTGATAAATATTTTTTAAAAAGATGAATGACTGCATTTGTTGCAATGCATCTTTAGTTGATAAAATTTTTTTTTTGGCAAATTCAGGTAAAAGAAAACCTAAATTCGAAGATAAAATAATTCTGAAAACTATTTGTTTTTGCATTATTTCAGTTATTCGAGTTTGAACGGTGTATCTTAGAAGACAATTCCTTTAAATTTTTAATTTTTTCCTTAATTTTACTGCCTCATTATTTACCTACTTTTAAATTAAAAAAACAATTAATTATTGAATCCAAATTTTTTTAAAACACTTTGATTTTCTTTGTCTCTTCCCATACCAATTATAGTATTTCGATAAAGTTATTATCCATTTCAACCTAACATACTGATATTCTCGCATATTTTTGGTCAATAATTTTTCAAAAAAAAAAAAAAACATATCCTTATTTATCGTTATTCATAATAAACGATAAGATAGTGTTTATGATGATCGTATTCGTTGTATGAATATCATTGAGGTCAGAGTAATGGAATACATCAAGCAGATTATTTCCATCATTTTCTGTATCTGTTTTATTAATTACATTAGCCAGGTAAATTTATTCGTTGCAAATTACATCTACTCATTTATTCCCTAATTTGTTTCAATTTTTTTCAAAATTTTTTCAAATCATTTTTAAAAGTACTAGAAAGGACGAAATGAAATTCTATTAAAAAAGATGAAAAATAACAAATTGTTTGTTATACTTACTATATACAATTCAATTATCATTTTTTTTTCAAACGAATACCTATGAATAATTAACTCTTCTTGAATGATATGAAATATTATCATAAGTTAATTATTGAATACGTTCAGTAAGATAACATATTTTGAGTAAAAACTAAAATGTAGTAATTTATTAATAATTCTTTTAGTTTTAATCGTTGAAAATAAAGCTTAGTCCTTATTTCTTAAATCCAATTTTTTTTTTCAAGAATTGCAATTTTATATTTTGTAGGTTTCCGTTACTGGCAACAAAGGAAGTCAACAGAGCTCATTTATCATATCACCATCCCTATTATCACAACAATCACTTTCAATATCGAATAATGTAAGTTTATTTTACACTTTTCGAAAAAGAAAAGTAACATTTACAATTCTTATTCAAATTTGTTGAAGATTGATTTGTTCGATTTATTCGTTCGATTAAATCGAAGGATTTTTTTGTTATTAGTAGAAAAATATTTTTGTTTATGCAATTATATAGCATAATTCATTTACTAGACAATTTTGAAAAGAATGATAATTATCATTAGTTTTGTTTGATAACGTTTTTATTATGGGAAGAGTGTCATCATTACTTATGCATATAACTTCAACTTCTGTCAAAAATACTCAGGCCAAATACAAATCTACTGAACAAACATCGTCCAACGATACACTCGAATATCTCTTATCACTAAATATGGTAATTTCATTTATATTTGGATTTTCATTTGTATTTGGACTTTCAATTCGAAATTTTACAGTAAAAAAAAAAAAAAAAAAAAACCAAACTACAATAAACCAAACTTTAAAGACCAGAATATATATGATAAGAACGACAATAAGTACATCGATAGTGATAATGCATCGAATGGAATCGATGTCAGCGTTATTATAATCATTATTATTTACCTCAATACTATTTCAATGTTATCTTTATCACTATTTTTGGTTTATGCGTGAATCACAAACTGTTCCATCTGAAATTAAATTTATAGATTGAGATAAACAGCAGTGATCCCACTTTATCAGTCAATAAAGATGTTGCTCAAGATAAGTATTTAATCGACATTTTCAATTTCCATCACCTTCTAATAATGGAATTAAAACTTAGTTACTTTTAATATCCAAAAAAATAAGCTTAGCCTTAAAACTTATCATAGGTAGTCTATCATAACATGTCTGATAAAATCATAGTTCACTAATTTTATAAAATTTTTCCGATCTTTTCAAATAGCGTTTTATTATCTTACACAAAAATTTTTCATAATTTTAAATTAAATTAATCTCATATATAACTATATTATATTATAGTAAAGAAGACGAAAGGGAAAGTATGGTACACTCTTCTATATCAACCACCACATCTCATTCTCATTTTTCTCTCAATGATGCTAAATGTAGTGATGATATCATGCGTAAAGTAATCATTCAGGTAAATTTCATGTTTAGTATATTTGAAAGTAAAGGTACTTAGTTTTAAAAAATGTACTATAAGTTGACATCTCTCATCATCATTGTCACATCTCTTCAAGGATACAACTATTCTTCCGAAGGATATGTTTTCAAACTCAATTTATCAGTATGAGATACTGCATTTTCATATAGATAATAAAAAAGTGTTCGTGGAATCAGAAAAGTACCGATGCGTGGAATTCACATAAATTTTTTAACTTTCCTTGTTTTGATTAATTCAGCAGTTTGTTTCTCTTCTTTCTTTAAATATAATTAATATCATAAATTGAAGAATTTTAATCAGAAAGTTTAAATTCATAATTTTAAATGAAAATAATCATGATTCTTTGATTATTTTTATTAGATTATTTTTACTGATAAGTTTTCTTTTTGTTATTGTTTAAAAAGAGTTCATAGAATTACAGTGATAAAATTTAATGTTAAAAAATTGCAATGTAATGTCCATATATCCTAGGAAGCTCTAAAAAAATACTGCAAAATGAAATTTTTTCATTTTACTGCATTTAATAAATACTAATGTTCTTATCCAGATAGAACTAATTGCTAAACTTTTCTACTAACCTATTATTATTGTTTTAAAAATTATAGTAAGAGATATGGTAATTATTATTTATACCGCGACATGTAAGATCTTCAATTGAATATTGGTATATGATAAAATTCAGTGAAAAGATTCAAAAAGGATATAATGCTTAGAAATAAAACTATATTTGAACTGTTGAAAGAATATTTGAAGTGCCCAATTCATGATTTTAAATTTAAGAATCGATTGATTGATCCGATCTAATCAGATCTGAGGATTAGCAGAGTAGTAGTTGGATGTTCATCGTTTTTGTAGAACTAAAATTGATGCAGACATTTAATACATTCTTTTGTAAAAATCTTCGATCGTTCCAGAACATCCATTCGAATCCATCAGTTGCGAAACGATTGACTCAGTTAGCAGTGCGTGATAAATTCAATGGTCTTATCGATTCAGTTTGTTCCACTCAACCATTCAGCTATTTGATAAGATCAGATTTATATTGCGAAGTTCAGAAGCTCAATGTTACATGTTTGGTATTTCGGCAAGCTATTTAAAAGGCTGATATTTACTATATCTCATTAATCATTTCATTTTTTGATAGTGATTGTTTGATAGGCAATTTTGTATAAATAATTGATTCTGATGTAGAAAATAGAAATCATTGTATCGAATTTCAAAAGATTCTAGAAATAACTATGAGTAAAATTTGTTAACAGAAAGTATAGTAGCATTATAACAATAGCTTTCAAATTATTTCTGAAATCTCGATTAATTAAATATATATTTTACTGATTTCCAACCCTCCAATTATTCCTCAGATTATCCGCAAGACCGATTTCTGTTCAAATTATTTACTGAATTAAATATTAGATAAATTTAATTATCATTATGTTTTACTTCAACCACAGTCTATGCTTTATATTTCAAACAGAAATTAAATAAGTCTTGACAAACATCGAATTTAGATTCAAAATCAACAACAGCCGAGTAATAAATAGAAATTATTCTTGAAAAGAAGCTCTATAATTGAAAATATATACAATTAATATATGAATTTGAGAATAATTTTCGCGAATTTTTGCGAATTTTTCCCATCAAATATTTCATTTTGCAACGTTTTCTTTTTGTATTTTGCTTACATGGCGTCATTTTCAAATTTGAATGAATAATTTGCATTTATATTTAAAATTAGGCCAATCAATCATTAAAGTGGAACCAAACAGGCAGTATTCAATGACTGTTGTGATATTGATATTTTCTCTAATATTAATTCATCAGAAGTGATCTTAAAACAATTTTAATTTTTTTTAGAAATTAAAATTCACTATACATTTTCTCGTTGTTCAGTTTTCCGGGCATTCAATATCATATCAATTGATTTTCAATTATTTTATTATTTATTATCATTTGAGAAAGTTATTTTACCAAAACCTAAAAAAAGGCAGAAAAAGGTGCTTACATAGCATAAGGAAATGAAGTTTCACCAAATATCCTATGCCATAATGCATTGCTAAAGTTTTTTTGGAATAATTCAAATTAAACTTTCAATCAGTGCTTGACTTTTATTCATTTATCTATATCTAACATTTGACAAAGATTGAACAATGATTTTCTTAAATAATTAAAAAAGACAATAAAATATAGTTTATTATAATTAAATGCATTGATAATTTATTTGATAACATGTTGAAATATAAATATGTTGGCTTGATAAATATGCTATCATAAGCCTTGAAATACAATCAAACCGATCGTATATCTACGACTAAGTTCAACTTTTACATCGAAAACAGTATTGATGGATTCTATACTAAGAGTTTTGTCGATTGTTCAGAACTTTTACATTGATGCTTGTCGAACAAAGGAGAAAGAACAAACATTTGAATGGATTATTAGAATGGGGAATTTTATTCCGATATTCTTAATACTATATACCATTTGCGTTCATATCAATTCTTTTCATATAGCTATCGATATAATAGCATATATGATTCTTATTCTCAGCAATACTTATTCTCGGTAATTCTTGATTATGGCAATGTTATGTATGATAAAGAGAAGATAATATTGTATAATTCATGCAAGTAATACAATAGTGATAAAAAGAAATAATTCTCATTCTCGGTAATTCTTGATTATGGCAATGTTATGTATGATAAAGAGAAGATAATATTGTATAATTCATGCAAGTAATACAATAGTGATAAAAAGAAATAATTCTCATTCTCGGTAATTCTTGATTATGGCAATGTTATGTATGATAAAGAGAAGATAATATTGTATAATTCATGCAAGTAATACAATAGTGATAAAAAGAAAAAAAGATTTCAGTTTATTGAAAAAGCTTATTCTGCTGAATTTGCGCATTAGATTTGTTATAAATGTCGTTGTGCAATCGGTAAGTCATTAATTTTTTTTTTTTTCTATCTTTCTAAGAATTAATTTAGAAATGACTCATCGCAAATTAAAAGTGCTAAAATTACAGGTTTTGTTCATTTTATTACAACATGATTATTCATGGTGAAATTGTGATAACAGATTTCGCAAATTTTTTTAGTTAATTTATGTTTCTGTTGATGTAATCAAATGTAACCAGTAATAGAAGTATCAATGTGGATTTATAGCTTCAGTTACTTGAAATCAGAAGGTATCCAAAATGTTTCCTTTTTAATCAAAACATATCATTTTCGCCAAATTTTGAGTTCCGAGGAGAGTCGGCCTTCTAAATCATAAATCTTAAAAATTCTAGATGTTCAGACTTTCATTAAAAAAAAATTTTCAGATTTAAATCTAAAACTATTAAATTACGAATTTTATTTAAATGCATCCATTCTTGTTAAATGGTGAACTCATATGCATAATGTGAAGGGTCAAACATCTATTAGTAATCATTGTTTTTTAAAAACTCAGTAATTGAAGAAAGTTCATTTCACTTTTTTTCTTACGTCATAATTTTTAAATTTTACTTTTTTAATGATGATGTTTTTGTCGTTCACTTTTCATCTACCATTTTTCTTTTAAATACAACGAATTCATTCAAACTATTTTATGCAAAATTATGTCTAATTATTTGATCTCATTGTGGCATGATTGTATTCTTAGCCAAGTATTTCTACAGCCAAGTATTTCTACCTTTTCCCTTAAACAACACTGAAATTTAATTTTAATTTGATTTTATATTTTACTTTTAAATTTGCATCAATAATGATTTTATGTTAGAAATTAATTTAAAATTGGAAAGAAATTTTCAAAACTTGTGATAAAAATTTTGAAATTAAAAATTTCATTCAAACTAAAATTCATTCAAAAGTCGTGAATCCTCTGAAATATAAAAACATCGAATGACTATGTGTTTTCTTTTTTTTTATCTGTGACCAATATTTGTGTATTTAAAATTTGCTATTAACAATAAACAAATCTGATTATCATTAGTTATTTGACAAATTTTCTTTAAATTTTATTAGTTATTGTTAAAATTTTATATTATTAATATCAAACTATCATGAAAGATTCTCTTGTCTTAAGTTATTTTCATCAGATATTATATTGTTCATTATTTAGACAAATATTTCTATGGCCATTGGCCAAAATAATGGTATTTATTTCTGAAATTGTGATAAGTCTATTCAAATATGTTTTTCATTTCCAACATGGCCAGTGAATAGGATATATTATTATAATATATACAAAATTATGAGACTTTTTTTTTACATCACATAAACATATGAATTCTTGATGTCACCAAAAACGTGAATTACTTATTTTATTCAATTTATTTGTATTTTATTACAAATTATACTGAATGTATTTTTTAATTAATTTTATCTTTTTTTTATTCAGAAATTTAAGCATTGTTGAAATGTTATTTACAATTTTAACGCTTCATTCATCAATTCTACTCTTTATCTTCGGTGATGTAACTATGACGCAGGCTGCTGAAATAATATCTGATTTATCCATGGAAAGAGCTGCTGTTAGTAAATTAAAAATAAATGTTAAAAAATAGCTTATAAGTATTATTTAATTATATACTAAGTAATTATACATCAATCAACATATTAATACTATTGCTGTGGAATATATTTTACATAAAAGTTTGTAAACTCGTTGATTATACTATTCTATAAAGAATAATTTGTCTTTAAAAAAATATTGCAAATTTAAAGCTTTATTATTTAGAAGAGGATTAATTATTTACCAATTTTACTCTGCAGATTATTTTTCATTTCAAAAAATATTCTCAAATTGATGATCGTTTTTTCCCATAATGAGTTTAGTAATTCAAAATTAAATTTTTCTATAAAAGATCACTTATCTCCTTATATCAGTACTTTTTTTGTCTTCTGAAAAATACATCAGATAATACTGGAATTTTATAATACTTACATGAATTTCTTATATCTTTGCAGCAGTATCTCGACGACTATGGATATTTGAAAGAAACTATCTCCTCATCCTTGTTAAATATGCCATCCAGGGAAACCATTTTACGATATTATTCAGTAACTATTCGCGATGCTCTTAAGTAACGCTTCTTTTTTTTATCATATTTTTAAATAATTTAAAATTGAAATTTAATCTCCAAAAGTTAAGACTGATGAGTATGATTTATATTAATTGATTTCAGAAAGTTTCAAAAATTTGCGGGTTTGAAACCCACTGGTAAATTGGATGCAGAAACCCGAAAGAAGATGCAACAAAAGCGTTGTGGTCGTCCAGATGTAATAGCTTTACGAAAGCTAGGTTTACTATTTATAAAGTTGAAATGTTAGATTAACGATTTTATCATCTTCTGATCTGATTAAGATAAGAAACTTTAGATGGCAGAAAAATGATATGAATAATTTTACAGATAAGTATAAATGGGATAAGAATGATTTGACCTATTCTATCGAATCGCTACCAAATGAACCGTCTGAACGTGAAGTGAGGTATTATTACTAATTTCTTGCTTTTATTTTCTGTTTGTTTATAAATTAATAATTGGAATGGTTGAATCAAAATACTGGATAGATTCAAGAATCCTTCATTATGTGATTTCTTGCTAATTTCATTAAAATAGCTTTGTTTAGTTTCATTTGAGAATCTTTTTAGATTCTTCTTATCAGAATTTTTATTAAATTTCAGAGAAGCACTCAAAAAGGCATCTGATATGTGGTCAGCAGTGACATCTTTAAGACTAAATGAAATATTTGATAAGGCTGATATCACCGTAGCTTTTACACGACGCATACATAATGATCCATGGCCATTCGATGGACGAGGTGTAATGTTTCAGATTTCTTAAAAATTTTCACAACAGGATGCGATCGCTTCAATCAATATTTATGCAAAACTATTGAATTTGGAAAATTCATATTCGACTAATTTTTGATAAGTAATATTCAAGCAAAACGAGCCATAGGCTTATTATCACGAGCCAAAGAAAGAATATGTTGTTCATCATTCTGATAAAATGCAATTAAAGTATTAAAGAACAAAAGCAACTGTATGTTTGTTCATAACCAATAAATAATAATAGAGGTTTAGAAAAGTGAAGTCTTTACTTTCTGGATTCAGGAGGTGTATTAGCACATGCAACGCTACCTTCATCCGGTATTCTTCATTTTGATTCAGATGAGAAATGGGTTTATATGAATCCAGAAGCTATTTCAAGGTATGTCTGAATAAGTTTCAAATATGTAATGTACTTTCTCTAATAATTTTACACATAATTCATCCGTTATGGAACTGAGAAAAAAGTAAGGAATGGTGCAATGTGATGAAATATATTATTTAAATAACTGAAAAACTCAATTAGTTATTGGTGACTGTTCTGAATTAGTAATATTTAGCCAGCAAATAGATTCTCTACTGATAAAAATCTTCTGATAGTTGATCAAGAGAATCTCTATAATTAATTAAGCTTAATTTTCTTCGTTTAAACATTCGCCAATCGTATGACAAAAGAATGAAAAAGGAATCTGATAGGTTTATTGAAGACAACTAAATCAGGCGATTGATCAGCTAATATATTAAATTTATTTATTTTTTCTCTAGTTATGATACCACGGATGTATTACAAGTGGCGGTTCATGAAATTGGCCATGTTTTGGGTCTCGAACATTCATCAGATGCTGATTCTATTATGACACCATTTTATCGAGAGTCAGTGGATCATCGTGGAAATTATATTATGCCCAAACTGTCCTCATCTGATATTAGAAGCATACAACATCTTTATGGTAATTTATTAGTTCTACAATAAATAAGTTAATTTAGCGTTACGTCCGAATAAATCTATTTTTAAAATGACAAAAGAATTGCTTTACTCCAAACAAAAGTTGCTATCAAATTTCAAGATAATGGAACAGTACTTTTAACTAATCATATCATAAATTAAATATTATGAATTGATTGAAAATCGATAATTTGTCGAATGCTTTATGTATTTATATAATTGCTTCATCTTCAGGGTCAAATGATAAGAAATCAGATCCACGAAGCACGAAAATAGGTATAGATTTGTGAAAGATCAAAAAAGATGGGATTTTTTGTAAAACATTTCATATATGTATGTAATATATGTATGTAAATTTTCATAACTTTTCAAACTCAACTTTTTCTCTCTAAGTTTCAATTTTTTTTTCAACTTCTTCTCTCTAAGAGTTCTTTCATTATTATCATTATCATCATCGATTTAGAATCATATTAAAAATTTTTTAGATCATTTTTAGCGCTGATACTCGTATTAATTCAGAGCATGGATCTGATTTTGCAGCTGATTCGTCAAACGGTGATAATGATTCAGGTCTTGACAGGAAAATAGATATAAGTTGTCCAGATGAAGTTGATGGCATTATTACAAGTAAGCACATTCTATATCACAGAGTGATTAGTAGATATTCATAATGTATAATATAAAAGATATTAGATCATCGATTAATTATGTTATTCGTATTCGTAAGCTGAACTTAAATTGATATTGTACTCTAATTATCATATCATCATGATGATATTGAAAGATAACATTGAATGAGGATGGAATTTTGATTATAATTTGTATATAATTGTTTTCAGTGGATGGTTCAGATTACTTATTTAGCGGTAATAAGGTATATGAATTTGATCGTGTGGGTGTCAAAAAGGAATATTTATTGAAAAATCTTTTTCCAAATGGACCCCCGTTTGTTCAAGGTGCTCTATCAAATTCACGTACAGATAAAACACTTTTATTTTACGGAAAGATGGTATATTTTTATTTAAATTAAATTTTTATAATTTTTTTTTCATCGCAATATAAGATGAATTATTTGAAACATTTATTGAGTTATAGATTAAAAATAGAAATACTGTAATTACTTCTGCGAAAATGTACTGGAAATAACTTGAAATAATTGTTATTCGAAATAATTGGTTCTTCAAAATCATTGATTTTACATTCTTAGCATTGAATAAAAATTCAGATAACTTTATTAGTTTTGGCGAAATTTAACGGAATCAAAAGATAAATAAATGAATAGCAATTATATTCATCTCCAGATTATTTACAGTACACCAGTTCATCTCCAGATTATTTACAGTACACCAGTTCATCTCCAGATTATTTATAATACACCAAAAAATTTCAACATAAGATCAGAGATTAGATAGACAAAAAAGCAAATAAGTTTAGTTGCAAATGAAGATCTTCACGAAATAAAAAAAAAAAAGAAATATTCCGCAGGTGTTTGCATATCGTCTGGAGAGAAATAAGAAGAAATTTGTCTTAGAATCGAACTATCCGAAGAAATTGCCAACTACTCTAAATTTCAAACCAATGGGAGCATTCTTATGGCATGAAGGATCGCAAATTTTAATCAATGTAAGGATTATAAATTTTTATGCGATATTTTTCGATTCACAGTGTTCGAACAAATAGCATTAGCTTATCAGAGATTCTTTAAAAGGAAATATTATGGATTAGGAAGAGGGAAGAGAATACGAAATATTTGTTTATTGTCATAGAAAATGATTAGCAGCAATTAGTAGATAAATGAATGATTTCCATAGAATGAAATGTAATTACATACATCAGATCATTTCCATTCTCTTCGCAAAATATAATATTTCATTCTTCTTTTGTTTAAATTTTTAAATAATTTATCGCCAAATATTTAAATTAACATATTGAATATTTTCTGATTATCAAATGCATTTACATTCTATCATCGATCAATCATATCTATAGCTAACTTAAAATGACTCATCTCATCCGTCAACTTTATCATTTATTGTAAGATGAACAAATCCTCTTATCACATTCTTTCAAAATTACAGTTAATTTTAATTTTTATTGTGTTTTGAATAGAATTTATAATTTAAATAATTTTTTTGATTTTAAGGGTAATGATTTTGCAACATACGATGAGAATTGGAATATGTCATGTTACAGAAATAAGTAGTGAATTACTTCGATAACTTTCCAGCAAAACCAATTCGAGGTAATATCACATTGCAACTAGTAATCATCTTCTTATCAATTGTTAGCTTTTGAATACAAAAATTTATTAACAGAATTTTAAAGCTATCATACAAATCGCTAGTGTTGCACAAATTTTTATTACTTTTGAAAAATGAATATTATCTTTTTTGAAGTATTGTTTGTGAAAAGGAGAAATTAGGAAGTTAAATATTTGAAGTATTGTTTGTGAAAAAAAGTTCGAATACTTGAAGTATTGTTTGTGAGAAAGTTAAAAGAAAGCAATGTTAGAAATGTCATAAATATACAAATCTAATGATTAGTTGAATTTGAAATATTATAAAAACATATGATTCAATTAGAAATCTTAACAAAAAATTTGAAAAAATAAAAAGAATTCTAAATTCTTATCTTATCAATTAGTTTTTTTGAATCGCACGATTAAGTGATACATATTTATTAGTTGTAATTTAAATTTGCATTTCAATCTTTTCAGGTATACTTTGCAGCGAAAGAATGTACTACTCTTTGGTGATAATAAAGTTTATATATGATGAAAATAAGAGAATGATTGGGAAAGCTGTGCAATTAAAAAATTTCTTCATGCTAATGTGCATAAATTAAGCACAATTGTTTTTTTTTGTTCAGTTAAGTTCTGCTAAACTTTGCAAAATATGATTATATTTTAACGAATTCTTCGAGATTTTCTGCTATGATATAAGGACTTCAAGGGATGAATTAGATGAAACTATTCAAATCTTAGCAATAATTATCAGAGTCGAATCATTCTGGAAAATTCTCTTGATCATAATTCTGTTGTGAGAATAGTCCAACGAATTGAAACTATCGAATTTATCAGGATTACAAAATCTACAAAAGGCATCAATGTAGTTTCAAATAGCTCATAATCATTCGTATCAAAAATGTATAGCTAAGTATAGAAAAGAGTATCTTTAATTATGGCAAAATAAATCTAGGCCAAATTAGGCCAACCGTTTTACATTTCTATATATGTATTATAATAATTCATAGTTCACTTTAATTCGAGATGTTTAATATATTCATTATACATTGTTTATATTATCATTATGTCTTATATTATGATGCATATAACATTTCAAAATGAAAGAGCAAAAGAATAACTTAATAATTCAGAATCAATTCAGAATTAGCAAACTCATTTAAATGGTTCTGAAGTAAGTGTTTCAAATAGAAAAATATAAAAAAGCTCCTAACGCCTTTACTTAATTGAAGAAATTTGTCTAACACTTTCTATTTAAATGCTTAATAAAGAAATCTCGGAATCATTTGATGATACAAATTTTCTGATTGATATTTTTGTCTATTTCTTTAAAGACAATAGAGCTTTATCAGTGATATCATATATCAAAGTTTTTTCGTCCATTTCAATCCTGTCTCGCTATTCGCAACTGTAATTCAAATTTCATCAGAACTACCCTGCCAGATAAAGATAATTCTTCTGCAAGAGAAACAGAATACATATAATCCTGAAAAGAATACCAATGCGATCCAACTATCCTATTTTTATTGCTTTCAATTGTCGATCAGTGATGATGAATAACGAATCGCCTACGAAAATCTATGCAGATATTTCTCGACTTTGATCTTGAAGAATGCGTCTCTTGCAGTGAAATGATAATAATAAGTGATTTGAAGATTAATATCTAAAAATATTAACAGGAAAAATTTCTTCATCATTGAGTATTCTGTAAATATGAAGTTAGTGCATCATTTGAATATGGATCATGCAATGGATGATTGCACCAAATGTCAACATTTTTTATTTCAGTCTCCTAAAATAGTTTTTATCTTTTTGCTTCACTTTCATCGATGCATCAAAAATTTTATGAAATAGACGATATCGAGATGCATGTTTAGAGTCGAACTAAACATAGTAAGAAGGCGACAAAGATTCTTTAAAGACTTTTTATTTCATACATTTAAAATTGAATTTTCTATTGTCGTAAGAAAGTTAAAAGGAAGCAGTAAGATATGATATTTGAATACTGTATAGGATATATTCGAACTGTGCAGAATACGATACAAATATTATTCCAATCGTTCATTAATTATGCAATTTCATTATTAATTCATATTGGAAGTTCTTCATTCTTCAAATACTAAATGAGTAATATTACATAAATTGCGTTTGATATAGAAATCATTTATGAGTATTCGATAGGAAAAGTCCAGAACAGGTATATCATTTGATATGTTTATTAATAACATCATCCAGAGCATTTTCTAAAGGGCCGTGTACTCCTCTGATATTTGATAGCAAATTCTTCGCAAATAAAACGTATTCTGTAACATTTTGTTTTGTCCATCCAAATGGTGTGCAACGGTCAATATCACGGATATTATAAAGCTTATCAGCTAGTTGTACAAGTTTTGCCTGAAATAATCATTTTTAAAATTTGTCAAACTACAATTTGTCAAGAAATTAAAAGAATAGTTAATGATTACAATTTGTCAAGAAATTAAAAGAATAGTTAATGATTACGCCTAACGAGATGGATACTGAAAGGAGGAACTGGATAACCAACATAAATAAACTAGTAGTTGTAATTTAGAATAGTTCGCATCTCATCATTATCGACAGTTACTAAATCATTGAGCCATAACTTGCCCAGCTTTCAGAAGGAGGACCTAATAATGTTATCCTTTCTCTGAGGTTGATTATAGAAATGGGTACAATTTAAACTCGTTAGTGAGGATCTATAAGAGAGCAAGAGGGCAAGTCTGGTATCACAGCCTCGATAATTTGAGCTTTCAAAGTGTATATTATCATTGATTAAAAAGCTTGCAGTTCAGTCTTCATAAGACATGAAAAGTCTAAACTGTATAGAGCCAATACATGAGCCAAAAGCAACGGAAAATATAGATTGCATTATCAAGTTAATTAAACATTTGCCATTATCTAACCAAGAATCCAATATTTCAGTATTGAATCTTACCCTGAGTACAGTGATGTATATTTTAGTATTGAATCTTACATTGAGTACGGTGATGTATATTTATATTGAATCTTACCCTGAGTACGGTGCTTTGTCGGAAAAAAATTGATGAATTAAATCACGGCAGCAGAGTTAAGGTTGGAAAAAACAAAAAACAACCAAGAGATTTTGTACTGTGGAAACCAGCAAACGATATTGGCTATAAGTTTTCAAATCACTGGAGTAGCCCATGGGAAGAAGGAAAACCTGGATAGTATATGGAATGTTCAGCAATGACATATGCCTCAAAATCTGGTCTATCCATTGGATAAAAACTTGGCTTCTAAGCTAACATGACCAGTTTTCTCTAAGCTATCTTGACTGATTGCTTATGATAACTTATCTTTAACTTTACATGAAAGATAATATAATATCACTATGTTTACAAAAGAAAGGATATTTCAGACATCTGATAACTAACAAGATAAAAAATGAGAGAAAAAGCATTTTATATTGATATTGGATTTAGCTATCTCATTGACGTACTTCTTTTCGAACAACAGTTCGCAAGAGCGCTAATAACATTTGTTATTGAAAAAATAAAATAATTTCTTAAAAATGAAGCCAATTTACCTTATGTGATAATTTCGACGCTTTTTCCAATTGAGACTTCATTCTTATTTCACGTTTTACACTCTTATTTACCGTACATTCTTTAACGATATCTGCTACCTTAAAATAATAGTTTTTCAAATGTATTCATAAAATTTAATTAATTTAAATGCATATTTTGATATGATATTATCACAGTATCTTTCGAATTAGATGATTCAAATATAATTTTTGGATATTTTGTTTGTATAAACTAACATCTGCTTCGTCTAGAGCTGGTTTAAATTATATACTTTTCAAATACGAAACCAGTAATACCTCATCACCAAATGTTTTCCGAATTTCTTCATCAGTTGTTTTTGTATCTTCAACAATATCATGCAGTATGGCAGCAATGATTGTTGCTGTATCGGTTATTTGTCCTTCATTTGTTAAGATGTATGCAACACCTAGAATATTAACAAACATTCAGGAAGTTAGAAAATGTTCAAAAAACGATCTAACAGATTAATTGGAAACCAAAGAATAATCAATAATTGATAAATGTACATCTTATGATGTATATTTCCAAAGATAGACAGATAGAGAGGATGAAAACTGATAAGAATTGAATTGATTACAAAGATCATCTTACCGATGGATGGTTGACATATGGAGTTTGTATGGCATCTTTTCTACGTTGCTTACGATGACGACGTGCAGCTAAATCAACAGCTTTAATAATGAATGATGTATCATCAGTAAATCCATTTTTCTTGCCTTTCAGCTCATTATCATTATGTTTCATAGCGAACTTATCCGGTATATCTTCCGCCATTTCCGGATATATTGATTCATAAGGAGGAGGAGGCAAATTATGCTTTTCACTTCGATCATTGCGTTCCGCATATTCGGATATAATTAAAATACTAGTAACAATTAGAAAGGATAGATAACGAAGATCGCTATGACTTTTACCTTCTATTTAAATTTAAGGTATGACAGATGAAACTTTAAAATCTCGCGCTGAACTCATGACAGATAAATTGCATAGAAAGTTGCATTAGTTATTTGTAATAATTTTGCTCCCAATGTATTCATGCTTCTTTTGTCCACCCTTTTCTAGTTAATTTTTTATGCCTGAAAAATGGCTTATGGTCTAACGGCCTTGGCTCAAATTTTGGATTACATTTCAAAATATCTTCCGGCAACTATAAACAATAGGTTGAGGTGTTTCTATAGCAATAAGACACTTTTAGCTGACTAGAAATTAACTGAAGAAGATATGAGAATCAGAGATGAATAATGATTCTCATGAAAAACTTGTTTACCGCTAAATGACGCAATTCAAGGTAGTCATATATTTCTAATAACTTGAAAATACAAATGAAAATGCCCGTAATTAGGCATCACTGGATTAATAGAATCTTCTAGACGACATTATTCTATAAAATAAATGGTATATTCTGCAAAGAATATGAAAATGTAGAATGATATTGTTGCTTATGTTGCGGAAGTTATTGATGAGATGATTTGATAGAATTGTTTATTCCGAGCAATAAAATATAAGTACTGGATCAACATGGAATTAGATCAACGTGGAACTAGATCAACGTGGAACTAGATCAGCACGGAACTAGATCAACATGGAACTAGATCAACATGTAACTAGATCAACATGGAATTAGATCAGCGTGAAACTAATATTGTAGAGCAGCACAATAAATGAACGATAAGAATTAAAATTACGAGAACAGAATAATATCGGGTAGATCGATCACATAGTCCATTAAAATGCTAACAGATATCACCTGGATGTGAGGACATCTTATATATGCGGACATAGAGACAGATCCAAGACAGATCAAAACAAGGAATATAATAATGGATGAGGAATCAAACACAATCATCTCCTTTGTCTACAGTCGTATAGATGGGATGTAAACCACGGGAAAATAGGAATTCAAGCAATGCTACCTATTGCATTTTATACAAACAATTTTTTTAGAAAGTAACGATTTGAATTATTCAATCAAAATGTTGATAGGAACTTGCTTCGGGTTTTCCGATAGAAGTAATGAAAATATAGAATAGAAATTGCTGCATAGAAGAACTCGTTTTCATCTATTGAAATACTATATGAAGGAGTGATATTGATTCTGTGTCCGACATCTTTTTCAATCGATTTGAAATGATCAATAGGACGAAGAATCCGAATAAATATTATAATATATTTATATATAGATGAAATTCAATTTCATTGCTTTATCGATTGAAAGTATTAATAACAATCGATTTAAAAAGATCTTCGAGAAGAGAATTGGGAAAAGGATTTGTTCCATGAATACAAGTTATCAATAAAGTAAAATTAAATGAGCTATTTCCTTGACTTTAAATTTATGTCTATAAGCCAAGCTAAGTAAATAAGATTCGAAAACGATGATTCAGACATCTGACAAATTAGCTCAAAGAATCGCTCTACCAATATCATCTTTTGTCGTCATTTTGTTCATTTCTGTCGGTCCATTTTCTGTCTCATTCATACTTCCTATATCTATTTACCTGCCTCCTCAATTTTCGATTGGATTCACCTGATTGATAGTTTATACATATATAGTATAATAGTATGCGATATCAGAATCTAATACTGAATTGGAAAGCGCCAAGACGAACTAGAATTTCTCCCCTAAAGTCCCAGGAATTTCTTCTAATAATGTGTGTTTATTACTTTTAGAATCTGAAATGCCGCAGTAGCAGATATATGCCGCTGATTTGAATCTGTATCTGTGAAATAAATTGTGACCTGAATGAATGATAACTTGGCCAGATGGACCCCCTGAATATACAAATCATGATGAACCCCATGTTCAAAGCCCGAAATCATAATTTCATTTGATAATTCTCTTGTTTACCAAAAGAAGATTAATCGAATATCCATCTTTGGCCTAATATTCTTGGCGATATAATTGGGAATTTCTTCGTATCTCTTTGCTCGCTCTTCTGATTTTCCAATGTGTGCAAAAAGTAAAAAATGCGAAGAGATGTATGAGTCTATTCAGGTGGGCATTGTTAATCCTGCAAGAAATTGTGGATCAGTGCATTTCAGATGAACTCATTTTGAATCTCTCGAAATCTGTAATCTTCAATCAACACTACAAATTCTCGAACCATAAACGCATTTGAGAATATCGGCAGCTTTGGATGAGGCAATAAACAGCATTAGATCCTGTCTTATATCATATTTCACATTATAAATATACTGTATTTTATATCATGTATCACATCATTTGCATGTCAAATACATACCATGTCATACTGTACATTTCAAAAGTATATCATATGTAACGTCAACGTCAAATTACCACTAATTCGACTTCACGTGACATCAGCTTCCACGTCTTGCCACCACACACATTTCGCGATACTTAATTTCACGGTTTCGTTGCGTGTAAGAAAAATGCAACGACGTAATGGTTTACGTAACCTATTCAGATAGTGAGAGGAGCTAGGCTAATTTGATAGATTTTTAAGAAATAGCTTTATGTTGACAATAAAATGAAATGATAGAGTAGTAGTGAAGTTATTAAGATGAGAAGATAGGAGACGCTGGAAGAAAATGAAATTGATAGAATGAAGAAATACAGGATGTGATGGATTGAGAAAATGCCGAAATATCATGCATAGGCTATCGCAGCAGTGATTGAGAGGAAATAATTGTTAGGCTAATAGAGAAAACGATTTTTCTTTTTCTCTTCGTTTACTTAAATTAGCACACGACGGGAAACATGTGTTGTTTGAGTTTCAATCTTTTGCATACAAAATTCGGTGATAAAATCATTAATTTACAGTAACTTTTTGTCTAGAAATCAAAAGAGAGAGAAAGAGAGAGAGAGAGAAAGAAAGGGGGAAGATAACGTATGAAAGGATTAGATTAGATTATGTGTGATTCTCTAAGCTACGTGAAGGATTCAGTGAACGACATAATAGACAAGTTGACTGCGCCAATTTCTTTAGCACAAGAATCTAAATTTATGGAAACAGTGCTTGATACTCATTATATCGGCATGCACGTACTCTAGTATATTAAGCGTACGTTTCAATAGCTGCAGTATGGTGAAGGTCGAGGTCATGATTTTTTTCCAGATGTGCTAATGCAGTGATGTGTATTTATTAATATATATATATATATATAATATACTTACCCTTAATATATAAATGTTTTACATATAAAATACTCATAAAATCAGAACTATGGTTGTTTTATTTGTTTCAGATATACTTATGGTGTTGTGCCGCGTTATAAGTTGTGTTTGATAGACTTTTTTTGGTATGAATGGCAAGTGACGAAGAACTGAGTAACACAGATTTTGAAAAATCTGACATTGAGAAAGTTCGTCTTGGCCCTCCGGATCGTTGGCTTTATTGTCCATCACTAGGCTCGGTATGCTTGTTTATAAATTGTCTTGTTTTTACGCTTTATTCTGGTTTAATTTCACGATTTGAAATAGCTTCAATAAAATTTATACTTTTTTATTTGTTAATATTAGTAAGAATGAAGACAAGAGCATCTTCCATTTTCGGAACCATCCGAAATTTCAGTATTTTTATAAAAATTAGGTAATTCGGATATAGGTAATTCACTTATATGGATATAGCATAATTCACTTGTATGGATGTAGCATACTTCAATTGTATGAATTTTAAGCATTTATAATTTGACAAAATTAGTATATTTGAAAAGATTGTTCCAGAATCCTTCATGCAATTCAAAACTTCTGAATAATAAAATAGAAAAAAGGAACTGTATTCATAGTGAATTAGTAAATTTCATAAGCATTTCAGATTATTGCGAAACATTTCTTGCCCTTCAAAACTCCTCTTTGTAAGTTATATGATGATCAAATTGAAAAGAAGTGGCAGTTTCATCCACGAGATGTTTTCGCACACAAATTTCGTGGTGCTGAATCAGGTGCTAGAATTGGGTTGTGGATCGATCTCACAAAAACCGATCGTTACTACAATAAAAAAGAGGTATTATAGGTTTTTTTTTATAATTTTCCATTATAATTCCCGTATTGTAATGTTTTCCGTGTTATAATTTATAATGCCTATTGGTTGTTTGAAACATATTTTATATTTTTAAAAATGGATAGACGTTCATATATCATTTAATTTATATTCTTTTATTTTTCTTGTTTAGGTTGAAAAGCGGAATTGTATTTATAAAAAGATCCCAATGAAAGGACATGGCGAAGCACCATCTGTTACTGAAACGGAGCAGTTCTGTCGGATTGTACGCGGATTTCTTCAGGTTAACTACCAGATCTTACAATGTTTTTGCTTTGTTTTTACTACCATATGTAGCTTTAAAAAGTTTTAAATTACACTTGAAATCTATCATAGAGTAGTGGAATTCATTTCTGCATTCAGGTTTTTCAAATAGAGGACTTCATGCTGTGGTATTAAAACTTTGAGAAATGAGGATTTAGTAAATATTGCTATTATGGCAAATTAAGATTTATTTGTATCGACCATTATGAATTTCCAAAAATGAAAGCTTTTTAATTAAATTTGGATCAAAAAAAATCCTAATCAAAATTGGGTTAAAATATTAGGATATAGTTCAGATCCTCATAATTCATATTTCCAGGCAAATCCAAAAGATATAGTGGCAGTACACTGCACTCATGGATTTAACAGAACAGGTTTCTTAATAGCAGCATATCTTGCTAGTGCTATGGATTGGGCAATCGACGCTGCGATTTATTCATTTGCGCAAATGAGACCAAATGGCATTTATAAGCAGCTTTATTTAGATGAACTTATGCGGCGATATGGTGATGACGATGATAGAATTGAGGTTTTTGTTTCATTAACGCCCATTTCTTCTTTTAAATTAGTTTTTAAAATCTTTCTTCTTCTGGCCTTCTCAAGAATTTTTTTTCTGGACTACTTACTTTGGTGTAGCAAAATTTACTTAGTATTCATTTCTGATTCTTCAATTCTGAAGAAAAAAATTTTTTCGTTTCATTTATTCATTGTTCCCGAATACTGTATTCAGTAATAATATGCAAATGTCAAACATAGAATAATGCAATAGATGTGAAATGAATTATAGGCACCGCCTCGACCTGCCTGGGAAAATGGCCCAGTTGATGGGAGTAGGATTGCACGGGTCGATACTGGTAGTAGTCAGACTACTTTAAGTAATGTTGATGAACACATTGGCATGTTTTTCATTAATTTTTATATTTGTTTTGAGTCCATGTGGTAGTCTACATCAGATTTTTTTGATAGAAAGTATTGTGATCTTGTTTTGAAATTTCAGATACAAGCTATAATCTGGATTTTAGTTGTTTTTCTTGGCTTATCAAGCCATCATTAAAAATGTTACTTTTGGCCGTGATTTATATTTGCGATGGAATGGCGTCAACAAAGAAATTGATTATTTCTAATGCCAAGAAAAAAAATTTGAGAAATTTTGAGATTCTAATGATTTCTTCATTTTGAAATTTCTGCAATTATAACCTAAGCCTATTTTCAGACGAGCCTAAATTTATGGATGGAGCAGTACCTAGTGTTAAATATGTATCGGATCCTATAATGAGAACCATTTTGCAAAATAAGGTTGTTTCCAGTTTTATAAACTTTTTTAAAGTTTATATCTGTTACTTTTTCTAGTTGATTGTTTTACATGAATTGTTGGGTTTAATTAATTGGTTATTTCTATCTGTAATATTATTACAATGATTTCTGCATTCTATGCTTTCATATTCACATCCTTTTCGTCTTTATTTTGTAGTTTTTGAAACTTAGTAATTGTTTTCGTTTGTTTTAATAAGTATATAACTATTAACGGAATTAATTGGCTTGAATGAATTGTCATACATATCACTGATATATTCCTCTGAACACATTCAATCTTGCTTTTTTATTCTGAATTTGCTTCTTGGCTATGGGCAAGAATTACCAATATAGCTTATATGCTATAATTTTAATGGCGTTTATTTTTCTACATATTCAAGTAAAAGGCACAAATACAAAATGCCTTTTATTTATATTGTGAAACGTAATAATAAATATCGTGTATATAAATATTTAGATTCGAGATATGTGTGGTTATAAAAAAGATGGTTTCCCTGGTAGTCAACCAGTATCCATGGAAAGAGATAATTTACGTTTTTTAGCTGAGAAGAAATACATGGTATCTTGGAAAGCTGATGGAATCAGGTAAAGGATATCCTTGAAGATTTATCCAATTGTTATGGTTTCAGTAATTATATATGAAGGCATGTAGAAGAATGATAATAAATTAAAGTGAAAATATTTCAATTGTTCATATTCTGCTAGAACAGATAATGATTCTCGTTTAAAGAAATTGAATGATTGGAATATTATTTAGTCACTTCATGTTTGTTGTTAATAAATACGGTTATTTTAGATATATGGTCCTTATCGATGATGAAGATTCAATATATGCACTTGATCGTAATAATAATGTGTTTAAAATATCTTGTGTAACATTTCCACACAAAAAAGAATTTCGTCATATTCAAAATACTCTCATAGACTGTGAAATGATAATCGAGAAGGTCAGTTAGGAAATTGGAATCTCATATAAATTTTTTTAGGTGCTGCAGTGACAATTTTCGGAATATCGAAGGTACGTAGTTTCACTTAAGTCTTAACTGCAGTCATTCATCATTTGGTAGTAAAATATAAATTGAAGTTTATTTCGAATATTTAGAATTATCATGTACAAAATAGTTTACAAAATGATATCAGTATTTTAATTATAATTGCAAATGGCGATACCTTTTTTCAGGTAAAGGGAGAATCAGGCGACGTTACTGATGTTCCAAGATTGCTTATATATGACATTATTAAATTCGAGGTTTCATCCTAAAATATTATTTTTATGTTATTTTTAGCGAAGTATATGGGAAAATTCTGATTACAAGCTTAAAAGTGAATTAAAAGATATTTAAGCTAGCAATAAAAGATTATTATTTTGAGGGACGGAATGTGGGCGAGTGTGATTTCACTACACGTCTATCATGTATTCGTGAAGATTTAATTCAACCACGTCATGATGCATTGAGAAGTGGTCGTATCAGAAGAGAGAATGAACCGATTAGTATACGTAACAAGGTATGTGAGATATAAGTTCTGTTTATAATAAACTATATGAGATATTTGTTTGTCTTTTATTGATTAATTTGTGACAATCTGGTTCTTCTATTTCTGAAACTGCTTTTACAGGATTTTTGGGAACTGGAAGCAGTTCGGAAGCTTTTTGATGAGAAATTTACGAGAAATGTCGGGCATGAAATTGATGGCTTAATTTTTCAGTCGGTAAATGAAGTGAGTTTCAAAAAAAAAATGCTTGTTTCTATAATGAACTTAAAAAACTATTTGATGTAAAATGCTGATTTCGGAATGTTTTTCAAAGCAAAATATTTTGAATGTTACGGTGGTTAGAGAAAATCTTTTCGTATTTTCCAAAATATATATAATATATCGAAATTCAGTCTGCTTAATATCTTGCTTTAAATTAACTTCATACAGCAGAGTTATATAAATTCTATAAATGTAAATTTTAGTTCATAATTATTACCAGTTCTTATAATTTATTGTACTAATATCGAAACTAATACATTTTACTTATTTTATAGCCATATCGTTGTGGACGATGTGATACGCTGTTGAAATGGAAACCTCCATCTCACAACTCAATTGATTTTCAATTGAGAATAAGACGTGTATCCAAACCCGGTGAATTGCCAGAACATATTGGCTTCCTTTTTGTACAAAACCAGTCAGAACCAATGGCGCAAATGAAAGCTACGAAAAAATTGTTGCCGTATGATAACAAAATCATTGAATGTACTTTTAAGGTTATTCTTTTATTTGATGGATTTTATATTTGTTTCAGATTAGCATGTGATATATTTAACCTAAGCTATTATTTAATTTATTTCCGAAAGATACTGTAGTAAAACATAGGTTAAAAAACTGATTTTTTTTTTTTCATTTGGGTATTAGAAATATTTATGATGCTTTGAAATATGGTGCAACTTCCTGAAATATCATATGTTTCACAAATTTTAAAATATATTAATAGATAATAGAAAATTATTTGCATTATTACAGGATGGAAAATGGGAGTTTATGCGTGAGCGTACGGATAAAAGTTTGCCTAATTCAAGCAAAACAGCGAAAGCTGTCTATAGTAGCATCATTCATCCAGTTGATAAAAATTCATTGGTAGCATTTGTTGAGAAAATATGCATGCAGAAAACGAGAAAGAGACCTGCATCACAATCAACTAATAATATTACTCAGAAAATTTCTAGGACATAAGCAGTACATTTAGCTTTTTTTAACTAAATGTTTGCATTTCTGAATTTCAATGAATGCTTTATTTCTCTGATTGATGCAATTGCAAATAATGATATATTGAATAATCTAGAAAGATATTTGGTCAATCTTTATTTGGGTTGTTCTTAAAATTGTATTGCTTTTGATTTGTATATTTTTTATAAAATGAAATGATAATTGTTGTTCAAATATGTTAGGCATTATTGTCTCAATGTTCATATGAGTAAATGCAAATTTCAAATTTCAATGAATTGTTAAACTTTACCAATATTATTAATAAAGAATGAAAGTTTGCGAGTCTCTGAGCCTTATTTCAGATTACAGAGCATTTCAGTATACATATTTGGACCTTTATTAGTATGAATAGATTATTTTTTGAAACAAAATTCGATTTGAATCAAATTTTATAATTTTTGTAAAGAAACCTGATATTGCGTATTTCAAGATTTAGATTGGAAAATTTATTCCTGTTTTTTTTTTTTTTTTTTTTTGTACGAATTCATGGATCATTTTAGAACTTCGTTTTTGTGCATATTTAATACATTCATGTTTGCTCCATCTGAATTCTAAATTATTAACTGAAAACGCTAATGGGTTTTTGCATTGTTTTAGGAATATAACAATTATTTTGCAATTTACACATAATTTTATAATCTAGATACTAAAAATCATTCAAGTCGTATTGGTATCAAAATTTTTTAATATAGTCGATAGAAAAATAAGAGCGGCGAATATTTTTGTTTTGGGAAAAAATATATTATTTCGAGAATATATGCGCTTATTTTTTAATTGTGGATTCAATGTTGTAAGTTGTTTTTTTACATTTTTTTTTTTTACACTGAAATGCTAGGTAAAATTACTCTATAAAATATAATAGAGATTTGTATACAAAAGAGATTAAATAAGGCAGTTGAAATCGAATTTTCATTTTCAATAATCATTTTTGACCGGCAGATATTACAGTTGTAGTAATAATTGCAAGATATCATAAGTGATATATTCGCTTGATGGAGATGTTATTGAGATATCAAATTGTAAAAATTGTAACAATCGGACAATGGTAAATCGCATATGGCTTTAAATTATACTCTGGAAATAGAAAATAACAAGTAAAGACATACTGAAGATAACTGCATGATCCATCGGTTGAACTCTATGTATCATATTCGGGATCAGAATATAGAATCTGTCGCTTCAATGATTAGTGATTCTCATGGCAGTGACTTTAAAATGAAGTAAATTGACTGATTCCCACTCGAATTGGAAAGATTCTAATCAGATACATTTTTATAAAGCTTATCAAAGCGCTTGATTCATATGATAAAAAAATAAATCATCGTAACATTTCTTGTTTTTCTAATTTTTTAATTTGATACTTACTTGATTTTTACATATTCATTTCTGGTTTAGTTATAAATCAACTTATTTAAGTTATTTGATTTATTTAGCTTTAAAACCATTTGCTTAACTTCCAATTTCTCGAAACTTGATATACTTTTAGTTGAGAAGTTATCACAAATAAAAAGACTTCTACAAACATACTTTATCTATACTTTTTCATTTCTAATATTAAACTCATTGTTATATTTATAATAAACTTATCATTAAACAGAATAAAATTAATGACTTCAAATGATTAGAATAGTAATTATTATAACAGGATTTATTAAATATCTGTTATTATAATAGAAATAATGGAAATATTATATGTATAAATATCTGTTATTATAATAGAAATAATGGAAATATTATATGTATAAATATCTGTTATTATAATAGAAATAATGGAAATATTATATGTATAAATATCTGTTATTATAATAGAAATAATGAAAATATTATATGTATGAATAATAGAATCACTTTGCATAAATATGCTAACTTTTTTTCCTTCAAATAAACGATTGAAATTTTAGTAAATATTTAAAGTATACAAAATAAATAAGAGTAATTTGTTGATGTAATTAAAAAACATTGGTGACATTATATCTAAGTTATCAAATTAGATTGATCATAACTTAATGACTAATAAGCACTGCATCATATCATACCTTCAACAGATGCTACTAAGTTTCATAGAAATTCAAAAATTCCATGTGGTGATAAATTCTTTAGTTATCCCCAGAGATCTTCATTTCAATCAATTAATAAGATCTATTTTATGCAGACTAGATCTTCTTGAGATCTTGTATATCGTTACGGAAGAAATATATATTCATGATGATTAGATGTCTAAAATAGTAGGTAAGAATTGCCGTTGTACTAATAAGCTTATTAATAATATTAGCTTTTATCACTTTCACCTATTTTTCAAATCATTTAAATGTTTTAAATTTCAAGGCATTTATTGGAATTTATGCTAAAGTCATTCAAAAAAAAAAACTATTTCAGTACTAATGCTACTGCACATTTAGATTCATCATCTTAAAATGTAACAATGATTCTATTTGATCCTAACGATTGTATTTGATCCTAGCGATTCTATTTGATCTTATCGATTCTATTTGATCCTAGCGATCCTATTTAATCCTATCGACTCTATTTGATCCTAACGATTCTATTTGATCAATATTCAAACGAATCAATCCATTTTTTTGCTTATTTCTATTATTAGAGTTCCATAAACGAAAGAAAAATTCAAATTTACTGGCAATAAAATTGATGAAAATTCATAAAACTGAAGCAAAACGGTTTATTCAACTTTTATGTATCGCTTCACTAAGAATATCACTATGCAAATAAGGATGTACTGTATAAGTTCTTTTTTGCAAAACTTAACTTTCACATTTATCTTTGATGTGTATTCTGTCGTCTGCTGTTCACTTCATTTAAATATGGAATATTTTGCAGAAAAATTCTTCATATAAATCATAAAATTGAAACGTTAGTGCATGTTTTTAACTTTTGTACGATAACATTTAGCTGCATGTGAATTTTCTTCAAGAGATAATTTTTAAATCATATCTTATCATTGATTATCATTCAAATCTTATCATTTTTTTTATCCACTGTATTTTTTCATTAAAGTCAGATGTTGTGACATATATAAATTTAATCAAATAAGTCTGTACATCAACTGAAGATGTATATAAAAGAAAATAGGTTGAACTAATGATGACTGATATATCATAACTACACATAACTATAAAATTCATTTGATATTCCATACTTGAATATTAAATGAATTTCCGAATTCAATTCATTATATATATTTTATGTTGTTTTATGATTATCAATGTTATTTTTATTTCCATGCTTATCCTACAAGTATTATCAAAGGATATCAGCAACTTGACTTCTGTAAGACCTTATATTTATTTTTATTCCACTCAATACCACTCAAATTTGAAATTTAAATTTGCAATTATTTGTCAAAACTTTTTTTTGTTCATAAATATTCCAGCGTTTCATTCGTACGTCATGTTGTAAAAACAAAAGCCTAAGTTGGCAAAACTGATTATTTGAATATTTTCAACAAATAATTCTTGGAATTTTGAAATATTTTGCTGTCGTAAACCACTGTAGATAGTAAAGGTAATAAAAAATGAATAAACTATTACTTAATATCTTATTTAAAATTGTGTAATAATTTACAGAAATATTTGGTAAAATATGATTTTTTGAAGAACGAAATCAATAATCAGCTTTTGAAACATAATCAGAAAGCTCACAGGGAAGTATTTTTTGTAATTTTTGATTTTAAAAGTGAAAACTTTTTAATAGAGCAAAATTTTCATGCAATTACTTTTTTAACTAATTTTTTACTTTTCTGTAACTTGGAAAATATATTACTGATATCCTTATCTATCACTTATCTGATACATTCATAGAGCAATTGAATCAATTTTTTACAGATGTTTTAATTAAATTATGAATCAGGACTTCTCTCGCTGATTAATTTCAAAATTCCTCATTATTTTTTTTTTCTTTGTTAGACGGCGTTAAGTATCATAACTAAATGCATCTGTAAGTTTAATTTATCTGTTTAGCTTATCACTGCAAATAGATGGATCGAAAAGAAAGAAAATCTGGAAAATACGAAGTGGATACGACACATATGATTCATATTCGAATAGTTAGTAATATAATTGTATTTTTTGACACATTGAAGTTAAACTATTTTGACCCTTAACCCTCATACAACCCCCGTTCGTGCCTATTAACCATTATCTCAAATCAGGAAACCAATAATATAGAATCTAGATTCTATTTCAGTATTCCATGCATAAAATGAAATGGTAAAATTAGTATTTCGACTTCTGGCAAGCTTAAATATGATTTTTCTATTTCCTTATTTATTACTTAATTTTTAGGATCACGCGATCGAGATATTTTGCAAGCTTAAATTTAACAAGTCGAGAAATTAAACTGTAGAATAAAGATAAGCAGTAATCGAAATTTAGAAAAAAAGATCAGTGTACTTCCAGGTCATTTTAAAATCAATGATAATGATTTATCAAATTTTTTAGACTCAAAAAAGGCGTACCGATGGAAGATCAAAAATTTAACATATTCGATAGGAACTATTCCAAAACAACTACCTAGAAAAATGATAGTGTATGATCGTTATTGATTGTTATGACTATTATAAAAGATATACAATATATTTCTCTTTAAATTTAAATAAATTAACTTCTTGACTGATATCTTCCGATTCAGAAATACGGATGAAAATAGCTTTCGATACATGTCGGCGGTAACACAGTTGAATTTCACAGAGGTGCCAAAGAATGGAAATATTAAAATCGACTTTGTCAAAAAAGAGCATGGAGATGGATATTCTTTTGATGGACCAGGTTTATGTGCTTTCTGTCATAATTTTGTTAAAAGATATCAATTCAAATTGAGTGAAAATAAAATTTTAATAATCGATATTGTTATCTTTTTATAGGAGATAGTGCTTGATAGAATGATGAGTCTTATTTCAGTACATTTTAATATAAAAGTTTTAAGATACTTTGAAAAGTTTCCATTTTTTAAGTTAAATTTGAAATAGAAAATGGAAGATAGAGTTGAGTAAAATATTATTGTAACGAATAAAATGAAACAGAAAGACTATTATAGTTAAAAATTAACTTATATAGCAGTAATGTTAATTTCTAAATATTATTGATTATTATTTGATCTGATAAATAGGTATAAAAATTGGATGATAGGACTAATCAGTATTTCATTTCATTGGTTTACTATCCATTTGGAGAAAGAAAATTGAATTAAATTTGAATTATTTGAAATGTATGATTTGAAATTTCTAAGTTTATTTTTTAATAGGCAAAATGCTAGCACATTCATTACTACCACCGAAAGGAGTAATTCATTTCGATATTGATGAAAGATGGGTTATCCTTATCAGCTCAGAGCTTTCCAGGTTGGATTATTTTTTCATACTTAATTTTTATTTAAAAAAAAACGCGTGAAAATTATTTGTAGCAATTTTTTTTAAAAAAAACTGTTATATCAGGTATATTTAGATACGATACTGTAGATAGGTATATTTAGATACGATACTGTAGATTTGCTACAAACAGCGATCCACGAAATCGGGCATGTTTTGGGTTTAGAACATTCCTGGGAAAAAAATTCTATAATGTCACCCTTTTATCATCAACCTATTGATGAAAATGGAGAATATGTGATACCCAAGCTTACTCATTCTGATATTTTACATATCCAAAAATTATATGATAATTTTTCTCTTCAATCTAAAATAAATAAATGAATGCTATCAAATATCTTAACTATATCAATTTGATTGTGTGTGGCTTCTTTTTCATTATATTTCATAAATTTTAGATCAAAATAAGTAAGAAAAAAAAATCAAAAGAAAAAAACTTTTCTTGAATAATAGCGAAACAAAGATTGGGAAAATTTTTGAAATTGCCGAAGTGAAGATATGGTAAAGAATTGCTACGAAGTATGAGGGAAGTTCGAATAAAATAACAAAAAACTCTATCCATCTTTTTGAGGAAGCAAAAATGTTCATATTTGAAAGAAAAGCTTTAAATTTAATTTAAGATGTGAATAACCAAGCAAGTAGATTTATTAATAAAAAATGAACTTGACGATGTATCAGTGAATAATTTCTTTCTTGCCAAAATATAAATAGTGTAAATGATAATTTATCATTTTTTTATCATTGTTTTCATGCAAAACTAATACTTAAAACTTTTGAAATTTGTAAAACAAAATAAACAAAATTAATATACAGAAAAAATTCTAAGCTATTGAATAATGAAATATTAAGGGAAAATTTAAGAAACCGTTATTGTTGCATTATCCTAAATATTAGCAGTTCATTAAATGAGTAAGTCTCGAAAATGTATATTACAGAAATTCATTAAATAAGCAAAGTCTCTGTGATATACAAATAACATCTGAATTGATCCATTTACCATTATAATCAATTTCAACAAAGTTTCTTGATTTGATTCAACTCTTTTTATCATATCTTTTTATCATATTTATCAATACCAAAATTTTTTAAACCTCCTTCACAATTTTTTTTTCTTGATTAATTTCTAGGTTCTCTAGTACTTTGAATATTGCTGACTATTATATTCTAAGTATAATAGAGAATGAATTATAATGAAGCATAGGGGCATCAGTGATGTTTCAAGTTTTTTCTAAATCATAATTATATTGCTTAAATATGTTTATTTTTTAAATTAATTCTAATATTGAGGAAGAATAATTTTGCAGAAGGCTTGTATATTATTATATTTTAACCAATAAATAGACACATATAAAATTTATTTCAAATTTAAAACAACTTCAACTTTTTTCAGAAATTTTGGAATTTGCAAGATATATTTGTGTTTTTATTTTCAACATCAAATTTGTTTCTTATTATAACTTTGAATAGTAAATTTTTTATTGATAAAAATGCTATCAAATTGATTAGCACTGACACTTACTGTATTTTATACATTTCCATGCGGTTGTTTCCTATCATCATTAGTATGATCACTATCAGTACTTTTGCGCAATTCCGTGTACAAATCACAGTAAGTCAATTTGCAGTATTATTCAAGATCAATGAAATCTGAAAATTTATGTGTGAAACATACATTTAATTGATCAAATAAATCGAAAACTAGTCTAGCCAAGTATTTCTTAATACCTACGAATGGATTTCTTTTACTGTAGTACACATATGATTACTGTACTATGAACATAGAACTGATCTTATGAAAGAAAAAGGTGCATTTAAAACAGAGCAATTCCTTTCAAATAGAATTCCAAAAAAAAAAAATACCTTTTCTGTGCTCATCATTGGCCAGTTTTGCACAGTAGATACACTTGCAAAACACAGAAACCATCATGCAAAACATGCCTAATTCATGATTTATGCGATTTGAGGGCAAAAAGGTCTAGTATCTATTTTTCGTCATCATAGTATAGTCCTACAAATATTGCAATTTGAACCTACCCGGAAGGTGTTATCTCGATCAGTCCCACATTAAGATCCAGAAGACTTGGTTTTAACCAAGTGGCTGAATAATAAAGCTGGATTCCAGTGCCATGCGCTCACAGATACGTAAATTAAATTCTCTTAATTGATAATTTTGTTCAAAAATTCTTACATGCATCATTTTGAGAATTACAATGGAATTCCAATTAAACATTTTCAAAATCCACTGGATCATATATTTTGAAATATTTCAGCAGAGCAAATAAGTTATTACTGGCTAGATGAGCTGAAAACATTTTTGTTACTTAATGATTTCTCGAGAACCAATGATTATATCATCATCAAGATTTTGATTTTTCACAACTTTTTTTAAAATTACATGAATCCATAACTTTGCTAAAATGTTGTTATAGCAGTTGTCGCGTCAAGAATCTGAAGAATGCATATCAAAACAAGCATATTATGATATTGAAAATAATCACATATCAGTTATCAGTATGGACTTCAAATGTGACGAACTTTTGGTCAATGCATTTAAAAGAGCTTTAATTATACCGGAAAATTTAAAAATTCAAATTATAAACAATCCTCAAGATTATGAAAATATATTACGTACGGTATGTTGTATACAATATATTTTACACTAATCACTAAAAAGACATGTGGTTTAGAAAAAAATTCAAAAATATCACACCCCTGAGCATTTATATAATATCATTATTAAAATAATCAGATATTCATGTTGATACACAATAATATTTAGTGACGAAGAGATATGATCAGATTGATTCATCTTTATTTAATAAATTATCAAACCAATTGATACACAATAATATTTAGTGACGAAGAGATATGATCAGATTGATTCATCTTTTATTTAATAAATTATCAAACCAATTGATACACAATAATATTTAGTGACGAAGAGATATGATCAGATTGATTCATCTTTATTTAATAAATTATCAAACCAATTGATACACAATAATATTTAGTGACGAAGAGATATGATCAGATTGATTCATCTTTATTTAATAAATTATCAAACCAATTGATACACAATAATATTTAGTGACGAAGAGATATGATCAGATTGATTCATCTTTATTTAATAAATTATCAAACCAATTGATACACAATAATATTTAGTGACGAAGAGATATGATCAGATTGATTCATCTTTATTTAATAAATTATCAAACCAATTGATACACAATAATATTTAGTGACGAAGAGATATGATCAGATTGATTCATCTTTTATTTAATAAATTATCGAAACCAACATTATGTTTGATTGCTCAGAAATTTCTAAATTCTATGAAATGATGAAATCCGTTGGAATCTATCTTTCAGTGAGATATGAAGTCATTAAATAGAAAAAAATTGTTAATTTTTCTATTCAAAACAACTCTATGACATGGCTATACATTTTCACTCATTTTCTATCAATTATCCAAAACCCAAAGCAATAATTTCAGGCTCTAGATCTATGTTATATAACAGTTATCCAGGATTTAAGCGCAGTTCACATAACCTGGTTTCTTTTCGATTGTACAAAAAGTAAATTTAATTTTTTAAATTAATACTGAAAACATATTAACAACGAAACAATTAGGTATATGTTTGTTTGTTTGATTATATTCATATAAAAACAACAAGCATAGATTAGTTTAAAGTTATTTACCTTATTAAATTAATTTAAAGTTATTTACCTTGTCAAATTAATCTATATCAATCATTCTAGTCCGGGTTAATAATCAAAAAACGAATGATAAGAACTATTTTTATGAAGAATTTCAAAAATTTTTTCAATTCAATTTTTTATTTATACATATATATATTTTTTTCCTCTTTTAAGATGGTGAAATGCATAAATCGAAAGGAGGAATTAAATGGGTGATAATAATATCACTAACAGTAATCGCTATCATCGTTTGTGCTTCCGTGGGAATTTGCTGTTATTTCCTTTCTCGAAAAAGAAATCGAAAACATAGCAAAGAAGAACAAAGTTTGAATAAACAATATGCTAATCGAAATACGAATAATCTGTCAGGCGAATCAAATGATATTAAATCATATTCCAGTGTTAGTTGCTTATGAAATTTAATTCTAAATAAGTTAGTAAATATTAAATTTATATTTAGCGGCAGTATTACTATTTCAAGCAATCTAAAATAATCATGATAATATCATTAATAATAATTAAAAAATATCAGCATTACCGAGACTTTTAAATAAAAGTCAATTTAGAACTGAATTTAGTTGCTATTGTCTTTGAACTTCTAATGAACTATGATAAAACGCTAATACTTTTAACTATTAACAACACTGTAGCAATTTAAACTGAGTAAAAACTAACTTTTATTGAATATTTATAGAGCATGAAAAAGACACTTTCTGGTACAGCACATAGAAGTCCAGGAAAAAGCAGCGAATCAAGAAATTCTTATCATAAAAAAATAAAGAAAGTGAATAGGTTTGGGAATAAAACTAAAAGTTTTTTGTAAAGTGGTTTGCTTTCTTTACTATGCTTCATTGTTTGAATAAATTAATTTAATTTCAAGTATGTGATAATTGATTGATATTGCTCAAGTCTCTTCTAAAATGATTGAACTACAATAGTGCTTAAATTATTCCCTTTAAAAGTACCTTTGTTATCAGCTAGATTTCTTTTGGCTTTTCTTTTTAGGCTTCTTTCAGGCTTAGGTTATATTTTGTTATTTTGATTAATTAGCTTATTTTTAATTTTCTAAGTTCAGCTCAACCTTTATATTTAGATTCAATGAAATCAAATTTCATTTTCATTCTTGAAAAGTTTGGCAACCAATAAAGTAATAGAATAAATGACTAGAGTAGAACTTATAACAAAATTTATCACAAATGGTTAAGGTCAGGCTCACCTGACACTAGATGGGTTGACAACAGCGATGAATGAAATGTATGATTGAGTTAAGGTCAAATTTTAAGTAAGCCTTTTATTTACAATTTAATACAATAATTACTGAAAAAAAATATATTTTAATTTTTCCAACAATTGTATAAAAAGAATAATGATGACTTTGAGAATTCTATATCACCGAGACTTTTCAAGGTTTATTGAAAGAGTCGTTTTCATTTTAAGGACTGATATTTTGAAAACACTCGGAGATTTTTCAGAGAAAATACCATCATTAAGCAATATTCATGAATGAGACAGAAATTGATTGAAGATAAGTTTTGTTGATCCTATGGAGTAGATTTAATCTAAATATATTTCATGAAAGTTTAAAGTGATTTTTATTTAGTATACTATTACTAAACAGGTACTTTTTATCTTATCATAATTCGAATATACTAAAATGACGATAAACAAGGATAATTATTCAAAAACTTGGATTTTTAAAATCACAATAATTTTTTTAAATTTACTAAAGTTTCAAATTTTTTACTTAAAGAAAAAATTTTTAACCTTATTAATTTCAATCATATCTGTACAGTTGATAGATAGCAAGCTAAGCTTTTTTTAGGCACTGAAATGGAGCAGGCCGATATCTTCATCATTTTTTACACTTCCCATATTCGGGTTTGACTTTTCTTGTTGATTATTGTCAATACAGCGCGACCACGAACTATCCATCGGTAATTCTGCCGTTACTGAAACCAATCGGCAATCATGTTCAGTATTCCTATAAATTATATTAGTATTTAAAATTCAGTAACAGAAATTAATTAGTCTGACAGAAAAAGTCATCAAATATTTTCGTATAAGAATTTATAGCAATATAAGAAAAAAAGTAATAAAGAAATTTCATAGAAATTTGCTATATGAGATCAGGTGAATTCTATGCTTCTTGATACTTCCTTTAGTAATTTTATTGAATACATACCGATTCGAGACATTTAATTGCAATTCAAAATTTGTCTTGAAGCTTGTACCAGTAGATGATTGTACAGGTGATGCAGATTCTTTGTAAACCCGTTTTGACTTCCATTTTAGTTTATAGCCAAACAATGAGTCTGGTAAGAAGACTTGTTTAAATTCCTGTAAATATTGAAAAATTTATAAAATTTATTATTGAAATAGTCAGTTCATTTATAAGTTTAATAGAAGGATTTCATTAATATTATGAAGTAATATTCATTAGTAATGTTTCTCGATCCCTGCCCTCACTCTTTCTAACTTCAATTTCCTTACTTTGAATTATTTAAAAAATTTATTTTCTCAATATTACAAAATGAATCTATTTGTGATATTATTCATGAGATGTGAGATAAATCTAATAAATATTCTTTTTCTATTCCTTTCTTGTTTGATTTAGGAATCTGCTTTGCTTAATTTAATTTCATGCCAGGAATCTAAGTAGTGAGAAATGAAACGAAACTTCGGAAGACTAAGAATCTGAATCTCTTATAATGGAAAATAACTAGATGTTTGCACATATAAACATGTCTTGAAAAGAAGACGAACATTTCTAAATTGTTCACTCATTGAGCAATAGATAACAAATGTTGTACATGCGTTACAAAGTGATAACAAATCCAGTAAGTCTCCAAGACTATTATAGATATGTCGCCTGAATGCTTCCGGAAGAATGCCAGAAAGTACCATCATAATACCTTGCGGTAATTCGGTGATTAAAAATACACATAAAATTGTTAGTAGCATACGAGTAGTACGATCTGCACGATAAACAGTGCTCGCATTTGATCTGAAATTAAATATTTCCGGATTTACTGCCTATTTGATTGCAAGGAAAATATCATTTTCACCTGATACATTTACTTAATATTTCAAATATTGCTATGTCGAAATCATCTGAACACAATTTTTGCGTCGCAGATTAGTGACGCGAAATTCGCTTCATTTTTTTATGCTTATTTATTAGAAAACTTTTAAGAATCACTGAGCATAAAATGTCAAATTTTACTTGTTTGTGAAGTAAAAAGATTGGAATAAATTCCAAATTTTGCAAGAACGCTAACTAAACTTTAAATGTTTCTATCGATCAATGATCAATGATAGACTTCAATGATCAAATAATCAATGATCAATGAGAGATTTTACGAAATAATTCGCGACGGTTTCTAATTTTTTTATACGATAAATAGAAAGCAATAAAAGAGTTTAAAACTGTTAAAATACTAAAATTGTTATGATATAATTGTATTACTTGGCGTAGCTATTATCAGTAGCATTTTTGCTTCGTCCACGATAATCTTTCTTATCATAATATTTTCCATTAGCGAAGCGATTTGAGTGATATAAAAGTTTGAGTCGATTTTGTTGCACTTTTGTTAGAATTTTCATCAATAGCCAAAGAAAAGATGACAATAATAGGCATGGTATCATCTTGAATATCGTACCCGATATCCAGAATGCCATTCGAAATATCTAAAATATCACATTATCATGGAATCATCTAGTTTGAAATTCCTTTAGATTAGGATGAGCAATTATAACTCTTGCAATAATAATTAACTGCAAATAAAGGTAAAGATTAGCGGATGATAGAATTCTAATTGAAAAGATAATGAAAGAATCTTCTTGATTGATTGTTAAATTCAAAGAAATTTATGGCTTTAAAATTTATATTTAGGCTTAGATTATTTACGCTTTATCTGATATGTTATCTTATGATATGTGTTATCGTACTTAATAAGATTAAAAAAGCAGATATATTGGTATTGCATATCCTTTATTTATTTTTCTTCTTCTCTTGTCTCAAAATTTTTTTTAAATATCTTAGTGGAAACTGCTAATCTGCATCTATGTAAGATTCTGAATAGAGATTTGGAGATGAATTTTCAAGGCTTCAATACATGGAATTTTATCGGAAATGTTTAAAATATAATGAAATTGAAATTAAAATTAGAATTAAAATTTCATCCTATTTCAATGCTGAGTAAATTTTTCATGGCAATTTTAATCATGCTTTAATAACTTTCTATGGATCAGTTGTAATTATATTGGTTTGATCAATTATTATTTTGATCAAAGCAATTTTAGTTAATGATAGAATTGTTGTATGCAAATGTGATATAAATAGAAAACTCGAATTAGTAATCATGATCGCATGATTATTTGATGCAAACAGAATCTAATTCTGATTTTATCTTGAAGCGTTTGGCACCTAATAAAATTTAATTAAAATTAAAATTTAACTTGATGTTTAAATGGAAAAGTTTGAAAGATAATTCTAAACCAGTACCAAGCAATGTACTTCAAGAGCCAAATCAGAAACACCAGGTATATAAGCAGATGCGTCAAGATTCCCGGTATCGGTAGTATTACACGTCTCGCTAAGCCTCATTTCGAAAATTTTATAAGCAAGAAAATTTGGTGTGTTCATCAATGTGACAAATAATATAACAAATGCTATGGCCATATACGAATGCCGGAGATGGATCTGAATTGTAGCATTATACCGAAATTATATACGAGATTAAAAATAAGCCTGAACTTTAACCTTTTTATCATGATTATGAATCCCAATTATATTTGAAACAATACTGAGTTTGTTATTTTTATTTCTTTTGTTAACATTCAAGATTAAAATATAATAAATAGTTTGTTTCATTTCCAATTATCATTGCTATTGATATAGTCTTTAATATCTGAATATCATAATTAATTGTTTCATTTTACTAATTCAATTTGAAAGGAAACTTGTCTCCACTAGTATGCATATTAGATTTCAGAAGTTAATTCAAATTTTAAAAGAATTAGAGAGTGGGAATTATTTTCTGGAAAGCATTTGAATGTTTCAATACTTAATTTCTTCTATTCCTATGGACATTTAAAATTTCACTATTCTTCATTTTATTTATTGCATTTAATTAGGACAGAAGTTTTCGTCATCTCATCCAGTGATTATATGACACAGATATTATATTATAATAATAATTTCTTTATCATTCCTTCGTGTCCCCACTGCTCATGATTAAATGAACCATTGTTATGTTATAACATTTCTTGCTGACAAATTTTTTTTTTTTGGAAGTCGTCTTTACGAAATAATTAAATTTCTACCATAGCCATTAAATTCATTAGATTACAATGAGCAATATGCATTTTATATAATCATGTATAGGCCCTTTAAAAAGGCCTATCAAAAAATTAAGTTTTTAAAATCATTTTTAGTTACATGCTGTTGATGTGAATTAAAATTAAATATTATTTACAATTTTTAATCCTCAAAATGAGTACAATTATTGTATACCTGCAAGACATTGACCTTCCTCCTACTTCGCAGTGTCATATATCGTATTAATGCTAACATAACTGAAAGTTTTAAATTCATTTGAAATTGTTAAAATATACTTAGGTATTATTACTGATAACTAAATTTTTCACTGATAAAGTTTTGTTGTCAGAATGATTAGGATTGACCAATATCAATTAATTCACGAGATCGCCTTCTATGATATTTTAATCTTTTTAATAATATCAATTATTCTAGATCATCAAATTCTAAAGGACTGGTAATGCCATAAGCTTTTTTTGAATTTTTGATGATTATATTTCTATCTTTCAGCAATACTTTTCCATACTGGAAAGAGAAATATATATTTGGATTTCGCTCATATGCGTTCAAAATCAATTGATAAAATTAAATATTACTTTATTACCTTATCAATTACTAACCTGATAACCAAATGCTACTAGAATGGCCAATAAGTGATAAATGCGCATGGCATACTAGAAATATAGCCCAGCCATAACTCCACTGTTCTGGATGACAATTGGCAAATGCAGCGAATGTATAATGTGTCGTATATACTAAATTTGAAAACAGTACCACAGTATCACAACATGCCATTGCTGTTAAGATCATATTCACAGGTGTATGCATTCGCTTCCTAAAATTAATTTCATAGATGTGATATGATAGTAGTAATTATTTACTATTCAAATAGATGAAATCATTTTGGACTATTTGATGAAGGAGTAGTGATAATTGCTTATCAATTATAATTTCTTTTTTTTAAAACAAGTCAATTTGCGCATTACTTTCCTTTTTTCTCTTTCCCTATCTCTTTGTCTTTTACCATATTTGTTTTAAATTTTAGTCACATTTTCCCAAATCTTTAATCAAATAATGATTATTTGAAAAAAATTAAGGATAAACTGATTGGATATTTTAAAATCGAAATAAAATATTGAAAGATCTTAAAAGGAGTATTGAAATACTTCAAAAATTCAACAAAGCAATAATATTGATAGGTGATAAATCATTCCATACTGTATATCATTACTGTAATATAAATTACGAAAAATGAAACTTACCTTATTCATTTCATATTCCACCCTTTCAGGTGATCGTTTCTTCATATAAAATGGTAATCTATTATTTTATCGTTGTTTTTATTTTTTATTGCAATTCATAGCCACTTTAAATGAGTAAGTTTTTTTTTTATTGTAGACTAAGGGAAAGAGATGAAATGCTTTTCGAGAATTGCTGAACAATTATTCGAGAAAAATAATATATATCATTTTCTCGTCTTCTATCGGAATAAAAAGGGAAAATTTTCATATATGAATAAATTATTTCAATTTTTTCATTTCAATTCTCATTGCAAAAGCTAAATTTCACAGCAAATAAAACGATTAAAGCAACTGAATGAAATCGAGAATTGGATAAGTAATTTGTGAACGGATTGAATTCCTTTCATTTTTTCTTTTTTGTTATTTTAGCATATATAGTGAGAAGTGAACATTTTAAGATACTAAGTTATATATTGAGAGAGTAAAAATATTCGTTAATATTTTTTGTGTTCAAAAATAATATTATTTGAATTTATTTTTACATATGTTATTTATACTTAAATAAAAGCTAGAATATATTTTTAAGATTTAAATAATTTTTTTATCAATTCAATTAGACTAATTAGATGATAATTTACTTACCTTGTAAGTACGACGATATTGCAAAAGTTACACATAGTACCCAATATACATATTACGATGGATAAATAGGTATGAATAGGACTATAAAAGTATGAATAGCATAGAACCAATCATATACAATACTTCTTTCAGGTAATTCAATGATGACAGTTTGGCATCGTTCCAAATTATTCATTATTATCAATCATCCATCGCAAAATTTATTATTTGCCTATGAGAAAGTTTGTATAAAAGATCGATCGAAGAAAGAACTATTTAAAAAGCATGCCGAACTATTACAAAACAAGCCGATCAGTGTTTTGAAAATTGAATGAAAGATTAGAAAATATAGGAGGGAAAGAGAAAAATGAGAAAATAAGGAAAGATCAGTGCAGGATAAAATGCTATTGAATTGATCGAGAAATATAACTTATAAATTACAAGAATATCATATCACAATTTAATGTCTTATCACAATTATAACTTCCAACTTATTCGCCTCATTTTTCGCCTACGAATTAATGATCATTTCTACGACGAAATAACGAAATTGAATAAATGGCATATTTGATGCTTTATTTTAACACAATACTAGCTTACTGTTTTTATTTTAAATAATATTCATTAGAAAACAAAACAAATGATTAGATAATTAAAAAATTATCATTAAAAATAAGATTGAGTGATAAAATAATATCATCAATAGTTGAATGAAGAGAAAAAATATATAAATTATTTAGAAATTACAAGCATGTCATGTCAGAATTCTAACTTCTGATTCTAAAAGATAAAAATATTGATTAATTCGTTGATCTAAATAAAAGAGAAAAACGAAGAAGAAAACTGATTATAGAGTTATCAGTGCAATCTATCATGCAGTTCAAATTCATCGATTGGTTTCTTCAACAAATCCTACAAAAAATTGACTATAAAAAAAATTCGACTTAAATGAAAAGAATGAAATAAATAAATATATCTCTTATTTATGACTAATATTTAAATCTTACTCTGAAAGCAGTGAGTAAATCGTATTCCAACGCTATCAGCGCTAGTGACATTTGTCATCAAACGATTTATTTGTTTCTAACAATTAACATTTATTTATTTATTTATAAAATTTGCAAACTATTACTATTACCGACTCAGGTCTACTGAATTTTCTTATTGCTCAGGTTGGAAATGATTTGCCTACTGAATATGCTATATTATGAGTATAATTTATATTAAACCGCATTTGAAAATACCACATTTCTTGATAATATTATTGCTTGTTTATCACTCTCGTTTATATCTGCTTACTTTTCTTAACATTCCGAACAAATTTATTTCGTATTCATATCGATGCTAAATGTGATTCATGCAAAATTAGCAAGCAATGATCATTGTAAGATATTGCTTGACACTTAGCAAGCAATAATAGTGATTGTCGAAAATGGCTTCAATAGAAGACAATTGCGCCTAATGATGCTATACGAAAAACAAGCCCAAAAAATGTGATTAATACATTTCGAATGGAACATGTAGGAAAACAATATCAACGATATATTTCTGGATAAATCTAAAAAAAAAATTATGTGAAGTGAAGTAAATGCATTTTCAATAAAGCAATTATATGCTTGCATAGCATTTTAACAGATTATTTTTGATATCTTCTGATCTCGATTATGTTATCATTTGATGGCGAAAATTTTTTTTGAATCATTTATTTATGACCACTCTGACATCTGCATCCTAATTATTCAAATCTGAAATATTATAGATAAATAAGAGGAGGAAAATTAATTTTTAATATATTTAAAAAATTATATTTTCTAATCGCATTTTTGATAATAATCTTATTTCAAAAAGTTAAAAAGAAATTTTATCAGTCTTTTGAAGTTTATTTCCGGAAGTGGATTTTTAACGCTGTGCTCACTTTTAACATTGCTGTCATTATCATATCGAAATAATTTTTTCAGTGATAAAAGACTATGTTGAAACGAAAAAAAAGGATTTAAATAGTGTTTATCCTGGTTGTATCGAAGCCTTACTAAATATATCTTATAAATTATTATCGGAATATTCCAATGATATAAATGATAGATAAAAATTTTTTGAAAAATTAGATTATACAATGAGCAAACAAACATAATGGATAAAATAAAATTTCAATTTCTGTTCGATTTCGGTTCTTTTGGTTTTTTTTCTTTCATAAATTTTACAAAAATATGTTTTTTCAAAATCTTTCATCTTTTAGAAAGAATATAATTATATTTCTATTTTTTGCTAGCAAATAAATTTTTAGTAAAACAAAGAGTTTAAAGATAAAGAACTAATTTAACATTTTAATTAATTATCACCCATTAATGAATATATATTTTATTAATTAATAATTATCATTTTGATTAGCAATGAAAATACTTCAGCTATGTTGATTTAAATTATCATAAATTTCATTTCGATCAATCAAATACAGGAAAGTTAACAGCAGTACCTATTTTTTATTAGTAAATTTTTCCTTAGAGCAAAACGGACAATTTTATTGCTAGGAGTAATACAAATATATTTCAATTACTACCGTAAAAACTATTTCAGATAATTTCAACTAACAAACTGTTATTGATAAATTAAAAGATTATCTAGAAATCAACTACCAACATATCGATCAATATGATGATACTATTTTTTTATCAGTGTGAAGATTAGTAAAAAATAATTTTTTGATTATAATCAAAGAATTAATAGATTTTTATTGCTTCATTCAAATTAAATGATATATAAAAGATGACAAAAGACTTAAGGTAAAAAATAAACTTTTATTCTAAATTTATCTAATGTTTCGAAATTTTCGAAATGTTTCGAATATATCAACGAAATGCATTTGATATCTGCTGTTCGAGATTCTGATTCCAGTAATTGTTAAGAGTTAATTCACACTTCCAAGACTGTAAATTTGATTTCTTATCTATTTTTGACAAAATGTATAAGAAATTTAAGGCCATATTGAACTTTTAAGATACATATATACATTCATGGGATCTCGATACATGTTCTTCAAAAATGAGTCAAAAAATTTTGTTATTACTGGATGAATTAAGAATAATTAATGAAAAAAGAGGAGGATGAAATAACCGTCTTCTCTTGAGATATCCAAGAAAATAATTACTTTGAAAGAGGAAGGAATTAAATGTTTTTCGAGAGCGGATCAGGAAAAGTATAATGAAAAATGATCCAAGTCAGTCATAGGGCTAAATAAGTTCTTTTCTATATATGCTGGAGAGAAAAAAAATGTAATTTGAGAATTTTTTGTATAAAGTAAACTTTTGAAATATGTTTGACAATAATGGTTTTTGGCGGAAGACAAATATTATCTAAAGAAGGAAAAATGAAGAGAAACTTGGCTTGACTAATCAATTCCGGCAGTATTTCTTACAAAAATTTTTGGTTGAAAACGGATAAATGAAGGATCAAATTCCGTGCCGCGCAAAGTTTTTCCCATCGAAATCTGACCGAACATTTTGTTTAATATTTATCAATTAATAAAAAAAATAAGAAATAATTTTTTTCACCACAAAATTTTAAATAAGAATTGATAAGCTTGCGATAAAGAACGAGTGGGGCTTAATTTTCATTCCCATAGATTATTTTCAAGTAAAGAAGAATATGATACCGAAATATATCAATATCACTATTTTTTTTAATCTAAGATCATATTTCAGGAATACGAGAAAAACTTTGAGAAACAACGAATAAGAAAAAATAGGACAAAATTTACTTTAAGCAGTTCATTTGCATTTTTCTCCGAAGGGACAAACTTTTTATCATAAATTTCTCCGCTTCTTATTTATTATTTTAATGCTTCGAGAATGAATAAGTTGGAATGCTCGTATGATATAAATGTTCTACTATCCATACCTTCATAGTGTAAATAACTATTAATTTCACTAAGTAAATAACTATTAATTCCCGTTAGCATTATGAAATGTGAAGCGAATCACATTTGAAATTTGTATGGTCTGAATTAATTACTATATTTCGATATGCTTTTAGGAGAATATTTTGACATTAAAATTTCGATACATATAGTAAGATTCAATAAAGAACAGGAAGATAAAATTTTAGTGAATTTTGGAAATTGAACTAATGCGATAAAAATACTGACTCTGCAAATATTTTCTCATCAAAATAATCATACTTTAATGAAATTTTGGAGATTTCTTATCAGCAAATAAGTAATTAAAAAAGTTCGTTTTGAAAAGCACTCCCGAGACTCTCGACTTAAATCATAAAAGGAGCAAATATTTGGATTGATGAAATGTTCTTGTTTCTGATCAAGTTTATTGCCATTTGCTAACTATATATCGTAAATCAAATTATCCGGCAGTAAATTTATTTACCCAGCAACTATTTCATCCAATCATTTAGCCTTAATAATATCGAATCTAATCTTTAAGTAAAGTCATCTTCAAAATCATTCATATTGTATGTGTAGATAGCGAGGAAGTAGGCGGCAGTAAATTATCCAATTTAATTGAAATTTATTTACGAACTAATTTAATAGCAAATTATCGCTGAAATTAATATCCAACCTAACGATAGTATTATATTCAAATAAAGATTATTTGATATTATTTAACAATTTCTCTGATGAAATGTGTTAAAGAAATAAGCAATTATACCATACATATTATTCGTTATGCAACTACAAATCGATCATTTTAATTATCTCAAGAAAAATGTCTTAATTCAGAATTACAGTAATATCTTTGATTCCGTCAAAATCTCTTAATTTGGATTGGTAACAGCTAAAGTATGACGTCATACATAATTAATAATAAATATTGTTACTACTTAATAATTGAAACTTCTAATCACATAATGACAATAGAAAATTGTCACTAAAATATATTCAGTTTAAGAAATGTTTTTCTCGTGAAAATTTAAGTATTTGAATTAAAACTAAATATTTGAATTAAAACTAAATATTTGAATTAAAACTTCTTTATTTGTTTTTTTTTACTTAAAATTTTTTTCGAATTACTTATTCTTTTACTCCATCACAACATGTTTATGTTATAGTTTGTCTAATGAAATTTTGGAATATAACAATTCATTTATATACAAACTATAAGATGCTAATCTTCGCAATATTAAGTTTCAATTTGATAAGACTAATTTGATAAGATTAACGAAATAAATCGGAACTACTTAACTCATGAAATTTAAATTAAAATGGTTTTTTACGTTCAAATACTCAGTCAGATAGAATTGTAATAGGACCAAGGTATGATGGATGAATAAAATATGACAAAATTCTAAATCACTCATCTGTTCTTCGTTTAGATAATTCATTTATTTTAACAATATAAACAATGTTATTATTTCGAGTTATTTTAGAAATCAAAAATATTTCACAAAACTTAAATACATACATTCGGTAGATTTAAAAAGTTTTTAGAAAGCCAGGAAAAATCAATGAAGTCTGAATCTGTGATGATGAAGTCATCATCATAGGTTCATGGAAAATCTCTCTCTCAAAAAAATATTCGAACTGTATCTCCCTGCGATCTAAAACTATAAATAACAATAAAAAAAAAATCATTTCATCTCAAAATGTAAACGATGTGAAATGTAAATAATTTCTATAAGGAAACAATTAAATGACGAAAGATGAAGAAATTCTTATGTGAGAAAAAATTAGTTTTCAAATCAAATTTTTATTTAATTATCTTTTTAGATTTGATAGGAGTGTTAAAAATTGTAATATTAAATGACATCAACTGCCATTTTGTCTGAAACTGAATTGAAACTTCAAATTTCCTATTCTTGAGATCAAATGAAATGATATGCATTAGATAATATGAACAAGAGAACGATAATAAGTTGGAAACTGATAAGAAAAAATATGCAGCAATTCAATCTTTGAATTAACTAACTAATAATTTATGGCATATCCAGAATGATAAAAACAAAAACGAAATGATTAGTTTTAAAAATATCGATTATAAGATTATCCAGGGCTTAAAGATCTTTATTAAAAAATGTTAGAAAACCTACTACTAGATACTCATCCTATCGATACAAATAGAATCACAGATCAGAATCAATGATACGAATCTATTGACTGAATACACTGAATATCATGACGCTTATAATATTAGAATCAATTAAATAAAACAGCGATCTTAAATAAAGGAAATATTAAGTAATATTTTTCATCTACTAATATCCATTATATAATCTTACTATTTAACTGAATAGCCATAGCTCAATATCCAACTATTCTATATCAGAATAATCGGATTCTGATCAGCTGAACTATCCATTTAATCAGCGAGATTATATAATCAGAGAACAAGATTCATTTGCAGAAAATTTAATTACTGATCAGCATATACTACGAGTTTTTCATCATCAAAGAATTCTAATCCTTTTACTTCTACGTTTTAACCAGTAATTCTTTATTACTGATAATCATGATTTCCAGTTTATTTCATCGAATAACATCATGTCCTATTGTCGTCATCTTATCTTCCTTATGATCGATCAATATATCAATTTCATTTTCTATCAATGTATCAATCTTCCTTATCTATCAATATATATCAATCATATTAATCATATGGTATATATCACCTTACATTAATCACTTTTCTATTTTTTATATTTTTGCAAAATAAATTCGGTGCACCATATAGCAAAAACATAGTGAAGTTTTAAATTTCAAAGTAATAGTCATAACAGAAATTTAAGCTATTTGATAGTGTTAATCGAGAGTTCACTATATTGAGAATCGAGAATTCATATTTAACAACGAATTAATTAATTCATGAAATAAAGATCACAAATCTTGTGAACATTTGCTGAGTTACAAATAACAAGCAATCAATTATAATAATTGCTGGTCTAAATTCCTCGCCATCAGTAATTCTTCCGATGGTTAGTTTTATGTTGATCTGAAAGCTAAATTATTTACCTGCAAGTTTAAACAATCACAATTATTTTCATTTAAATATGAAAAACTCATTTGGCCCAGATATTTGAGAATGGCAAATTGGAGCTGTTTTACTTGGCATGGATGATGTATAGCCATTCTTAAATAATAGAGTGATTTGTTTAGTTTATTCGAATAATGAATAAGACTCGACTTTAGTCTACTAAATAATTACTAGATCATTTGGTCCATACAATTGTTTCTCTCGTAATTATTTTTTTGCCAAGAAATTATCTGGTAATTATTTTGCCAAGAAAACAATGTTTACGTTATAAATTTGAATGATAATAAATTGATATCCTGATATACCCAGGAGTGGCAGCTTAAAAATATTCATAACGAATCGCAAATAGTAATTATTTTTTTCTGAAAAAAAAATTTTTTTTTCTCGTAAGTGGGAATCATTATATCATTTAAATTCATCCATCTTTCAACTGTATCCATTTCAACTGGACAGATTACCTATCCTTATTTTAAACTGAACTATTCCACAAAAAGTCGAGGATGCTGTTATGGTCTTATTTTAGTGATAAAGATTTCTTGATGAAACTGTTTCGATAGCTATAGTTTGAATTGAAAAAAAGTTTAATGAGTTTTTAAATTTTTAAATTTTAGCAGCAAAAACTATAATATTCTATAATATACTTTTGGCCATCATTCTTCTGAACAAAAAAAAGCATGATAATTAATTAATTAGATTAGAAAGCACATAGAGTAATTGTAAAATTAGTGTCACATCTGGATAGCTGATAATCCGAAGTTAGTATTACATCTGGATAGCTGATAATCACCGAAGTTAGTATTACATCTGGATAGCTGGTAATCACGATAATGTATACGTTTCACCGAGTTATTATTCAATTGTTAATAATATTTAAAACTTATTGATCATGCTATTTGAAATTAATAAGATAAATTTGATTGTACTTCCGCCAATATGTTGTCACAAATGAATGAATATGCAGCATGGCTGTTGTATATTTCTCATAAAAATTTATAAATTTTTTTTGATTAAAAAAGGAACTAGCTGTGAGGAATTAATACTAATTATGAATGCATTGAATGCAATGATTTCAAATGTATTTTGCATTATTAACTAAGTAAGGATCAATTTACTTAATAATCTATAAATCACTTTATTGTCACTATCGAGAAGAGCTTTTTGTTTATTATCAATAGATGATATTGATAAAATTTTAATTAATGATAATTTTACTTGTCATCATCATCAATTTTATCATTTGTTTCAAATTTATTGGAAAATGTTGAAAAGCATGCGACAAAAGATGACTCCACCATGAATTGTTATCAGAAAATGATTATCACTTTACTAAAATATGAATTCATTAATGAATTAATTGATCAATTAAAACATCTGACTAAACTGAAGAAAAGAAAACTAACAATAATTTCTTTAATAACATGAAATAAATATGAATAGTTAGAGTTGAATCTATTAGTTGTTAGTACTTTAAAATTGTTTCTTTACTTATGCAATTTATCAGTAAAGAATTTCTCTGATTTAACTGATTAAAAGAAATAAATAGATAAATAAGTAAATAAACTAGATAGTGTCAGTCTATAAATCAAACAATTACTTTTAAAAGTAATTTTGAAGCCAATGATTTCAAAAATGCCTGCAGAACAAGCGAATAAAAGAATTGGCTAGCAGTAGGAATCAGAATTCTTTACGAATTAGCAAACTAGAATATCTCAAAAGTAGAATTATAAATCAATGATTTAGCAATGATGTTTCTAACATCAAATTTAGCACTAAGCGAGATGAATCTAATTTTTTCACAAAAAAAAATCCAGTCAATTGAAAATCATTGCTCGATAATGTCAAATAAAAAGAGATAAAATTAAATTACAGTAATTGTTTCGCTCTTTTGTTTCTCTAAATTGCATTCCTATCGATCTATCATCCTGAAGAGATTGTTTGCTGAAGTTCCTTATTTTCTATCATTTTATTTGAAGATCGTTATTTGCAATGAGTCAACTGGATGACTTACAGATACTGAAGAAGAGCAACATTGACAGTGACTTTCATCTTCCAATTCTAACATTTCATAAAATTTTTTATATTCTGCAAACTTCTCCCAAGTCATCCCTATGCTTCATATCTTCTTTATTTTCACCTTCCCAGGTTGGATTAATCTTTCTTTCAAATATTTTCTCATCTTTTCGTCATATGTTTCAATTTTTTCAGCCAACTATGATATGTCTTTCTACGTATAAATCATACGAGTAATCTCGAAATTAATTAACGGATTTATGAGAAAAATATTTGATACATTAACTTCAAAGTGAATCAGCCATAATAGTTGTCGTATAGTGCTTGACCGACTTTTGTTATCAGAAATCGATAATGCTGGAATTTTAGCCACTTGAAAAATTTGACGATTTATAAAATGTTTTATTAATTTTTGCATCCATCACATCATTCTATTTTCCACAAAAGTTGAAATTGCAGTATTAGTACAGTTATTTAGCTTTATATTCTAATTCAAGAGTTGAAAAGATTTTATTCATAGCTTCCGATAGTTGAAGAAAAGAAGAAAAATATCTTCGATGAAATATTCGATAATTTGTTCACTTGATTAATCAAATGTTAGAAATATTTTTGCAACTTATTACTGAATAATGTTTAAATTTAGGGACGATAGTTGCAGATGAAAATTCTTACAGCTATACTCTTAATCAGTGTAGTATCAGTTTCGGTGAACATTATTCATTAAAATGGCAAGTAATAGATAAAAGAGTTCATTTTCAATTGATACTTTCTAATATACCTAAAGATGAAGATTTCTGGATTGGCATCGGTTTTAGCAAAATTCAGGTAATTTATTTAAATAGTTTTATGACCCAAAATTCTTCTCATATTTTAGATCAAATTAGAACAAAGTTTTTCATTTCACAGCTTCAGAAATTTCGTATATTATATTTTATTTTCATATAGATGATAGTAATTCAAAACTTGACTCAAAAATAATTAACCAGGTGTTTTATAAAAACATTTTTTTTTTACAGACAAATTCTCCAGTAGATGAAAGTGAAGTATTAGCGATCTTAAAACTACAAGATATCATATCATTGGAAATTTTCAGCATTAAAGTATAATTTTATTCATACTATAAAATAAAAAAAATAAATTTGAGAAGTGGAATCATCCAAAAAACTGATTAATTTTCGGTTTGTTCAAAAATTAATTAAATTTATAAAAGCTGCAAAGTGGAAAATAAATTATTGTAAAATCGCAATGGTAATGATATCATTACAAATATATTTTGTGTTTAAATCGTCAATGTATTTCAGTATAAAGGAAAATTTCATACAAGGCATGGTGGAATTTTTTCATAGTTTGAGCCTAGCTTAGGCTTATATTTAATTGTTGCTTGGATTATTTGTCAAAGCAATAATCTTATTATTCTCGAGTTAAATTTAGAGTGGAAAAATTGAATCAGCTGAATCGATGAGCGATAAAGATGAAGAAGTTTCTTTTACTTATGCATATTTGAATCCTACATCATTAGATTCTAATTTCACTCGATCACTTCATGCCGATCACTTATTCAATAATAGTATCAGTGATTGTGCCATATGGACGGTATTTAAATTTTGCTTTCTTTCACTTTTTAGTAAAAAATTTTGCATTTAAATTGAATTTATCATTTCATCAAATCTGATATTTTTTGCGAAAATTTGAATTTAATTTGTACATAACTTAAGCCATAAATATATTTAGTTTTATACGAGGCCTATGCTAATGAACGAAACATTTGTTGACCCCATATTTGATGGACTTATTTGCAACTTGACCTCTTTGTGTATGCCTTATTCGATCGATAATTCATCTGATGGATTGCACAGTAAGTAACTTCAAAATTAATCTAACTTAGTGATATACAATAGCATAAAATCAATAATTTTATCAAGAATCCATCATCTTAAAGTATTCTTGAACTTTTTTAATTTTTATTAATACATTTAGTCCTAAAACAAAAATGTTTTCAATAAGATTCACGCTAAAAAAGTTCATCTAACAACGTCGAATTATTTCAAAGTTGAAATTCAGGCAAATATTTTCAATGTTTTCTAATTAAATTTTTAGTACGAAGTCGACGTCAAGCATTTGGAACTAATAATGCGCAAAAAAAAGCGAACAAATACTTTTGAAAATCCAAAACTTTATAATACAGTCATTACTCCAAATTCACCTAACTATACCGCTGTATTACGCCAAAATCAAGAAGCATTATTACGATACGAAGGTATTTTTATAGCTTATCAAATTCATTTAGTTCAGCACATTTCATTTTGATTTCGTTTAGATCCTACCTGTACGTTACCTGATCCTTACTGGTGCAAGAACTACGTCGAACAATATATTAACTGGCAACAAACATACAACAATCTTTCGATAAAGGTATTACTTTGATAATCAATATATTTGAAACGAACTGATTGATAAAGTATCAGTGTGATAATTTTCCGCTTTTTTTTTCGCTAATTTCGACTGATATAAAGAAAGTTAATTTCCATTACAGGTCTATATAGAATATCATTCCTTACAAATATTTTAAATTAATTTCAGGATTATCAGTTCTCCGTTACTATTAATACTTGAAATTATTGTTGTTGTTAATTTCATTATCTGTGGTTATTAATTCTTATTATCATTTTCAGAAAGTTTGTGCACCTCTGAAAGCATCAGTAGCTAATGCTCATAATCGATGTTGCCAAGCAATACGATCTACTGGATGTTGAAGTATGCTTGTTGCCACTGATCCAGAAATGATGATTTTCAGGATGAAAATCGATTTCAGGATGAAAATCAACAAAATCTCTATTTCATCAAGCTTATTTATCAATAAAATAGCAGTATTGATCTTAAATACAATAAAATATTTAATGTATTATGATATATTTGCACATGTTCTTAGATTTCAAGATGATGTATTCTATCAGTGAATTCATTAATTTAACATATATTAGCTTCGTCAAAATCTTTTTCCATTCTTCTGCTTCATTATGAAAAGAAATCAGAAGTAGATAATCACAACATTTTTTATGCTCTTTTGCAGAATTTTAAATGAGTGGAATTCCATTCAATGAAATTTTAAATTAGAAATGAAACTTTCGCTGAATTCATAAATGGTTTTGATCGATTTGTTAGAGGATGAAAAATGCATTTCTTTATGTCATACAAATAAACTTTAATTCACAACAAAGGAAGTATTTACGATCTTTTTAACTTTTGAAGGAGCAATAATCCTAACATCATCAAACATCAATATAATTACTAGATTGAAGTATATGATTTGATTACTAGTCTATTTTAGGCTTGTTTTGTATAGCCTATTTACACTTGACATGTAATCAATCGCCTTGATATAATAATTAATAATCAAATAATTCCTCATCATAATGTTGAAATGTTTTATCGAAATTAAAGGCTTATTTAATTAAGAACAAATGCAAAATTTCCAAATGGAAGTTTAAAAATAACATTTCTTTTTATATAAAATGAATTCCACATAAATTGACAAATGATAAATGAATGAATGAATGAAATTATCAATTGACAGTAAATAAATCATTATCAATTGATAGTAAATAATACATAAAGAAATATTACAATAATACAAGCAAAGGCTAAATTTAGCGTTCCTTTCAAAATATAAGGTGTATCCATTTCAATGTATCGAAATATGGGTTGTAGTAGGATTGCATTGGATCGTTTTGTTAATGGATGCTGGAATTTGACGATATGAAAATTTTCGAAAGTGAGTTCAAAGAATTTTCTTATTCATACTATCATTGCGAGAAAATAAACATCGCTTAATCTATCCTAAATTTTTGATAAATTAAATGATATCATTTAGTCTTATTTCATATTACGATAGCATAAAATAAGTTTCATTATCGTTTCAATCATAATTAATAGAATAATCAAACAAATGGTTGTGATACTAGAAAAGAGATGGATAAATTTGAAATTAGCAAAAATTAAATGAAAGTTTTTATATTTCACAGTTAGAAAAATTGATATCGAAAAATTAAATATTCATTTGAGTAAATTATACGATATATTAATCAAAATTGAATCAAAATTAATCGAACTTTGCTAGTGAAATAAAAGGAAATCAAATGGATGACACTATCGAATTGCAATTCTTCAACGATGAAATATTCGCGCACTTTTTTTGATTTCAAAATGATAATGTCTATTATTCCATTTTACTGATAGCACCGTCTTTATTTGCTGCAATTGATAATTGATACTTTGGAAATATTTAAATTAGAATTTAAAATAAATACGATTATAAAGATTAAGATTTAGAAAATGATAACAGTTAAAAGATAAAAAGGAAAATGGTAATAATATCTGAGTGAAGAACTATCAGCTACAATTAAATTATTTTATGATAAATTGATGTTTTTCTGATCAATCTAATGTCAAATAAAAATTAGCATTTATCATTATCACAATATCTATATGTTATGAAATTTTTTCTTTACCCAGAATCTGAAAGTTACTGAATGTGGCTTACATGATCAACTTTTGAGCGTGCTGATCGGACGAGAAATTGTCCATTTCGTTCCAATAGTTCACATGCTGTCCTCTTATCTAATCGGCCATGATACCAAAAAAAATTTCGTACCAATTCCACTAAAACTTAACTTTCATTATTTATACATTTCTATTCATCAAAAACTTTTTTTTGCTTAAAAATTTTTTTTAAATATAATCCACGAAAACCAACAATTTTTATTATATTTTGTTTGTTTCGTTGTAGAAGTCTTTGCAATATTTCTCGCCAAATATTCATCAGAAGTTGATATCTGCAAATGACGATATTTCCCTTTCTTTTTAATTCATCAAAATAGAGGGCAGAAGAAAAAAATAGAATTAAGTCGCGCTGATAGATATCAAATCACTGATAATCATTTTTATCCTGACTGACAATGTCAAGCATCTGACATTCAAAGTTTGGTATAAATAAAAATTAGTAAGTTTAATAAATAATTTGATAGATATTATCATATCGAAATTAAAATACTCGAGACCTACTAAGCAGAAAGTATGATAGAACCGCATTTTTTTAATATTGCACTTTTTTATACCACATTTATTTTTGCAAGTTTGTAAAGTTTGTTTGTTTCAAAATCAAAGAAAAAAAAAGAATTCATGAAATACGTAAGCGGCATGGAATTTCAGAAATATTTAATCAATGAAATATAGTGGCTGATTAAGGATGATAAAAAATATTGGAGAAATCAATTAGAATTCATTGCATTGTAATAGAAGAGAAATAAACAAAAACAAAAAAAAAAAAAAAAAAAAATAATTAATTAAAAATTTCTATTAAAATTCACTGATTTATCGATTATGCCCAATTTTTTTTCTCGCAAAAATTAAAAAATAAGACTGTTGCTATGAACTAATAGGGTTAGGAAATAATTTCATTTTTTTAAAAATATTTGGAAAAAAAAGTTGGAATGATTTATTCCCGTTTAGTTCAATATGTACGTACCAATTCATGAATTAGTAACATTTCTTAAAAATTATGAATCATCCTCTTCCTAGTTCATATATATTGAATTTATTCTCTCTGCATTTCTCAATTACACAACTTTCTTCTCTTCGCATTTTCAAAAAAAAGCTAAATTATTAATGACTTCTAAGACTGTGTAAGCAATTATCACATGATTTAAAATTTTATATATGCTAATAACGAACTGAAGAAGATGCACTAAGATTGGGATACATTGTTGCACAAAATGTTAGAATTGACTGACCGATCGATCGGCTTATTTTATAAATAAATAATACTTCTCTGCTTTGTTAATCTATTTAAATAAAATATAGTGAAATGGATGTATCTTTAAATTTTTATAACTAAATATAGTTTGGAAATTTGCAAGACAATTTTGAATATTATAACTCGCAGATGCTAAATTAGCAGCGTTATATTTAACTAATTAATTTAAATTATATAAAATATAATTTTCATTCTATTAAACAATTCAGTACTTACAATATAATATTTAATCTTTTCTATGAATGTGTTAGTTTATATTTCAAATTCATTAATTCCTTAATCACTAATGATTTCATTATGTATGTACCAATAAGTTTTCTATTTTTATAAGAATCATAAAAGTGTTATTTTCAAACCGTTTTTATGTTTTTTCTTCCAATCAAGTACATACCATTTTTTTCCCTACAGACCTATCTATCTATCTATCTATCTATCTATCTATCTATCTATCTATCTATCTATCTATCTATCTAATCTATCTATCTATCTATCTATCTATCTATCTATCTATCTATCTGTCTGTCTGTCTGTCTATCTATCTATCTATCTATCTATCTATCTAATCTATCTATGCCTATCTGTATGTCTATCTATCCATCTATATGTCTATCTATGCCTAACTATCTATATATATTTGAATATATATATGCAGATACATATATCTATCTATATATATATATGAGGTATTTGTAATTTATTCAAATTCTCTTTACGACATATATCTTCTCGAGAATCTAAAGCAAATTTTGTAAACTTTTCGCCTTCTCCACAGTTAATAATGACTGGATTTGAATAGATGAAACAGGAAGAGCGGAAAGTAAATAAAAATTCGTAATTAATCTGAAACTATAATAACTAGACTAAGCAAAATCAAGAATCAATAAAATGTTAGATGACTAATAATTCCACTTGAATCCATATTATAATGAAACTTCAGCTGTATGTCGGAAATCAGAATGATTGAGAAAAGCATAGCTTTGTAAAATGATTTTTTGAAAAAGTATTGATTGTATTGGATTGATGTATGTAAATATCTTTCAGTTTGATGATATGATTAATCTGCTGTTGAATGTAGAGATTTGATGTTATCATTCCTTAATTCATTATAATTATAATAAGTTGAATCATGCATCTTTCATATTTGCATAGTGATAGTGTAGTGAAATAAAAAATAAAATAATCGAATAACTTTGTGATTTAGCAAAATATTTTGATTATTTCTTTTCTTTCTCTGTTCTTTATATGAAATCATGATTGAAGGTTGGCAACTTCTGAAGTGAAAACTTATCACAATATCTACAAACATTTTATAAAGTTTCATTGCTGCTTGCTCTGCTATTGTAATTGTTTTTTCTAATTGATAACTTTTTAAATGTACACTTTATTTCAAAATGATGATCATAAAAGTTTTGATTTTATATTTTAATTTCAAGTTTTGAAATCAAATTAGATAAGGGGAAGAAATTTCAAGATAAGCTAGGAAAATACGAGAAATGCTAGTTAGGTAATTAGTAATCCAAAAAAATTAATTAAAATCATTAATAAATCACTAATAATCCAAAAAATTAATTAGTTCAAGTAAGTAAGGTAAAATGACTTTGACTTCACATTCGAAAATTCCTTTAATATAAAAATTCCAATTTTGTTAATCAATGGATGAATGAAGTCAATGAGTAGTAAAATTATGGAACATAAATAATATTATCGGATCAAATCAAAATAAGATTGCGATAAAGTTCAATTCAGTTATATTAAATCTTTCATTAATTTAAACTTATGCAAAACCACAATTAATATTTTAAAATTAATGTTGTGCATTTAACATTCTGCATGATCTATATGTTATCAATAAAATGCAAAAATGATAATTAAATCAGATTAAATCAAAAAAAAAAAGTTGATGAAAGATAAGAAGAAGCAGTTAGGCATTTACAGTTGAAAGAATTCCTTAAAAATTCAAATAACAAGAAATTTTATTTAAAAACATTTTTTCCTTTTTTTTTCCTTTTTTTTTTAAAAAAAATTCCCGATATGGATAAGTAAACAATCAATTTTTGAATGAAAAAAATGTACAGTTCACTTTTCTATCATCGCATTAGAGAAAACATATTGATGCACTTGTATTCATTCTACTTCCTTTTTCAAACAACAAATCTTTGACTGATAACTCGCAAAGAATTTACAATGATTTTCAACGGATTAAATTAGCAAAAAATTCGTCATTTTTTATCATAATTAATAAAAGCAATCGATATTGATATTGATATTTTTTTCCCACTAAAAAAAGTTTTTATCATTTTCGCTTTTGTCAAAATTTTGATAAATTCACTCTTTTATCCTTATTTAATTAACAAAATTATAAACTTTCCTTGTCATTAATTCTTCGAGTATTGATCTTATTTAAATGATAACGATTAGAAAAGTTATTTCTGATATATTTCTTCCTATAACTTTTTTATTGACAGAATTCTTTAATAGTCTTTTTTTCCTCCTGTTGATCATAACTTAAGACATTAAAGATCACAGCTCTTTTCAAAAATTTCATTTTGTCAACCAATGATTTCATCTTTTAATAATGTAAGACTTCACTACAACTTGTTTTCAAATAAATTAATTGAACTTTGTATTATAGTCGTTTATAGTCATATCATCACAATCTTTTACTGCTAAATGATACTAAGTCCCTTATAAATTCAACATTAACATTACTTTCTCAAATTATGTACTTTATTTTGACTATTAAGAATTCGTTCTTCCTTTGACCTTTTTTATATGATCACTGACTGACTCATTTCCTATTTTACTCATTATTTAAGCATTGTAATTCTTCGTATACTTTTGTAACGAACAAAATATATCGAGTATGAAGAGATTTATTCTTCCTTTTTCTAATTCTACGATATCACAAATGTTATTATTGTTTTACTCTTGTTAAATAATAATATATGGATAATAATATATGCATAAATAATAAGACTCTTTTTTGTAAACATTTTTATTAAACGTTAAAAAATAAGCATACTGTTTACCTGGTGGGTTAAGGTTGAACAAACTGCAAAAAAAAGAGCATACTTTACATTTTTTGTACTTTATTTTAAAAAAAAAGTGATCTTTGAAAAAAATGCCTGTTTGTTTGAGCTATTGAAAGAAAAATGATTGCACCGTCAAAAGTTCTTTGATTTTTACCGATACATTTGCAATTGCATGGAAATTTTATGCATATTTGCTTAAATTAATATCTCTCTTTAAATAGGAACAATAGGAAATGATTAAATCTGTACAGGAAATGATTTAGAAGTTTAAATTATATTTTTTATAAAAATTATTACCCTAAATTTGATGTGTTCATAAAATTTCAGTTGCGTAACTTATATAAAAACACAATTACTACCATTCATCCATGCAAACTATAATTTATTGTGTTTTGTAATAATGATTTAATTATAAAAAGGAGTGTAAGGCAATCATTTCGGCGTTTAATTCAATCATTCGGCATAGAAGATATTAACTGAAATGAACGATTTTTTAAGTTAATTGATTTTAAATCTGAGACTGGTTTTATTCCTTAAAATAAGCTTGATTATTTTTCATTTTTTTTTTGAAATTATATTATTGAAGCATTTCAAAGGAAAAAAAATAATATTTGAAATTCCTTAGTATTATTCCGTGACATAACTAAAGTCAGATGTTATAAATCTTTTTTTAAGTCTTTAAATTTGTTTTTCTAAGCTTCAGCTAAACTTATCATCAATCTTTTTTTTTGAGAACAAAATGCACACTTGTTATTTATTGCTGTTGAAAATTGCAGTCTAAAAAATATCCAGAACTTGATTAAAATGTCGGCTGATATGAAAACTTGTATTGCTGAAGTTTTGATGCTACAATTTTGCTTTCATCGTGCTAAAAAAAGTTCTTATCTTCGACTAATAATTGATAAGTATTTATTTATATCCTTGCCTACTTTATTTATTGTTTCACTAGTTCGAGTTCATTTTCCAACATTTTCCAACTTATCATTTTCCAAATAAAACTTATTGTTAATTTATTATTAGCAATGCTTGTTAATTAATTTATTAAATTTGCTGTTTGGAGGGATAGATGTTCTGATTAAAACTTGCCTGAAGGAGAACGATTTTTTTTTTCATATCATTATCAATGCATTCTCTCAACTGTCAAAATAGTTTGTTTATTTTTGGTCCAATATCTGACGAAAAGACAATATGGATTTTTTTCTCAAGCAAAAATTATTCTTATAATTTCTTAATTTCTACAATAAACAAAAGATCAATATGAATTGAAAACTTCGTTAAATTAAGCATTAATTTTGTTTACTATAACATTCAGATTGATAGTTTTGTAGTTCTCGAAATCTCTCCCTCTTTCTAAATATCATTTTTCTGTTTTAACACCAACATTTTCAGTTATTTGATTTTACTCTTAAACAAATATTTAAAAAAACAGAAATCAGTAGCATTTGTTTTTTCATCCTTTCGTCGCAAGAATTAAATGAAAAATATCTTGTTTATTTTATCACTACTAATAAAATGCATGTGATAATAATTGTATCACAATAATTTGCACCCTAATTACTATCCAGTAAGAAAGAAAATGAATTCATGACAAAAAAATGACATCTAAAAAAAGTTATTATTATTTATCAGCGCTCTGACATAAAATGAAAGTTTAGACATTACACCATAATTTATTATTTAATATGATATTATGATTACTTCATAAGTTCATATTTTATATGACGAACAATAATCATCGTATATTTCTTTTTAATGATTCTTTTCTCTTCCACAGAATCGTATTTTTTTTTGATCTATTCTTAATTTCCTATTAGCTTTGCCTTCTGAAGTACCATGAGAATATTATGCATTATGCTTTGTAATTTCATCAGCATTTGTTTAGAAATTAGTTGAAAAAATAAAGTCATTAGAAATAAAGTTATCTTATTTTTAATCAGCAGTTTAAGAATGAGCATTGCCTATTTTAATGTTGTTTTTAAACATTTATTTTTCTTAATAAAGATGGAACTTTCATTTATCATTTTTTTGATGTTTTATTATAGAAAATAAAAAAATTTTTAGTTTTTTCTTTTAGAATTTTTTCTAAGACACTTTACAGCTATCATTTATTATTTTGATAATTCCAGGTAAGTTACATCTATTCTAACAAATAATTAATCAATGATTTCGTCCTTTTTTTTACTGATAATCATTATTTTTTTAACATACTCTTTAAGGATTTTTCAGTTTTTTTAAAAAATATTTTATTTCAATATCTTACACTTTCGGGTATCATGAATCATTTATCAATCACATAGTAACTTATTTCCATTAATTGAATAGGTCATCGATGAATTTGCTTTGTTGGTAGAGTTAAGAAAAATAATTCCGTAATAATATCAGTTTTTTAATATCATTGATTTCTTTTATCATCAAATAGATCTTTTTTAAAAAAAGGCAGAAAAAAAACATGAAAATGACAGTAACTGTTCAATATTTGATTAACAATTCTAGTTTACCAAATTAAAAGCTTGTTTTTCTCATATCATTCAGCAACAAATGACCGACTTTCGTCAAAAAGAATCTAAAAGTTTGTTTCACACCTGTTAAAAAAAATCATCCAGAAAATTTAGATGACTAACATTAATGAAAATTCATAGCTGAATTTAAAATTTATTTATTCAAATTTTTATTCAATATGTAGGAAGAGAAAGTATTATTATTTATAATGCATGTTTATGCATTAATGATATAAAAATGGAATCTCTGATACTTTCTATCGATATATGTTGTTGCAATAGACAACAGGTAAAGGTAAAGAAATCATCAAGGATAAAGAGTCATGAATAATAATTCAATGACACAAATATATCGTATGAAAAGTATGTTGAACTCGTTCAATTTAACACATCGTTTTTTTTTAATTGATGTATTCGTAATTTCAAACTAATTCAAAAGGTATTGATAGAGAAAGATGGCAATGAGTGATATATCATTACGTAGCAATTAGTTATATCATAAGTTAAATTATCTCATTCACTTTCTTCTTGCCAATCCAATAATTTTTCTATGAGAATATGAAATTAATTCATTTTATTATTCTTCAACATTTATCTTCTCTTCTTTTGTTCTTATTTGAATTAAGAATTCATCCCACAATGAAAATAAATTTCTTAAATATTTTTTTATCTTTTTTCGTTTAAAAAATTTCCATACATTGATTTCTTTCTATCATTTCTTCTATCACTCATTTATTTTAATTATCAATTTTTTTATTTCTAGTGAAATTAATTCAATAGAAATTTTTTTCTTATCTTTCAATTTGAAGTTTTTTTTATCTCTGTTTCTCAAATTTTTCATTATTATTAATTATAATCACATATTGAATTTGATTGCTACTGAAATTTTCACTTTTTGATAACAACAAATATCGTCGTTCAACAAATTTCTTTGCTATTTATGATCTTTTATCAATTTTATTTTCAAATATTTGAATTATCACTCCAATTTAAATGACATTTTAGTCTTTAAAATAATCGAATTTTGAGAAAATCAATTCCCAGTTAAAACTGATACTTTCTTAATTTCAGAAGAAGTCAGAAGAAAACAAATATTGTCAGTTTGTTTCAATGTTTCATTTTCTAAAATGCTTCCATATATAAATACATATCAAAGGGATTCAGTGTTTTACATGCCTATTATTACTATGATAATATTTTCTTATATATTATTACCTGTTGAATCTGTACCTTTTTCTAATCGGGACAGAGGTTCTATCGAATATGATGAATTAATTGCTGTCGTTGAATCCGAGAAGCATCTTCTTGAAGAACAACTTGAAGCCGTGAAAAATTATTCGCCGTTCAAAGACAATGTTAATTTTAGCTTATCTTATATCTACAAAATAGATAAATAAAACAAATTTCAACTATCCTAAATATGCTGTGCTGCTTCATTGATATTACTAACATATAAATAAGGGAAGAAAAAAATAATATAAATTTATTGCATTCGATGTTTCTGTGTTCTTAGAGAATATATGATGCGGTTATGATTATCATAAATTTTTTGTAAAATTAAAAAAATTTTTCTTTTCACTCAAATTAAAATTTCCCGAGATTCTTCACTTCTTCGAACAAAATAGTTTAGCCAAAAAAAGTGTAATTAAAAATTTAATGAATTTTCATGATTAAGAATTAATAATAACAAGCATATCGCCAAATATTTTCGCAAAGATGCTATTGCAACTTAAATTTTGGATAGTTTTTAAAAAATAATTAGCAAACACCTCAAGATAATGTATTTTTATCAATTAAAATGACAATCAGAAATTCTGATAACAACAAAAATATTAATCATTCATGCTTTAGTCATTAGAATAGAATAATTGTTATAAATTTAAATTATTTTACTTATATTTGCAATAAAGCGCAAGAATTCAATCGTAATAATTTATTATTTTGAGTCTGAAGAGAAATATCTTGAAATATACTGTACAAGACTGGACTAAATTATTTCAATATTATATAAAGAGCTGCAAAAATTTAAATATTCTATAATAAATTTTTGCTTTTATTTCCAAAAAAAAAAAATAATTTCAGCCTGAATCAATTAACCTAAATTTGTCAATGGTTCGTCCTATATCATATGGAGCGAATGATAATGTTGATAAAATTTATTCTAATACTTCAAATGAATACATTCGAAATATTTCGAAGCATCAATTTCGAGAAATCTTAGAAGGAATGCTACAGAAACATTTGGAATTGACACGGAAGAGAATTGTCTACTCAAATATCTTTGCTAATAATAATTATTCATATGCCAATAATACTTGTGAGTTGTTCGTTCAATTTTTGAAATAATTTAAAGAAAATTAGTTTCAAAAAGTTTAACTCAATCATTAGTATGATTATTAAATCTTTTGATTATAATTCCCGTAAAATTCAAATATTACAAAGCCAGTTGCTATTTATTCAACCTCAAACAACTGCAAACAACAGAAATTAAATTCTCATCCAAATATTTTTATATCATCAAAAATTCAAAATAGCTTTTAAATGACGATTGATAAAATTAGCCATGTAAGATCTGGGAATTAATAAGTCAATACATTAAGAGCTCTTTTTTTAAACATTTAATCAACTCATAATAAATTTAGGTACTATGGTAAATTAACTGAGTATAATCTTAGTGATAAATTTAAATTTTTTCTGATATGATTGCAATTTATTAGTTGTTTATGTCAGTAATTTTTTAAATTTCCTCACATAAATTTTTCTCATATTTTAGTAGGTTGTCACATTTTTTGTCAATTTCTATCATTTTGTATCATAATTTGTGGTGTTTGCTTATTGTGGGCATGTACCTGTTGTGCACAGCCAAGAAATATTCACCAAAATTCAGATGATACTCTCAATGGTAAATATCTTGCAATTAATTTATAATTTATTCTAATATGTCAAAATTCAAAGTAACAAAAAAACAAAGAGATAATTTGAATAATTTATAAATAGAATTTTGCTATAAATTAATCTTTAAAATTTGAGTTTTTACCGCTTTTCAGAAATGTTAAATTTTACACTATACTTCTTAAACAATTACCGCATTACTGTCATATATTACAATAATATTCTATTGTTGTAATACAATTATAACTCCTTTAACTAACTTCGATTTATTTCAATGGACAACTTTTCGCACCTTATTTTCTATATTTAAATTCTAACGATTTGTTTGTTAATATTTGAAAATCGAAATTTACAAACATAGATCAAGGCCTGAATGAAATTTATATATTTCAGGCGTTAATCTGGCCAATATTCCAGCCCCAATTGATTATAATAAACCATATATGATCAAATGTGATTCACGAGGCTCATGTTATGCTAGTCCATTGGATGATGATGAAGTACCACCATTACCTAGTTATGAAAAAGCACTCACCTGTCCAACTCATCCATCCCCAAAAAATCAACAATTATACTCCTGACATAGATTGAACAAACTTTGGTTAATTATAAAGACTGCCAAAAATATCAAATCGGGGTATTTTAATTATGGTTTATGTAATCATTCCTTTGTTTTAATGATTTCATCTAATATTTTGTTAAGTTTTTCTCATTAAATTTAGGCTTTTAAAATTATCTATAAATTAATACTTTAAATAAATAAATACATTCAATTAGATATGAAAAATAAACAAAAAATTGTGAATAAATATAACAATAAATCAATTGAAACTTTCTTTCTAAAGATCATCCACCGCCTTGCCCATCAAATCATATTGTCCTTTTCAATCAAATTATTTCAAATTAATTATTTTTCAAAAATATAGTAATTCCGATTCCATTAATCTTGTCATCAAAAATTTGCATATATTTAATTGATAAAAAAATACACAATTTTGATAAATTTAAAAAATAGGAAACGAACTAAGAGAGTTTGTGTTTGTTTTTTAGGCTAATGTAAAGTGAGAATCTTAAGTAATCAAAACTAATTTTGAGCACATATTAATAAAATTGGAGATCAATATAATCAATATAGTTTTAGCGAGGGAATAATTTTGTTTAGTCATGAAGTATGAGAAATCATGCATCGGGATTCGCAAATTCTTGGAATTTTTTTCATATCGCATTTCTTGAGAGAGTATATTTGCCGCGGATGATTCTCGAGAATATAGCGCATGATATAAAACATTACAGACCGATTTATTCAATTTTCGAAATATTAATTAAGCATTTTAGCCAAGAATTAGACATTGCCCATGAGGAAAAGGACTGTAGTTTTCAATGCATTTCATTAATTTTGTCGATATACTGATATAATGATCTCATAGGAATTCAGGCAGTAGTAAATCATCTAATAATGACTATGATTCTTTTATTTTAAGATGTACTTTAAAACTTCTTTTCTATTCGATCACAATACTCTTTTATATCGGCCAACAATTTATGCTCAATGAATTGAATAAAAAAGTGACACTTAAATGTCAACTTTTTTAATTTATCAGTGGCTTATAAGACATCTATTCACAATAATTTTTCACTTTTTTAATTTCATTTGAAATATTGAATAAATATGTATGATAATTGATGAACAAATTTTTATCAAATTTCAAGCCAACAAATGATTGATCGTTGACAACTTTCAATAACGGACGTCATTATGTTTCAATTTTTAAGGCTTTTGTCTGTTTTCAAAAATCAGAGTATTAAAATAATATAATATAATCAAATTTCATGAGATAATATTTCAATCTGCAAAAGTCTAATTTATGTAACAATTTATAATTTATAAAATGAATTAAATGATATGATATTGATGTGCCAATAATTAGTAGGCATTTATGGAAGGAAAATTGAGGACAAGGAGAAATCAACTAATTAAATAATCAATTATAGTTTAAGTCAATTATAATTAAACGCTTTAATTTCACTACTTCAAATTGATTGCTATTTTGTGTTTTTAAGTTTTTGATTATAATAATAGTTTTTTTGAATATAATAGATTATAATTATAGTTTCAAATTAATTACTTATTAGTAATAAGAAAGTAGGCGAGAAATGAATGTATCGAATATTGCGAATGAATTTTTAATTTAAATTATTTTTAAATTTTTAACTTTTAATATTTAATTTTTAATTGTTCTAAGTCTATCTATCAAAGTTTATCTTTCAATTTTTTTGCTTAATTTTCTAGCAATAGTAAACAACATTGTTTCTTGATTAAAAATCAATTTTGTAACTTTATTGCATATCGATAATTTATTGCTTATCATATCTTGGAAAAAGTCCTCCCAACTAATTATTAATACGACTAATTATTGATCATCTTTGAAATACTTATAAAATGGAATGACGAATTTTTTCATCCCTACTCATTTTATTGCTTAATTGATAAAATGTTTCAAATAAATAATTGTTAGATTAGAACAAATAAAATTTCCAAGTCTTTCCATAGGTTATTTTCGTTTTCTATAATTGAATTCACATTTTTGTAATTAATTATTTTTAAAGGTTTCAATCATTCCAAGATGAAATCTTTTATAGTGAGGAAAAATTAAGTGAAGAGGAGAAAATAAAAATAAAGAAATAAAAATCATTTAGGCAACAATTGTGTCATTCTATTTTTTTTTTTTTTTTTTTTTTGATTGATGGTCAACTAATTTTTCAATTTTTATTGAATTTTTTCTATTCATAATATTTGAAAAAGTTGTTAATTGATTAGGCAATGTTCATTTGTTTAAAAATTGTCATATCAGCTAATTCAATTGTATGTTGAAAACAATGTCAGAGAATTCGAGAAATATTTTGGATTTTTGACAGATGAGATTAAATTTCATTACCAAAGATTTCTTTAAAACGTTTCCTTTTTCGTGAATGTATCAACACTATTTGAAGCGAATAATACTTCGCAAATATCATTCTTGTAGAAATAGAAAAAATAGAAAACTTCTATATTTTACTTCTCCATCCCTGATGCTTTTCTACTGATATGAAAATTAACTAAAAATTGATTAAACAATTTTAAACCTTTCGGAATTAAATTCAGCAAAAAATGAATTAATCTGGTTGATATGATATTTCTATTGATCCTAAATTAATTAGCAATGCAAAATATTTCTCTAATCTCTTCTTCAAATGAAAATGAAAATTTGTTCACTTATGCATTCTGTTAATGTATAAATTGTACATTCAAATCATCGTAGACATTTTATTTATATTGTCTATTCCGCTGCGGTGGAATATTTAAAACGGGTCTGTGATAGTTACAATTAAAAGATACTGAAATGGCATAATACATCCTGGATATAATATTATATCAGCATTACATAATAAATAAGAGAACAAGAAGAACTAAATGCGATAGCAAAATTATTTACTTCCAAATTATCAGCGATGATTAATAAATTATCAGCTATTGAAATTTAATTTAAAGCTTGTTTAAATTTAAAGCTTGAATATAACAAGCTTGCTATAAAATAATTTGGAAAGGCTTCATATTAATTAGCCAGATTTTTTTTTATTTTTTATAAAATTCTTGAATGAATTAATTTGATTAAACGATTTTTTTTTTTTGAAATTTTCGTCTTCAATCAATGATTAATTCCCTCTGTAGTCAATTTTCCATATGAAATCTATGCTTCCTTCGAATTGTAAAATTATTTCTTTTTTTAATCCAAGTATTGATAAGATATTCGATTAAATAATAAATCAATAATTGATAAGATTAATTATAGTTGAAAAGAAAAAGAAAGCCGGCATTATGGCCGATATTCAAGTGATTTGCAAAGAAGAAGCGGTAAATTTGCTCGCAAATGGTTTGCACCGTAATATTAATCCGCAAGTTATTACTCATATATTATAGAAAAATGATTGAAATCCCTATTTTTGCATATTTTTAGCATTATGTATTACAATCATATCATAAATTATTCAATTGAAAAGTATAGGAATAGATGATATATCGTAAAAAATTCTGAGGTACAAAAATGATAGATCAAGATGGGAAATAGAGAAAATAATTGATCGAGATTGAGAATAGAGGAACAATCGATTTATGTGGAGGATAAAAAGGATCGATTTAAAATGGAGATTAGAAAATGAATGATCTAGATAGAGGATAGAGGAAATGATTGATCCAAGTAGAGAATAGGAAAAGTAATCGATTTAGATCGAGAATGCGGAAAATGATCGAAAATAAAGAAATAAGAAATATAAAACTTTTTCATCGTTCAACTGATTATTTAACAAACTTACAGAAAATGATGATTTGCCAAAGAATCTTAGATTAAATTTTCTGCTTCATCCTTTGAATATTTTTGGAGAAATTAATCAAATCTTAATTAAATTTAATCTCGTATTGGTATTATTCCGGTGCAATCAAAATCTTCTTAGTTAAAGGATTCTTCCAGAATTTTTTTACGATATGTCGTTTTGTTGAACAATTTATAATATACCATTGAATTCAGTCAAGAAATGAATTTTAGAAAGTTCATAAATTGGTTAAGTTGAAATATGATAAGACAAGGTTAATTTAAAGTGCGGTAAAAGAAATCCACATGGGCGGCGTGCTCCACAATATTTCAAAGAGGGAGAAATAATTGATTACAAATTTCGTGTAGACAGAATGATAGGTGGAGGCGGCTTTGGTCAAATTTATCGCGTCATTGATGAAGTGAATTCTTTGTTTGAAGTTTTATTTTGGAAGGAAATTGAAAATAAGTTTCACTGATTATCAAATTATCACAAATTACTAAAACACTTCGAGATCCTAGCAATAATCTATATTAAATTTTGAAATATCTATCTTACTGGATAATGATTATGAAGCTTTTAATATACGAAAAATTTTAATTTTGTCTCACTACCAAGCAAGTTTTATCACTGCAATCGCTATTATCCTTATTTTTATATATTATCATTAAAATTTTAAGCGCAGTAAAGCGATACTGGCAATAAAAATTGAGCCCGAGGATCATGAACCAGGTCGAATGATATTAGAGCAAAGGGTGATGCTAAAACTTCGAGGAACGCCACATATACCGCAATTTGTAAATTATTTTCGTTTTTTGAATTTATTCTAGAATAGATTTATTGATTAGTTTTTAGATTTATTGGTTTCAGTATTTGTTATTATAATTTATATTCTTTTGTTTGAAATTATTTTATTGAAATCAATGTATATATACAAATTTAATATTGAGTAATTTGAGATTGATTATATTTTTAATTTGGCAAATATATTTATCAAATATATCTATCACATATGATTTTTTATGAAGGCTCTAATAAAAGATTTTTACTAATTTTATAATAGAAATAAAACTCTAAAAAATAAAATGAAATTGTAATATTTTGATTTATAATATTATTACAGTATGCTAGTGGTAATTTCAACGGCTACAATTTTATTGTTATGCAAATATTGGGGAAAAATTTGAGTGAACTAAGAAAATGTCAACCAAAAAGACGATTAAGTATTCCAACAGTTTCACGAGTAGGATTGCAATTGGTGACAGCTTTAAAAGCTGTGCATGATATTGGATATATACATCGGTCGATGTATTTGATGTTTTAATGAAGCAAAATTAAATTTACTTCAAATGATCCTCTAATTAGAAATCTGAAATATAGCTACTGATTTATATTTCTTAATTACGGCCTTCTCTCGATATAGCTAATAAATCAAATTTGTAGTAAACAGTGATATTCTGAGAGAAACAAAATTCGTAAAATTGTTTGTTGGTTTTAAATAGATTTTAAATTTCAGAAATTTGCTAAAAATAGCTAGCTATCTTCTAATCTTGACTGTCACATAACATGGATAACCTTTTTCATTTCGATCAGTCTAATAAATAAATTACATGAGATAAAAGATATCTATCAATATCAGTTTATCATATTTATCACGACTATTGAATACTAAAAATTTTTAAATTTCCAGAGATGTAAAGCCTTCGAATATTTGCATTGGATTGTATTCTCATAAACGAACAATTTATATTGTTGATTTTGGTATGGCTCGACAGTATCGTTTTGATGATGGCATGGTACGAAAAGAACGATATTATGCGGGTTTCCGTGGTACCATGCGATATGTATCCGTTACGGTGCACGAGAGGCGAGATCAGGTCACTTCATTTTACTATACGTAAAAGGTATACCACTTAATTGATTAGAAAATTAAGATAATGCTAGCAAGGTAAATAAGAATGTTTCTCAATTTTTACTTTAACTGTGTATTTTAAAAGTTGGAAATTTTTTTTTAGAAAATGCAATTTTCTAACTTCAAATCATTATTTTCAAAATTATTTTGCTTTTTTTGTAAAAATTGAGATTTAATTTCTTTAAGAATTTTAGATTACAAAGCCATTTCTAGATGAATGGCAACATTATGACTAAAATATTTTTAACTTGTTGAAAATATAGGGTCCTGTCGATGATTTCTGGAGTTTATTTTATTCATTGGTTGAGCTTTTTCAAGGTTCTTTACCATGGAGTGCATTCGTAGAACCGAACGAGATTGCAAAATTCAAGAAAAATGTCATTTTTGATGAATTTGGAAGGTTTTATTTAATATAAAAATTCTCCATATTTTTCCTTATGAATTTCTTTTTTCATGATAAAAAAATTTTCTTCAAAAATTCACAAATTTTGTATTTGGAAAGTATGTAAAAGGTTTTTTCTTGTTTTCTGTCATGAAGAAGGAAAATAAAAGTTTGGCATTTTTAGAAAAATTTTTTTATCGAACTACAAATCTCTGACTAATTTCTGATTAATATGTGTTCGATATTTCTCTCAAGTTTTTGAATTGTTGTATTTACATTGGCTAATAATGCTATTAAAAATTATCAATATTTAAAACAGAAAAATAGACTAAAATTAATAAAAGTAAAAGCATCCGAAAATCACGCTTGAAAGCAAATGTCTTACGTGAAGTCGAACTTATCTATCATTGTTTTATAATTCTTTTTCCATATTTTTTTCGAATCATCGATACAAACATTTTATTATTTTGTTTTGAAATTAAAGCAAAATTATCATATTTAACAGAGCAAATGAAATTTTTATAATTTTTTTGAATTAATTTTTCTAAAATTCTTAAGATTTGTGCCAAGGGAAATGGAGGAAATAATGAAACATTTGTCACAGTTGCGTTATCATCAAATTCCCGACTATGAATTGCTTATAAGAGAATTCAAAGTGAGTTATAGATAATCTGTTGCTTGAAAGAATTGAAATTAAATTTAAATTAAAAAATTCGACTTATTTGATTCAGTATAATGCTCATAATGTCATTAAATAATAAATATCGAAGTATTTATTAAATGCATTTTGTGATCGAATTTCAACATTTACCAGCATTACTAAAAAAAAACTAAAAAACAAATTCAAAAAAGCGAAAAGTTCAATTCAACATTGCTTACTCATTTACAATATTAAATATTTGAAGGAAGTAATCAAAAAAGTTTATATATACCATTTGAAAGGAAAGAAATTTGAAAAGAATTTATTGCTATTTGCAGAAAATGCTGCCAAAAGATACTACAGAAGATTATCAATATGATTGGGAAAGAATGCAAAATGATACAAATTGACTTAAAAAAGTTTTAACGAATTATAGAATATCTTTGAGAAAATCATTCAAATTAAAAATGTATTAAGAAAAGAAAAAAAAATTGGAGTGGAGAATACCTCAAGGAATCTCAACATATAGTCAATTTTTGTTCGTTTTAATTTTATGAGAAATTATTCAAAAAAAAAAAAAGAAATGATGAATGAGAATAGATAGGAAAAAGGTTTTCTTTAAGTATTCAATTTGCTATAATTTGTTATTAAGAAAATCCTTCAAATTCAAAATGTTAATTTGCTGACATCACAAAATTTATTTATTCTAAAAATGAAAGTATCAGCAGCAATAGCAGATTCTTTTTCAACACAAGAATAAATGCAGTATTTAGTATCCGTAGAATTTAAAAGAAAACCAACAAATTTGATTATTGAAAAAATAAACCAAGCATTTTTTAAGTTATCACTAAATAGCTAATTTTGAATTTGAAAAAATTTTTGACACAATGAATTAGGATAAGATTTAATACAACTCTCGTAAGTCGGGATAATCTTCTTGATAGCTGGAAATGCCTTCGGATAACCCATTTTCTCCAAAGTGTTTAACGTTGCTTCAAAGCATTCTCTAATAGATTTCCCGTATTTATATTCAATATCATATACTTTGTCCTCTGATAACATCACTACAATATTCTGGAATTTGAAATCACAAAATGTTGCACTATCATTACTTTAGCGTTTTGCAAATTTCTTGTATATAACAATAACTTTGAAGTAGAACATTTTACCAAATAAACATAAATATTTACATACATGATATAATCGGAATTAAAAAAATTTACCGACATTAATCAATAAGTTATGGTATCAGTGCTTACGTAATGGCGTGAAAAGGTGCCTGAAGTGCGGTAGCAAAGCTAGGCCACATTCTGGGATCAGAGCAAGTTGATTAATCAACGATAATGCCATTTTCTTTTTCGTAGTTTCTGGCGATGATAATGTTGCATTCAATGCATGAGCCTTAAAAAAAATATGAAAAGGACTAAAGCATAAGTAATCAAATTGAATTATAGAAATATTATCAAAAATAAATTCTAATTTAAGTATTTTCATTAATGTCAACGACCAACTAATATTAAAATATGGCTTAATATAAGTTCGAGAGTATCGAATAAACCACAGAAAAATCGTAATTAATCAAAATTGGCAATTAATCAAAAAAACTAATAAGTTTTACTTAATGAAAAATAAAACTTCCTTTAGAAGAATGATTTTTGAAAGCGACAATATGGCACTGAAAGAATTTTCTGCCTCTTTCTTAGAATTGATTCAGACATAATTTGAACATTTCGAACTATTTTTATTAATCAAATTTATGAAATTAATAAACTTAGAAAAAGTAAACTAAAAGAACAAACAAGTTGAGGTAAACATTGTATGACCGATTCGCTGTTTACATAATTCTTCAGTAGATCTATAACTCCTCGTTCAGCAATCAAACTATAAGGCTAAATAAAACAAATGAAATTGATATGTAATTGATAAAAAAAATAAGCTTTTTGATTCTACTACTAATAAAATATTATATTTTATTAAAATACTCAAATACTGGATTTTCATAATTTGTTTTAATTTCACAATGATAAATATGCATTTCAAATTTCAAATATAAATTCAAATATTAATAAATATTTTTGTGAATTTTGAAGACTTTGTTTGAAATATAACAAAGTGAATTATTTTTGAATTTACATATTCAATTAATGGAAGACCATATGAAAATTTTATTAGCAAATCCAGGAAGCGTTCAACAGATATAAATTTGAGATCCTCCAACCATCGAATATTTCTCGATAATTTACCAGTACCACGTTGTTCTAACCGTACTGGTAAATGACCATTATCATACATCACTCGAAAACGATCCCATTCTTTCTTTAAAGTTTGTAAAAAAGGAAAGAAACGATAATTGCTTCATTAAAATCATCGCCATGCTTTATATACTATCGCTTAAAAGCCTTTAAAAAAAATGACAATTTAATTTAGCAAATAACAATTCCAGTAATCAAGTTATTTTTTTAATCCAATTTCTTAGTAAATTAATCATAACTGATAAATTAAAAGTTAATTAATTGCCAACTCTAATGGATCTTGCTGAAGTTTATAATAAAAGACCTGAAATTAGTCATTTATTGTTAAGACTATATTTTCAAAATAAGTTATAAAATATGCAAGTACGATAATCTTATTGAACTGGCGATGATTTTTTCAAAAATGTTTTAGCTGTGGTAACTGAAGAAAGCCTGTTTTCACATAACAGGTTATCTGAAGGAAAAAATGAAGACAAATTAAACGAACCTGATTTTTAATCAAGTTTGAAGGATTGATTAAATATGATCTACTAATTTGGGCATTTTTTTGTGATGATTGAATTGTAAACGCGGATGACTGAAATTTCTAATCATCGATCCATTTCACTTATTTCAAGAAAAAACAATATTATGTGACAAATGTTTTGCCAAAAGTTCAACTTTCTTTTAATTTTGTCAAAATTTATAAGAAATTTGCAGAAAAAAACAATAGATACCGTAAGATTTTGTCTACTACGAATAGTTGTTTGTAATTTCTTATTTTCTTGCACAAAATCTCTTGTTGATTCAACAGTGGATGGTTTCGTTTTTTGTTTGGCTTCAGGAAGTTTGAAGCTTACAGTTGATTGCTTCTTAGGTTTTCCATAATAATTTCCAGTAATCTCCATAAATATTATTAAAATATTCCTTATCAATAAATGATAATACTTTTATAAGAGAGATTTTCTGGAAAAATGACTGATAAGAAGAGATAAACACATTCCGTTAAGTATTAATAGAATGTTTATAACGTTATTTGCAATAACTAATTGTGAGATAATGAAATATCGTGAAAACGATACAATGATATCATGAGTCGTAAAAAATATGCTGTTAATGATTGGAAGATTATGATAATTTCAAACTAACATAATTAGATGATAAGAAATTGAAAAACTAAAATTTTAAATGATAAAACTGAAAGAACAAAAATCTCGATCAGCATTTATATTTATCAATTACGTTATTTATTAATTGCTTATCACTTATTATTGTAATATATTTATCTGCGGAATTTAACAAGAAATAATTAGTAGCAAAATAGGGTTATTTTTAAAAGAAAATTTAGAAAAATAAATTCTTTTTTTATTTTTTTCATAATTCTACAATCAGACATATTACCTTATATTAATATATAGAAATTGTAAAGACATACATCAAAAAGAATATCTTAAATAATCGGAGCAAGGCTCTGTTTCCATAGTGATTTGCAGAAGTGCCAGAAATTTTAACGCGTCCATGATTCTGGAAAATCGAGAAATATTCGGTGCAAATTTTGAAAGACGTGTAAGAACAGCAGAAACGTAGAATGAACTTTGAAAACACGTATATATAGCAAAGACAAGAATATATTGCATATTACGTGAAAGATAACGTATGCTGATAAGCAATGATCTTCCGAAAATATTTGAAATTTGTTTCTTTCATACCTTAATCATAATATCAATGATAATGAATGATATGGTTTTTAATTATTGTTATGTTCTATTCATAATTCTTAAATCTTAGCAATAATAACAATCTTTCCATACTTATCTATCACTTTCAAATCGGTAAAGATAGTGTATCGGAAAGATATGATTATTAACTAGAGTAATAATTGATAATGATGATGGTAAAATTAATATAAAATCAAGTTTTAGAAAATACGTATTGTGATAAACAGTCGTAACGAAAAAAACATTTATTAATTAAAGATTGATTATTTTTCAAACTGATCAATCAGCGCGACTAAATTATCATTCAATTTGATCTAAAGCAAAGATTTAAACAACTGAATGCAGTTTTTTATTGTTAGATACATGTACTTTTAATATTGATTAATTAATAAAAATTTTGATATTCCAGATATTGATCACAATAAAGTAGGATATGCGACATTTGACAAAGTTCAGAATAGTTGCAACTATGTTCGCAAAAAATGTTTGAAACAAAGCATAAGGATTTGTAGAAGATATCCTTCAAAATTTCCATATTCAATTTTTTAATCCAAAAAAACAATATATATATGAATGAAAACTGGCAAAATACTATTATAACTTTTATAATTCTTCAGATAACTTCTGAGAACTTCTTCTTCGCCTTATTATTACTATAGAAGGGATTAAATTAAAGATTGAAATGATGTCAACAAATGCCATACATATGGAATTGCAGAATCTCAGTCATATTGAGGGTATGATACTAGAAAATTGATATGATTATCTTCATATGAGATAGCTAGCAGAAACAATTAAATTTCAATTATTTATTAGTCGACTTAATCCATAGAAAATGCATGATTTCTTCAATTGATACTGATAATTTATTCATTTGAATAATTATAAATTGTTTCAAAATTACTTCATCTATTAGATAGATGGATTGAAAAAAAAATTTTATGATTTATTTCATCTTGAATTTCATTCCATTTCTGTAGCATTATCGTATGTGTTATGGGAAATGGTTCAAATTTTATTCATATTGATGATTTTATCACCCCTACAAATATGTTGCTTGAAGAAGAAAGTCATTAAAATTATAACAAATACCACCGGAACAGAGATAAATCCGGTAACAAGAACTGGAAACGGTACATCTCTTGCTACTACTCCTGATAAGAAATCAAAAACTTCGAAGGGAGTGAATCAAAAAACTGTTAGTGATAAAAGATATTTCTTTTACAAATAAATTAGGTACGAGATGAAATATGAAGATATGTGAATAATTTTAAAATTAAAATGGCTTAAAGCAACTAATCAAAAGTCATTTCAAAAAAATATGTTTGGAAAATTTGAAAAAAAAAAAACGGTATTTTGCAAAAATGAATCAATTATAGGGCGAAAAATCAAAGAATAAAAATATTTTAATTAAGAAAGCAAAAAAAGATGCAAAAGTGAAAAAGGATGAAATGGTATTATTCATAAGCACTTCAACTTCTTTCTTACTTTATAATTTTAATTTTTTTTCAAAATAATATTTGTTTATTATTTTGAGCATAGAATCACGTAGAAATCACGTGATTTCACACGCCACGTGATTTCTGTTCTGTATTGATTTCTATTCTATATTCTATGATATAAATATTCCATTCTATATTCTATATTTTATACAATAGATTATTACGTATGAATAAGGATAATGTAATTGCAAGTCCAAAATTCACTCAGATATGATTCTTTTGTACGTATTTTTCAGAATTTTATATTTAATGTTAACATATAATTTCGAATGTAACTTTAAAATAATTTATAATTTACAGATCAGATATTAAAAAAAGTTTTGAATGATAAAGGGGAGTGAAATCTAATCATAATGTTATCATTTGAGTTGCAGAAAAATGATGAACAGAAAAATGATGATCAAACTCAAATTGAAGGATCAGCTGATAGCGACATAGAGTGAGTGATTCGATAATTTTAGAAACATTCAGTTAAAAATTTTATTCACAAAAATTTTCGGCTAAAAATAGTTTTAGATTTTTCAAAATTATTTTATGCTCTTCTCGCTTATTCTTATCACTAAAAATTAGACTTTCAGTCCTTTAATAAATCCAGGAATAACATCCAGCGATGTTTGTAATTTTAGAAAATGCGATCTCACTGATGGTAGTGTCTTTATTATTTTCAAATTTTTATTCAAATAATTTCCTTTCCTGATTTAAGTTTTAAAGTATTCGTATCTTTCAAAAGAATTAAGTGAGTAATTAACGAAATTATTTTAATTACAGCAGAACAGATATTATACCGATGAACAAAGTTAAAATTATGGGCAATATTGATGAAGTTCGTAAGGTATCCCAATCTTATTTACTTGACAAATAACTAGCCTAATTGATGAACATATAAGGCTGAAAGTACGTCAGCTAAAAAAGCAAATTACTACCAACAAAGAAAATTCCTATCTTTTAGGAAAAGAAATTAGAAATGGAAAGAGCAGCAGAAGAGATAAAATCACTTCATGAAATGGACAATGAAAAACCAACGAATGCAATAATGTATTCAAATTTGCATGTCAAGATTGACGAGAATAAATGCAAACTTTATGAGACAAACGATGAACCAACAATCGATGATGAAGCCGACGAACCGATCATTTAAGCGTAACTCACGTAGCGTAGCAATGTCAAATATGTTTATCAAATCTACTATTTTCAGTAAAATTCCTGTTTACCTCATTATGATCATATTAAACTTATTATAAAATGTTTTGGAAGAAAATAAATAAATAATGAAATTATAAATATTGACATTATGATTAATTCTATCCCAAAACTATTGCACAAATAATGATTAAGATATTCCTTATACATATATATTTCATGTACTTTCAAAATTTGCTATCATTTTAATTTCAATGAAACTCAAAAGATTGCATTGATTTCCCAATAATTTGATAGTTTATATTCTGTCCAGTGCTTTTCTAGCTATCATATAGTGTGGAATATGATTAAGAATTAATTTTAAGAATCCATTAATTCCATTCACACTTGTAGTTTAATATCGGTAGCAATACAATTCATGAAATTCGACATGTTGGATGATCAAAGTTATCCGTTTGCATTTGTTGAATAAGTTGCAGTTTCGCTTCTTTATCTTTAAGTTCTTTCTTTAACTTTCTCATATTCTGATCGTTATCCATCGATTGTCGCTTTAATTCCAGCAGAGTTAATTTGCTGTAAGTAAATGAAATTTTACAGAAATTAGGAGATATTAAATTAATAAAATGAATATTTCATCAATTTAATTCAAATTTTTTAAGTATCAAAAATTATTAAAAAATGTTAATTTTTATTCTAAAACTTTTTAATTTTCTCTCATAATCTTTTCATTATATTTAATTAGTTACCATGAATCTAATGCGTGTTCTAAGATTGCCTTTAAACGTATTGCACGTTCGGTATTTTTTCGAATATTATTGAAATCCTCTTCTAACATATTTAATAACTTTTCCAATTCTTGAATACGATCTAAACCTGTTGTAGAACCATGTTCTATGAGATTTTTAAAATTTTCTGCTCTCGTTGAAAATTGATTTTCTTCCTGAATTTTAATAATTGGAATATTTCTATTTTCTACTTCTTTCTTCTACTATTACTTGGAAAATTTGATTGATAATTTCAAAAGAAATTTTTGAAAAAACATTCCGGAACATAATATTATTTTACACCTATCATTATTTGTAATGGATAAATATCCGAAAAATTTTTATCTTTATGTTATATAATTTGATAATATATTTGTTATCACTGATATAGTCAGTATGATATAATTATTTATTATATTTGTAATTTATGATTATAATATTATGTATTTTTTTTTTAAGATGTCAAAAAAACAACAACCTCATATTTAGCCATATCGATATGTATTAATACTGTACTTAATTTTAATCGTATTGATTGTATTTTATTGCGATTTTGATGATTCCAAATTACTGGATTATTGTATTCATCGATCACTGCTATTGCTTGAAGTGTTAGTTTATGTTTTGGATGAAATTTATTCTTTATCAATTCGATTGTTAACTGTAATTTCCTCACATTTTAATTACAGATCTTTAGAACTAAGAAAATTAAATTTGACTCCTATTTTAATAATTACTTAGATCATTAAGCCTCTACCTGAAGTATAATTTAACTATTTTAATAAATGTAATAGTCAACAATCACTGTTTGAATTATGATTACCAAATATTCTAAATTCCAAAATGATTAACACTTTTGCAAGGAAAATGTTGAAAAAAAAAATTTGAAAAATCCCAGAATTAAATTTTAATTACCGTAATTGGTTCATCATCTTTAATGAAACCTCTGGATGGATTGATCAGGTATCGAGTAGGTACATTTGTTCGTATACGCCAAGCAATATTATCCTGAATATCTTTGCAACGTCGTAATTTCACTTCCTGTCTTGCATTTGTCAATTGTTCCACGTCAAAACATATGTGCGTCTATAAATGTAATCAGATAATTTTCTTTAGTGATCTGTTATCTATTTCAATTAATTATCTTTATAATTTTTCTCCAAAATGAAAAGTTTGAATTTTCATTCAAACTTTTCCTAAAGCGTTTGTTATTCTGCTATTAGTATCTAAATTTGATAAATTTGATTTGAATTTGATCTCATTGAACTTTATCATATTTCATATCATTTAGTAGCTTCATTTTTATCTTAAATTTTTCGTTGCACATTTTCCTATATATTTTTTACATGCTCGCTATCTTAAGTTAATTTGTTATTTTGGTAATTATTCATTTGCAATGAATATTTCGAGAAGATTGTCCTGGAGCATTACCTTTATTAGGCATTAATTAGGTAATAAATGTAAAATTCCTGTTGCAAAATCAAGTTAAATTTTCTTTATGATCTCAAATTTTATTTCATAAACTAAAAAAGATTATTAACATTTTGTTACCGGTTCAAGGTTTACTATATTAATTGTTTGCTGCTTATAACTATCCGAAATTTCATTTTCTTGTTTGAAATGTCTCGGTAGAACTTCTGACATAAGCACCTCAAGCGAATTCTTTTCTAAAAACAATAAGCAAATGTGCTTATCAATGAATCATTAAATATAACCATCGGAATTCAGATATGAAGTGTTATAGCTGTTTAATTTATGATTAAATTTGCATGAATGAGACATAAATTTAAATATCCATTAAATTTTTTCACTACTTGAATAAAACTATCAAATCAATGAGTCCCGAAAAGACGAATTTCGATAAAATTCAAGTTGAGATAAATTGTGCAGCATATCGAATCGATAATCTGATTTTCATTTCAACTGTTAACAACAATGGCCAAGATGAATTTATTCCTTACAGAATAAGTACTAAAGAAAAACTTATTACATATTTCTCGAATATTTTCAAAGTCATACATACTTTCTAGAAAATATTTAGCGATGAATATTTAATCAGTCTTAAAGAATAAATTTATAGAACGAATTAAATTCTCGAGAAGAGTAAAGCAGGATTATCATACGAGGAAGAAATTGTGTTAGTCGAACTAGAACAGTCTCGTGGTACGTTAAAATTAGCTAATAAGAAAAAAAATTTAAGAGAGGATAGGATGGAATAATATGAAATATCTTGATAGAAATGCCACATGAAAAATCAATAAATATATTTTATCCTCTATAAATCAGACCAATACAGAAAACCGGACAAGAAAACTCTATCAGCAAGAATCACCATAAAACTATGAATTTCAATCTCGATTCCAACCATATAATGGATGAATATAGATATCGATCTTTCGCATATTCTCCCTAGATTCATCTTCCGTCAGGAACGTCGGAAAATTCGAAAATATAAAAATTTTCATGGTATAAATATAACGAAATAATGACATAAAATGTTGTATAGTAGAAATTTGTTATACCTCTTGGCCAAATAAATTATTCATTCAAATTTCTGTACAAAGGTCCATTGTTCATTCATCTTTCGATCGACTGATAAAGATTGTAGGCATTGTTTTAAAATGATGAAACTTAGTGCTGCTAATCGTGTGGAATATTGTAAGACTGTACATGGTTTGAAATATTATCCATTTTTCATCCTTTGTTCTGATAACTAAACCTAATCATTGTATAATAGATAAGCTATCGCCCATTACAAAGACTAAGAATCATTGATTTCTTCCAGATCATTGATACCTTCTAGCACTCAACGTTAAACATTTTCAATAAGCAATGCTTACATCTCGATAACCAATATCCATCGATTTAATTCAATTCAATTATACCAAATCCATCTCTTTTACAATCAACTAATTAACTTTAATCGCGATATTATCTAATATTATTTTATAACATAAACAAAGAAATAAATCCTTCATTAAATAAACTTTTCTTCATTAATTTTCCTGACAAATGACCTATACTTAGTTATTAAAATTTATACTAAAATTTGATTTTTCGTATGTAAATATATTAACATAACCTTTAATATTTACAGTTCTATTTTTTCCATTAAAGATAAAGAATCATTATCCTTTAGCATATTTTTGTAATAATCAGTGTGATGAGAAAAATTCTTTCAGTGATTTCGTTTCCATTACGAATAATCCAATGATAAAACTTTGAAAATTATCAAAAAAATCATTTCCTTTTTTTTTCAATTAGTTTCGAAATGCTTTATACCAGTTTATGTGAAATTGTTGAACAGATTATTAAATTGTACTCCCAACAAAACATTTCACAAATTTTCATTTATAAAATATCAAAGAATCATCCAGTAAGAGATAAAAAATTTCTCGGATGAATTTTTTCTCGGCAAATTAGTTTTTTCTTACATAAATTAGGATAGCGTATGCTGCATAGTTACAAACTATGCATATGAGTATCATTTTTCCAAATGAACTTTAATGCAAGAAATGCTAACTACTAACTAACTAAAACACATATAATAAAAAGACTTCTAACACTAACGACTTATCATAATCCAGAAATGATAAGAGCATAATATTATAAAGCAGTCTATATTATCATTTGTTAGTTTTCTTCATGATAGATTTTAAAAATAAATTGAGTCCTTAAAGGTGAGACTATGGAATTAAGTTCAATCAAATCAGAATATTCTGCTAATTGGAATAGAACTGAAGAAGACACAAAACCATCAACATAATTAAATATAAGATGGAATAAAACATAATTCTCATGTTGCTAATATAGAATATGGTACTTCAATTGTGCTTGTTTATTTTTTCATTCTCTTTTTTTATCTTATCATAAATCTTTGCTTCAATTTAAAATGAATGATTAAAAATCAAAATTTTATTATACATTTCTGATAATTAATAAGGCAACGATAATTATTTGTTTCTATATAAATATGCAAAAATAAACAATGAAATAATAAGCCAGAAGAGTACATAATATGTTAAATATTTCAAATATCACTTACAATCTTACCAGAAATTTCCATAAAAAAAGACGAATTTCAAATTTGACAAAATTTATATATTTTTCGAATTTTAAAATCATTCATAAAGAGTAAGGGAATCAAAATAAAGGCTGAAACAAATATGATAAATATAATATAATCATTGCATATGTGAAATTAATATTAAAGTTTGGACATGGTAAATATTCTCCGATCTCAATCTAAAAATAAGTTTGGAAATAAACTTCTTCCTAAAAAATTCCGTGACAATCAAATGAAAGTTTATCACAAATGTTTTTTTTTTTTTTCAATTCAAACCATTCATTATCATATTTCTTTCCACTGAATATTAAAATTATGTAGTATAAACATTTGTTTCCTTCCTGGTCTAACTTCATATATACATATATTACTACTTAAATTTCCCCATTTTAATAGCCAAAAATTAAAATCCTCCATGTTTTTTACTTCATGTGAAGCTTTCACATGAAGCAGTCAAAAAAAATCAAAAGTCAAATACACTTGGATATATCTGCAAGACATAGAACATATCACATATTTTTCTCGTTTGATTTTGATCATTTTTAAAGAAAATAATTTTAGTTCTCAGTAAACCCGAATAAAAAAAAAAAATAAAGAAAGCAATTTTTGCAAAAAAAAAAATGAGCATGAATCGGATTTTAATAGCGTTATTGAATGTTTTTCATTAGAAAAGATGAAAGAGAGCAAAGCATATTATGTAGAATAACGGGAAAGAGGAAAAAATCTGGAAATTAAAATTTCGACGTGATAATAATAAAACTTATTGAATAGCATTGATCATCGCCTCGTCCTTTAATTACTTCCAGTTCTTGTCAATTCCTTTACAACTATTAATTTGAATTATAAAAATAAATTATAAGGATCAAACTTAAAGAGGAAATATGAAATATTACTTACTGACTAAATATCTTTACTCTCTTTAATAAAATAAAGCATATTATCTAATAACCATAAGAATAGAGGTTTTTTTCTTTTTTTCCTTGTCTTCATTATTTTATTGCGATTAGTTAGCTCCTGTTTTCTACGATTTACTTAACTTAACCCGTAAAATTAGAAAAACTTAAAATACAAATAGAAGAAGGTCTCCATAATTTTGTTTTTTAAACTTTCTTACATTTGAAATTCAAATTAATTTACATAGCGTTGGGAGAAAAACCAAAGTGAAATGTTGAGAAATGTTTTAAACAGTTAAAACTGTTTGTAAATCCCGTAGAAAATTTCAAAAGTTTCATGAAATTTGGTAAAGAACATGATAAAGCAAGAAATTTTAAATTGACTTTAAAATTCAATATGTAATTATACATCTATTATATGAATAAGCAAATCATTTTGCTTATAAGATCTAATATGATTAGACCTTAATTTCTGAAAAAAAAAAGATTAGACCTTAATTTTTCTTCAACTGATTAAAAAATCAAAAAAGCTTATAATACAAATGAAAAATAGGGAAATGAAAAATAGGGATAAATCTAAAATATCATTATACTAAAAAAGAGATACAAAAATATCACCATCAAACTATGAATAAAACGTGAGGACAGATGTCTGATTACCACGAATCATCAACGTAGGAGGCAAATTCCGTGTCATCATATCCAACCATGCCATATATAAACAACTACTCACAAAGCCAAATCGTGGTACCGGTAATGTTCTGCAAAATCGTTTATTTAATTGCTTGGAATTTAAAAAAATAATATGATATACTTTCAGAAGGCATCTGTGTTATTCATTGACTTTCTGGAAATTCACTAGAGTTTAATGAGGAAATTTGATTATTAGTACTCATTTTTTGAAATTCTAAAAATTAATGATTAATTTCTTACTGTAAAACTTACAAAACGATGAGGTCAGATTTATAAGACAATTCGTGAAGTAATTCGGAACATCTCAAATGTCGATTGGTCCTATGCTTTTGAGCTTCTAATTCTGATCGTGTAATCATACCCGGTAAAACATTATCATCATCACAAATAAATGGTTTGATAAGCTCGTTAAATGTTTCAACTCTAAAATTTATCTCATATCATTAATTATTTTTGAAAAAATCAAAATCAAAAAATCAATATATCTTATTGTTTGGTTATTTTTGACAAAAAAAAATTAAAGTGAGAATAATATTAAATATTATCTTATAAAGATGAAATTGAAAATTGAAATAAAACGTATAATTTAAAGATTACTATTAAAAGAAAAACAAAAGGATATATAGAAATTATTGACTGTGATTAATTCGATAGATATAGTTAAATATAAGGAATAAAAATATTAAAGATCATAAACCCACGTTTGTGAATTAGACTTCCTACCAATATCCGGTATCACGGAAACATCGGAGAAATCAATACGGAATTTAGTTAGCAATGCTGCCATACTCCTTTGCTCCTGCTCCATCAGTGTTGGTGATGTGGAGATAGTAAAAACGCGTAATCGTGCATTCTAAATTGAAGAATGGAAAATGTAAATTGAAATTTTGTTCTAAAAAAAACACACGAGAATAACAAAGGTGAAAAATTTCATCTTCTTTAATTCAAGAATAAATAATTTGCATCAAAATTATCATTTTGTTTTCATTAACTTACTTCCAGGTAGCTTTTTGGTAATGTTAACAGATGTGGAACAAGAAGAGTTAAACCACCATCATCATATAACCACCAGACATCAATCGTTGCACCTTTAATTTTACGATGAAAACGACAGATTGACGCAACAAGTTCACGTTGTGCAGCAGTTGGACGATGCGATCTAAAATGGGAAGATAAAAATGAATGATTAATGATAAATGAATTAGATAAAATGACCAAACAATAATAAATGACAACAGAGAATATAAACAAAAACATTGCTAGGAAAGCAAGTGCGATAAAGCTTATCACTATGGTATTATCAAATAGCAGCAGATGATACAGAATAGATCATCAATAAAAGAAAAGGAAATTTCGCTTTATTATTGGTTTTCGCAAGAAAGAATAAAACGAAAAAGAGGAATTAAATGAAAGACTATATCATCTGGATAATTTACTCATTCAAATGATTTTAAAAAGTTATCTTCCAACTATGAAATTAAGAATCTTTAAAATTTATTAAAAATAAAGTTTGCATGCGAAAGCAGGACAAAAAGGTAATTTAAATGCTACATAATTTAGCAACAACAACCACAATATAGAACAAATTACACTGATAACTGATAAAAATCGGAACACACCCTTCACTATTCATATTGTTCAAATTGCCATTTTTCTGTGCCCTATGTCGTCTGAATTCGAATCACTATTTTTTTTTTAATATCAATGTTTGCTTGTCTTAAAATAAATTCAGTTATGATCTAATTAAAACCATACGTTATTTTAGCAGCAACAACCTAGATATCAATAGTAATCTAATCTATGCCCTCGTCCTTTGAACTCATTAATACATAACTCTTCATATCACTAAGCAAATTAAACTCATCAGGATGTAATCAAGACTACGTTTCGTATCACTGATATTTATTTAACATTTTAAAAAATCATATTTGATAAAAATTACCGTCGAAAACTGTCATATAGTGAATGCCGTCTAGATGGTTCGGTTACTGCAATTACCTGAAATTCATATATATTAAATATATTTACTACGATAATTATAAAATTATTAATACGTTTTTAAAAATCATAATCCTTTAAATTGAATTAATAAACATTTTCTCGCTATTTTAAATTCAATCTTCCTATAAAATTCGATGCATAGTTCTTTATTTTTAGCAACTGTTTAGACTTATTTTTTACTTTGTCAAGAATTTCTAGCAAATACAAATCAATTCTTCTTGATAGAAAATTTCGCTCAGTGTTATAAAAATAAGGATTATCAATAGCTATATAGTGCAAGTTATATCAACAAGTTAGTGTCAAGCCATTAATTTGTTGGTAGAGTTTTTAATGTATTGAATTAGGAAATCAATAATCAAGAAGATATCCGGTTGGATTCAGGTCGGATTTATCCGACATGCCATCCTTTTATTTCTCCTGACAAGAAAACTTTTCATGTGTTTAGTACAGAACAATGTTTTTTCCGATTTTTAATTATCTTCAAGAATACTACTGGGTTAAACTATCAAAGCAGTGTAACTCTCTCAGTGCTATGATATATTTAAATATTCTTTCATGCACAATAAACAGATAAGCGATAAATAAATTAATAAATGATAAAATTATCAAATAAGCATTTGAATAAATCGAAAAGCAAATTAATTATAAATAAAATAAGAAATAATAAATAAATGAATAATTTTATAAGATTGAAAAATGCGTCTTTTTTGACATCTAATAGTTGAAAGAATTAGAAACTTTGTAAATGTTGAATGAAATTTTTTAATAATAAAATAAGCAAAAACAAATGATATATACAAAGAGAGCAAAATAAATGTTGATGTTAATAAACAAATGTGAGAAGGCGGACGGACCTTATCGTTATCAGTAATGTTATCATCACCATTATTATTATTAGCACCATCGTCATTGTTACTTTTATTATTATTACGACTGGTGATAGGTATATGACGATGACGATGATTGTAATACTTCTGCTCGTGTGTTAATAGCTGTTTTCCATCATTGTTATCTTTTGTTAATCGTGTTTTCTCATCCGTGTTTTCATCATCATCATCATCATCATCCTAGAAAGCCCAGAAACGAATTGTCAACAACATCTTTCTGTGCTTATTTTCATATTTTCTGCATTCAAAAAATATGAGAATATTTAAATAAACGAACGGTTTGCAACATATTCATATATATATATATAATATATAATAAAATAAGTATTAATAATGTAATTCATATTTTGATTAAAATTAAATATTCCATTTCATTTTGTAATATATAATTAAATAATAACTAAATGAAAAATATATAATATGGAATACATATACATTTCTATTAAAAGCTTAAATGATATTATCAATTTGCAAATAGTGATATATATAATAAAATAAGTATTAATAATGTAATTCATATTTTGATTAAAATTAAATATTCCATTTCATTTTGTAATATATAATTAAATAATAACTAAGTGAAAAATATATAATATGGAATACATATACATTTCTATTAAAAGTTTAAATGATATTATCAATTTGCAAATAGTGATATATACATATATATATATATATATATATGTAAATTAACAGGAATTTTGGTTAGAGGAAATTTACAACATAATGTTGATTAATTGAGTGATTCAAGCAAATAATTCCTAATTTTCTATCATTTTATTAACTAATAATTTCATATCACTTCTTACTAATAATAAAATCAAAGCAATTTAATGCAACATTTATTGGAATTGATTTTTGGCATCTTTGTATATTTGTTTATTTCTTATAATTAGCTATAAAAATAACCATAGAATATTTCTTGGAATGGAAATAAATTGAAAAATCACAATATTTTTTTCCTGGAATTTTACTATTAAATAAAATAGAAAAGAGCGAGAAATTCCTTCAAAAAATATAAAATCTTATTATATTTGATCAAATATGATAAAAGAAAAATTTTATCTTCATCATTCATCTTATTTTATCAGTGCAATTATTTGATTCCAAAATATTATTATATTTCGCAGTTTTCTAGAAATGTTTCGACATTGAATTTTGAAATCATAAGGAAGAAAGAAGATTCACTGAAGCAAACCATCCTACATTAATCATTGATTTCAATTTTTCTCTTATAATTTCCAAACTTCCACATTTTACCAAAAATTCAAACCTCATCACAATCATCGGTGCGATTTTCTGCAACAGGTGCATCCATTTCAGCCTCATTTCTTTCTTCATCGAAACATTCCAAAGGACAATTTGCCAAATAGGAGCCAGTTGCTAAAATATTATTTTTTTTTAAAACAGAATTATATAAACAATCCAAAATCTCAGGTAAAAATATTAGTGAAAAATAAAGCGGGTGCATATATGCATGCGAGAACAGTACAGATCAAAAGAACAAATGCAGTGTACGCAAGTGGACAATTTACAGTGCAATATATAAGGTGGACAGTTGAAAGAAATTCAAATTTACAAAACATATATTTAGAAAAACAAAAGTTGCATAAAACTGTGAGATGTTTGTTATTTAAATATTCAGAAATTTCGAGAGATCATCGAGAAAGGAAATAAAGAAATAGATAGAAGAAAAATGAAAAAATGGATAGAAGGTATGTAAAAATAGGTAACATAAATGATCTATTTAAATATCAAAGAATAGCAGTCGCTATTGCTCTGCAGATATGAAGATAGAGTCGAATTACCCGCAAGATGGAGAATGTTGCCAAAAAGTAGAGATTCATTAATAGAATCAAAATGTTCTACATTCAAAGCATCGCTTGTATTTGCTGTTGCAAAGGTATCCAAATTTGCAATAGTGACCGCCGTATCGTTTTTTCTACCATTTCCTACATCAATGGCTCTTTGTCGATGCAATCGCATCGCTGAAAGAGATTTGTGTGTATGAATCTGAAATTGTGGAACTGAAGCAAAAAACCACACAATTTAGAATTCAATTCAGATTTCAGATTTTAGCAAAGCGTGCAATATTTGTGCATATTGACATAAAGTTCAACAATGATGAATTTGGCAAGAATTTCGCACGCGTGTTTCAGCTAACCGGATTCTACGGCTAACTTTCTGCGATTTTCCAGATGATGAAATATTGGAATAAACTCCAGTAATAATCATTCACATAGAAGGTATATCAACGTACAACACTTGAAAAATGCATCCATTACTACAAACTACTATTACCAACGTCATCACATCACACAGAAACATAAAATGACGTATATCACTTCAAACCATTATTAGTTTAACTGAGCACAATTCACATAGAAGTTTGTAAATTACATTTGAAACAGTACGGAAAAATTTTTTCTAGATATGTTCAGATTATGATAATGTTAGGTTCATTTACCGTAACATTTCCTTCTATATCAAACGATATCCGAATGAATTGAACTTTATAATAATCTTTATAGAAAGATCAATATATTTTCATATTAGTGTGAAAATATTTCGCCTGATATTTCCGCTGATTAATCATAATCATAAAAGTACTAACATGCATTACCATTTTGACTGTGATTGATATTCATATCTTGTTCTGAATCATCTTCTGCTCTGAAAATATTCGAAAAATTTTAAATTAGTCGTTTAGTCGCTCATCAGTATGCATATAACTTAATTGTTTAATTCAATGAGAAATATTTGTAATCGATCCAGACAATTAATCAATATAACCTTTTATCAGTAACCATATTAATGTTTTCTTTTGATTTGATTTCTTGCATATCCACATTAACCGTTCCACTGCTAAAATTTGATAATTTAAGAAGAGTTATCATACAATTAAATAAATTTATTGATCAGTATATATATCGATCGAGTATAAATCTCTTTAGTTTAGTCCATTTAGTCAAACATCAATCCAAATTATTCATTTGGCATATCACTCACTCTGTTTTTGTCGTACTTGAAGGCTTAACAATCTCTGGTAAATTGAGTCGTGCTGTATCGCCTACATTGTGTCTTTTCATCAGTTCACTGTAATCTAGACCACTTCGTGAATTTCTCAAAACTGCTACTCCCATCCGACTTTCGAAAGCATCTCTGAAACAATGGAAAACGAAAATTTGAAAAAATTTTAAATTATCATTGTTTTGTTTCTTCTAATATATTTATTGGATTTATTTTTTGGCTATATTCCAAATTAAATGTAATAATGAATGAAATGTGAATTCTATGTGATAAAATGTGATAAGATTTAGAATGCTATAAATACAGCAGTATTACTATTAACTCTAATTTCATTCTAATATTGATAAGCCCACTATCACTAATTATAATCATCTTGATCACTGCAACAGTGTATTTGACGATTTAATTGATATAGCAGAAGTACGAACAAAGCTGTACCAGAGTAATAATGGTATAACTTACTGAATGACTCCAAAATAATCATTAATTTCATTCAATCCTTCTATACCACGATCTGCCCAATTTCGTTTGAAACCAGCAATCAAAATATTCGGTTTCAATTTCCCAAGACCGGCAACCTAAAAAGAAAGATACAATTGTTTTAAAAAGGAATAATCAGAAGAAAAATAATTCGTATCTTGCACTTCCATCCACATCGATTATTATATGCATTGCATATTAGAAATTATAAAATGCAATTTTTTTCCAAAGAAATATAATTTTACCTGAAGTAATTGTCTGAGCACCAGTACGTAAACTAGGACTAGCTACGGAAACGTAAAACGATTTTACGTGACGCTTCCTGAGCCAATCGTTCATTTGAACATCCAATTTTCTAAGCAATGCAAATACTCGATCACATGGCTCATACTAGAATTATTATAAATTTAATTAATGTATAGTTTATAAATAAAAAATAAGCGAAAAATTTAATTTTAAAATATCTCGGCATCAAGAGAATAATTTGATTTAAAGCGGAAGAAGCACATAAACGGAAGTAATTAATTTAGCTTCATGAAGCATACGAAATATTTTTGAAATAATCTACATTCTATAAATGGCTATTATGCTAATAACATATCAAATAAAAGATTGATAAGTTAGAATTTCCGATACCGCTTGATTCATTAGTTATATAATAATCATCAGAATTCAAAAGTGAAGCGCATTTAAACGTCGCAAAATTGATAAAATATAAAAGTAAATTAGGTCATGACATATTACATTATTTAATTAGACTTTACAGGATTAAAGGACCTGGAAATTGTAACCATCTCATTCATTAATTGAAGGAAGAGGCTTATCGACAAGAATTAATCAATTGAAACAAATGGTAACCTTCTTAACTTCCGATACAGTTATTGAATAAAAATTGAAATCTTCAAGACTGTAATTATTTTCATAAAAAATGAAGAACATACCGGTACCACAAAACCACATATCATTAAGCTGGATCCTTTTGTGATATTATATGCAAAATCGACTAAAGATGGTCGCGCTGCCGGATTACCGGCTAATAAGAGTACTTGTGGCCGATAATTTTTGACATGCTCTTCAGTATTGGCTAACTTTTGCATAGCTTGTAGAGCATTCTTGTATGTATGAGCTTGTGTTGATGAACCCCAATTAACATCTAATATGAAATTAATAAATAACTAATGAATTCAAAAAACAAAAATAAATTTATGCGGAAACATTCTATCCTTACGAATAATATAGATTCTTACTTAGAAAAAGGAAACTTTTCAAAGGTAAAAAGGTTTCATCAAGAAAATTGAATTCAAAAAAAAAAATTCAAAACTTTTGAAGAAATAAAATTTGTTATTATTATAATCATATCTCATATTTCATATTTTTCTAAACAGTATTTCGATAAAAATTTGATGATAGGTTATTTTTCGTGTTTAAATTTACTTTTAAGGTCAAGTTTATAGAACTCGAGCAAGATAGATAACGCCAAGATAACTGAATTTAAATTTCATGATAGAATTTAAAATTTAGGTTTCATATCTTAAAAGTCAAAAAGAACCAACCGGGTTTACGGTATAATATATACAAAAATAACATTGCAAAAAAAAAGAATGTGAGCAACGCTGTCGACCATGAAACAATAACATAACACTGATACAAAGCAATGCACCGGTTAATGATACCCACATATTATAATATTTAAAAGCAGGTCGAAAACCTAAACATTTTAAGATTTTAGCATTATGATCTGATATTGCTATCCTGATAATCGATATTGCTCTAAGCTACATTTGCTCAATCTTGAATAATTCTTATCTTTCATGGAAAATCGTAAACGTTCTTGGTATATCTTTTCAATCGATGATAAGGAAAACATTTTTAATAAATCAAAACCTGGTGAATCAGCAAACGAAGCATCAAAGCATGAATAATTAACGAGTGCATAGGAAGCCAAGAAAAAATTCGAAATTATTGGTGCTATTGCATTCAATTCACCTGAAAATATACGAATTCTTTCGGTAATTTCAATGAAAAATTGAAATTTGAATTAATATTCTCGATAACACTGATAATATTTTTCACTGGAAAAATATGAATAAACAAATGATGAATCCTGGAAGAATAATCTGAGGATAAATTAAACAAGTGTATTATTATCATTTATGATAAGAGCGAAAGCAATGAGTCTTTAATAGTGGAAAAATATGACATGTTATAATTAAAAAAATATGATCGATACCTTCTGTAGATCAACAGTTCAATTTTCGAAATGCTATGTAAAATAAAAAAAAAATGAAAGCCTTCAAATAATCGAAACAAAAGACAAGAAAAAGATCGAACATTTAGCAGCCCCATAAAAAAGCCTGTTTGCTTTAAATTTTTCCTGTGATCGAAACTTTTTTCATTCGAATTCTTTTTTTGTATAAAAATCATTGATAGAAAATATTTCATTTTTATTACAAAAAGTTTGTTTTTTTGCTTGAAAATGTGTGATAAAATTTGCGAAACATTGATTATTCATCGAATAAACATTACTGCATATTTGATTAAAGCGTCAGAAATTCAGCGATTACCGATTAGAATCATCATCAAAGCGATTATGAAGCCAAGCGCATAGGCTCGTCGTGGTTCTTCATCTTTGCCGTAACCTCGTGCAAAGAAATCTACCTTTGGGAAAAGACGATCTTTGCATACAGCCTGTATTTAATAAAGATTACAACCTGGAGTAGCAATAGATAGTACTTTGATTTAATATATTAGCTATTGATACGAAAGATTCACTGCCTAGTACCAATCAATTATCTTTTCCTGCTCTTGGTTTTTTAAGTTAACGAGATTACAGAAATAAGGAAAAAATGTTACCTGAAAAATTTTCGGTGCACTAACAAGGCTAGCTAAAGCTGAGCTTAATGTTGCAGCAAAAATACCGGCTGTAATCAATGGCCCATAAAAGCTTTCATTTTCCATTACCTGAACAGTAAACAAAATAATGATAGGATATGATAGTAAACATTCAACTCAAAATAAACAATTAATTTATTTGGAAAATGCTTAAATAAGTTTTTAATATTGTTTTGCTACATACTAAATGAAAAATAAAATAAGCAAAAATTTTAAACCTGAAAATAATTCATCAGACCGTATGGACAGGTATTATTCGATGCACAATCAGGGATGAAATAAGAATTATTGATAATATATGGTTGTTGATAGCCATCTGCATATCGTACACAGGTTGTTCCGGTTGCAAAAACAACCATCAAATATATAACCGTTGTTACGGCTATTGCTAATAATGTACCTTTTGGTATAGCATGCTGAAATCCCGAAACATAAGTTTTAAATTATCATGAAAGATAAATTCTAAATTATCACGAAATTGGAGTTTATCCAATGAAGTGTGCATTAAAATATCACGAGCCTAATTCAATAAAAATGATATGAATTACTATCGTAATTTTATGAATTCGAATTTGCTGAAATTTTATTATCTTGAATTCTTCATCCAAAAATTTATTTTCTACTGCACAGTGGGAAAAATAAGAAGAATGAGACTTCTGTCTCACAGTAATTCAATTTTATTGTAATGTCGAAAAGCTAACCTAAACTATTTTATTAATGGTAATAAAATTGATGACACAAAAGATACCTGAGGGTCAGCTAAATCACCACTAATATTTGCACCTGCCATTATTCCTGTTGCTGCTGGAAAATATATGGCAAATACCGAAAAAAAGTTTTCACCACCTTGAAAATTTGGAAACATATTTTCGGACATCGTAATAACTGCAAAGTTGATAATAATTCTATAGAAGATAGGAAAGAGATAATTCAAATATTTGGTAATGTTAGTTTTGGCTTCTTTTAATAAAAGTGAAAAGTCTGGACAAAAAAGAAGATAGAACACAAAAAGAAAAGTTATAAAACATCTAACTTAGAGAAGGGACAAATCTAGTAATTAAAAGGAATTGAATAAAAAACGGAAAAGCATTAATTAAATTAATTTCAACATTTCCTACAAATAATCATTCAAAAATGACCATCTAATTAACATTGATAGGAATCCTATACTTACTATAGGAATCATATGATTAATTGAAAGGCGAAAAAAACGAATAATTGATTTAAGTATTTGTTCATTAATTAAATCAATTATTTGAATCATTTTCAATTATTTTTTGAAGTTCTTTTTACTTATTCAATCAATGTACAATGGAATCAGAAAACCAGTAAGTAAACAGAAGTTTAGATTTACTTTTTTTTTTTATTTTTTATCCCTACATGTGTATCTTGAGATAAATACTTCCACATGCCATAATTAAGGCAGTGATAAAATGATAAAACTTACAACTGTAACCTGTTATACCACGATATAATTGATTCTCCGAAACTGGCACAAAAGTCCCGACAAAGTAATCGATAATGGATAGTATTAAGATAACAAGCAAACCCATTTGCATTTTACTTTCAAAACTTGTACCAATAAACACAATTGCCATTAATATACAACAGGAAACTGTAATTTGGAAATATTTCGATAATTATTTCTGAAGACGAATTTTCTCTTTTTATCTCGTTTATTTTTAGCTTATCTCATCCTGATGGTATAGTAATATACGGTTATTAAAAGATGATCAACTGATTCGTTGCATCACAAAAAAAAATAATGATTATCAATCATTTACAACACTTCATTTTAAGAATTTGTGATTGAAATTCTTTATCTTCCATAAATTCAATTTTAAAAGGATAATAAATGTATAGAAGTCAAAAGCTGAAAGGATTTTCAAAAGTTTGAAATAAGATAAGAAAGTCCAATATATCACTGCCGAAAAGCAAGAATTATCGACACAACAGATAAATTATATGAGAAAAGATTATTTAAGATATCATTAAATGATATATTTTTATTTGAATCTCTGACAATGTCAAGTAGCTGTAATGAAATTTAGTATTTTTCCTTCAGATTTCAATTGGCTTCTTCAGTATTCTCTGATTAATATATTGTTTAATAATTTAGTACTAGATTCAAGTGAACAATATATTCTCAAATTATATTATATAGCATGCTGCAACTGGAAATTGATATCATATCAGTCTTACTGAATAGAAAACAAATTTAGATACAGATAGAAAACAAATTTAGATTCAGATAAATGGCAGAAGGAAGCTTATGATTATAAACGCTGTGAAATTAGTTAAAACTTTGCATAAAAAAAACATACCAACACCGATTAACCGTACATCGTTCATGCCACCATCGATAATTGCATAATTGTTTTCCTTCAGCAAATCCCGTACTGTTTCAGCAAATCCAACAACATACATTGCTGCACCGACCGCATTTGCTACCGAGAATATTAAACCGATGGAACCACCAAATTCTGGACCCAATGAGCGACTAATCTAAAACCTAACTGATAAATTTCAAAAAATTTGAAATCATATATTATAATGAATACCAATCTATACCGGAAGTGCAGAAATTCATTGCAATGAATTATAGATTTTGGCCTATATTTAAATTCATAAAAGAATAATTCGAATCAAAAACATCATTCAAATCAAAATATAAAATAATTCAAAAGATTTTAAAATTTCCCAAAAAGAATAAGGAAGAAAGAGAAAGAAATAATATAACTGATTTATATTAGCATCGGAAATTAGATTCGAGAATTTCATTTGAATTTTTTTATTGGCGGAAATAATTTTACAAACAACTAACCAAAAAATAAGCACCACCGCCTTTAACATCACCATTTGTACAAATAGCGCATGTTGAAAGAGCGGTGATAAATGTCACCAAAGAAGCAAGGAGTACAACTGCACATCCTAAGGCTAAAATTAAATTAATAAATATTTTAAATGATTAAAAAACATAAAAAAAATCAAGAATAAAAATTTGCCATTGAAACCGAAGAAATATTAGAATGAAAAACTAAAATAATAAAAATATAATAATAGCATTGGTTTTGATTAAGAAATTTGCAAATATTCATATTCTTGGGTGTAAATTTCAAAATTTTTGAAAAATTTGGTAAATTCATTGTGAAAATTTAAATTTCTAATTCTTTGTTGTAATTAAAAAGAACATTTTGAATAACTTGCAAATTTGCTGAATTATTAATAAGCAGATAAAATAAGTTTATCAGATAATTTAAGATATCTGGAAAAACAAGGCCGATAATATAGCATCTGATTCTTCTATCGATAGAAGATAATTATATTCATTTACACTTAAAAATCACTCTTATTGACGAATAATTTAAGAGCACAATAAGGATAATCGTTATTAAGATATTTGCAACTTACCGATTCCGGCCTGTCCAGCAACCCAACTAATACGTAAATAAAGCATAACACCGAAAATGTTCAATATGCAACGTACAAAAACACCCTGAATCCAGCCGAATTTAGTTCGAGCAACAGGTGCCGGAGGTTCGAATTTACTAAGTTTTGCTGTTGTCTCTCTATCAACATTTATTATATCATCTGCATCTTTCTAAAAAAAAATTAACACTAACTAGTAATTATTTAGGGATTCAGGGGTGATATTCAAATTGAAATTTACCAATTAAATTTTACAGTTTTGAATTTAAATCATTTCATATTTAATGTTCATTAAAATATTTCATTATTGTTCCTGACTTTCTTTCTATATTTTTAAATTTAAAATTAATTTATGTTCTAGAATCATTTGAAAAGACATGCCTACAATGCAAAGAAAAAAAAAACCAATGTTTCATATTTAGTAATACGATTGTAATAAGGCATTTGGAAACCGAATGCAATACTGTAGTAATAAAAATATTGCAATATTTTAACTAATTATAACGGAAAAGTAAGATTTTATAACTATGGATTATCATTTGTTACAGAAGATTTAATATCCGTAACTACAGCATAATTGAAACAGTTTCGTCCTACTTCATCGAATATTATATAGAAAATAAGGAAATCAGGACAGCGAAGAAGGTCAAATCATTGATATAAGCAATTATTAACCACAAGTACTAACTGATTATTCATATTATAAATCAAGATCAATATCATTATCAGCAGATGCATAGCTTCCGAACTATTCATTGGTTTCGAGAATTTATTGAAGAGAAATAATAATCTTTCTATAATTAACCTTAAATTCATCAATCCCGATTACAGTATCTTGAGCATTCTCACCATGTATTAATTGTTTCATCGATGGTCTCGATGTTATACCACCACCTTCGTCTACAGAATTACGGTAAAAATCAATGATAGGTGGGTGTTCAATCGTTTGCATATTCCTGAAATATATAAAAATATTCAAAATTTTTGGCAGATAATTTTTAACCGGAACACAGAATGTTTAAATATTATAAAGAAAAAAATGAAATGAATCGATAATATTCTGTAATCATATATCTTAACTACAAATCTTATTATTAAGAATAATTCGCGGAAAAAATAAAGAGAGAAATGACCTCCAACTTTTCAAATTGAATGTTACAGTATGCTCCTCTGTTTCAGCAGAATTTTGTCCATCAATATCGTTTTCCACCGAAAATCTTACAGTTCGTTCCGTTCCATTAGTACTGGATGGTGATGTCTGAGCATCAAGACTTGCAATTCCACTCACAGTATTATTCATTGGCCGAGAATCTTCTTCGACCATTTCAGGTATTTCAGTAGTATATCCTATATTCGACGATACCTAAAATTTAGCTTTCGAAAATCTAAATATTTCAATAAAATGACAACTGATAAATTCTCTTCCTGGACTTCCAAATCATGAAGATTTAAAACTTGCAATCTAGCATCTCTATTTCAGTGATTTTGTTAAGCATTTTGGAAAATCATTTTGATGAGCAAAAATGGAAGGAATTTCAGATATCAACAGTATTTTAATTTAGATAAAGCTATTTAAAAACTTTCTTGTTTAAAATAATTAAAAAAGTGCATTTAAATTTCTGAGATTAAATAATTAATTATACTTGTTATTTAAAGAAGAATTATGATGTAAAATTCAAGAAGAATGAAAGAAATTTTTTGAAACATCCAAAAAATTCGCGATATAAAAGAAATGAAATGAGGAACATAAGATTCCTAGAAAACACCAAGCTGGATAAATTCTGATTTTAAACAGAAAATTATTCGCAATTTTAATAAATTATTTAAGCAACGAAAATTTTCATAGTAAAAAATCATTTATTTAGCTCAAAAAATCAAAATAATTTTCAAATTTTCAATGAATTAACACACGATAAATTATCCAAGCACAATTAATTATCAGCAAAAGTTCAAATGCTTCAATTTTATTAGAAATTATTATGTGTAAAAAATATTTATTACTTCAATTTCATTAGAAATTATTATAAATAAATAAATATTTATATAAATAAGTAAGCACCAGTAAATTTTCCGAAACTTTCAATTGTAAAATTAATTTTTAAAAAGATAATATGTTCAAGCCGAACGAAAATGCCAATAACAGCAATTCAAAACTAGCATATGTAATATAAAATTTAACGCCATATATATTTCATTTATCGATAATCTTTGAAAGTTATTGTTTTGTTCGATAATATAAATTCTAATGGCTAAAATTATGTATGAATGTCAGAAGAGAAAAACAAAACAAATTAATATAATGATGGTGATAAGTTTTAATTAAATGGAACAAAAGAAAATAGTTTCAAAAATTATCGATAGACATATTGTAGAATATTTGAGCTAAAAAAAATAGCAAGCAAAAAAAGTATACAAAATTTTAATAAAATACCTTTCTCAGTATTCCTCATTAAAAAGAATTATTAAGTTGTAGGAAAAAATAAAAAATAAAAGGCATGATATGTTAATGAAAATATCTTTTGAATCTAAAAAAAAATTAAGATGATAAGAGAGGATAATTTAGGTCCAATTTTTGCATAAAATTAGTTTCCTTCTATTATTAAAATTTGATAAATAAAATATACACATTCCTATTATTTGTTTTGAATTAAAACCCATAAATGCTTAGTATTCACTTCAGAAATTATTTCATCATAAATTATAAAAATAAACTATGATAAGCAGGAATATTTGATAACTTTGATAACAGATGAAAATAAGAGAAACAATAATGATTCTTCGATTAATTTCTTTTAGTTTAAAAACATCTGTTTATCTTAATCTATGCTTAACAGGTTCTTTTAAAATTTATATTAATAATATGTGAGAGAGAAGCAAGAAATAGAAAATTGATTTACAGCAATGTTAATAGAGAAATGAAATGTTGAAAATTTCTTCAAATTCCTAAAGTAGGAAAGAATTTTAAAAACTATTTTATAACATAATAATATATATTAATTATAATCCTTTCATCATTTTAGTCACTGATTTTTAATTATAATATTATTATAGCAGAATATCATACTGAATCGGTTCAATTCAGGATTCTTCAAAAAATGCATTACAGTATTTTGCATATATTTTAAGTGTTTTTTGGTTTAAACACTTAAAACTGTTTTCTTAACATAAAGATTGAAGAAGAAAAAAGTTTATATTTCTTCGAATAATATAATTACTTCACTTTTCATTACCATAAAACTCACATAGTTTTGATTTATGGATTAAGCTACCGTAACGAAGAATATTAAATTTATTATAGATTAAGCAGTGATAAAAAATCGTATATTTTCATTAATCATTTGTGTTAAAAACTTTTTTAATGACATCAGATTTAAGCATATAGTCTCTCATTTTTATCTATTTTTTACCCTTCACAAGAATATACATTCCCATGCAGTTAAGATTTCATTCACAACATATATATAATATCTTCAAAAACCTAAATAATTCATTTAATATGCAAAAATATCAAACTATGTTTTTAGTCATAAAACTTCTAAATAAATTAAATTAGTAATGCATCAAATCATAGCAGTAAACTATTTTCAAAACACTCAAAATGCTTCAGAAATCTTTGGCCATAGGCTATGTTAAGCTAGTTCCGTCTTTTATCTAATTTATATCAGTCTTACTGGATCAAATTTGATATTATCAAATTTGAGAAATTACAGTCATTTAATAATGCACTAATTATTAGCATAAGTATATGAAACATTATGATTTATGATAAAAGCTAAATACGACAGACTTCCCTATCAAGTTCACTTATCAGTTTTGATATTGTCAGTTTGCAATTTTCGAAAATCCTTTTATTCGTCTGAATAATCTTTGTTTAAATTTTCGAAATTTCACTATGTTTTAAATTGTGTTAACGAACTTTCTTGATAAAGTTAAATGTTAATCATATAATAATTCAATATTCGCAAATCTAAAAAAAAAGATTTGCTAGAAAATCTAAATCAGAAGTTGTATTAAAATATAAGATTGTAACTTGCCAAAGTTTTCATAATTAAAAATATGCAACGAAAATCAATACAATCGATAATGGCATTTATTCGTCGATGTTTTTCCCAATTCATCAAACTGGATATTGTATTTCATATGAAAACAATTTTTGGATGATTAATGAATGATAGTTACAAATCAAAGATGATAAATGTGATTGACATTAAACATGGCATTAAAAATAATCATTTGAATGATCTGTTTATACAAGTCATTATCACTTATTGCATGGACTCTCATAGATGTTTTAAATTCTTCATATCTTTTTCTATATGTATATGAACCGGTCGTTTGCTTTTTATGAAACTAATAATTTAATTAGAAACAATTAAATATTTCTTTTTAGTAATAAAATGGAGAAAAGTCTGTGGATTATTGCTTAATGTTGGAATATTTAAAACGAATGGAATCGAAAACTTCTAAGGAATTCGGTAGATAATTAAACAGAAGATTTAAAGATAGCTACCGCAATCATTATAAGATAAAATTATGCAAATTGACATGGAACTCAATTTTATCAACGAAGAATTTTTGAATTCTAAAATATTTGATTAATTATATAATATCAATCCGACTGCCAATAAATAGTTCTAAAGTCTTGTGGTAAACAGAATTTCAACTCATACTAAAAAAATTTAAAATTAAAGATATCTGTTTAGTCGTTATCACAATGAATACAAGCCTTATGAGATCTTCAACTCTTACAATAGTTATTACTACCAATTTAACGAACGAAAAATTTCGATTCAATTGTCCAATGAAAATCAGTAAATTCGATTTCGGAGAAAAATTAAAAAAAAAATTAAAAACTCATACTTATATTGAACAATAATTTGATTTATCTATCCTATATCAAGAGATATTATACACATTTGAAGAAATTAGTTTTCTTTTATTTTCGAAAATTATCGCCAAAATTACTGGATTTATCACAATATAATGGCTTAATCTATACCCAATCTCAGGAGAAATAATTTCCACAAATTCTTTTGGCTGAATAAAATATTTGAAATTTTTCTCTGCAAGAAAAGTAATTCCACTAAATTTAATTAATATTAAAAAATATTTAATATGACAGCACAAGGGTTGAAACTGCTCAATATTGCTTATAACATGATTTGTTATTTGATTTCCTTAATTTTAATTAAATGCTACCTAAATTCGAAAAGTTTCGAGAACTTCATGAAGACCCAGAAATCTACGGATAATAAGAGTTTTAGCACTTTTTAAAACATCAATATTATCTTTTTTTATAACATTGAAATATTTTGCTCATTGTGTTGCTATTGATGAAGACAATTTATCAAAAATTGTTATCATAAAGATGAAATGATGAATGATATGGATAGCAGAATGATGGTTATGAAAATTGGAAGAAGTGTGCAACAAACTCACTTGCCAAACCAACTATTCTAAAAATGGATGGTGCTCAGGAAAGGAATGATATCGAAATTATTATCATATAAAATGCATAACAATTAAAAATACATTGTTGAGAATTGCTATTAAATTGCGATGCAGAAAAATTTTATGAGAAAAACTGTTTCATAGTTATCTGAGTGATAATCAATGGTTATTTTTTATTGAACTAATCCTTGCTAATTTAAATCTAGGCCTTTCATGTTTCAGCTACCAGTAAGTCCCAACATAATTTTAATTCAAAAAAGCAACAAATCGTTTTATTTCTTCTTTTGACAATAAAAGCTAATCAGCAATATTGAAATAAGATAAATTAATTATTTTTAGAATCTTATGATACTAGAATAAATTATTTTCAGAAATTCTGATATTAAAGTTATTTCATCGATTACACATAATTGTGTCATATGACAGTGGAATAAGTTGAAAAGTTTTAAAATTTAATTTAACAAAGAAAGGAAAATGTACCTCAAATCGAGCGGTCGCACTGTATTGCCTTTCCAGGGCCATCATCATGGAAAGTGAAGATGGAGGTTCACTAGCAGCTTTTTGAATCTTCGGTTGAATGTTTGCTGTTGCATCTGCTGATGATGCTGGTAAATCGGTAGAATCTAATTTAAGCTTTAACACCTGGAACAAAGATTACAATCAATTAGGCTCGTACAGTTACATCACTTCAGTGAAGACACTTTAATTATAAATAAATTGTTAGGAGCTTTCAAATTTTCGCTATAATTTGAAAAAAAAAAAAATAATTTCTGAAAAATTTTCGACTTAAATTTTATTTTACATCATCTTAAAAAATCTCAAAACTAACTGATTTTTTAAAAGTTCTCTAGTATTTCCTGTAAAATTGAAAAGCTTTTGAAAGTTTAGTTATAGTTAAGACTTGTGAGATTTGTGATATTTTTTAAAAATGTTGTTCGGATGAATTTCTAAATTATAAATGAATAATTTAAACTTATAGATTATTTAAAGTGGCCACATCATTCTATTATAATCGATCAAATGAAGGCTGAAGGGCTTAAAATTTTTCTTTAATTTTGTCCAATTTTATTTGAACCAAAATTTTTTTTAAGGTTCATTTTTCTGTGCCTAAAAATTTAGGCTCTAATTTTCTCTCCCTAATACCAATTCAAAAATTCTAAATCCATAATTCAAACGTTATTAGAAAATTTTGATAATATATGATCGAATAAAGAAAAATAAGCAAAAAAGATTAGAGATAAAAGATAAAATAATAAATAGAAGGACTAGTGATAAGGAATGAAATTTGACCTGAAAGCGATTCACTGATATATTTCGATGTACACCAGATTTCTGTTCATTATTTACGTTAGCTATGGTCGAACCGCCAGTGTCACTTGTTGACATCTGCAAATGAAGAATTTTGAAATGAGAAATTTATTTTATGAAAATAATTTTAGCAGAAAGACAGATATCGAATATGAATGAAATATGAAATATAATGTGCATTACAACTTTAATACTATCAATAACGAGAGGATGGATGGATGGGAAAACTAAGAAAACATATTTACAAATTAAATGAATATTGGATAATAAATGTGCTATGCCTTTCTTGTTAAGGCAAATTTGGACAAGACCAGTTAAATTTGCTCATGATTGGACGGCCAACTAAATTTTGGCTAGAACTGAACGAATAGATGAATTTGGCAATAACATTATTAAGCCTATAAACATAATATAGCATGGAATATACTGCAAAAGTTTTGCATAGGTAAAAAAAAAGCCATAAAACATTGCGTCACAACCGTTAACAATAGGTCACAATGTTAACAAACTATAAATAGACAATCCGAATTATCAGAAAGGATGATATAATTTAATAGGACATCTTTCACTTTTCTATCATTCGATAAGGTCAAATGCTATCATCAATATTTATATTGAATGACCCCGTCAGTGCTCCACATTATAAATATAAAAGCACTTTAGTGATAGTATCTCTAGACGATAGATTTTAAAATGATAAAAAGAATTTTCGTTACAGTCTAAGCTATATAGATATATTGCTTTCCCGCCATAACTAACAAAAAGGAGGAGGAGGAAAAGAAGGAGGAGGAGAATAAAGAAGGTAAGGAAGAGGAAGAGAAGAAAGAGGAAAAGGAAAAGGAAGGGGAGAGGAAGGAGAGAAGAGGAGGAGAACCAAAAGGAGGAGGGAGGAAAGAGGAGGAGGAGGGGAGGAGGAGGAACAAAAGGAGGAGGAACAAGAGGAAAAGGAGGAACAAAAGGAGGAGAAAGAAGAGGAAGAGGAGGAGGAAGAGGAGGATGACGAGGAAGAGATCTAAAGCTATAATTTCGCCATAGCTCTTTATCAAGGTCATCCATAGCTGTCATGAATGTTTGGGTAGTCGAGCATTCTTTTGCAAAATTATTAAAATCAAATTTTCAAATTTGAATCAAACAGTGGAAGAATATCTATTAAAATTTTAAAGATCATAACTTTTGTTTTAAATTATTCAACAATCGTAATACAAAACATTGAAAGAGAGGGAAAAAAGAGCCAATTTAGATGAAATCATTTTATAAAAGATTTTAAGTGCGTCAGACTTAAAGATTTCATGATGAATACAATGGAAATATTTGAATAACATTGAAATAAATAAAAAATATCTACAAAAATTGTCGAACTTTAAAGGCTTATTATAAAATAAATTTAGTTAAATTTTTTCATATAATATATTCATTCGTTTTATTCCCATTTTTTTTCCTTCTTCTTAAAAATATATCACACCTTGATATGTCTATATTTTGTTACTAATAAAATAAATTTATTATAGAAATTCGGAACAAAAATTAGAAATGAAATCAGATAAATAAAAAAAAAAAAGCCAAGACTGAGAGAGATAATCACATGGAAAAAAAAGGATAAAAAAATAAATGTCTAAAAATATTTCGATTCAAAAGTATTTCGATGTGAAATCATTTTTTTTTCACAATTTTTTGTATATGATCAGGAATAGATTGATAGCTAAAATTAGCTTGCAAAAATTTCTCCAAAAATTTTTCAAATATTTTCATTAATATATACATATTTTTTTATTTCTCATTTAAAAAAAAAATGATAAAAATAACTCATTTAAATTTAAACTTCCATTGAAAAATCTTACAACATACCTAAGATTTTTTTCCACTCTCGAACATATTTATTTAAAAAATTTCATAATTATTGTGCTCCGTTTTTTTCCTTTGCAAATTGCAAAATTCAGAGTAAGAAATTGTTGTAAAATTGAAATTAAAAAATTTTCATTCCCACTAAAAATATTATTTAATCAGAAAGGGAAAATAAGAAAATTATTGCTAATTAAAATAACTCAAATAATATTTTTAGAATATTAAAATAAGCTTATAAGCTATCAATTGGAAATATTATTTGCAATTTTGATATCAGTCTATTTATTGCTACCTGAAAATAACCTTCATGTGCCAATTATTTTTTCATCTTATTTCTTTGTCAACCTCATTCTCGAATCCTTTTACCTTCGCCTTCTCAATTTCCACAAATTTATTGAAAATTATCATATAAGCGACGTAAAATTCATGGATTACTCTTTTGTTATAATAATTAATATTCCATATAAATTACTATCATAATTTAATGTAAATATTTTCCTATTATAATTGACATAAATTGGTAGCTAGCTATTTATGGCTAGCTACCAATTTATTTATCCTAGTGATTGATGGGAAAGAAAAACGATCTAAAAAAAGATGCAATTAATGCAATGAACGAATGAACGAATGAATGAATGAATGATGAATGATTGAATGTTTACATTTTCAAATTCACATTGACAACGGAATGTTTTAGAAAGTTCTGTAGGGCATGTATATAAACAATATGCTTTTTAAATTTAGAAGCTGAAGTTTGAAATCCATTTCATAGAAATCTAATTAATATTAACAATGAATTAATCGATAAAGCATATGCATATAAACAGAAGAATCACTAGAAAGGAATCTCTGATAGGTTTTATTGAAATTTTTTAAAAGAAATATTTTATTTTAGTTCATTTAAATCGAATAATGTATTTGCTAAAAGCTTTATGATAGAAGTTTTCACTTTCTAATGTATTTGAAAGCTTAATTTTAATTTACAATTTCAAACAATTTCAATCTTGAATAATTTTTTATTTTAATATGATTATTAATTTTTGGATTTCAGATAAACTGAAATTAATAATTTAAAGAAGTATGAGTTGATGATAATCTGGAATTAGTTAAAAGAATCCTTCGAAGGGTGTGACATCACTTAAAACTAAGCGATTCAAATCGAATAAAATGCTGAATCAACTATCATAAATGGAAAATCGCAGATGCCATTTGAATTTGCCACTAAAAGAGAATGATTGAAAATAATTATAATTTCACTAAAGTTAATGAATTCATTATTTTTATTTCTAAAATACTCTTTACAAAGTTTCATGGGAATATTCAAATTCAAAAATAAACATGTAGTTCGATTTTTCAACCAAGTCCGATATTATAAAGTTTTTGACATAGGTTTGATTTGGGAAATTTAATTTTTAAAATTATTTTTAACTGTCGTAGTTTTTAGAAAGACTTTCATTAAATAATGGAAATATTCTGAACGTCTGATAGCCATCAGTAATCCATTTTATGATCGATAATTGATGAACTAACAAACTGGCAATTTATAAATTGATAAATTTTAATATTAATAATCGAGAAAGCCGACTACGAAATAGCAAAAATTTTACCAAGATTGTGAAATAACAAAAATCAACTTAATTGGAATTTTTCATTTCACATCGATATTTCATCTTTTTAATGGGATATATTGTTTAAAGAATTAAAACTAGAAGATTACGAGGGATGAATTGTCGAGAGTTAGTCAGGAATGCAAGTATCGATTAAAAGTAAGTTTAATATGAGAGGAAAAGATGAAAAAAGAAAATATGCAAAATACAGAAGGAAATTTAAATAATATTGGATTGGAATTCAGTTTAAAGTGTCCCACTGAGGTGATTAATTAGTAATTTTAGAATAAATGAAAATGAATATGAAGAGGTTTTATCAGCTTGAAGTTTTCGAATAGCCTACAATCAGTTCAATTTAGATAACTATTTTTAAGGTATATTAACTTTTAAGAGGTTTTCCTTTTCTAAACCGGAAATCAAATATTTTCAGGTAATATTTGGTAAGTAATCAATCACTCCTGCTCTCTCGATTTACTTTAAAGTTGAAGAATGCTAATCATAAAGATTGAAAAGTTAAATGAGAATTCTAGAAATAGAAAATGATATTGCATTCAGGGGAATATCAATCAGTGGTATGGTAAATTGAGAATAGAGTGAATATAATACAGAATTTCGTTTCATAAAACCATAAATTTGAATTGATAGGGAAAAAACTGCCTTGATAATATCCAGAAAAACATGTAATTATCAATGATATATAAATGTTACAATCAATAATTTATTAGCTGCCGTAGTTTGTAATAAATGATTGGCTGATATAATACTCATCGATTAAATAAGCCAACAAAAAAATACATATCATTTTTGATCAAATGAATGTTTTTTTCCCAGCCAAAGGTAAAATTAAACAACTATAATTTTGAGTGAATGAGTGTCATTAGCTTTATGTGAAATTTGTTTATGAAAAAACCTGTTCTTTTTAGGCTTTCAAAGAATATTTGAAAAATTAATCAGAAAAGAAGTAAATTTTAGAAATAATTATTTCCATGATTATTTCAAATTATCTTTGAATTAATAATTAAAAATTATTCCATTAGCGGAGTAAATCTGATAAGTTAACTATTCCTCAGATAAGAATATAATCTAAATTTAAGCAGAAATAATATCAGCAGGGCAAAGAGTTCAATTAATCATAATTGATCTATTTTTTAAAATCTATCGCATGTCTTCAATGATATTTATTTGACTTTTTTCCAAACAATATATCAACGATGACAGGTTTTTCTAGAAAAATAAAATTAGTTTTTTTTTTTTTTCATAAAAATTGAGCAAAAATAAAATACGTATAGAAAAAAAGTACAACAAAAGATATAAACAGATCGTAGAGAAATTATGAAGAATGATAGAAATTATTAGGTAATAACAATTATACAATAATTAGTACAAAAAGAGCAGAAAAGGATGACATGTTTGAAAATTGAAATTATATAGAAAGCGGTTCTCAGATAATTAAATTTCTTTTTTTTTTCAAATATTGTACCAGAAAAATGACATCTGACCTGTTGGCAAATTTCTCTGTGCCGAAGAACAAATAATTCAACAGAAATGATGATAAAACATCAGACAGAAAGAAATAGGTAAAGTGTTTGAAAATGCACATGTTTCATATGATACGAAATCAGAGATAAATTTTGATAATAAATAAGTATTTAAATAGTTAAATATGATGAATATGCAAATAATATTTTTTTGTCGAGAAATCGAATGAATAATTTAATTGAATAATGCAATTAAGAAATGGAAAACAAGTTAACCTAATAATTACTTGCTTATCCTCAAGCAATTTAGTGTAAAATTGATAATCGTAAAAAGTTCCGCAAAGAAAGGTAGCACTACTAGTTGGCTTTTTGCTTAATTCAGATAATTCTGAAAAAAAAAAATTAAATCATTTTGAATCTCACAAACCATTTCATTTTACTGTTTGTGAGCAAAAGAAATTATCATTTGAAAAGTGATATTTTGGAAATTTAAAAAAAAATTTCATTGTATTAGAAGAGAATATAAAAGAGATAAATAGAATTCGAAATATAAAATGAAAATTCTCTGTGGAAGATAAAATTGCTGTTAACATTGCTATTTGCACAGCTATTATGCTTGTTCAATTTTAAGCATAGTTTGCTCGAGAAATATCAACAAAATAAGCTGGCAAAACCATTTATGATATCATTCATTTACTTGTGTCACAACAATAATTTGATTTACTGATTTAAGTACAAATTTCTAAAGAATACTTAGTTTAGAAATAAAATGAAACTACAAACTATGCTTTCATACAATAATATAGGCAGTAAATTTTTACGGTAATGGGATGTGATATCGTTAAAATAATCGCATCATATCAGTAAAATAACTTCTCGACAATACTAGCAACTTTTATCGCCCCCAGATTTTATCATTAAGCTTTAATTCTTGCTGCATTTGATTTTATTTTTAATGAAGAAAAGGTGCTGATTTAAGTATTTAATTTTCATTTTTATTAAAATTTTGGTTTTGACGATAATTACTGAGATAAAATTTATATCTTATCATTAATATGAATAGAAAACATAAATAATCAGCTGATTCAAGAGAAATTGCTAGACGAGAAATGTAACATATATGAAAACAAACATCGTTAATCAGAATTAGAAATGAAAATAACAAGTGATATGTCAATTCTACTTTCTAAAATTGCAAATTGATGGGCTAATAAGCCAGTAATAACAAGTTTGAGTAAATTGGAGATTATTTCGCAGGCGCTTTCGATACTTTTAATTAAACGGAAGTTACAATACCTTCTTGTGAAATTGCTTTCTCACTAAACACTCTCATAATTTTTGACCTTTCTGCTAAATTAAATTCAATGAATTACTGACCCAATTAATTGTGTCAATTCATAAATCAGAAGGATAATTTCACTCTTCTCTTACCATTCTACCTCTTCTTTTTCTCTTTCTTTTTCCTAAACCTTTTTCTTTTTTACGAAAAAATAGGATTAATTTTTAATAACTTTGAGAAATAGCTTAGAACAATGCATACTTCTCTTAATCATAAAAGTCTAAATATTATCATAAAACCAGAATTTGTTAGCCAACTACGGCTGTATTTCATTCATACTAATATTATATAAAATTTAATTACGCAACAAATTATTCAATTTAAATGTCAAGAACAGTAAATATATATCAGTTGATCAAAAGGAAAATAATTACATCTAAAGTAGCATACTACTGAAATTTTATGCAGGAAGAAAAAGAAAATTTCTAATTTTTAAAATTTAAATGAAGCAATTTCAGATTTTTTTTTTCTGCTAACCATATGCAATAAATAGTTTGTATTGAGAAATGAGAGAGTGGAAAAAAGAATATATATGCTTGAGACAAATACATTGAAATGAGATTTGAGAATAATTTTATTACAATAACCACTATTAATGATTAATATTTCAAGTCAATAACTTTTCCAAAGTACTTCAAATGTTTTTCGAAAGGAATGAAACCTGTGCATGGGATGAAGATCAATTGAAGCGATTTTATTTATCGCTAATGTGCACTTTGCACAGCTTAATTTAGCAAATGAAAAGTATTTCAAACTTGGAAGTTTTCAACGATAATAAAATTAATGTAAAATAATTTTACCTGTCTGGTCAAATACCTTTGCATTTCGATTGATATGTTTTTTTTTTCGAAATTCAATAGATTATTTGTTTGAAAATTTCAATTATTTTATTTTTTTATGCAAAAAAGTAGACATTATTTAAAAAGAAGTGCTTGTGCAAATATTGAAATAGCAGAAAAGAAAGAAATTTTTAACTTCCTTAATGCCAATTGAAATATAAAAAGTGTTGCAAAATATCTTAATATTTATTAAAAAATTTGATGACTATAATTTTTGTTCTGACAATAAATGAAATAAATAAGCAGAATAACTGAGACAAAATTATTTATCATTGAATTGGCTCTATTTATTTTTTTAATCAGAGTGAAGCAAAGCAAAAAATGAGCAAACAATTAATAAACTGATAAGGAAATTCTGGAAAAGCATAGTTATCACTTGAATTCGGCATAGATTTTATAACGTTAAGAATTAAGAAAATATTTGAAATTTGACAAGGAAAAATGGAATTTTGCAAGAATGAAGAGTATTTTATTTGTAAGAAAAAAAGTATGAATAATTGTAAACACAGAGGAAGTTTAATAGTAATCAAAGATGACATAATGTTTTTCCATCGACTAATTCGAGAAATATCTTTCGATAGATTCGAATCAAAACGACATTGAAACATCACAGGTAGAGTAATTATTTCTGTTCAACAATATTATTTATATATTGATAATAGGAAGAAGTAATAAATAGTGATAATAATCACAATAAAGATAAAAATAACGATATTGTAGAGAAAAAATTGAGAAAGATTAAATAATAATACTTAACAATAACTAATAATAATAAAAGGATGTTTCTCTTTCACGAAAATTTTATTATAAATTTGATTTGCTCATAAAAAATAAATTAAATATTAAAAAATAAGATTTTGGAAAGGAATGAAATTTATATGCTTCATGTTATCATATAATTTCCATCAAAGAAAATTAATATTTATAAATTAAAATTATGATAATTGGGTCCTTTGTTTGATTGTTCAATTATGAATCATTCGTTGATTCTTCACTTCAACACTGCAATTTTATGAATTCACTTACTCTCTTCCCAATGATTTATTAAAAAAACTTCAAATTTCGATGGAACAAACGGAAAAGAAACAAAGACCAAAGAAAGATTAAAATTAAACTGAAACATATAAATGATAATAAGCATATATGAAACATATAGATGATAACAAGCGGAAAATTAAGTTTATTGTACTATAAATTACAAAGGCATGATCATGGAACTTGTTTTCAGCATGAAATTTTATAGAAATTTAGAACGAATCATTCAAGAAAATACAACCTAAATAAAACAAAAATAATCTATAAATCATTAAAAATTATTAATTTTCGAAACACTTCAAGTTCGATTTTAGAAATTTAAAACTTAAGAATCAGCTAAAACTAGAACTAGTCTATTTCCAGGTTTTTTTGGCTGTAATTTTTAAATCCTATACAGGTTGTCACCCTTTACTGATATATATTCATTTGAATCTAGAAAATAATCAGAAGATTAGTCTGTCTGATTAATTTGTATGTATCATAGCCAATCCCTAAATTGACAATGTTTGACAAATTTGGCTAATCAAAAAAAAAAATTCATATCATGCCTTGAAAATCATTATGTTAAGTTTTCATTTATTAAATTAAAAAAGAAATATTTAAAAATAAATTTAATTAATCAAAATTACAAAAAAATATATAATTTGATAGATGATGATCATAAAACGAGTGTAGTCAGATGATCGTTAATGTGATAGAAATGAATAATGTTGAAAGAGGAGATAAATTTAAATAATAATGAAGTGTGAAAAATTTCCAAAATTAATTAAGCAAGCAATAAATCATGGATAAAAAATGGAACTAAACTTCAAAACATGATAAATTCGAAATGAAAAAAGGATTGAAAGGAAATCAAGGAATGAAATCAATAAAAAAAAATCAAAACAAAAAGTTAATATTATCAATTCTCTTCTCTCATTAATAACTCACCGAACCAAAAAATGTGTGAAAAATTTACGACTTCGTCGATCAGAACTAAGATATTATTGTCGAACGATGAGAAATAATAGAAATGGAACGGTAAATAACTGAAAATGGACGAAAATTTATCCTAAAAACGATCTAACATGACAGTGATAAGCAAAAAGATAAGAAATTTAGGAATTTTTCCATTTTTTTTTTTTTTTTTGTTCAAATTGTTTTAAAATGGAAGATAAAAACCGGATTGAAGAAATGTTAATTTTCTGAAGTTTGATGTGGAAAAAAATTGGAAGAATTCTTCTTACTTCTTATAGAATATAAATAAAAGCGGTTCAGTAAACATATAAGAAAATGGAATTGTTTTAGAATCCTGAAAAGTATGTAGCAACGAACTGAAATAATTTAATACTTCAAATATCATTTATCATTTGATAAAAAGATAATTATTATTAAAATATGTATGTATATATCAAAATGAAAAAGGGTAAAAGCGCAAGAATATATCGAAATCAAAACAAGAAATAGAACTTAAGTGCCTCATGAGATTAAGGCCTAGATAAAGATTAGAGATTGATTCGTGAAATACCGACAAATCAACAACATATTAATATTATTTGGTTGTTTTGACATAAAATATTGCTTCAGTACTGATATCATCAGTTGGGAAGATAAATTGACCAAAACTGATTGGTGCAGCAATCTTCTAGAAGTATCGGATACCAGGAGTAGAAATACATGAGTTGATTTTGGCCTCCTGGGCATAAGCATCAAAAATAGTTATTTCAAATTTTTGAAGTTTTATTTAAGTTTCATTTGTCACAATTTTGTTAAAAAATTTCTCTTTTTTCTTCAACAAAATTTGCAGCAAATCATAAGAGATTATTTTGCTAGAAGACTGATCACCAGAGATCAAAAATTTAATCCTTCTGAAATTGTTATGAATAAAAATAAGATTTCATTCTAATTCATTATATCGTGATATTATTTGCAAAAAATATTTGATAAATTCTGTTCCACTATTGTTCCATAACAATTAATACTTAATAACTAAATTAAAAATATTGAAATAATTTTGTAAAAAAAAATAGATGAATTATAAGAATATGAAGAATGATTTTACATACTTAAAACTTGTATTTGTAGATTGATTTTAATGGATCAAAAAAAGGTAAGTTTTAACTAAAGCCAACAATTTAAGATACGCTTTCAAAATAGAACATTTCGTAACTCTTTATTATTGAATTTTATTGAAATTTATGATATTTTCGAGAGAGAATACGAGAATTATTTTTAGTTGTTATTGAGGTAAATAAATCAACAGAAGTTAAAATTTTTTAGGAATTAAATTTTCACTAAAATATTATCTTTTCTATATGATCCTAACATTACATATGTGTGTGTAAATGATAATCAATGAGTATTATTTAAATCAAGGGACGAATTGACTTCACAATTTCTTGACTTTTAGCGATTTCTCCTAAAAAAAAGCGGAAGCGATTTTTTAAAATTAGAAATTCTTTTAAATAAGTCAAGAAATCTTTAAATAACTGATCATAAATATCAGTCAAACATTTAATTTGTTGATAACTAATTAAAACATGAATTTGACGAGATCGTTTAACGAAAATGAGTTTTATTTTTGAATGTTTAAGTAAGCCAAGAAAAAGATGCAACGATTCCCATCGGAAGTTTCATAGGCATTTTCTGTTTACGTCATCATGGAACATGTTGCACTAAATGAGTTAAACAATCATGTTGCTCTCAATAGATATTCCCTATAATTGTGACATTCTTAAGAAATCTAAATTTTAGATTTGAAAATTAGTCATAAAATTTAGCTTAAATATTATTCAAAAAAAGACTCCAATAAATGACAAAATTTCAGTCAAAAATTAATTAGAAAAAAAGAGAAAATGCAAATCAATTAGTAAATCAAATTATATGATAAAATTTATTTTTTTTTTAGATTCCATTATTTTTTTTTTTTTTTTGTTATTGGAATGAAAAAAAAAATTTTATGGAAAGTTTCCATTTTTGTCATGTGATGAAATTCATTATAACAATAACAAAATATTTTTTTTCGAAATGTTATTCTGAGGAGGATTTTTTTGGCGGAGAATTTTGCAAAATTTTCTTTTTAATTTTGAAATGAAAGATGGACACTGAACAGAGTTCATATACACTTGTATTCTGAATAGTATTTATTTTAAAATTAGATGAAATTAAGTATCTAAATATACTACAATTTCAACTTTATTTATTGATTTTGATGGATTAAAATAGTTATGCTTACTCGATAATTTATGCAATTTATGTTTTTATTTCCAAAGAAATTTAAGATAATAAAATTTAATAGTATTAGCAAGAATAGTTTTCACTTTAACATGTTCTGATAACACAGATAATATACAAAGATGAAGTGATACGAAATGAAAACAGAGATTATGAATGAACATTCAAATTTACTTCATAAAGATCTTTTTAGTGGTCTCTTTCCTTCTTTAAAATGCTGCTTTTTTAATTGTGGAATAATTGAAAGAATGCGAAATTGAATATTTCAAATTATAGAACAAAAAAATAAAAAAGTATAGAACAAGGAAATGTGTATATTATTTTTTTTGAAAAAAAGCCATTTAAATATTCATGAATTACTGACAAGATATTTGTTTACCTATGAAACTCTAGATAAATGATATCAAGGTGAGGAGGGAAGGAAGAAAATCATCGTTTCAAATTTCATCGTTAATTTTTTATAATATTTAATGCAAAAAGTGTAAAAAGTATATATTTCCATTTCCTGTCCATTTATCAATTAACATAATAAAAACAAAAGCTCACTAATGAAATGAATAGCAACGATAAATTATTAATTATTGCTAATTGCCCAATTAATAAGTTATTCATTTGGTGAGCATGACCTTTACTTGTACTAATATTAAAGATAATAATGAACAAATAGTGCCATATTCATTCTATTTTAATTTTAGATACTATCTTGAAAACTGGCATTTTTTGCATAAAAAAAAAGCAAATGAGGAATTTCAGTGAATAATGGTTGTTATTCAGCTAAAAATTGGAATTTAAAATGATTTTTTTTGGGGGAAAAAGAACTATTAATAATTGTAATTTACTTAAACACATATATTTATTATGTGATAAAATTTTTAACTATAAAATTTAAGACCTTTAAAAGTTCGAAGTAACAATGAAAAAATAAATAGATAGGTTCCAATTAATTAAAATTAATTAATTTATGACGTAATACCATGAAAGAACAATAGACGGCAAGAGTGAGAGAAATCAGGTTTAAATAAATAAATAAACTTGAAATATTTGAATTTCAGCATTTCAAATCAATCAAGCAAATAATTCATAATGAAATATGAGAGATAATTCAATTGAACTTTGAACCCATCTAAAAAGCAATCAAAGGTGAAACTGAAAGTAGCAGAAATGTTTAAAGTCGCGCGAGGAATGAAAATTGTTCCATTCAATGACGCTAATTAACAATCCATTTTTTTTGGCTCATTTTGCTTTTATTTCTTTCATTATCACAGAAATGAGGTAGAGCATTAGAGAAATGTGAATTAAGCTAAACCTATGGCTTATTATATTACTGAAAGGTATGAAAAGAATAAAAGAAATAGATATATAATGGAAGAGAAATAGAGAACGAGGAAGATTCAGTAATGAAATATCATTCTTAGATTTAAAAAAAAAAAAACTTGCAATGATTTAAAATAATTTAAGAGTAAAAAGATTGTAGAGAAAGAAAGGATTGAGTTCTTTCTCTCTCTCTCTCTCTTTCTCTTTCTTTCTTTCCCTCTCTATGCATACGAGAAAATATGGAAAATACGACGCTCTAAAAACTTTGCAACTTAAAAATGTTCAGGAAAAAAAAAGAGAAATGAAATGAATCCCTTTTAGTTTGTAGTTTAGTATGCCAATAATTCGAGACAGCTGCCTAGGCTTGGGTAGCAATCAAGGTTGTCCTATCGTCTGGCTTTCAACATAGAAAGGATTTTCTCACTTTCCTTTTTCCTTTCTTTCTTTCCTTCTTCCTTCCTTCTTTCTTCCTACATTTCTGTTTCTTACTCTATAGATGGACTCATTTTTCCTCCTCATCCTCCTCTTCTTTCCATTCCTCTTCTTCCTCTCACTCCCACTCCTCCCCTTCCTTCCACTCCTCCTCTTCTTTCCATTCCTCTTCTTCCTCTCACTCCCACTCCTCCCCTTCCTTCCACTCCTCCTCTTCTTTCCATTCCTCTTCTTCCTCTCACTCCCACTCCTCCTCTTCCTTCCATTCCTCCCTTACGTCTCACTCCTCCTCTTTTTCCCACTTCTCCTCCTCCCCCTCCTCTCACTCCCTCTCCTCCTCCTCCTCCTCCTAAATTCCCTCCTAAATATGTTCGAATTTTGATTGAGACACTATTTGAACAAAACACTAGAAACTTGAACTGACTAATTCACATAATATCTTTATTAGCCTAATTGATCTTACCCTTCTATTTGGCCTATTTATATATGTATTAATTAGTCAATGATAACTTATCTTTATGCTTATCAATAATGCTTACCGGAGCAGGAAAATTCGATAATATAAATATCACTTTCTATCACTTTCCACATTCACAATTCAACTTATCAGTAAGAGATGATCGATAAGTTGGCAAATTGTTAAATAATTTCGCAATCAGTTCCAGTTTACTTCCAACATTAAATTTTCTAAAACAGAATCAAAAGAATTAACCAAATGGTAGATTTTAAAAATCTTTCCATAATTCAGTATTTATTTAAATCAATATCGCAGAATCCATCTAACTGCAGCAAGTAATTGCAGAATCATTTGCATCTGACTGCAGCGAGCAGAATCCATCTGACCAGAACAAATAATTGCAGAATTGGTTGAATTGTAACAAATGGATCACTTAAAATATATTTTTGCAGTAATTAGGGACAGGAAATATTGCTTTAACTGATGACTGCAACGATTTAGGAAGAAAAGATGATAAATGGCTAAGATGGATTCTGCTTGCTGAATGTTGATAGATAGCAGTATCGATTGATTTTTTTTCTGCCATGGATCTCGTATATTTTTCTCATTTTTTGCTGAAATAAATTTTTAAAAGATTTTTGATATGTTTGCTTATCATTCATACAAATTCTCAAGGAAAATTTTTTACATTCATTTAGCAATTCGTATCAGTGATAAGTAAACAATGGACAAAAATTTTAAGTTAATTTAAAAAAAAATGATGAAAAATAAGAAATCACAGATAATGAAGAATGCCAAAAATCACAATATTATCATACTTTCCAATAAAATACTTCATCTTTCATAAGTCTCAATTTATAAAATAAACTAAATATGTCATCGATGCGATTGTTGCTATTTCACTTCTTTAGATTGATTGTTTACGAATGAAATTATCAACAACTGATAAGAATGTAGATTCCTGAGATTCTTGCAGATTCTTGCTGTAGTAAGTTAATTTATTCTGAAGGAAATTCTCGATCAGTGAAAACAAAAAGGTCTGTTCTTTCTTAATGAAATGTTTATGTAATATTTTTCTGATAAGAAAAATATTAACAGACTTCAAGCTCAACAGATGGATACATAATCAAAGGATGTCTGTAAAGCAGCGCGTTCTCGACAACACAAATGGATAAGAAATGTCAAGAAATGGGAAGCATATAATTGGTATTGAAATTGGAACCGGAAGACCTGAATTATTGAAATAAGGAAAGAAATTAGTAAATAACAAATTAAGAATGAATAAATGAGCATCAATTATATGAAACGATGTATTCCAGTGATAATGAGTGAAATGTTGGGTATGATAAGGCGACATATTGATAAGGATGAACTATGATGAAATAGAATGATTAAATGAACAGACGGAAAATGACAAAAGCAGAGAAGAGTAATGTTTATCATTATTCAAATTATTACTAACAAAATGCGAAAAATTATCATTCCTCAATTTATAACAGTAATTTGATAATATTTGCAGTAAAAATATATCGGAATTATGCAAACTACAAGATATAAAAAAGATATAAACAATTATATAATTAAACTTATACTGCTGGCTAAATAAGTAAAAAAACGGAAATCAACGATTTATTAATAATAAATTTTAAAATGAAAAAAAAATACCAAATTCTTATGAATATTTGAAAAAAATTCTGGGATTCCGACAAAAATAAATTACTAAAATAATTAAAAAAAACATTAATTATTCGAATAAAATGGAATTATCATTATTATACAATTTTTTTTTTTAAATTTAAATCATTTATTTATAGCAAAAATATTTTCCAATCACCAAGTTGATAAATATCTCATACTGCATCAGTCTGATAAAAAATATTTTTTTAGACGCTTTCCGTAAATTTTTTTTTCTCGAATGGATAAACAAAAATATATAAGTTATTATCATCATTTCCCAGTAATATTACTAATAGTGTACTGATAGGAATAAAATATCAACAATGTTATCATTATTATGATTGGTCTAAAATAATTATTTTAATTAAAAAAGCGACTAAAGACTATCATTGGAATATTAGAAAGCAATAAAAACTGAATGCTTTTGTTTTAAAAAAAATTTATATAATTTGTTTTTTAAAAGATTTTTAGATTTTTTAAATATTTATTTTCATTTTTTATATATTTCTTTTATTTTTTCACTTTGAATTTTACACTTTACTGTATGTCAACTATTCAGAATTTTTCAATTAAAATGATTATTTTAGATCAGTCGTGATAATAGTATTGCTGATAATATGTGAAATTCGACTAATTCCCCACCATTAATTTTTAATTGATAATTTTAATTGTTGTTATTTATACGTAAATCATAATTATATCATATGCATAACATGCATACACAGCATAACCATTCATTTTGAAAGGCAGCAAAATATTTTTAAAAAATGGAAAAATCTAAATACCAATAGAAGAAATTCGAATGCAACATCTGGATATATAAACAACACAAATTCATAAACAATTATATAATAATTATTACTGTTATTATTATTGTTCATATTACTATTATTATATTATTATTATCATTATTATCATTATTATTATTATTATTATTATTATTATTATTATTATTATTATTATTATTATTATTATTATTATTATTATTATTATTATTATTATTATTTATTATTTTATTTTATTTTATTATTTATTTTATTTTTTTATTTATTTCTTATTATTATATTTTATATTTATTATATTTTTGATATTAGAGATTACTTAAAGTAATTTAAGTAGTACTAGAATTAGGTTTTAATTGGCAGCTAAGTAGAATATTGAGTCTTTGATTAGCAAAAAAGAAAAGTGGTTCAATTTTCATTTTATTTCGATTAATTTATGAAAAAGAAGTTGCCATTAATTAGTATCATATCATTCTATCGAATTATCAAAGCTACCACGCCATTTTCTTCCATGATAATAATACTCGCTAAATCACAAAATGTTAATTAATATCACTTTATTTTATCAATTTCCTTTATTCCATTCCATTTTATCTTAATCAATTCATAGCCATATTTAAAATTTACATTATATCAATGTCTTTACTGATATTTAAAACATTAAATTCAAATTTCTGGTGATGACAAACAATTTAAAGAAAGACTTCAAAAACTTCACACAATTCAATTATAGCAATTAATAAGTTCTCATAGAAATAAGCCTTTTATTGTCTATGAATAAAAAGTGTGGGATATTGAATTGCTGTGAAATAAAATATTTCCTGTAATAAAAATAAGGTCTCTATTTTTAGATAAAAGATTTGGTCAAAATAATATAAGCAAGAAAAAATGGCTTGGCTTCATACGATGTGATAAAATATCATCTCATCGTTTAAAATGTATTGTAATGCTGAGCAGTTGCTAAATATTTAAATTGCGAATTATCAAAAATCTTTTTCGAACAAAAGAGAAGATTTTATAGTTTAACTTAATTTACATTTTAATGAAATGTTACAGATATTTGATCTAATACGACAGTTCATTAACTAGAACAATCATTTTCATGAACTTCTGCTAAATGATTTCTGCTTTGGATTGATTAATGATTAATTCATTGCAATAAAAATTATTATTAATAAAAACATTTTTATATGAAAATTAATTTCATATATATTTGTATTATATTATAATTATACAATGTTATAACTTATATATTTAATTTATGATATACGTTATATTGTACGAATACTTTCTTTGTATTATTTATTCTTCGTTATCAACTTGTTATCTGCTTGTTTGCCGCAATCATTTCTTAAACAATTTTTTCAATTTCATTTCATCGAATTATATACTTTATAAATCAGCGCAGGAAAATATCATTTTCATTATCGAAATTAAAATTTACAAAATAAGTAAGTAATCCATCGCTTTAAATAATATTGTCAGCTTCATAAATTTATGCAATAATAAAGAGTATAGATGAAGGAAAGATGAAAATTAAATGAATATGAGTGGAAAAGATAAAATAATCTTTTAAAGTTATTTTAATTTTTGATGAAATTGTGATATAGCAAAGAGACTAATATTTGATGATATTCTATTTGTTATGCAAAATTTGAAGCAAGAATTTATTCATGGAGTGATATCGATACTATTAAATATTTCTAAACTATTACTGTTTAATTTTAATTCGACTATCATTATCGTAAATTTCTTATCTTCCCATTATTAATCAGAAATAATTATCTTATGTTTAAGTAGACAAACATCCATTGTCATGCATACAAAGTAAAACTTGTAGCGAAATAATTCGTTTTTACATAAACAATTATCGTTTGGTGACATTATCAATCGTCAACGAGGAGGTAATATAGGTAAAATACTTTAATGACAAACATATTTCGTTACCTGAAATTTTGTAATTGGAGAAATCTGAAAATTCTTCACATTCAATATCATAATAAAACTGACTGTATCACTGATTATGTAATGAATAGAAATAATCATGTTAATGATATCTATTAATTCCAAAATAAATTTAAATGATTGAATTAACTAGTTCAGCGTGACAATCTTGCTTTATCTTTAGGAATGAGAATGAGGTCGAAATTCCCGACACTTTATTTTTGATAAATTTCTGCATTTTTTTAAAGATTCAGATAAATTTTGGACTTTTCTATCTAACTAAGTGAAATTAGGTCGTTGGACTAATTATAAGTCAGTTTTAATTAATAAGTTGATTCGAAAATATTCGAAAGAAAAAATTAAAATTTCGGAAGTTTGGAATTTGGCAAGTTTAAAATCTACAAAATTTTAACTTTCCCATAAACGCAAATTTTTTGTCAGATTTAGACAAAAATGTAGAAAAAAGAAATGAGAAAAAAGAATGGATATCTGCATTAAACTTCTAAAATAGGATTCGAACCGTAAAATAGGTTGCATTGAAAAGTGCATCGATATTCTCGAGTTTTTTTTTTTTTAAAAAAGGATAATGATTATCGAGATAATGATTTGCGCAAACAATCTCGTGAAGCCTTACCAAATACAACCGATGATGTAAAATTCAGATTTTTTAAGGTCCTTCATTTAACATTTCAATTCCAGCATTGATTTTGAAAAAATTTCATATAACTTGCTTATTATTTATTATTAATTAGAGAAGCAGAAGATATTTAAATTCATTCCCGATTAATAATACTAGCTTGTCGAGAGTTACACCATTTCGATTCCACATTTACTGATTAAAAGAGAATTACATGGGAAAATGTCATGCGAACCACATATTTTAGAAAAAAATTAATTGATAAAAAAATAATCAAAGTTGAAGTTGATGTAGTCAAAACTATCAAAACGGATTGTGTGATATTCACATGAACATCATTGACAGTACAGTTTCCAGAAATATTCACATTTTATCAGTTATTGTTATACTGTCACTAATTTAAATTGCCTGGTCCTTCTTGACAAACACACTTTAATGACTTTTTCAACCTGATTTCAATCTGATTTCCTCTGTGGAAGACATTTCCTGCGATATTATCTACTTATCTATCCATTATATTTTTTATTTGCACCCTCATTAATTTACATGCATTCATGAAACCTCAGGAATTATTGTAATATTCGAAAATTTGAATTCATGAAAACTTAATCTCATCTAATTTATTAATTAGAATTTTTGTTTGAAATGTATTCATATAAATGTTTCTCGAAGAAAAACAAAGTGATAATAGATATGTAAGAATATTCTCGATCAGCTAGCTGATTACGATAGATTTTTTTATGTACAATGATTTTTTTAAATTCATTTTTATTTATTTTTTAAATAATTACATCCATGTTATTTCAAATAGTTGGAATTAATATAAATATGCCAAAAAAGGCAAGCTTTTCTTTCATGAAGAAAAACAATATTAAATTGGCAAGAAAAAGTAAAACTAAAAATTGACAATAAAAAAACGCAAGAGAATAGCCATGAGGAATTTCACTAGCAATTAAAATTTGAACCTAAAACACAATTATAATTGAGAACATCTGGAAAAATAATGAGAAAGCTCAACAATTTTAAAGAATAAATAAAATAATAAACAATTTGTCACAACCCAAAAGACGATAAAATTTATTAAAACAACAAAAGAGATCAAACTTGGAAGTTGATAATTTTCATAAATAAACGAGAAAATATTTTATTCAAAATGTTTTCAAAGCAGTTCTTTACTACTCTAAAACAAGACTAACTAAAATCTATCAGGAACTACAGAATAAATATGTCTGTTTGCTCTGTAAAGACTTGAAATGATCATCATGATTTTATCTTTATCTTAATTATGATCTTTCATAGACATTTGTTTTAAAAAGTTTTAGGGATAAATTGGTATTTATAACATAGAACTTATTCAATTTAGTGAACAGCAATGAAATTATATATTGCTATTTAACAAAATGCCTAAGATGTGAAATAAAATTTTGCATTTTTGGAACAAATGAAAAACTTACCCGATGAGCGCTTGAAAATTAGACTTACAGCTATGCATACAATAATAAACATTAAAAAAAGTCTCAAATATTTACAAACTTCCATTTCGAAAAATTTCTGAATTGATAAGCTATAAAAGAATCAAGAAAAGTAAGAATTATAATCATTCTATCAACAATCTTTTTTGTTTCTCCTCCAGTTTATCTATTCCGTGAAATTGATAAAAATCATTATATCATGATACATGTGGATAAGTATCATTTAATCTATCATTTCCATTTCAGCAACATTCCAACACAACTGCCCGCTACTATGAGATTAATAAACGCTAAGTCGGCAAAAATACATTGAAAAATGTAAACATTAGTAAGAAAATACTTAAATGCGCATTAAACTTTGGCAATGAAAATATCGGATACTGAGAAGCATATTGATTTAATCAAAACGTACTGATATTTCGGCATATGCCACAACCAAGTGGAAATTCTTCACCTGTTGGTGGATGTTTCACCTTTAAAGGACATTCATTTCCATCTAGTTGTATTGCTTTTGGTCCAACTGGACATTTAGGCAGAAGTTTCTTCGGTAAACACATTAATCGTTGGAAATCATCATGACATGCTGCACAGAAATGTGTAGTACCGAAACTAAAATAAAAATAGAATCAACTACTTTTAAATAAAATATATCTATTATTAATGAAAAAGTGATTCACAATATATAATTATTTAACATTTAACAATTTTTCATAACTATTTAACATTTAATAGAACTAAATGTCTAAATTTGATTCTAAACGAATTAACTCTAACCAAAAATAAACAGCAACTGAACAACAAAAACGACATTTAAATTCGAGAAAGTCTAATCCATGACGCCCACAAATTTGAGCACCCACAACATCCGAACAACCACCACAGATCAATTCTTCAGGATTATACTGTGAGTTATCCAATTCCTTAAATAACTGTTTTTCCTAATTTCAATTTAATTATAAAAAAAAAGTTCTGCTAGCTAAAAAACTCGGAGTGAAAAGAATAAGATTAGAAATGAGTGGAAACTTTTTTTTTATCGTTTTTAACGTGAAAATTGCAAATTATCTAAAAAATAAGCCAGATTTTTAGGAAATATACCTCAATTCAATCATAATTTAATGACCAAATTCCAAAAGAACTTAAAAATTTGAATTAAATTTAACTTTATCAATAAAATAACTAACTTGCTGACAACGACTTTCACCACCAAAATAAGCCTTTCCACATTTAAAACATAGCACATACATATACCGCTCCATTGCATATTCATTTGGATTATTATAATATTCACTAAAAAATGTTGATTATTTGATAAAATATCAAGTAAAATTTGATGAATATTTCCAGAAGTAAATAAGTGTATTAACTTATTTAATTGACATTTCCCAACTGAAATTCAATTGCCATACTCCAATAATATCCACTTGATAATATTAAGAAATGGAATATTTTCGGGACTTAAGAGTCACCAGAAAAAAATTGCATATTTCTGGCGACTGAAATCAAGCAGTTCCAAAAATTAACAGCTTAACCAATTGATGCATTTAATGGCTATCGTACTGATCTTTATCTCGATGAATGTTCAATGTATGTTAGGCATGAAACTTATTCATTTTTTAACTTTATAGTATTAATTGATAAAAGGAAAAAAAATTACCTGCTCTCGGAGGTAATCGCTGGACATTGCAAAAGGCCGTCATATTCAAGCCTTAAACGTGCCTTATTCAATACCTCATTATACAAGTTTTTAATGGAAGTAACAGATCTGCTATTGATGGATGATCAATCTGAAAATTGAACGGAATAATGCCTAAATGATAGAATGATACTGTATAATAATGAATGATTTTAATTATGTATAACGATTGTATTTCATGCCAATCATATTTTAAATCGTACATAATAAAATGCCAAGGAATTGCGCTCGAGAATTCTAAAATTTTCTACGGAAAAACACTGTAAGAAATTAAAAAGTTTTTTATTAGATTATTTATCAACGCTGTCAACAAATATTAATTTCCATGAAACAGACTTATCATATTTCTTAGAGGTTTTATACACAAGCAATATCATACTTCAATATAACCTATAATAGTTTAAACGACTACTGTATTAGGTTTATCTAACTTGTAATATCAGATAAGATAAGACTAACTTGTTTCTTACATAATGGACATTGCATAAAGCGGAAAACAATTCGTGGTCCATTCCAACGTTTCTCGAGCACAGTTTGAATACAACGATAATGAAAAACATGCTCACAGGTCAGCTGAATACACGGTGCACCACCTAGACGATCCGTAAAACATATCACGCACAAATCGTCCGCATCTTGTTTTATATCTAAAAGTTCAATGTTGGAAGAGAAGATTATGCATCTCGAAAATCGCAATTATTTTAAATGTCGAAGCTTTCGTTTAAATTTTTAAATATAATATAATATTATAAATTTGAAATCAATTATTTGACTGTTTGAATTTGATAAAAACTTTCGAATAGAATTTGATTGAAATTTAAATTTACATAGAAATTGTTAATTGACAAAATATCATATCTATTACTTGTATTTGGATTCCTGCAATGCATACATGGTAAGCATACTTCTTCATTAAGTATGCCACCACAAATATGGCCACATGGAAGTTGTCGTTGACAAGCAAATGTTGCAAGTTGACGACATTCTTCATGATTACACAAACCATCGATGAGCTGAGAAAATTTGTATGTTTTGGAGGTAAATTATTTGAGTATATATTATGATAACAAATATTAAGTTCTATCAGAGAGATCATTACAAATCCTTATAACTTATATAGCAATCTTCGTATTCTTTTTCTGCCTCTGTTATTTGTTAAATTATAGAAGTACGAATTGTCAAAAAACTCAATCAAATAATCCTTAAAACCATTGATAATATCCGAGAAGATTTTTTCATAGGCATAGAAATACTATTTATTCTGGAAAATTCGATTAACATAAAAGAAAAACCTGATCTGGATGTAATGGAGCAGTACAAAAACGGCAACCATAGGTTTCATTTGCTTGAGCAGGGACTTCTAAAATAAAACTAAATGAGTCTAAAATTTGTTTAATCTAAAATTCAACATAAAACTTGACTTATCTAAAAGCACTGAAATCTGACATCGTTTACATTTTATGTTTCATAATACCTCAATCGAGAACAGGAAAAATTTTTTGAACTTTGGACATAAATAAGTATTCTAATTTTGAATAATAAATCCATAAAAGCTTCTGGTTTTTGAATAGAGTTTTTCTAGACATACATTTAGTCAAATGAAAAAATGTAGATAAATTTTCATGAATTTATTATCCAGTATTGAAAAAAAAGAGAAAAATAAAACTTGAAAAAATTGCATACCAGAAGTTCGATTACAGGATACTGAAGGTATATTTTCTCGAATAATGCTTTGGTTAAATTCTACCATTCCATTCAGAGTTGATGGGTTAAATAATATCTGAGAATTTAAAAATTAAGTCAAACTGTTCAAATTATATGGGAAATAAAAAAAAATTTATTGAAAGATATTATTGGAAGAAGTATGAATTACATCTAAACATTAATGATTAAACAACTGCTACGAATTACATCTAAAGATTAATGATTAAATGAGTATTACAGGTTTAAAATATAGTTTCTAGTCATCCAAAAATGAGTATACAAAGGCTATCATCAAAATTATGTATCGCGAAAAGTGAAATCGATGGCAATCGATCAAAAGAAATGAAATGAGGAAAAAAATTAAATTTGAAAAAAAAGAAAAAGAGAGTAAATCAGGAGAATAGAGGTCTGGCTGATAATGATAAGAAATCATAATGATAATATAATCCTAATCTGCTGAGAAATATGCGAAAAAACAATGAAATTTAAAAATTGAAAAACGTACCAAAACACGTGGTAAGCGTAATCGAGTGGAACCTTCGTGTATTTCAACTTGTGGACAATCATTTGTTATCCCAAGATATTGTATAGTATGAGTACTAAAAATATTCAGAATCCAAAAAAAAGAAAAAATAATGATGATAATGCAAAGCAATGAACTCAATAAAATTTAGTCACTGAACTTTTTATATAAAAATTTGTTTCCTAATAATTGAATCATTTACCGATTTCGTTTGTTTAAATGAAGTACAGAGAAGCATTCTCGACATAATGAGCATTGACAAGTTTCACAGTATATGTTTGCTAAGGTATGTCCATCATCGTGATTATTACATAATGTTTCCGATGCACTTCCTTTGTTATTCTTCAAAAAATCTTTTTTTTTTTAAGAATATGAAAAAGTGAATTGAGAAAAGAATCCAAGAAATTAGTTGTTATAATTTGGTCATAATAAAAATAGAGAATTTATTCGCTGAATGTTGTCACAGATATATTAGATAGAATTTTCCTGATTATTAGTTTATTCCTTATCGGACAATTCATGTGTGTCTAAAATCAGGTAAAGCTCTAAATACAGATTTATACTGAATGAGCAGAGAATTTCAATTTTGATGGATTCATTAAATTATAAGAATCCAAATTCTAAAGAATTCAACGAAAATCTTATCAGACGAAAAACATTAACTCGTATTTCTTTTTCTTGCAATTTCATCTAATTTTAGGACAAATTTTTAATTTCTTTTTTAAAAGAAAATAAGCAATCAGTTTTAAATTATCTCCAATCATTATATTCTAAATTATAACTTTCTATAGGACGAGGCAGAAAAAACCTTACTTGTAAATTTTGCCATATTGATGATAACTCTAACCAATGGCTCTCCTTCAATGCAGATAATGCAGCTACAGCAAGCCAAAATTTTCCACTCTTCAACATATTTGATCGAGAATTATTAGTATTGGTGAATTCGGGAAAATCTAAGACATTTGGCTCTACAATCGGATTTCCTTCCGTTGCTATTCTTTCCACACGACTGCCACCATATGAATAAGTGATATTTAAAGCAGTTAAATTCATAATTTCATTTGATATTTCTGTACGCACAGGAATTGTCCAATATTCATTCAACGATCCTTCGCTACAATGAATAAAGAAGAAAAATAAATTAAATATGAAAAAAGATTCTAATAGATATACATCGAAAGACAAACCATTTTCCATTGAACGTCTTTAATAATTGGTGATATCTAAAATCACAGTACGAAGATGTCAATAATTTTATGAAAAATGAAATTTTAAAAATATGACAATTATAATCTCTAAATCCTTAAAATTTACACACTATGATATTTGAATTTACAAGATTACTGTACAACTGATATGCTACTACGAAATAAAGAATTCGAATTTTCGGATTGAATTTCTCGGCTTACAAAAGACTGTTAGTCGTTCTTAATTGATTCTTCACAATTACCTTAAATTTTTCAATAGCTGTTTTGCAAGATGTGCTATATCAGCGCTAACTGGTCGATCTATTCGCCAATATTCTGGTGCATCTGTCATATGAGTCTGCAAAAATTTCGAACAGTACTTCCTTTTCGAAATTAAAATTATATTTTCGAGACTGATATGTTACATCTAGCAACTTGTGTTAGAATTTCGATTATCATCATATCACATATAAAATAGCTTTAGTGGTAAATAATACTAATAGACAAAATGCATTAGTTGCATTATCATAGAGAAACATAATGGAACTAACAGATACGGAAGCTGAAGTCAATGATCGCGTCATCTTATCACGTATTTGTAATATTATCACTTTTGTTATCAGTATTAGCAAATTCCGCGTAAAATTCGAGCAATCGATTGCAGGAGGCATAAATAATTTGCAAAGGCATTTCAATTGTTTCTAGTATTTGATATTGCACTACCTAAAAATTGTATAAATTTAGTAATACAAGAAAATCTAAAGGTTAATTTCAAAAAAAAAAAAACATTTTAAAAATAACGTAAGATTTGAATTCTTGATCAATAATAAATAATTAGAACATTAAAGGTGAGAGTAATTTGAATTAATCATCGTAAACAAAGTAATCTATAATCTATGCAGATAAAAGCAAAAAATGAAATATGTTAGAATAATTGATAAAGTGAAGTAAGATTTACCTGTGGAGCAAATAGTAACAGCTCAGAAAGTATGATAAGAATATTATTTTTAACACTAAATACTTCCACACCTTGACGTGAACCACAAATCTTCAACAGCATTTCCATCAAACCACAAACGTACGAATAATTGCGTTTTGCTTTCTCACGCAATGATGTTACTTCTCTGAAATTTGCAAAAAAATATATGTAGAAATGAGATTTATTTGAATTTCAATATCTAGAAAGCTGGAAAGTTCATATTTGGAATAAATATCTCGAATAATTATCCAATCCTTCTTATTATGAGGTAATTTCATGTAGAAAACGAAGTCTATTTATTAAGTGCTATCTCTTAGTCACATAAATATCATCCCGTTCTTTCTTCTAAGACAAATGATAAAACTAATTCAAACAATTACGAAGTTTTTTATGTAATTAAATAAGGCTCAATTAAATTCCAAACGAAAAAAACATAGTTTAATAAAAAAAAAACAGACGATCATCATCAATAATGATTCTTTGGAAGAATAATAGAATCTCCACAACAACAAAAAAAAAAAAAGAGAAAACCTTTCTAAAGCATTGATCATATGGGAACAAACAAATGTCTGAAGTGGCTGTAATTGTATGCGACTAAATAATATATCAAGCACTTGTTGTCGTAATGTACCATTCCCTTCCTGTGAAAATTCATCACTAAATGCCTGAAAATATGTAAAAAATTAAATAGGATGACTTAATCGAATTTTTTAAGATAAATAATATCAAATTATAAGAATCCATCAGATAATATCAGATGTCTATCATCAGCAAACATAAACTGATACTGATTGCCATTTCAAACTATTCCAAATCAGACACTGTCTAGCATTCATAATTTTTATTCTGAATTAGGATAAAAATCCATGAGTTAAAAATGAATTTTGATAACCTGAGCAGCAATAGCTTGGAAAACTGCAAATGCATCATCCTGATTAGCATTGAATAATAGTTGATGCGATGGTGATGGTTTTAACAAATTTCGATTGATAACAGATTGAGCATTAAAGACATCCAGTACATTGTTAGTACCAAAAACTCGAAGCTAAAGTTCAAATTCTTCTTAGAAAATTTGAAAAATTAATTTTTTCTCCAAGCATAATCATATTTTACATTATATTTTTGTCTGATAATTCAAGAAACGACATCAGTGAGAAAAGATTTTTCTTATTAATTATTTATAATAATAATATTGTATCTAAAATTTAATGTAATTTAATTGCTAACCTGACGTATACGCAAAGAAGAATCGTTACCACGAAATATTACTTGTACATTTTTCAATCCAGTAATGCAGCATTTGATCCAACCAACGAATTGCTAAAAATCATATTCAATTCATTTTTATTAATTAAAATGAAAATGTTAAAAAGTTTACAACTAAACTAAAAAACTTTTTCTGAATCTTTCTCGAATGAGGTGAAAAAAAAAATGAGATGAACTAAAAAAATAACAATTTTTAACATACTTTAGAATAATTGACATAAAAGACTTTTTTCTTCAAAACTCTATGAAAGATATTATTTTTTTAAAAATTTCTCCAGCAGCACCTAACTGAAGATGTATTATAGATGGAAATACATACGTGATCAAGACATTCAGAATGAATTTTACGACGTCTTCCATCATTTTCCGTAGTAACAATGGTAACAGAACAAGTTCGATAACCTTCATCACGAATGTTATCCACGTATATAGTAAGTAATATTGGCTTATAACTTCGAATATCACAACGTACCGTTACGTAGCGTGGTCGATTTTTATCCTGTAACAGAAAATTTTAGCAAATTTTGATTTTATCAAAATTTAGTTGACATAATGGAGAAATAATTTTTGGAATCTTCAACTTGATTAGAAGGATAAAATTTAATGAAGAAGCTACAAGAACGATCAAACAGAAATATTGTGATGAATCTACATGAGCAATCATTCTGAACATTCAAAGGCAATCCTCAAAACATTCTAATAAAATTAACAATCTTTAATATATTTTCGATTACGATATGTTTTTTCTTTAAAATTTAATTTAAATTTGACCTCTTCACCACTTTCCCAGAAAGTTTCGCTATTCCCGTCAGTTAAGCAACCAATCATTGCTTGACGGCTGGATGCTTCATAGCGCAAAATATCAGTAATATCTTCCATTTGTTTCACATCTGCTTGTGCTAAAATAAAACAGAATTCAGCAGAGATTTCTATCTCAAAATTGTTGTAAAATAATTATTAGTGAAATTTGAAACTTTTAGAACTATGAATTTTAAAGTTATATATACACAGAAAACTGAAAAGCGAAGTTTAATTCCCAAAAATTAAAATTTCGACGAAATTTCTGAATCTTACATTTCCTAGGTAACAATGATTTTTCTTCATAAAATGATCGATAGTCCGTCTTTCGTTCAGCATTATCCAGATTCCATGAATGATCTGAGGATGAATCTGCCAAAATATTGCCAACACTTGCTAATACATCGCATATAAGAGAAAGCAAATCCTATAAAATTTTCATCTCATTCGAAAAGATTCATAAAAAAATATAAAGTTAATGTCAAAAATTCATCCGAAAATTTTATATGAAATTTCCAAAGCTAAACAAACCTGCTCATGAGCCGTTAATTGAAAGGTCCAAACTCGAAAGCATAAACAGCGTAGATTTGTATCTACATCATTTGATTGCAAGATAACTGCGACAGTATGCAAGAATGAATGTAATTGATGGACCATTTTATTGGCAATTGGCCCAGCTAAATAGCATACACGCCACGGATGTGGTAAAAGACGTAAATTTGTTGCTAAACGTAAAGTATTCTTACGCCATCGACATAATGGTACATACGAATTCATTGCTGTCAAATATTGCCAAAGAATATTCGCAACACTGAAAAGAAAAAAAAAGTATGATTTAGAAATTATATAAACAGGAAATTGAAGGATAGCATTGATAAGCACTAAATAAGCATTGATAAGCATTAATGCTGATCAGAAGTATTGAAAAATGATGGTTTTTAAATAATTAAAATATAACTATACCGTGTAACTAGTCATTGTAACTTTTATTAAGAATTTATTTAAGCAATATCATAAAAATCAGCATAAAAATTGCATAATTCATCAGCTTTAAAAAATCCTATGATTTCAAAATTTCAAAAAAAAAAAATTCAAAACTTGCAAAAGTGATAAAAAAGATTACCTAGATTCAGTTGATACTAATTTCAGAAGCCAATTCCAAACACGGAATGAATGTGCAAAGAATGTGGCACGAGCAACAGCGGTTGCCATTGCTTCTCGTATACGAGCCAAATTATGTTGCTCCATAACAAAAGCAAGTACTGGCCGACGAAGTGATACGTTTAAATTTGCTAAAATATAATTAAAAAAAAGATTAATTAAAATCTAAATAATCATTTGAAATTTGACGAATAAATCCAATTATTAGACTTTTTCCTTCCGAAACTACTTTCTTCGTTCTTCAAATTTTGACTTTTAGTCATCAATAATAGCAATTCACTTACTGATAATTGTGTGATATACGAATTATATTGCCAAAAATTTTACATCAATATTTCGAGTCTACTGATAATTAACAAACACAAAAATAATCATTCCTCGTTAAATAGTTGAAGTTAGGATTAGTATTACAATATATTACAAGTTTCTATCAATAATAGATTTGAAAGAAAATATTTGAAAAGTTATATTTACCTGAAATATTGCTCTTTTCCACTAATATCAATAATGACTTTAGTGCTACCGACGGACTACGAACAATCTGCAAAAGTAATTTTTCAATTCCGTTGAATCCTTGAAGAATCTCAAAAAAAAAGTATAAATTTTGAAATGAAAGATTTCAAAAATTGTCATTCAAGATCATTGCATAAATGAATTACTTCTGCTGATTGCCGTCTTTCATATCCTTCTAACATTCTCCGACGTATCGAACTAACCAATTCAGTTTGATTGGAAAAATTTGTTAGTGGCGACGAACCGAGCTAAACAGCTAATTAATTAAATTTTTTAAAATGTCATCCATTAAATCTGATTCAAAAAAAAGATATTCATTAACAACTTAATCCATTCCAATTAACTCCTTTATCTCAATCTTCCCGATGTCACAGTTAAATAGATTCTGTCAATATTTCTGATCCTTTATCTATTCCCATATAATTACAATCAATATTACTAACTTGTCAGGTATAAATTTACCTGTCCTTTCGAATATAACGTATTGTAATTTGAAAGAGCGAGATGAGTTCCGATACCGATATGCTTTGGTCCTGGATCACTACTAGCATATAATAATTTTCGTGGCAGCCAACAGTTTTCACGTTCATTTGATGATTGCTAGAAATCAATCAGTCATTAATGAAATATATTTCATTCTGATGAAATAAGAAATTTCTGAAGTGAAGGATTTATAATTTGATTCATTACAAATTATCAAGTTACAATAATTCTCAAGATACCGCATAATCATAATGAAAGGGATTGATCATTTTTCTGATCAATCTATAAATGATTTTAAGATTTTAAGAAAACAGTCCCACCTAGTCTCGATTAATTATTTTAATTAAAACTAAAGTGTCCAAACAATTAAGTTACTAAGGGTAATTATTCAAAAGATAAAATTAAATTTATGTACTAATATGCACTTTGCAATCTTCACTGGAAATTAGTGATATAAAATCAAGCATTAAAAGTGGAAAATTCCAGAATAAATATTTTAAATGATTTTATCAGTTTTTGCAAGTTAAAACAATCGTACTACGAGGATCATGCATAAAATTTTTCAAAATTATTAAATAAAATTACAAACCGGTTGCGATACTACTCCAACATTTGTTTGCGTACATGCAGAAATCAATGTTGATGTTGCAACGGATGTTTGCGGAAAAAGATTGATTGTCCATCCTGATGTTGCTGTTGAAGTATCTTTACTATCACCTTCCAGACATGCATTCAATTCCATCAAAAACATTGCATTTTGTTTGATTACGGCTTCTGGAGACATTTCTGTGACAGCTGAAGAGGCGCAAAATTCATGCCACCGACGGCTTCGTTCCTGGAATTGATACTTTAAAAAGTTACTATTGTAAAATCCAATTTAATAAGCTCAAATAATTCACAGACAAATCCAATGAAAATCAATGGGTAACATTTAAAATTCTACAAAGTATTTTAAAGGAAAAATAGCATTTCATAATAAGAAATCTTTTAAAAATTTCAATTTTCGGGAAAATACAGTATGAATATGAAAAATTACAAATCGATCCAAGAATATGCTTCCTTGGCTTATTATACTTAACCTGGTTGCAATACCAAAGCGATGGGAATTAAAGTAATTAGAGTTTTAATAAATCACAATTACGAAACCTAAAAAGTGATCTGAAGTGTTTTGATTCTACCTGTTGATGTCCAGATGGAGTCTGTAGTAAATATTTTGATCGACATGCGGTACACATCAAATACCTTAAATGTTAATAATTTTCCAAAATTTAAGGAAAAAATCTAGCCAATCTGAAAATGGATAAGTCGATTAAACAAAATCGTTAAATTTACCAAACAGCACTCGGTCGTCCACCATCACCACAATTTCCTGACCAACCATTTGTATATTTACCAGAACTGTTATATCCCTGACTACCGGAATATTTGCCACATCCGGGATGTGCCATACGCATATGCGTAGTCACTGGTGTTATATGCCACTCCTCACAAAGTTCACATAAATCCTTTCGTTGATTCGATGGTGAACCCTTGACAATAACTTATTGTTTTTTTCCCCACGATATTTATCAATAATTTTCAAAATTCTTCTCTTTTTTTCAGAAACAAAGTCCTTAGAAAGTGTCTTTCTTACAAATAAACGATATTAAGAATGTAAATACAAAATCGAAAAGATTTAAAAATTTAAAGAAAGAAAGTCGATGAAAGATTGCAAAAAAAACCTGCCCAGAAGTACCAATGTTTGCACTTATTGGTTTCATATTAAATTGTCGTGCAGTCGTTGGACATAGAAATACTGAGCGTTGTTCAATACTGACTTGCACCGCTACATTAATTTCTTGCCAAATACTGAAAAGTGAATCAATGGTGTAGCCATGATTAGTTCCAATCGACTTTGACCGTAAATTATCTGAAAAATTGAAAATTAAAGGTTGAAGGTCAAGAGATATCCTGGAATTGTTTGCATAATGTCCAATAAATTTATCTAACTACTTCTATATTCTTTCTTATCCATAATTTTCATGTATATTAATTTGTTAATATAGCTGCTATATGAATAGAAATGTTAAGTTTCAGAATGGAATATTCTAAAATATCGTTTTTTAAGAAGAACTTACGGTATGTAATTCTGGATGAAATTTAAGATAGGTACTACAGACCATCGCATCTTTCACTAATCGCTCATGCCACAAAAATGCAGCGAATACCGTACGACAACAATCAGCAATTGAAGGTTTCAATGCTTGTATCGGTTGCTCATTTCTAAAATTGCACTGGAAATTCATATAACTTGCAAAAATAATATTAAAAAACGGTTTCACTCCTTTCAAGTTTTTAAATTTGATATTTCATGAATAATTATTTACAACCTTGATTGCGGATAAATTTGTGCTACTGGTTTTTGTCCCGTCGGTGATCGTTCACTATTACCATTGTCACAGTGTTGTGTTACAGTATCTATTTTTTGTAAATATCGATTACCGGTTAAGTCCTGTAAATTTCTCAATAAATTCATTCAGTAATCAAGATTCATGTCAAAACTTAAATTCCAGTGAATCTAATCATAATTAATTGTATTCTAGTGTTCAAATTGAAATTCAAAGACCGATAAAGTAAATCAAACTTTTATGAGCAATGAGATGTTTTGAATTTTTTGTAATTTCAATAAAATAAAGTCAAAAGAGCAAGTTAACTTAAAATCGTCAAATAAAAATTAATCAATAAAACAATTTCAGGGTACTCTCTTACTTGTACAAAAGCATATTTTTGATCGAAGCCAAATAATCGTATCCATATCCCCTGTTTATTATGAAGCCAACCAGACGATCTTATCTCATCGGTTTCTGTATTATTGATAACATCACCAGAAACAGCATCTAATGATGGATAATTGTAAATTGGTACAGGAAGAGGTCCACATGCTGTGTATATCTATAATGATTCGATCAATTTTTAAATCCTAAAATCATTCCATTTGTAATTAATCTGTTTAATTCTACTTTTTTCTAAAAAAAATAGCCAAAAGCCAAAAAAAGAATTTACTTGGCAGCAAAAGTTCCGGATACTTTTACTTATAGTTTTACTCATGATAATTCCTAGTAATTCTAATTTTCAGAACGAATTATGACACAGAAATCCATTTATTATCTAAGATTGAGAAAAGAAATGAATTAACCTCTTCAACATCCAGTTGTAATGACTGTTCAAGGTACTGCTCATTTATTGCTCCTGCATTTTGTGATAACTGGATATTGGTATTTAGCAAATTGGAACCAAGAATGAGATCTCTTGTAGAATCTGATTCTAGCAGTAAGAATGATCGTTTTAGATGATTGCTATATTGTAAACACCAACCCTGCAAACATTCATTAAATAAATTAAGAAATTCAATGCATTTTAACTACAAACTCGATTTAAATACCAAATAAATGTAGACCATTGCTTTCTTAACAAAATTAATTGAACTAAAATATCTAACCCATATAAACTTATAACCATAAGGTATGTATAGTAATTAGAGATATCTATTCGAAACAAGTAAGTATACATTCATCATAAATGATTTTATGTTAAAGATAATTTAATAATTATCAATACAATATACGGGTCTGTAGATTTCGAATGGATTTACAATCAATTATCTTCCCGTTTGTCATTTTATGAATGATATATCAAACCTATATCACGGATATATACCTGAGAAAGTAATTGTGTATCGCAATACATCGCGCATGCTTCATCGGTAAGTCGTAACCAGACGCCGTCAACATTTTCGACTTCTTCAATATAAGAAACCGTAGCACCACGAGGTATGATACCAATTCGGGATGAATTCAACGCTGGTGAAGCACGAATTCGTATACCTTTCGTCATCAGTTTCTGATCACATTGAGCAAAACGTGTCCTGGAAGCTAATTTAGTTGGAAATATTCTCAATAACTGCTCTATCTCTATTTCTTTTTATCTTCTCTTCCTGAATCTCATAAGTTTTTCTGTAATTAAACCATTTCGATTGGATTAATTCAAGTCAAACCTGCTAAAATGCGCTATCCTTCGACTTAAACGATTTTGACTGCCTTCTTTAGGCGACATTGAACTACCAAACACATTACTGTCTCGAACCTATTAAAATTTATAAATATTAACAAATCTCGTTAGGAAAAATAGAGCAGAGTGAAAAAAGGGAAAATACAGCAATAGTCTGCCTGAATTGAAAGCTGATATAAAATATGATATAAAGTCCTATTATCTGGGATATCAATTATAAAACTACCTCAATCAAATAACTTTGAGCCAATTGAAAACCATCTAAACGACATTCGATCCGATATGTGCCACCGTGTTTAGGTATCCAATTAGCCGAAAAACTAAATAAGAAATCACTTCAATTATCATGAATTTAATCATAAGAGATAACAAGCAAAAAACCATTTATAGCATATATCACAGGTAAGCTAACTTTAGCACAACGAGCTAAACTCTTTGTTGCTTAAAAATAAACTGATAACTCAAATTTTTCATATGAAGTTGAAAAGCAAACCTGCCATCAGCCTGTTGATTTACAATGAGCTGTTCCTTCATCATTGCATCTTTGTAACATCCTAAACGTAATTCCTCAAAACAGTAATCTTGATAAGCAGTCATCGTCGTAATCGAAACATACCGTGTTTTGTTCACGTAAACTGGACGATATGGCTCCTTAAAAGTTTATTTAATCATTAGCGAAATCAAATTGAGCTATCAGTCTTACTTTAATTTCTAGAATTTATCAAAGAGATTACAGAAAATAATCAACATAAATTTGTCATTTCAACATTCCTTCATCTCTTAAACCAAATTTTCATGCTATGAAATCGAGCCGATTATAAATTAAGTTAACCTTGATTGACTGTGGCGGAGGAAGACTTGGGACTGGAAGATTACGAATGACAGGTGGACAAGTGTTTGAATTATTATTCTCTGGTGCCATACCCACACGAACTGTGATTTCGACCTTCATGTTTGGACACACCGCAAGACGACCATACTGATCTCGAGGGATGAGTTTTATCTGGAAAGATACATTAATATTCTGTTAATAATTCAGAAATACTTAATTCTCCGAAAATAATCGAATCCGTTGGCAAACATCAACGGTAAAATATAAAATATAAACAATACCTTACAAATCTTATCACTATCCCCCACTGATATCATATCCCATTCCAGATACTTGGCAATAAAAAAAATAACAGTAGAAAAAACCTTTATTTAATCATTTGGAAGATATATTTCTTCTTTTGTAATTACCTGAGTAGGAATTCTAAGTCGTGTCTCATCATCCGACATTTGCAGTTGACTGGAATGAAGATCTACAACTGGCTCATTCATCATCCATCGTGCCAGGAAACCAGCCAAAGTATTTTCAGAAGCAGCAATGAATTCTTTTAAGAACTTTAAATCTTAAAAAAGTTGTTTCATCAATTTGATAAAATTAAATAAACTTGATTCTGCATGAAGTCAAAGAGACTATAGTGAATCTTTCAAAAGATGGCTAAATTAGAAAAGACAAAAGAAATAAGGTTTTTTTTCTTCTACCATTATAAGTGAACCTTGATTTCGATGGAAAAAGTTAGCAGCATTTTTTCAAACTGATAGAAATCATATTCGTAATTTTACCTGAAGTTTGTGAAGGGCTCGGTAAGTTACGCTTCAGAACTTCATTGACTGTTGGAACATGAGAAAGATTTAATCCCTTCCGAAGTAGTGTACCATGTTTACGAACGATATCGTCGATTTCATCTTCAACCATCGTTACAGCTGCTACCACTGTCTTAACTGATGGAATCTGAAAACGATTGAAAAAATCGTCTTTTTCTGCATCGATAAGTACGTCAAATCCGTGACGAAACATTTTTGAGAGAATCAAAGTGCTTGAATAATAATTAAAAGTTAACAAAACTGCTCAAATAAAGGAAAAATGAGATTACAAATTACACCTGAACTAGCAGTCGACAAGCACTTGCAAAAATCCATGTCAGTTCTTCTTCCAGAATCATATCAGAATCTTTTTCCGAATATCGATATCCTGTAACTGTACATCGATAACCATATATCTGAAAAACTCAAAATTTTATACCAACATAAAAAAATCAGTTTCAACAAAAATTTGAGCACATTAAGCATTGTACAACTCGAAAATATTGATATTCAAAAAACCAAAAAAAATAAACAAAAATTTCAAGATGATATATTATCCAACTTGCTCAACAGGTTTATCTGTTGAATAAGATGATGATTCTAGTATAAACCATAAATTGCATCCCGGAATCAGAAGCATACGATCAGGCCAGCTACGATCACCACAATATCTAAAAACAATCAAAAATTTATTTATTTAAGCAACTTTTTTTTTCGTTAAAATTTTAAAATAACAAAGAAAAAATAACCTTCCAATGGGAACATAGCATTCAGTGTCAACTTTTGCATAAATCCATAAAATATCATCTGCTTGACCAGTACAGCATTCTTCACTGAATTGTACTGTCATAAATTGAATTTCTTTTCCAAAATCGATAATCTATTAGGAAAATTTATCATCTGATGAAGAAAAAATTATGAATTCATCTCATTATCAATCATGAAAATCAACTATATCTCTTTATCAGAACTTTATACTATTTTTTATATTATTGGTCACTGGGTGTTAGTTAAACCAATAATAAATAATTAAATTAATCCAATCATCAATCTTTATTTTGAATTTTTTCAGTTCACCTTATTTACTTATAATGTTATAGAACTTAACAAAAAAGTATATCAAACAATTAAAAAAGACATATAATTCAATATGCTCCGCTGATAACAACAATGAAACGATATCATATTCCAGAATCATATGTTATAAAGATAATCAAATATCCGATATCTGATCTTTAACGTTTAATTTATTCGTTACTAAAGATAACGTTGAGATGTTAATCATAATATTTCAGTTTTATCGATAATAAATGATATATATTTAAGTTAAACATACCTGAGAATGTATTCCACAAGATGAATATGGATGTGCTGATTCAACAACTGTTTGTGAACTATGTGAAGAAGCGCTGTTCTGCTGTATCGATCTATAAATAACAATTAGTCATAGAGTTGTTCTAATTAATACCATATACTTTACTTCAGCATAACTGCTATTAATGTATCTCGAATAACGAATACCTCGGAAGTGCATGTTCTCGTTCTTCAGCAAGTTTTTCACCGTTTGCTGATGAAACCATCGGTAACAGATCGTCCAATACTGCGACAATATCCAGTGCATGTTGTGGATTCGCTTCCAGAAAGACCATTATATAACCTTAATGAAATTTCTCTCATTAGTGACGTCATTTCAGATAAGTTTCATATCAATGTATCAGAGATAAGAATAATTTAAGAAAACTATGCTTTGCTTTCTTTAACTTTTGTTTAATGATGACTGACTTACATGACCGATGCATATATTAAAAATTTACTTTTCTCTATCTATTACAGTAATGTAAGATATTGAGGCAAAGAAATGAATGGTAAGAGATCATAAAGATAGTTAACAAAATTATCCAAAATGATAAAACTTGCCTGCAATACTTGAGCAGAAATATTGCTCTGGAGATAAAAGATTTCCAGCCGCAATTAAACCTGAGATTTTGGATGATAAAATTCGAATTAACAATAAGAACCAATTGGCCAGCTAAAAAATAATAAATATATAATCTATATTTGGCTAAATCTTGACCATACCTTTTTTCGTACCTTTTTGAGAAACTAGGTATGTTACAGGTAAATACCAAGAAAACCAATCAAACGTTAAGTTAATACGGAGAAGTTGACTTGTGTTATTAAAGAGTGAATAACAAAAGCTGAGAATCATATTTATTATTTTTATGGAGGAAAATTTCGAGTGGAAATTTTGCAAGCAAGAAATGTTACGATATTATCAGATTGTTCAACACTATATTATTTTTTGTTGTCTTTTCTATAAGCTAATTTTACAACTTAAACATAAGCTCTTAATTTATTCGTACTAGAAATCTCGATCTTCTGGGGTTATATCACAACTGCTCTTTGATCACATCTGAATCATGAATTTTCAAATTTTCATCAACAAATACCAAACAGCAAATCCGTTCTTAACCAATAGGAATTATAGATTACTATAAATTTTGAGAAGAAATGAAAGGTAACAAGAAACCTGTTCAGGATTAGCCAATTGTTGAATAATACCGCTTTCATCATCCTGTATAGAATAAAGAACAAATGGTATCTGACCACGAGATAGAGAAGTTCCATTTAGACTTAAACTACATGATTCAAAATACATTCGACTTCCGTTGCATAATCGAACAGTTCCAACACCTCCTGTAAAAATCTTTTTTCTAAAAATTCTTTAAACAAACTGAAATTTGGGAATCGAAGAAATGTTGTACATTTTTTGGGGAAATAATTAAATTCTATACTCGATATCTCTAATGTTTCTGAAATCTGCACATTTCCATCATCAGACGAAATTACTATCCTTTTCTAAGTTGCCTTTCAGAAAACTTAGGTTACGATGAAATATGTAGGATAATGAAATATTATAAATTTACAAATTACCAAAGAATTCTTAAAACTTTGAAGGAGCTTATTATAGTAATTATCAAGAATAATAGCAACCATGGCAAATTAATTTGTAAATAACTTGCCAATTCACCTATTTTGGTGAACAGGTAATATTAAATGTTTCCAAAATTCGAAAATTAAGTTTATTGTGTTAATTCTATTATAGAAAACTATTAAATATGAATTTATTAGAAATCAAAAACAACAAAAAAAAGTTTCCGAAATTGAAACAAATCAAAAAAGGTATGAAAATACAAAATTTGGTTTCGAACCTTCACCACAAAATGTTTTGCCACCATTAATTTGTAATCTAATAGCATAGGTACAACCAGGTTGAAGTTTGATAGCTTTGGTTAATCGCAATAAAGAAACTTCTCGTTGACATGGTTCGAACTTATTTGCTAATGTACCAACAACCTTTTCCAATACATTCCATTGTTCATGTGCTGCATCACCATCATTCAGTAGTACCTAAATCTCCTCCGTAAAGCAACATAGGATAGGATGCATATGACACACATAATGAAGATTATCGAGAATCACAAGCAAATCTCGAATTTAAAGATTTAAATTTACTTCACATGTGAAACTTTGTTCTTGATCGTGATGAGCACAATATACACCAACTCCATGTAATGTAATACCGGTTAAATCAACACTTAATGCAATTGCATCACTTGCACCGCTACTTACATCCCAACTTGCATGCGCTGCAGTATGCCGAAACCTGCAACAGAGATGGAAGATTTTAAATTTTCAACCGATTGAGAATTCGATTGAAAAATGCTATTCATATTAAAATACTATGACTTTTAAGGGAATTAATTGCTTGTAAAGCAGTAACTATGAAAATGTATACGTACCGTCTAATGTATACACAATACATGCATACATTATCGCTTTATGTTTATTATTACTGTATGTATTATATTACCGTAGACATCATTACTGTATGTGCTATAATAGATGTCATAAGTTGTTGAATGTTGTCGTAAATTAACCAATAAACATAAAAATTTGTTCGGATTAAATTTTTGGAAATCAATTATTATGATGAATAAGACGATGAATATGGTAAATTTTAATTATGATGATGAATACGGTAAATTTTATATAGAAGGAGTAAAAGCATGTTAAGGTTCTATATCGCTAAAGATATTCAAGTGTTAACGCTAAACTTAAATGAAGTTATTGAAATGCAAAAAAAAGAAATACCTGCTTGGAGTTTGTAGGATAGGTGGGCCATCACCAATAGAATCCTTAGATGTTACTAATTCTCGAGCAATTGCAATAATCACTGATTGTGCTGCAGTTCTAAGTCGTACCCGGCTCTCACACTAATAGAAAATAGATGAATAAAAATGAAATAAGTAGATTATTACTTGATGCATAAAACTTTAATTTTTTAATTTACCTGAGTTAATGTTGTTGATATGAAAGCCATTTCAAAGAGAAATCGAAATACATTTTGCAAGGGAAGAAGATGGCTTTGATTTGCAGTTTTTTTACCCAATTGTTCATTCATTTTAGCAAGCAAAATTGGAAATTGCGTAAAATTACGTTCAGAACCAAGCAGAATTGGTAAAACCTGAAATATAATCATTTTCATTTTTATCAGTTCCACATTTCCGAATGATATTGTCCTCTATCGAGTTATCAATTTGACTTTTCTTGTTGATACTAAAAAAAGTTAATAGTAATAATATGCCCAAGATCATATATAATAAGATGATTTTCCGTTCTTCACAGTTGAGTCGAACTTTTTTCCAGTACTTTCTCCGATTTTCAATAATGCTAATTTCTAGAGTTATAATACATACATAAATAAATTCTGTGAATAAATAAAAAAAAAATTATCAGTAAAATGTTTCTTACATATTCCTGATTTGATAATGCATTCAGTAATGCAACTAATGACCATTCACGATTTGGTGTTGATATCAAGAAAGAAAGTCGATCTAGGAAAATTGCTGAATTCGGATATAAGACATGGGAACACTGCACCGCACAATTAACTGTTTCTTCTAATAATATTGAACAAGCCATACTCTGAAAAATACTCGATATTCAATTATTAGAGGAATTTTTTAAGCTTAAAAAATGAATTCAAATGACTCATTTATTTGTATGAATAGTTTAAATTCATTCAACAAGTATTTAATGTCGAGATTTCACGATTTAATGATCATAATTTAATAATCACGGCAATATATAAATATTAGTTTAAATCCGAGTTTATCACTCGTTTCTTCAACTATCTGGGATACAAATTTTTGAAATATTTCGAATTAAAAGCATTTAGAATAAAAAACAACAGTGTGCGCCAAAATATAAGCATCGATTATCTAGTTCTACAGTATGATTACAAATTTAAAGTAATGATAAACTAAGTTAGTTATAGCGAATTAACAGATCCTTTGGTACAGAATTAACAGGCCCATAAATAAAAATCATTTTTTCATCAAAAAATTCAAATAATTATTTGAAATAACTAAATAAAATAGAATGACAAATTTATAGGAATGATTAAATTTAAAAATAACTAATGAAAAATATTAATTAAAAGTACTTACATCACTTTGCTGATCGTTTGCAATTTCAAAAACTGAACTAATTATAGATGCAAATCGTACCATTTGTTCAGCAATACTACTTGAGGGTTCTTTTTTTATTCATTTGCTTTCCACTTTCTGATGGTAAGTAAAGTGAACAAATATAAAATCTGAAATTAGCTATTCTTCAATGAAATTTCTTTTGATAATATTTCAAAACAATTTTTTGAAATTTTATTTTTTGAGAAAAGTGAGAGACAAAGTTAGGATAATATTAAAAACATATTAAGAGATTTCAAAGATAAAAACTAACCGTAAAAATCTTAATGATAAGATGACAATAATAATATTGGATTCTTGGAACCATGTCTTATCTTCAGGAAACGTTTCTACCAAAGCATTCTGAATAGACCAATCGAGCAATCGAAACAATGATTCAATTGTAATTGTTGAAACCGCTAACAAATGATGTGAACTTATGATACAAGAAATAGAATCATACGAGCTAAAAAACATAAGAATATTTCCTGAAATTTTACTTCTTAAAACTTCAATATTAAAATATATTCAACATATTCTGCACATCTGGAAGTGATTATAATTTATTCATAAATTGGTTATTTACTTCCAATTTGATAGCAACAGCAACTAAATAGAGATAAGCATTGCTAAGTTTATCTTTGGCGCATAATGATAAGGTGCTGCGAATAATAATCTTCGTATGTAAAACAAATTTATGCAACCAATATTTAAATGAGCTTATCATATTTCTTTCTATGACATTAAAGTGACATATTCAACTCAATGAAAGAAAATTTTCTTATTATATAATCGTGTAACTCCAGTGATTTCTAGCTATAATATCCATTAATTAAAACTTCTGATATTCTTCAAATCTTAAAACAAAAGGAAACAACTATCATTTCAGTACTCATATAAAAGACATACATATTCATTGTTTTATCCCTTGTATCCAAATTAGGTGATTGTTCATAGGATATTTCCGAAATATATAAAAATTCCGGAATTTGACCAACGCTAATATCGGTTCCGTTGTTGGACATACGCGAATTGCGAAAAAAGAATTGAACTCCATCATCACCAGTAATATTTGATTGTCCATTAGAGCCACAATCAGAACTTGGGCCACTTAAAAAAATTTGAATTTTAATAGGAAAGAAATTTTTTTGCACAAGTCGAAGTGCGAGAAGAAAATTTAGTAAGACATAGATGTAAGGATGGACTGATAGATCGATCTTTTTAAAAAATTTTAAAAATAAAAATGATTTTTTTCTTTTAAAAAATAGAGTTTGATATGAATCTTTTGAAAACTAATGGTATAAATAACTAATGTCATACTTATCTTTTTAGAATAAAAATATAAGTGAAATTTATTTCTATGAAACTTATTTAAAAAAAAGACAAGTTTTAATTTTGACGCAATTGTTAAAAAAATATTTGAATTTATGCAAATGTAAGATAATATTTGATTTGAAAAAAAGAATCCATGATATCAATTGTTCTCATATGGTGCTTATATGATAACTGATATATCAACGTTTGATAAAATGTGATATGCTCCTAATAATTTCAACAATTTTCTTTTAATTTCAAAAGTATTCCTTCCTTTAAAAACTTACTTAATCTGCGCACAAATAACATGCCACAAGTTGGATTTGATTAATATGCCTCGTGGAAATAATAATTGTGCTTTCTCATGTGAAGCACATTCATAAAGCATTTCATCAGATTCACAAAGTAGTTCAACGTTTTGTTCATCGTAATTCGGTGGACAAAGGCGATAAAGTTTTAATCTAAAACGATTGATCTTTATGCCTCTGACGATTATTAAACTTTTTTATGATTTCTGATGATCATGGTATTTCGATAGATATGGTAAAAGCCAAGAAATTGAAGAAACTAATTTCAAAACAAGTGCAGAAATCGACGTAATAACAATTTGCCGGATTAATTATTAATGCGCTATAATAATGAAAATCTAAATATATTCTTTTTAAGGATAAAATGTTTTTCAATTATGAAAAATTATTATTTCCAAGTTATACTTAGCAATGTATTCGCCACGTCCGCCAAACAATCCAATACCAAAAAGTCGAATATCGCGTGAAGTACGAAACTGAATTGCTTCCACGGAATGAGCTGAATATCCCCAACCACCGCCATATCCATCAAAACGATTGATACGTTGATAACCACATGATAGGTTTCGTCCATTTATGACACTAAATACATCTGATGCTTTCGGATCCATAATGAGCTTATTATTCTAAAATTTCAAAGCTTACTAGTCAAATGATCATATTACAAGTCACATTTGTTAAACTGAATTAATATCCACCTGAATTAATATAAACTCTTCTTTTAAATTTCAAAAAGCAAATAGCACATTTTTGTTGGAATATCTCATAAAACTATTAATTCAATTCAAGCTACACATTATTTTTTTTTGTATGTTATTAAAATCAAACTAAATGGAAATTTCGTACTTCTAAAAAAAAGCAGAACCTTTTGTCCAGATGGTCGTTTACTCTCCAGTATCGTTGCAGCATAAGCAATACCAAAAAGATTCAGAGCAATTTGCTTGATAGGTAAACTTGTTTCGTTTAATACCGGAATCATAAATTCAGGTGTACGAAGAAATTTAATATCTTTGACGATCTCTTCTACGGTTCCATTCAAGATGGCTTCTGTTTCTACTTTCTTACCAGAAATTGGAATACAATCGGTGATCGATCTGATACGCATTTCAGCTGTATTGAATCCCCATAACAAATTATATTTCGATTCCAGGCACCAACTACAAATTTCCTTATTATTTAAATTATTTAAGAATAGTTAATCTGAATTGAAATCGTAATAATTAATTAAAAATGTGCCAAAGAAAAAAAAGAAAAGTTATACAGTTCTATCACGAAATAATTATTAAATTACTCATCATAATGTATCAGGTAAGTAAGTCATGAGATAATGATAAATAGATAAGCAGATAACTCAAAATTCCTGTCCAAAATTTTTACGATGAAAAGAAAGTAAAACTATTGAAGAATCTGAAAAAAAAAAACAAACTTAGTGTAGAGACCTTCGGTACCCAATGAATATTGATAAAAAGTATTAAATTTACGGCGTATTGCCATATAATTCTTGCCAATTTGATTTGGAAATATCACAATCGTTTCAGTATTTGCGACTATCTGTAAATGATAAATAGAAAAGAAAAATGAATCATAACAATCAATAATGTTCAGAAAAGCTAAGAGATTATGACCTTATATTTGAATTGTATTAAATATTGTAATTATGTAACAGAACAGGTATATATGCATATCTATTTATGTTTGCACATATATAAGTATCAAAATTACTGGAAATAATCAAAAAAGAAGCACTGATTTGATTTTTAACTATTTGAAATCTAGTAAATATACTAATCAATTTTAAAAATTTTATGATAAGAGACTGCAAAATTCCAATAGGCCATCTTGCTTATTCACAGGAAAAATTATCAATTATGTATATCAGTGATATCTTTCTTTATAACAATAATATTTATGCTTCCTTACACTGATTCTCAAATATTCTCATTACTAGAAATGCATTTTCTACTGTTATTAAAAATCGTAGACTGACTGATTATTCATATCAGAACTTCCAGAAATATTCGGATACTAAATACAAAACGTTTCCCAAGCAATGATTAAAACTATATAATGTTATTTAAATTACAATTATACGGACGATATGCTAAATAATATTTCCTCATAACAAATTAGCATATTCCAATTACCAAAGCATTTATTTTCATTTTCATCCGTTTTACTTCTTCGGATAGCTTTACGAGATTGATAAAATTTCTTGAAATTTCAATAAATGAAAATGATAATGCTTGCCTGACAGTCTGAAATGATATCATTGCTATAAATACGAATTTGACTATGGATTAGAGTAGTATCACCAGATGCGCCAATCCATGTTGCAACAATACCGCTTCCACGACCATATCCTTCCACGAATGATGGAATTGCAAACCAATTCTTTTCGCTACCTTCCCTAAATATTCTTTTTATTTTTCAAATTAATAGAAAATTTTTTTATTATTAAAATTGAAATTTTATTTACCTTGCAAGTTGACCTTGTCTATGAGCACCAAATGTAATAACAGATCCATCAGCTGTTCTTAATACTGTATGATTTGAACCAGCAGCAACTTGAACTACTTGTACCTTACCCGGTAGATTTACCTGAATATAATCTTAGCAACCTTAAATCCTTTCGAAAGCTCTACAGAAAAAGCAAAATTAATATGTTCAACAGGAAAGAAAACTTTTTTTTTACATTGAAAATATCTGATGAAAAAGAAATGAACGGATGAATAAGTTGAGATTTGAGGGATGGATAGATGTTATCCAAAAAAGATTCAATCTACTTAAATTAATTAGATTAAAAAAAATATTCAAAAAAATAAATTGCTTAACAAATTAGTCTTGTTAATTAACTTGATAAATAATTGGGAAAAAAATCAACCTTATGCGGACCGACACACTTCTTTACATGACCGACACCCAATTGTCCGTGACAGTTTGAGCCAAATGTAAAAACTTGTCGATCGGCTGCTAATACAACAGTATGGTAATTGCCACAGCATAAGGATGAAACCTGAACACATATAAATTTGTATTTAAAAGTTTCAATTTGAAAATTAGTGTAAACCGATTTTCGATCACAGCTCAAATAACTGATGTGCAATCAATTTATAAAATCTGAAATATATCAAATAAATTTAAAATTTGAATTCAGCCAGAAATTGGTGCCTTCTAGATCGATATCTATTATTTGAAAGGGCTAATTAACTTACCTTGATTTCGGGACTATCCCTTTGAAGAATCAGGCGAGAAGGTGCGAGTGCTGCTCTTGGTGGTGTTGCTCGCATATCTCGATCGAGAATATCAACCGTAAATTCACCGCATGCACGACATAAGCCACATCTGAACGCACAAGAAATATTCATAGAAATCATAATTCGGAAAACAAAATCCTACTTTATTTGAACTATTTAAATCAATAAAAATTAATTAAAAAAGAATAAATAATCAAATGTTTATCAATCATTAATCGAAAAATTCAAACCTTAACAATCTTTTGAGCTTTTAAATAATAATTAATTAACTTAATTAATACCTTAATTAATATCTTCTCATTAATTATACACTTAGATGAATAATTATGCGATTTGAACTGTCAACCTTTATTGAAAGACTGATAATGTTAATATAATTGGGAATAATAATAACAGGCAAATAACTTCATTATCCTTCAGTATTTAAGTAAATCAGTATTTAAGTAAATCATGCTCTTTAAAAAAGTATAAAAGAAAAATGTTTAACCTTAGACAACATGTTTCACCTTCTCCGCATGTACATGGCGTTCCTTTCATATCACGTTCGGTTCTTACCGGTGAGCATCTGAAAAATTAATTTCATTCCAGAAAAATTATTCGACAAAGAGAAAAAATATTTTACAATGATACCATGTTATCTCTATGTGATAAAAATATAATTACTAAATAATTACTAAAATTTATACCATGTTATCTCTATGTGATAAAAATATAATTACTAAATAATTACTAAAATTTATACCATGTTATCTCTATGTGATAAAAATATAATTACTAAATAATTACTAAAATTTATACCATGTTATCTCTATGTGATAAAAATATAATTACTAAATAATTACTAAAATTTATACCATGTTATCTCTATGTGATAAAAATATAATTACTAAATAATTACTAAAATTTATACCATGTTATCTCTATGTGATAAAAATATAATTACTAAATAATTACTAAAATTTATACCATGTTATCTCTATGTGATAAAAATATAATTACTAAATAATTACTAAAATTTGTACCATGTTATCTCTATGTGATAAAAATATAATTACTAAATAATTACTAAAATTTATACCATGTTATCTCTATGTGATAAAAATATAATTACTAAATAATTACTAAAATTTATACCATGTTATCTCTATGTGATAAAAATATAATTACTAAATAATTACTAAAATTTATACCATGTTATCTCTATGTGATAAAAATATAATTACTAAATAATTACTAAAATTTATACCATGTTATCTCTATGTGATAAAAATATAATTACTAAATAATTACTAAAATTTATACCATGTTATCTCTATGTGATAAAAATATAATTACTAAATAATTACTAAAATTTATACCATGTTATCTCTATGTGATAAAAATATAATTACTAAATAATTACTAAAATTTATACCATGTTATCTCTATGTGATAAAAATATAATTACTAAATAATTACTAAAATTTATACCATGTTATCTCTATGTGATAAAAATATAATTACTAAATAATTACTAAAATTTATACCATGTTATCTCTATGTGATAAAAATATAATTACTAAATAATTACTAAAATTTATACCATGTTATCTCTATGTGATAAAAATATAATTACTAAATAATTACTAAAATTTATACCATGTTATCTCTATGTGATAAAAATATAATTACTAAATAATTACTAAAATTTATACCATGTTATCTCTATGTGATAAAAATATAATTACTAAATAATTACTAAAATTTATACCATGTTATCTCTATGTGATAAAAATATAATTACTAAATAATTACTAAAATTTATACCATGTTATCTCTATGTGATAAAAATATAATTACTAAATAATTACTAAAATTTATACCATGTTATCTCTATGTGATAAAAATATAATTACTAAATAATTACTAAAATTTATACCATGTTATCTCTATGTGATAAAAATATAATTACTAAATAATTACTAAAATTTATACCATGTTATCTCTATGTGATAAAAAATAATTACTAAATAATTACTAAAATTTATACCATGTTATCTCTATGTGATAAAAATATAATTACTAAATAATTACTAAAATTTATACCATGTTATCTCTATGTGATAAAAATATAATTACTAAATAATTACTAAAATTTATACCATGTTATCTCTATGTGATAAAAATATAATTACTAAATAATTACTAAAATTTATACCATGTTATCTCTATGTGATAAAAATATAATTACTAAATAATTACTAAAATTTATACCATGTTATCTCTATGTGATAAAAAATAATTACTAAATAATTACTAAAATTTATACCATGTTATCTCTATGTGATAAAAATATAATTACTAAATAATTACTAAAATTTTACCATGTTATCTCTATGTGATAAAAATATAATTACTAAATAATTACTAAAATTTATACCATGTTATCTCTATGTGATAAAAATATAATTACTAAATAATTACTAAAATTTATACCATGTTATCTCTATGTGATAAAAATATAATTACTAAATAATTACTAAAATTTATACCATGTTATCTCTATGTGATAAAAATATAATTACTAAATAATTACTAAAATTTGTACCATGTTATCTCTATGTGATAAAAATATAATTACTAAATAATTAACTAAAATTTATACCATGTTATCTCTATGTGATAAAAATATAATTACTAAATAATTACTAAAATTATACCATGTTATCTCTATGTGATAAAAATATAATTACTAAATAATTACTAAAATTTATACCATGTTATCTCTATGTGATAAAAATATAATTACTAAATAATTACTAAAATTTATACCATGTTATCTCTATGTGATAAAAATATAATTACTAAATAATTACTAAAATTTATACCATGTTATCTCTATGTGATAAAAATATAATTACTAAATAATTACTAAAATTTATACCATGTTATCTCTATGTGATAAAAATATAATTACTAAATAATTACTAAAATTTATACCATGTTATCTCTATGTGATAAAAATATAATTACTAAATAATTACTAAAAATTTGTACCATGTTATCTCTATGTGATAAAAATATAATTACTAAATAATTACTAAAATTTATACCATGTTATCTCTATGTGATAAAAATATAATTACTAAATAATTACTAAAATTTATACCATGTTATCTCTATGTGATAAAAATATAATTACTAAATAATTACTAAAATTTATACCATGTTATCTCTATGTGATAAAAATATAATTACTAAATAATTACTAAAATTTATACCATGTTATCTCTATGTGATAAAAATATAATTACTAAATAATTACTAAAATTTATACCATGTTATCTCTATGTGATAAAAATATAATTACTAAATAATTACTAAAATTTATACCATGTTATCTCTATGTGATAAAAAATATAATTACTAAATAATTACTAAAATTTATACCATGTTATCTCTATGTGATAAAAATATAATTACTAAATAATTACTAAAATTTATACCATGTTATCTCTATGTGATAAAAATATAATTACTAAATAATTACTAAAATTTATACCATGTTATCTCTATGTGATAAAAATATAATTACTAAATAATTACTAAAATTTACCATGTTATCTCTATGTGATAAAAATATAATTACTAAATAATTACTAAAATTTATACCATGTTATCTCTATGTGATAAAAATATAATTACTAAATAATTACTAAAATTTATACCATGTTATCTCTATGTGATAAAAATATAATTACTAAATAATTACTAAAATTTATACCATGTTATCTCTATGTGATAAAAATATAATTACTAAATAATTACTAAAATTTATACCATGTTATCTCTATGTGATAAAAATATAATTACTAAATAATTACTAAAATTTATACCATGTTATCTCTATGTGATAAAAATATAATTACTAAATAATTACTAAAATTTATACCATGTTATCTCTATGTGATAAAAATATAATTACTAAATAATTACTAAAATTTATACCATGTTATCTCTATGTGATATAAAATAATAATTACTAATAATTACTAAAATTTATACCATGTTATCTCTATGTGATAAAAATATAATTACTAAATAATTACTAAAATTTATACCATGTTATCTCTATGTGATAAAAATATAATTACTAAATAATTACTAAAATTTATACCATGTTATCTCTATGTGATAAAAATATAATTACTAAATAATTACTAAAATTTATATGTTATCTCTATGTGATAAAAATATAATTACTAAATAATTACTAAAATTTATACCATGTTATCTCTATGTGATAAAAATATAATTACTAAATAATTACTAAAATTTGTACCATGTTATCTCTATGTGATAAAAATATAATTACTAAATAATTACTAAAATTTATACCATGTTATCTCTATGTGATAAAAATATAATTACTAAATAATTACTAAAATTTATACCATGTTATCTCTATGTGATAAAAATATAATTACTAAATAATTACTAAAATTTATACCATGTTATCTCTATGTGATAAAAATATAATTACTAAATAATTACTAAAATTTATACCATGTTATCTCTATGTGATAAAAATATAATTACTAAATAATTACTAAAATTTATACCATGTTATCTCTATGTGATAAAAATATAATTACTAAATAATTACTAAAATTTATACCATGTTATCTCTATGTGATAAAAATATAATTACTAAATAATTACTAAAATTTATACCATGTTATCTCTATGTGATAAAAATATAATTACTAAATAATATTACTAAAATTTATACCATGTTATCTCTATGTGATAAAAAATAATTACTAAATAATTACTAAAATTTATACCATGTTATCTCATGTGATAAAATATAATTACTAAATAATTACTAAAATTTATACCATGTTATCTCTATGTGATAAAAAATAATTACTAAATAATTACTAAAATTTATACCATGTTATCTCTATGTGATAAAAATATAATTACTAAATAATTACTAAAATTTATACCATGTTATCTCTATGATAAAAATATAATTACTAAATAATTACTAAAATTATACCATGTTATCTCTATGTGATAAAAATATAATTACTAAATAATTACTAAAATTTATACCATGTTATCTCTATGTGATAAAAATATAATTACTAAAATTTACTAAAATTTGTACCATGTTATCTATGTGATAAAAATATAATTACTAAATAATTACTAAAATTTATACCTGTTATCTCTATGTGATAAAAATATAATTACTAAATAATTACTAAAATTATACCATGTTATCTCTATGTGATAAAAATATAATTACTAAATTACCGATTTCCACGTGCCGAACATTTGCCACATTTTAAACAGATAGATGCAAAATCTTTAACCCAAAGATGTTGATTTGGAAGACAATACGAGTTCTGTTCAACTCTTCGGCTTTTGATTTTGTTGACAATTCATTTTCGTCTATTTCCAGTGGCAGCTTCTGCATGCATATGAGTTGAAGACTGAAAAAATTTTTTATCATTGTGATCTTAAGTTATCATTTAATCAATTAATAGTAAAACAAAGATTTTACATATCATCAAGTTTCATATTAACAATGAAATTCTACATATATATCTCAGATTTAAGACGTATCTTCATTTTTTTTACGAGTTGAAACTTTCATGATGTTAGCGTTCATCGTATTTTTGCTCCTTCCAAATATTTAACATTTCAAAAGGATTACCTCTGTTCTACCGCATTGATTGAGATTATTCAGGCCCCATGTATAGAGATGGCCATGACGTGTAATTGCAACAGCATGAGTTTTGCCAAGAGCTATTGATGCCAGACGAATATTTTCTAGACCATAAATATGTCCAGTTTCTGGATGACACTGCATTGTATGCCGGCCATAAACATAAGCCTTTCCGTTATCCAGTACATATGCTATGCATCCAGCTGATACCGCTACTGATAAGCAACGTCGTCTGAATCCAGAAACTTTTGTATATGATTAACGAAATTAATTTTTTTACAAAATATATTGTGAAACTGCACATAATAATAATGTATGAGAGCTTTAATAAGCAAATATTTCAAGAAAATAAAACTTATCATACTAATTCGAAGTCAAATGGATTATTATTAAAAGCTGAATCTTTGAAAATATTTTTTACCTGCTCAAAATTTGGAATTTGCGCAATTTAATAGCTGCTGAGCCAGCTTCCTGTTTTTGAAAACGACGAACAGTTGGACTACCTTGGCCTATTGTATCAGGTCCTATACCAGCAATCCATAAATGTCCAGATCCAGAACGTAATACAAATGTTTCCATATCAAAGCCAACTGCTATTGAAACTATTGATTCTGGCAAAACTAACTTCATCCAGCTGCATCCAACATTCTGAAATGTCAAATACCATAAGAATAAAAGTTTTCTCAAATCCATTTTAACATACAGAAATTTAATAAGGAAAAATTCGAAACATTTAAACTCTAGAACAAAACTCGGAATACTGGACAATGTTCAAATATCTATATCATGTATACCTGTAAACCCAAACGCGTACCATCACCAGCGTAATAAACTTTCCCATTCCTTGCTAACAATACCGCCATGTCTCGATTCATTTGTAGATCTGATGCCTGAGCTAAAACAAGAAAAATTTCTTTCTAGGTCAATCAGTTGGTAATGAGTGAAAATCAAAACTATTCAAATGATAATGCATATGCAATTTCCATACTTCACTTGACATGAATCTAAGTTTTCATCCCTACTTTCATTTATTTCGCTCTTTTGAGCATTTTCGACACTCTTATCTTACCTTCTTATATTTTATCTTTCCTATGTTCATTCCTATTTATCACTATCACAATATACCATCATATTAGTAATAGCATAATTAAAAAAGTGCATATCGTTACGATTTAAGAATAAGAGTATATGAACTAACACTGTAAAGATTTGGGAAGAGTTAAAGGCAATTCATGTGGTATCGGATACGTTTCACCGACAGCGATATAATTTAATTCAGCAAGACGAAACTTTTGATACTGTCGAAGATCTTGAACTGGAGTGAATGAATCATCCAATGGAGTAACCTCGAAATAGAATCAAATTCTATTACTCTGCTTTTTGCGATTTACAAGTAATCTGATTATGGATTATTTGAAAATTATAATCAGTTCAAATTTACCGTTAACGTCCACTGTTCGTCTACAATGGCCTGATAGAAAGTTGTGCCATCAGTAAAAATGGTACCTAAAATTCCTGGAGTTGGTGCAAAATTAAGAATTAGTCAAAAGGATAATTAAAAACAGAATAAATTCAGATTCATTACTTTCTTGATATCAGATCAAATTACGTAACCTCTGATGCAGATCTATATCCACAATTAGATTAGCTTATAGAAACTAATTATCTCGTCACCATTCAATTTTATCTAAAAAAATCTGGTCAATCTTATTCTAAGGTCAAAAAATAATAATATAATTTTTTAGCTAGTGATACCTGAACTGACACTTGTATGCAGTATAATTTCGCCGATTTCACGAAGAGTATCGATATCAATGACCCACATACGAGATGATTGACGTCTTCGGAGATATAAAGCACCATTACATACTGCTAACCAAGAACCCTTGCTAGAATATCAAAATTTTTTGATATTGAAAAAAGATTTTTAAATAAATTGAATAATCTCTAATGCCATACTCTGCATTACTTAACTGAGCAAAGAAAAAAATTTTAGGATATCAAAATGGAATTTAATTGAAATCGAAAACAATTGTTATTTATTTATGTTTAAATATGAAAAACATATCGGAAATTGATTAATTTGTTAAACTGATAAAAAATATCAGAATGGAGCAAAACTGAAATTGATTTATCTATTCAGCTCTTAAGAGAATGATTTCCAAAAAATTATTGCAAATTGAAATACTCTCCTTTATAAGAAATTTAGAAACATTATTGAATTAGAAAAAAAAAAGTTTTTAATGAAATTAGGAAGAATTTACTTTGCTTTTAAATTATCATTGGAAGCGTATAATTTGCCTTCAATAGTTTCCGCCAAACCTGTACCATATTTGAATAAACCGTAACATGCAAGAATGTATAGATATTCTCCTTCAAGAAATAAAGGTTAATAATAATTAAAGGTCAAAAATTTTATTTAATTAGAAGTTTGAAAAAAATTCAAAAATTACAGATTCTTTCATTGAATCTAATGATTTAAATAATTTCAAAAATCCTAAATATAAAATATAATAAAAAAAATTTTTTCTACATCTTTCTGTAAATTTCTGTGTCTTTTGGAGCTTTTCCTGGAAAATATCTTGCAAATCATTGAAGATATTAATATGAAGATATTAATTTTATAGATTTCATAAATAAACAAGTGATAATTAATAAATGCTAACTAATTATGCATTCGTAAGTCAAAATAATTAGATCTACGTAAGAAAAAAAAGGATTTGTTTGCTTACTTTATTTATATCATTGAATAATTATAAGCTATGGATTCTTAATGTGAAAAGGATAAAAAATCATTAATAATTGTAAGTGATAAGTTTTTCAAAAAAAATATTACAAAAATTATAAATCTGAAATTTTAAATCCAGAGCTTCCTTTTATGATTAAACTTCATGTTATCAACATTTTACTTTATAATTTCAGTTATACCATCGGAAGCAATTGCTCCGGTAAGTCGACGATCATCTGGAGTATCTGGAATGATGGTATCTGGTATTCGGACATCAAAAGATGATAAGACGGTATGTTCCGTCAAACAATGAGACCACCAATCACCGCTACTGAAATAAATTTCGCAAAAATTTAGATTGATATTAAGGTGATCTCGCCAATCCCGTGTTAATAGACGGATATACTTTAGATCTCAATTCATTACTATCTTTATTTTGCTCTAACTAAAAAATAAAAGTGGAGAAGTTTTGGATATTGAATTCAATTTCACGAAGTGTTCAATACTTACCATCCTGGCTCATTACTGTTCCGGAGTAGAACCCGTCGGACCAAGTTTGCCAATTTCTGATAATTTTCGGGTACCTCAACTAACAGAGTTGCATTAGCTGATAAATTATTAGTCTTATCACAGAACAGAGTAGCTACTGATGAAAGGATAAATTCTGGAGCACCATAAGCAATTGCCAAAGCTATCATACACGACACTGCTTTCGGTGATACTTCAGCACTGCCTGAAACTTGATTTAAATTTGACTTGAATCTTTAAAATATTTTTCATTTCAATCTTTCAAAAATTAAAAAAATAATTAGAATTGGCAAATATATTTGGAACGATGCAACTACAACTCATTCGATTCAAACATCGTAAAATGATCTAATTTGGTGCTGAAATTCAAATAATTCAAAAAAAAAAAAGTTTCTAAAATAAAAATGAAAAAAAAGAAAAAAAAAATCTGATAAAAAAAAAGAGTATTTAAATAAAAGTATGTATCAACCAATAGACAAACAAACAAACTTTTTCTGAAATCCTTTTTTTTTAATAAAACTTCACTATTCTATTAAAGTTAAAATTTTATATTTAATATTTTATTAAAATTCAATTCCTATTAAAATTATTTGGAAATTTCAGAATCTCAACAAACCTTCTATTCTTAATTGATAGAGCATATTATACATGCTTTGTACTGAAGCATAAGTTTCATAAGCTAAAGCACTGGTTGGGATATGTTCCAATAAATGAAGTAAAGAGGTAAGTGCTTCGGCACAAAGTTCTGGTTCTCGTTTGTTCAATTCATACAGTACCGAAAACATACATTTCAATCCCATTAGTACTATCTCATTTTCATTTCCAGAAATCTGAAATATCAAAGGAAAATTTTACAAATAATTTATAATCTTTTTTTTACAAACAATTTACTATTACTATATTCTCATTTGTGACTTTAAGCTATAAATTATACAAAATATTATTTTTATTTTAACAGAAATAAAAAGTTAAAAAGATAAGGCTCTTTTATTTCCACCTCACTTATTTGCTTTGCATTGTCATCTTCGTTTTTAATTTCTTGTCCTTATGACTTCGAACTTTTTTTATTTTCCAAAAAAATTGCATAAAGAAATTAAAAATTTCTGATTCATTCACTGATATGGTGTTTTTGAATTTCTTATTAAATTCGATGTAGAAAAACAAATGAAAATGCAACAAATTCAGAAAATTAAAACTACTTTTAATACAATCTATTTAACTAATTAAGCATGAAATACTATGACTAAATGGCCGCCAAATTTTATTTTTATAACTATATAATAGATTAATAGGATTAATTAATAGGAAGTATAAAAATTTAAAAATAGGCCACAAAAAACTAATCGGATCAATTTAGGGAGAGTAATTCAAAAATTTCTCATTATATTCAAGAAGTTTCAATTGAGATTAAAAACCGGAAAATATAAGTTTTGCATTCCATCTACTTCCGCAAAATCTCATACATTTCATCAATTTATCAGCTATCCAAAAAATATATTTACAGAACATATTATTTACAGATAACTTCACATAAATCTTAACAAGAAAAAAAAAGAATTTATAAAATAAGATCATATCAGTTACTAATCAATTAGATTTCTACGGTTTTCGGATTCGAATTATACATCCAAGAATTGTTAGCTAAAATTTGCTGAAGTATCAAACACTGATACTTGAAATAAATTAATTGAAAAAAAGAAGGAACTAATGCTATAGGATTATGACATATGAATTGAGTGAATAATTAATTTTAGCAATAACAAAAATGCATATTTTATAATTATGTCGTTATTTTGTTTGAGCTAATGGTTTTTTGAAAGAATTTAAGTTTACTTTCTCCAACGTTTCATCCTTACATTCGATCTCTACGACAGGTTGAGAATCGATTTTGTTATCGCCAAATGATGAAAGCGTTATTTTTAAAAGTGGAGCATATCTAAAAACAAAATTCAACAACACAAATTAATAATAAAACGGAAATCTTATAATCATTACGATTTCGTAAATTCCTAGCTAATGATAAAAACTAAATAGTCAGGCTGTGATATTTAAAAACTTGCCTCAATTTGAACATAGAATTTCAAAAAACCAATAAAAATTTCGATGAAGATTAAATGGACATTCAGATAAAAATCGAAATTTGTTTAGCAAAAACTAACTTCAAAATAATAGCTCTAGCAATAGCAACTACTCCAAAAGTTGATGGAGTTGCAAGAATCTCTAGATGAGGTGATAAATCTAATGAAGCTGCTTGAAATCCATGATCTGTTCCATCGGTACCTCGTTTTTCCTCACCAATAATCATTACTCGATAACGATCACCTTCCCAGCCTGCATCTACTAAATATTGCATAATTATAATCAATAATTTCAATTTTCTAAATATAAAATTATTTCATCCAAAAAAAACCTTTAATATAAACCTAGTTACTTTAATATAAATCTCCTACCTTTAATATAAACCAAATATCCTAGTTACTGTATTTTTTAATTTTATAATTCTCATTTATTTTCACTTACTATCGAATTCTGCGGATGCGTTATGAATAGATTGTCGCGGAACAGTTGGCAAGTGCAAAATGTGAGCACGTTGTGGAAGTTTGGCGCAATATTTCAACAGTTGCGCATATTGATATGATGTTATCTTTGGATGGACAAAATCTGCAATTCATAATCTTTGATCAATGGAATGGAAAATAAGGATGTGTTATTGTCATTTCTAAATTATCTTTTTATCATAGCATTTCTAACTTTTGTTCCTAATTAATGTATTTTTCATATGCGAAAAATCAATTTATTTTCGATGCTTCAGTGATTTCCTTCTAAGTACCAATGAATCTAAGAAATGCTAGGATTATCATACAACTGATAAATTTTAATAGTAAAGAATTCCGAGAATTCTTGTTATGTCATTTAATTAATATAAAATAATTGAATAGTGAACCTAGGAAAAATACAGTAATATAATGATAATGAAAAAAATAAAGATAATTTCAAAGAAAGAAATATCACAATTTTCTTTTGATGGATGTACCGAAACATCTGATGACACAATACTCGTACGTGAATCAGCGAGAGAATCAAAATTTCTCAAAAAATATGACATTTTCCTTTCGGTTGTTACTAATTAGCCGTTAACATTTTATCAGAACACATAATTAATTTCATTACTATTATCAGTAAATGAAATTCCTTCGCCAATTTTTTTTTCAAATATATTTGAAGTTTGCCATCCTAAAATGAGAAATAAATCAAAAACTATAAATTGAACAATATTGCGGCAAAGAATTAAAACGATTTATCATTGGATTATTTTTATGATTATTTATTTATTTTTTTTATTGTTATTTTTCAAAAACTATTAGTCTATCAGTCTTTAAACTTTCCCAACAGTCGTAATTATTCGCTAATATTTGAAATTCGCTTTTTTCCATTTATTATAATTCAATAATCGATATATATATATAACCAGCAGAAAAGCATCGATATATATTACCAACATAAATCAGAAAATGCTGAATTATTTTAAACTTGTTGTAAAGAAGAAAGTATAAATAAAAAATTTGTTGATAGCAGAATATTTTGAACAGAATGAAAATTTAGTTTCTCTTATGGCCGGTCATTCGAGAGTTATGAATAGTGGAAAATGACCAGAAGACAATTGATTGCTTACGGTATTTCAAAATTATTACGATGAAGAAGAACAAATATGGATGAGACAATATGATTAGGAAAACAATTTAAAAGACAAAATGGAAATGGAAGGTCATAAATATCAGCAATACATCATGATAAAATAAATTTTGATGCACTTCATTTTACCTTTCATCCATAATAATTTCATCTCATATAAACATTAAAAATCATTAAATTCCCTAATTTCGGTCAATTCGTTTTTAATTAATGTCTAACTTTTATATCTTTAATTATTCTAAATAAAATAGTGAAATTCTTCTCGATTAAGCAATTAGTATAATTTGATATTAATAAGAAATATAATTACATATTGTACAACAAATTTCACAGATGAGATAAACTATTATTTAAATTAGAGTTACCAAATTAAAATATTATAAACATTTGTAATACCAACAAGTAATATATCAATTATTACAGAATCAGTTTGTCAAGAAATAAGGTAATACTTTAGTAGAGTATCAAAGATGAATTATTCTAAAATCGATAAAAACTAACAATATTTTGCGAAGAAAATAAGTTCATTAATAAAATGCTCATCTTTTTTGGTGGGAAATGGTGAAAGGATTAAAAATCAAAAATCTTAGATCATTTTTACAAAATAATAAATTTCGATCTAATCTACGAAGTTGTAAAGTATGGAGTATGAATCTGAAGTGTCGAAATTCTTTCACATTTCACTGAATTCAATTATATATTTCCAACTACTTTTTGTCAAATTACACTAAAAAAAATTCACACCGCTGAAATTTTAATTTGAAAAAAAGAAGTGAACAAGTTTTTGTACAAATATATGGTTGTGAAGTTGAAAAAAGTTCAAACAAAAAGTTTCAATCGATGAAAAAAGATGGAAAAAGGGAAATAAATTTTATAAAGGATGTTTGTTAAAGTGAAGTAAGATGTGAAGGACATGAACATTTAATCATCACAATTTTTTTAATTTCAAAAATTTTCAAATCTTCGAAATACTTCTAACACTAATTTTAAAAACATGTTATGAACTGGATACAGTTATATGATGAACATGATAAGATTTGATTAGATATAAGGCAAAAAGTTAAAAGATTTTAGATAATTCTAAATCACTCAGACAGAGTATTAATTAAGAAAAATTTACTTCATAATCAATCATTCATATGATAGCAGAAGGAGGAAGCTATATGATAACTTAGGTTTTGGACAAACATATCAGCTAAGAGGAACCTATCAACTATCACAAACAATATATCAGTTCTATAAATATATCAGTGCTTCTCCTGCACAAAAACGGCATGAAAAAATGCGTGCAGCTTAATGCACGCCCGAAATGCAATTCTACAAAAAAAAAAAAGCAATGAACAATCCTTCTACACGACTCTCACTGCTTGCTTTTCATTGCATGCATTTGCTAAATTAAGAACATAAATCGAAATGTTGCAGGAACTAACTAGCATGCATATGTGCACATGTGCATGTATGCATGTATGTGTATGTGCATATGTATGTATGTATATGTGTATGTACGTATGTATGTATGTCTCTGTCTTTGAATTTTAACGAATTAAAGAAAGCACTAGAGAATTGAAATTTTTTTATTCTTTTCATCAAGAAATTAGTTGATTGTACTATGATGTATCAGTAATTATATATCAGAAAGTATCAGAAAGATTCGGAAGGAAAAGAATTTGCTATTCAGAATACCAAGAGGAGAATATCGATATATCTGTATCAAATAAAAATATTCGAGAGAGTAGGAATAAGAGCTAGATATTTAATTCATGCAAGAAATAATAGTAAGATCTATATTAGGCATTTCTTCTAATTCATTCCTTTCTCCTCCCTGCAGGTCATCTGATTCCATTCGATGAATGGACGACAATCGTTTGACGACATCATCTCACTGACCATATCCGATAGCGATGAGATGAGAGTAGTAGAAGCTAGAGGAAAGCAATCGTTAATTGTCGCCTGCTGTGAAATGGTCACAGAAAAATGAAGCTTGAGTTGACAAATAAAGCTCTCATCTTGTCATCATCATCATTATCATCATCATCATCATCATCATCATTATCATCATTATCATCATCATCATCATCATCATCGTTACTAGCTTTCCTTCATCAACCCCCTGTTTCAAGCAGTCTGAAAGCACTATATATTTCCTTCCTTACTATTAGTTAAAATCGATTGATTTATTAAAATAATTTTATAGTTATTTTTACTGAATAAATGTTTTTCCTTCACAATTAGGTGTCTGTATCGATTAATTAAATTAAATAAAAAGTTTTATTGAAAATAGTATGTACTTTTGTAGATTACAATTAGACAATAACAAATATTTCTTTTAAGTGATTATATTCTTTGCTTTTTTAAAATAGTGATAAGATATGGAGATATTAGAACAAAACAATGAATATTAGAGAAATGATATTTGAATTATCAGGGACAATGTTTATTATAAATAATGAAAGATATGTATGAGATAATAATATTGAACTTCTTGACTGTATTTACTTTCTCATAGCACTTCATCTTATAGTTACAAAGCTAACAAATTATAAAAAATTTAATTTGAAAGATATCAGAAGATAAAAACTAATGTAGATGATTGAGTCATCATTATCTATTATTTGATATAATATCAAACATTAATATAATTTAGTCTCATTTACGTTTTCATCCAAGACCATATTTATCAGTAATAATTCACACCTGGAACCATTTATATAGTAAAGTTTATTTACACATCAAATAATTTTAGCGTTTATCAAAATGATACGACTGTATTAAAAAATCTTTATCTTCTTTCGTTATAATTTTAATAATAAAAGATTTAATAATAAAAGATTGATTATAGAATAAGAAATTTTTAATTAGAATTTAAAAATTAATTGAAGTTAAAATCATTCCGTGGATTAGAAAATCGAATTTTAAATTTGCCTTAATTAAATCTCCAAAAATCTTTAAATAGTAATAATCAATTTTTCTCCAAAAAATTTCTAGAACATCTAATAAGGGAAAAAGTTTGATACCAATTATTTCGTTTCAGTTTTAGATCACCTTACTATTTTATTCTATCTTGCAATCTCAAATCATTTATTTTTTTTAATCAATTTATTGCGGTGATTTAAGGCTCTTCATTTTATTTATTGATTTTATCAGTGAGAATATTAAGTAGTATTTACCGCATGACTTAATAAATACTATTTACCGCATGACTTGATAAATAGCAGCTCAATTGTTTCTAGCAGATAAGATTATAATTAGTGTAAAATTTAATCTTCCATTCAAATGATGATTTCAATTCTATTCCATTACAAATCAGGCGAATCGTTTAAATTCCTTTATTTCTTGTGAGCAAAACTCTTACCTAATTTATTAATTGTCAGAGAAAATATGTGAAAGTATCATGTATAATTGCTGCATCTTCATAGATTCATTATTTGTAATTATATTCGTAATTCGTTCGTATAAATCACGGAATTCGTTACTTACAAAGTTTTTAATTATTCAAGTATATGGATTCATAAATTCTATCATCATCGTTTAGCAGAGTAAATAGAGAAGCAATAGAAGTAAACTGATTTTATCTATGAAAAGCATCTGAAGGAACAGTAATAAAAATTCTTATAAATTCATTTCAATAGCTTTATCAACAATAAAAATTAAGTGAAAAGAGATATGATGCTGACAAAATCAGTTTCATTCTGCAAACTCAATTTCTTGATTTATAATTCGAATGTTTAAAATAACTTGAATATGAAATTTATTGAAAAATTGCTTTCTTCTGAAATTTTTAAATTTTGAAAAAAAATCAATTTGTTTGAAAGTAAGACTACAATATATTTTAGTATTCGACAGCATAATTAACAGCGAATCAATTCGTTAAATGCATCGAGAGATGTGCGACATAAAGTACCCTGGTGATATTAGAGTTTTAATACTAGAATTTTATGATAACACTGATGTAATGATCAGTTATAAATAATTTTATAAATAATATACTAATGAACTAGTAAGAATTTCTCTATTATTATTTCGAACAAAAAGATGAATTATTTTTGAAATAAAAATAATACAATAAACTGATGAGTGATGAGTACGAATAACAGCAAACCATAGTGATCACGATGTTCAATGTATCGTATACTACAATAAAGAAGAAATAAATTTGGAAGAATGATAATCATTTCGTAGAATGATTGAGGATTACACTGTTCTACAAATATTGCTGTGATTGTGTTAAATAAAATATCAATGATAAGCGTTTTTAGCAGAGTGGTCGAGAAAAATGACTCTGAAATATTATTTTAGAAAGATAAATGAAAGAGGAAAAAAAAGCAACCTTTAATTCCTAAAATAGATTTTTAAATTTAAAAATAAGATATTAAAATATTGAATTGATCAGTGTTCACTAAATGGACAATAATAAACGTTTCTCTTCAAATTTTACTTAGCATAAATAATGATAAGGTTTTTTCGAGAATTAAATAATAACAAGATTTTCGAGATTTAAACAATGGCAAGGTTTTTTTTCGAAAGTTTTTTCGAGAAATTTCAACGAACATCCCTTGAAACTACTATATGTGGTGATAGATTGTTATACGAAAGATAACTATAAAGATTAAGTATTTACTGAATAATGAATGCATTGATAAAAGTTGTATTTTATCAATCATCTAAGAACTATACGTTATCACATTTTCGCATATGATTAACAGTTTAATATATATCTCTTTAGTGATAAAAGTTAAGCAAGGTTAATAGTCAAATTTCGTTCATTTTCACCATTCGCTATCACGTTTATTGCTGAGTGTCTGAATTTTGTACTGTTATCAAGCATCAATGTCTGAATTTCTCTCAATGTCTGAATTTTGTACTGTTATCAAGCATCACACCAATCCTCCCTAACACTGATAAATATAATCAAAAAATCAACCATCGAAAACCGAAATAGTTGTTTTCTATTTATATCAGCTTAATATAGTAGTCTTGACCTACAACGGTAATAACATGTTCTTTTCATTTTTTATAATTGATAAGCTGATGTAGTTTAATGAGTAATCTCTCTTTTACTTTTCGTAGAAACCAATGTGTTTACATCACTTTCAAGATTTTAACCGAAGTAGGTCACGTACGTACGTAATATCTGAGGAAAGTTATTGTCGAATTCTTTTGATCGCAATCGATACTTTCGTAAATGGCATGCGTTTTGCAGAAGTCTTTCGATATTTAATGTTAACAAAAAGTCATGTTTTTTCATCAGAAATTGAGGCATTTGTTTTGCTATTATGCATAATTTATACTTGGTTTCCCATCTTCTCAAAGTTTGATCTTATCATCGCAATGCTATCTTTCAAAGTCTACCAAGACTGTCTTTATTTTACAACATTTACAGTTTAATGTATTTTTGCAACATTTACAGTTTAATATATATCTCTTTGGTGATAAAAGTTAAGCAAAGTTAATAATCAGATTTCATTCATTTTCACCATTCGCTATCATGCTTATTGCTGAGCTGAAATTTTCTCAGTGTTGAATTTGATGAAAGCTTTTTCTTTTTAAATACGATGAAATGAATGTTTTTTTTTTTTGTCTATGGCATTATTTATCTACAAAACTCACATATCCGCAATTAGAGAAGCTTTTTCAGCTTTCTTTTATCGTGAAATTTGTGCATCAGTGGATCAACATATGGAATCAAATCCGGAAATGGAAATGCAGGCGACCACATCCAATTCTCCAGCTACTGATCAGCAGCATACTTTTGTGGTTGAAGATTTAGAAGGACGGATCCGTGATAGTGTTAAGCAAAACAGTGTGCAATCGGATGAAAGTCGAACCTCGATGCAGAGTATTTCAACAAGTAGTCTTGTACTGATCCTGATGTATTAATAAGCCTTGAAAACTACGCAAAAACCATTTCAACTAACATAGATGTCCTGTTAGGTGATTTGCGTAACTCATTGAAAGGTAAGTTTTTGTTTGAAATTATCATAACTCTGCCGTGGAAACTCATTCTAGTATGTTTCTTCTAAAAAAAAAAGACGTTGAAAAATTACTGAACATCTTCAAATTGTTCTAAACCTTAAATGAAACAAAGATTTTAAATTCTTTTGAAACCGCGACAATCTTTATGAATTCCCATTACCTTTACCCAGCACAACATATCTCCTTGCATGTCTTTTCTATAAAAACTTCATACGTCGGAAGTTTACGCTTGCCTGACCAAAATATCAACAAGCAGTTTAGCCATTATCCTGTTTAATCCACGTTTTTGTCTCTCAATATCCTGCTCTAAGTATTTTAGTTATTTCTTCTCTTTTTGATTCGTTTTAAACTGCCACAAATATCAAAAGGATTATTCAGGAATGAATAATTTGACTGTTCAAGCTACAGAATGTTTCACTGATGCAATTTCTGCTACCTGTAATTCGGTGGATGCTACTATCAAGAATACTTATGCTTTACTGGCAAAAGTAGGTATCTGAATGTTCTAAATATAATCAAATTTTCAAAAAATTCGAAATCTCTTAAACGTCTCTGAGTCTGCAAAATCCCACAAGATTCAAGGAAATAAAAATATTCAGTAGTCCAATAAATTGTCTTTCTTTTTTTAAAAAGGAGGAGAAAAGATTTATACTTATTTGGCATTTGTCCCAGACAGGTTACAATCTAATTTGCCAGTTATTTTTGTTGTATACTTCTTTTTATATCAGGTGGAGGAACTTAATGAAGCAATGATCGGCGTACGAAAATTGTCCCAGCAAGTGAAAGAAATAAAACGTGTTGTGGATTTATTTGAAATGCAACTGGTGACAAGTCCGACGACATAAACCTAATGATATTTGTAATTTAACATAACTTAGTACAAATTTTTGACACAAAATAATCAAAATATCCAAAAGACACTATAACAGACATTAATATAAGATACAAGTCAATTAAGTGACTTAGAAGTATTTCGTAGCAATTGATAATATTTTTGAAAATTGTAAATTTGCTCGTTTCCGCTGAAGGATTGCTGGAATCGGCATTAGTACTCGAGTTCCAAGAGGATTTCCTTCATCATCCTGAAAAAAGTATGTATTTTCAAAAAATGTATGACAGGAAGAAAGCAAATAATGAGAGAAATTATAAAGTTTAGTGTTCGGAATCTAGAAGAAATTCATTTAAAATCTTGAAAATAATCGAGAAACTTATTAGATTGTTGCCTAATACAAAACAAATCTGCAAATTGAAAATAAACAAATAAATTTCATGTTCATTCTTCGATCTAAAGAACAATCACTGAAACAATTTATTTAATCTATGGTATTAGGATGGGAAAATCATATCGATTCGACTTGATCAATTATAATTTCTTCGATTTATTCATCCGAAAAAAGTTTTTGAGGGAATCAAGTCATTTCTAATTTATAATCCATCATGATGAATCTAAATCTTGCTTATCTAACCTGAAGTCTCTGTCATATTTCTTTTCCCGACATAGAAAAGAATCTAAAGGTTAGGACTGTAACGAAAACAAAAACGGAACGCAAACAATAATCTGATTGATTTATAAGATGATAGAGGGAATTATATGTAAAATTTACGTAGAAGATCGAAAAAGTTTTAAATTTGATAAGAAGGATGGAGAGACAGTAAACTGACTAATTATTTCAATGACTGATTACTTCAAACATTTATCAAATAATAAGTAATTAGAATTTACCAGGAGTACGATATTATTAGTATCTGTTGAAGGTATTCCATGTTTACGATAGTCTACGTGGATTTTCGCTCCCACTACAAACGCCTGCTTCATCTCTCCTCGTATTGCAACCAGAATCTAAATATAAGTCAATTACCTCAAAATCTAATAAAAATAAAGGGATTCGTCATCATATCCTTTAATTATTAGATTATTTAAAAAATTTTATAAATTACAATGTACAAGAATTACTAGCTATATCAATTTATGAAATTACGTCATCTCTTTGAATTCATTTCGGGATTAAAATCTATTTATTATCAAATGAATCATAACATGATTTCTCACACACGAATCAATATTCAAAAGAGAAAACATTACCTTATCACCAAGGGTAGCATGAGGCATATGCTTCTTCCGACCACCGGGTTTGTAAACATCGATACAATAGGCTAATTTACCAGATGTATTGGCCTCTTTACCAAGCTCAGAATTGTCAACAACCAGTAATCGTGTACGACGTTCGATACCTGTACTAGGCGGTCGAGTTCGATGTCGACTCAATTCGTATCTGAAACAAAACCAGGAAACTATACATATTATCGTTACAAGTTTATGCTCTTATGATTTTAATATTATTATAATATATTTAATTAAACAAATTGATCGCCAGATGAAATTCATTATTCATAGTTGAATGTGAACTGGCATGCATTATTTTTTCTCTTTATTCTCGCGAATAATTAGTTTTCCTTCAGCGCCATGTAGCAAACAGAAAAATAAGAGCTATTTCCAACAGAATTCTCTGCATAAAATCCTAACTTGAACTGTTTATTACGCAAAATAAAAATAATATCCAATATTTTATTAGTTCAGTATGACAAAAACTATTTCACAAGTAGTAATAACTAATATATGATATATATTCATGATGTAAATCAACAGATAATATTTTAGCCATTAATTCGGTAGAGATGATTCACTCATCTACTTGCAGTTCATAATTCCCTTCTTTTTTGAATTTAAAAAACATTAACCCAATAATCAAAAAATATACATTAATAAAAACTTAGAAGACCATAAGGTCATAAAAAAGAGAAAAATAAACCCCCGAAAGTCTAATTTGAAGAGTTACATGTGAATAATTAATACAGTAGGTATATATTATGAACTGTCAGAATTAAAGCAACAAAAAATCCAATAAAACATAAATAAAAACTCAAATGTCTTTAAACTACCCAGAAAACATTTCACCAGGCTTAGATACAAATATACTTATCTTAAATTCCCATTGAAAATAAACTAAAAATGAGAAATTTAATGGATTTCACAATATCGATAAGGGATTAATTTTTCAAAAATTTTAAATCATATTTGGATTCTTATTCTATATGCAATTTTTCCAAAATATTATCCCAATCATTTCCATTCAAATGAAATGAAGACAAAAAAACTTTACTTTTCAGGCCAAGCCGTTATTGCAAAACTTCCTCTTTCGCATTTTCTTCTCTCCCTTTTTCTCCTTACCTAGACATCATATTTTATATACTATCTTTTCTCTAACGTTTTCAAAAACAGAATGCACCAAATCTGCAGAATCTGAAATCAATCCGTATGAAAACTTATCAATCCGTATGAAAACTTCAAGAAATTTCGTTTCTGAAAAGCGAAGATATACTTATCGCAGTGAGGGAAAAGTGTTCCACCTAATCTCGAATTAGAATCGTAATTTAGAACCGTTTATCTGAGACCTAGACATAAAACGCACCATTCCATATTTTTGATTTCCTAATTTGCACTGTAGCATTTTCATGCTGGAAGGGACAATGGCGGCAACCGCTACCACAACATTTCCCTCTTAACAAATGTTGCGATACAGTCAATACCAGAAAACCCTTTTTTGGATCTTTGTAAGATAATCGTCTTTCTCGAATAGCTTTCAGATGCGCCATGTAAATATCACGTTCTTCAGCCGTCATCCCTGAATATGTTTGCCATGCTACTTTCGCCTTTGCCATTGAATCTTCGAAGAGAACATAGTTTGCTATAGGTTGTCCATCTTCACCAATTTCTGTTTTATAAATATTTTTTCCAGTTCCGCGTGGTTTAGCATAGATTGGTGCTGCTGCTTCACGAGATAATTCAAAAAACGATGACTTGGAACCAGCATTATAAAGTGCTACTTCGTTTTCTGCAGAAGCAAGGATAGCTACTCCATTACGAATATCAGTAGTTGCTGTTGTTTGTTCTATTTGTTTAGAAGAATCGGAATTCTCCAACTTTGTTAGATCATTAGAACAAGAGGATAGATTATTACAGCAGCAATAATATATAGCTCGCCTGAAATATTTGCAAAACTTACCACACAGCACTTTACCAGAAAAAAAGGAAAGGGCAAAAATCCGATACGGTATATCTTAAAACGAAGAATTCTTATTATATGCCTTTACAAATACTAGCAATAAATTAAATATTTGTAAAATGACTGAAAATGAAAGGAAATTAGAAGGACTGATTCCATAAAGGAAATAAAACTAAGGAAATATTCATGCTGAAGTTGATCAAACTGATACACAACAAAATGATGAAGAAATTCAAATGAATAAGTGTTTTTTGTTTCTTATATTCATAACATAATTTTTTTAAGAGCAAAAAAAAGATAACTGGATATTTTAATGGATGTTAATTAAAATTTATTTCGGGCATTTTTTATATTAACTAATAATACTTTTCTTTCTTAAACAATTATCCCATCATCTCTTCTATAAATGCAATGACGGTCCGACGAAAATGGTCCCAACTTTTTGGTAAGAAAAAAATTTCTAAATAACATTCGATTAGAAACAATGACAAAAACATTTGGCTTCCTATTTTAACAATTTATATATTTTTGTTTTTTTATCACTGTTTTGAGCTTCTACTATTTCATTAATAATGGTTTTTTTATCATAATTCATAACGAAACAACTGCAAACCAAAAAAAGAAAAAAATATGATAGAATATTTCCGATCATAAATATAAATAATTTCTTCAAAGTGGATCACTTTACTCGATATCCCGAATAGTTAGGAATTATATGTTTTAAAAACTAATCAACATGAATCTGAATGGTTCGATATGTCTCCCTGTCATATTCTCGAAATTAAGGAAAGAACTAAGTTTCTAATCGAGAATTTCAACTATAATGAAAATTAAGAAATTTCAGAATTGCAGAGATTTATAAGAACTGCAAAAATTTTGAAACTAACAATGGTTGGGGCCACCATCGTCCAGACGCCAATGTTTTCGAAGTAAATAAGCAAACATCTGGCGCAGCAAGTCGCTGGATATTATAAGTTGCTAATCCAATCATCTGTAAGTCAAAAATTTTGAAAAATTATGATAAAGTCTATCTTTATCTTTAATAGCATTTTTTGATAATATCAGTAATTGGAGAAATATAGACAAAAATCACATAATCAGTTTGTTAAAAAAAAAAAAATTTCACAATCATGTATTAAATTACCAAAAAGACGAAAGTTGAACTGAATGTTGTGTGTTGGAAAACAAATTTTTCAACACGGTGAATACTTTTTGCAAAACACAGATACTCGACCAAATCCAAGCACCCGGCCCAACTGGTTACTTCTGACCCAACTTGCAGACTTCAGAAATCAATAGCAAATATAAAAAAAAATATCTGATATCATCGAATTATTTTATTCCGTGGATATATCCTAAAAAAGATTTTATTATATGGGACGACATTTACTCTAAATAAGCCAACTCTCACAAATGTGCTTTAATTTCGAGTAAATACATAAGCCAAAAAGCAACTATTATCCGTCTCATCTAAATTTTTTTCGCATTATTTATGGGATTAGAATTCTGATAGCATCCTAAACATATATATAAAGAAAAGCAAGCATTTCATAATAATTGATATAATTTAACTAAAAAAATTGAGCTTATAAATTTCCAACTACAAATTCATTTAATGTAGCAACAAGCCAGAATTAAGGAAAAATACTAAATTTCTAGATTCTCAGACTCGAGTGAGAATTTATCGATTTTCTCAAAGGAAATTCTTGAAGTTTATCAACTAACAAAATAATGTAAATAAGCAAATTGAATCAAGATCATAACGTTATTATTACATACCAAAAAATCCCGAGTATGTAAAATGTCTGATAATTATCAATGAGATAATTATATGATGTAATTATGCTTATTAATCCAAAGTTTTAGTAAGTAAACATATCTGGTAGCATATTAAAATGCGAAAAGATTTTTAATTAAAAAATAAGTTGAAATTTTATTTATTCATAATAACAATACAAGGAGAAATAAATTATAACCAAAAATAAGAGTAATCAGCTTGATTTTTAAAAGGTAAATTAGGTGGAAAATGGAAATCATAAACCAGCGATCCACGTTTGTACTGCTCCAATATCACAGCGCTTATCATCACTAACACCTTCATTCTCTTCTTTTACAAAACACTCAATAAAATTCAAGCATGGTGATGATAAATCATCCCAATGGAAACTTTTACCTGAAAAAGAGAAAAGTTTTTGTGAAGATGAATCCTTGACAAAGTTGAGAATTTTTAGAAGATTTTAAGACGGTAATTCAAACTTTTCGATTTTTGAATTAATCATTAAGATCTCAAACCTGGTCTTCAAATTTTATGAAAAACTATATTTCATAGAGTAAATCAGAAAACGAAAACATACCTGTATTAGTTAGAGTTTTTTTTTTACTACTCCATCAATGGAATCTAAAGCTGCTTCACGTGTCTCATTGATATAGCCAAATTCTCGTTCCAGCGCTGTTCGCACAGCCTTTAAAAACTAGTCTCAAATTTCAATCTACTAGTTTTTTCAAAAATTACTCGTAAATGATTCAAAATTATCGAGAAGAAATGCTCCTTGATTCTTAAAAATTCTAACGACACTTGGAAATTACATTGAAAAAAAAATGAATTTAAAAATTGCAAAACAAAAAATAAAATGAGACTAAATAGTGTATTAAAAATAAATTTCAAAACAAACACAAATCAATACCTGTGAACTTTTAGCTAAAGGACAGTTCTGCTTATTGCATGCTACAAGTATCGGAATTTTCCTCTCTGATTCATACAAAACATCATAGAGGAATGCTGCAACGTCACGTGACCTCTTGCTAAATGTTGAACTGTCGATAACAAAAATAATACCTTTTAAGCTACTTCGATTCTAAAATTATAGATGTACAAATTAAATTTTCACATATCATCAAAATTTGATTTTAAAAACCTAAAAAGTTTTTTGGTACATCTGTAATACTTATTAGATAAAAGACTTATTATTTAAAATTTCTCATGCGATTGAAAAATTGGTATGGCAGAACAGATTCAGCAAGCTATTTCAGTCATAAGTTTCCAAAAAAAAATTATATGTATAAGAATATCGTAATCGATAGATCTTAAAAAATAAAAAAGTTATAGTAGATAATCATGGTAGAACAAAATAAAATAACCTTCTGCAAATAGTTCCCAAAAAGTTGTTTTCGAAGCCTTTCAGATCCAGGAAAATCAACTAAAGTAATCAGCCTATCATTTGCTATTGAAACATTTTCACAATAATTTTCTTTCAAAGACGTATAAGTTTCAGGACTGTAATCTGAAAAGTATAAGAAAGTAGCTTCTAAGAACGAGAATTCTTTTTCTTTGTGATTCATTCAGTTATTTCAAAACATTGATTCTAGGAATAAAAAAAATATATATACAATGTATAGCTGCAAAAATAAAAGAATCAATGAATAGTGGTGAGAACTGAATGATATTTTGAATTTGTGAAACTTAACAAAACACATGACGATTCTCGCATTGAACGATTTTGTCAAACCGACTTAGAATACTGAACTTTGCATTTTATGAAAATCATCATTACAACACAATCAAAAAATAAGATAACACAAAAAACTGGAGCTTCAGATCAATAACAACTGTATCAAAAGAAATATTCAAAATACAGTACTTCAGATTAGAGATAAAAATAATATTTACTTGGATTAATTAGTTTCGAAAACAGCACAGTTTTTCCAGAATCGCATAATCCCACGATAAGAATTGTATTACCACGAGTAAACCTTCTTTTCAAGATATATGCAATTATCGATATAAATATCACTATACAAGCAATCCACATTTTAAATGCTGTACCAAACCCATTATGACCCACCGATTCATTTAGAATTTGGTCTTCCATCCTGAAAAAAAAAATTCCATCCTGGAAAAAAAAGATCAAAAGTATCATCGCAATATTTTTATAAAAAAAAGAATGATCATTCTGATTTAGAGAAGTATATCATCATATGGATCTTCATAAATCACTTCAAAGACTGAATTCAAATCCTGAAAGATAATCAAGAAAATGTCGAATAGCTCACATACCTGTTGTGTGACAAAAAATGAATATGTAAATAAAATATAGCAATAAGACAACCAATTGCAAGGATGTGAAAATTAATACAAGGAAATCTTTATAATAATATATATACAACAAATGTTACTGCAATAGTAAATAAATAAAGGACTAACAAATAATGGAACTAATAATCTTCAGACTGGTCGATAAACGTATTCCCGATATTCCCGATTTAAAAAAATGCTAAGTATAAATTCATCTTTCAGAAGGAATTCAATCAATGTCAACTGTTAAATTCTAGATTTATCAGAATTAATGCTTCATAAAATTAACTGATTTCATGGTTATCTAAACAGTACAAAAAAAATTGAAAAATCCGGCAACATGAATTTACAACAGTTTGTGCTAAAAGAAATAGTATAACTGCATTTCTAATAATCACATCATTTTTTCAGAACTGCAAAGGATTGCAACAATAATTTGCTGAAAAAAAAAATTCTTTTTTTCAAAATTTATGTATACAAATCTTTAAAACTTAATAAATCTCTAAAAATGAAATTCAAAATGAAAACTGAGAAAGAAAGATAACCAAGAAAAGAGTGCACAGTTTTACAGGAATAAGGAAGTAACGGCTTCGAAAAAGGAAAATGTAGATTTTCTGGAGAATAATAGGTTTTTATAAACAGAAAAAATTTCTCGTCAAAATGGATGTCTAAATCAGAAAAATAAATCCGAAAATGATTACAATTTATTATAAAATGTTAAGAAGAAAAAAAACAAAAATAAATACATTATTAAATTTTGAATTTTACAAGATCAAATATCATACTGAGAGAACAGTAAGACAAACTGTTCACATTAAAGAAAGTGCTACAAATTTTTTGTCATTTTTTTCATATTAAATTAAAACGTCGCTTTACACTCTCTGGCAATGTCGCTTTTCCTTTCACTTTTTGCTTTTCTTCAAATAGCACTTCGCGTCCAACTGAAAACTAAGCATATTGTTAAAATTAAAAAAAACTAAATATTTTTTAAAGAGCAAATTAAAACAATTTAATAAAAACAAGAAATATAAAATTAAAAAATTTCAAGAAAAACTGTATGCAACAACAAAACTACTAAAAAGCTTAACTTATAATTATATAACGACAAATTATCGATTAAATGCGTTGATCAAAATGGAAACAAACAAGCTACTTATAGTTATAAGTATATCAAATTCTGAAATATATAACGCAATATATATGGAAGGACGAAATTATATTAAAACTGGCATTTCAAAATTTCTTCATTTTCTATGAAAAATTATCACACAAAAAACCCTAAATTAAACTATGATACTTTCCTAGTCAGTCCGAAAGACATTTTTTCTCATATTTTCCTCAACTGTTACTTCATTTACGAGATCACTAATAAGGATGATTTTTTTGATTCCCATGTGAGTTCCACTCATCATCAAAAACATCTCTAGATAAGCTAAATGAGCTGACTGCAACTTAGCACTACATGCTTGGTTTAATATTATATAAGTATCAAAATTCATGAATGTACTGAACCTTAGAGTTATAAGTACTGAAAATATCTAATTATTTCACTTTACCTATTTTTTCATTATTTCACCTATTTTGATTATTTCAGCTGAAAATATCTAATTATTTAACAAGACAATCGGAGAATCCATATAAATCAATTACCTGCTGGATCGTAAAATATTCCACGGAATTTATCTGCTGTTCGTTCACGTAGCCATATTCGTGTAGAACCTGATATAACACTGGCTAATTGAACTATTACATATCTGGAAATTTAAACTGGGAAAGAAAACAGATGGGCTTTTACAAGCAGAAAAGAGAATGAGTAAAAGTTAATAACTTTCATGTGACTTTCATGCAATATTATCTACCTCAGCTAAAAAAGTTATGAAAGTATTAGTACATGGATTAAGACGAAATCATTTCACAACAGCAATCCAAATTCCTTTCATTGCATTCTGACTATGCCGTACCGAATACCAGTATAAAAGGAATAATTACATGATATATACGGTTAATTGCAAATATGAATCAATAAATTACTAACTGAACAAGAATATTACTAACATTTCGTTATATAATGTGATTGCTAAAACACTGGCAGGAATATCGAAACTTTACGGAAATTTTTACAAAAACTCTACTTACTTCGATTTTGGAGGCATCTGTTCGAGCGAATAAGGAATACACGGCACAGAAATACTAGACCTGAATAGGAAAGATGCGATCAGAATACAAAAGATCGAACCGGAACAGCTACTTTTCTAGCATTTTATACAAGCGATCGGAATGAAAATCTTAATCTCACCGCCATAAACTTTCTCAATGTTTTTCGAAATGCATGAGAATTGATATGGATTAAGATATATTCTAATTAACATTCTATATCTGCAATTTAAGAGAAACTTGCTTGCCATCGTATATTAGTTGTAATATAATTACTTTAATTCATCTATTTACTTTCTCTTCTTGATAAACATTGTGACTAGATTATTTTACTTCCTCTGTTTGCAAAAAAAAGCAAAACCTTAATTGTTACTACTAGCATGAACCAATAAATAACTTAAAGAAAATATTGGTTGAATCGTCTCACAATCTCTTCTTGAATTTAAATTAGGTCACGTCTAACTGCTTGTTAGATCACGCATTTCACTGAATGATCAATTTAATCATCGTGGAATATTAACGAATATTCATTGAATCGCATTGTTTTTGTTTAGTGAACTTTTTGTTTGATCCGGGTATCAGCGCTATCACTTGTCAGCATATCAGCATTGAATGAAATGTAGTGTGAAACAAATGAAACTTGTCAATAATACAATGTCCAAGACAAGAGAAAAACGAAAGTCCGGCAGTAAATTTATTGCATATTGCAGTGATATAATCCAAATTTCCTGGGGATGACATATCATTCAATTTTGCAAATGATCTTCGCTTCTGATGGAATGCAAATAAATCAATCATCCCAAGCTTCTCATGTAAATATCAATTCACAGATTTCCATTCACAGATTTCCACAAAATACTTCTCACTTTAATTCGTAATTATTTGCGAGAGAGAGAGAGAGAGAAATGTTATTTGTTAAGTTTATTTTAGATATATAAATAGATATGGGCAAAAATGCTCATTAATAAAATTAAAATTGATTTTAACACCACAACTTGGCTCTATCATTATTAACGTTAGTTAAGAAATTAATTTCTGCAATGTTTTCTTCTGGCTTGGGCTGGTACGAAAGGTAGACAATTCTAAGAGTGTTTTAACACCAAAACATCGTGCCAAAGTGATGGCGTAATTGCGAATAGCATCCCGAACTTCTGGATCACTGCAACTTCGAGGTGGTATTTTTAGCAATTCCCAAAGAACTGGAAGACCTATTGTTTCCACCTGTCGTGGCTTAATCGAATATACCGATTCCATCAATTCTATAATCTCAGTTAAAATGATTTTCTCATTTATTTAATTAAGTTAAAAGCATCTTGAATAATTATACTAAGGAAAACAATATTTTGTGATAATTTATTAACAAGATTGATTCAAGAATATTGATCCAAGAATATGATTAGATAAGAAATTAGAATTTTTCTTTTTAGCTGATATTTGATTCTCGAAGGAAATGTAGGCCAAAAATAAATAGTATAAGAAATAATTTACATAATTAAATTATTTAGAAATAAAACGAAATACGTACTGCTAAGAGTATGCAACATAAATGGTTTTTGCTTCACATTAGCTTGCTTTGTTGCAGCTGCAAATGATGCTAATATAGCCACATTTTCTGCAATATGCAAAATATGGCAAATAAATTGCAACTTGAAAGTTTCATCATTGGTGATACGAATAATACAGAATATTTGAAATTTGAATAATAGTGAATTTCTCTTACATAAACTTTTCAGCATGAAAGAAAGTCTGCAGAAAAATATGTTAGACGAGATTTTGACATCTCATCTTGATCATAGAATTCTCGAGAACAAAATCTATCATGTTAATTATCTATTTTTCTAAAATGAATTCTATCCAAAGGTGTAGTTTTAAAAATTAAAAACAATTCTTACCAATATATTTCGTGATTTCTTCAAAGCACAATTTTGCATGCTGTCGATGTCCTTCGCTTCGACTAGCCAAATGTGACATCAGTGAATTGATTAGCTGATATAATACTGTTTTCAGAGATGTTTCCTTTGAAAAATGGCTTAAATTATAAAACTTTATATAAATTTCAGTAAAAATGACTTGTAGATTAGAAGTGATTTAATGCTAAATTGATCTTTTTCAAATAAATCGCTGTTTCGGCTGATATTTTTATTAGAGACATTTGCGCCTTATTATATATATTAACCTTGCTATTAATCTTGGTATATATACAAACTTTCTTTTCATAAAGCTTAAACTTTATTTTTTTCATAGTATGATTATATGAGGTGAAATAATTTATTCCTCATAATTGTAATTAATAATTATTGTTTGATACTTCTGAGACACATTTTAAGGAATTGCAAGATGTATTTTAAAACGATAATTACTGACGAAGAAAGCTTTGGTAGAACGGTGATAAGAGTTTCCATAGCTTCAACTGATACTTTAAAATTTATATCCGATGTACGACCAACAAATGCACTCAAAACTTTTGTATCCAATATTGCTGCCCGATCATTCCTCATTACTATTTCCGAGAATTCTTTTAAACCTTTCATTCGTCGTTCCCATCTTGGAAAATACAATAAATACATATGATAGCATATCAGTTTATCAAATTTAGAAAATAGTATGTTGAAGAAATTCCAAAAAGAAATGCGCAAATTTGAAAAAACACAAGCGAATTTAGAATACTGCCACGGTAAATTACATCTCATACCTATTCATCTTTATGTTTTTTCACTTTTTCCATTAGTGCTTTCTTTCACATCGAAATCATATCAATCTTATTGTACATAAAAGCTGTATCGCTTATTTACCTTTATGAATTAATATAAAATAGGTGTCTTATAGTTACAATCTCATATCAGAGCGATTACTTTCTTCTTCTAGGTATATTTAAATTGATCATTTAAAAGAAATGTTTTTAAAAAATTTATTTTTAGAAACTTACTCGCTAGAAATGAGATTATTTCGAATTCCCATCAAATCCTGTTGCATACCTTGTGATATTGGCACATCGCGTCCATTACTACCGGATCGTCGCATACTACCGCTTCTACTAATTGATCCTAATGATATTGTCGATGAGCTAAGATTACTTTCTTCTAAACCCTAAAAATAAAATCATCAGATGAAGAAGATTCGAATATTGATTAATATTTACAATTTTTTTTTGCAAAATTTTTGTTAACGAATATTTACTGATAATTTTTATCAAATGATATTATATCTTATCATGAAATTAATCTCATCAGAATATAGTAAAAAATACATACTCTTTTATTTATAGCTTCCAACACATCACGTAAGTTTTGACGTTCACTTTCGTTTAAGCTTTTACGTACTGCATCGTCAAATAAATCATTATCCTATAAGAACAAATATTAAGCTACTTTTAATTATAAAATTAGTCCATCAAATTACGCTAATTATTCTTATACTATTATTCATGTTATCATAATCTGCTATCAGTAGAATATTATCATTAGTAATAGCAACGTTTTGTTCAGTAATTTAATAATTTTCAGATTCTCTATTTCCTTCTGAATTTTCTATTATTACATAAATATTTTCACGGTCATCGAAATGTTTAGCAAATTTTCTTTTCAGGAAGAAAATAATTATTGCAATTTGACGTTTTAACGTAAATCAAATAGTTTCAAAATCCTATTTTGGCTTCTTTCATGTGTAAAGCTTTTCATTGATATGATTCCATTATGTAGAGCTTTTCATTGATGTGATAAGAAGTTTGATATCAAAATTATAATTAGAATATATAATATTCCATTCAAATTATAATATTGATATTTTCCAAAAGAAGTAATCTTTCTAATTCTCAAACTTTGGATATAGAATTCTGAAAGCTGTCAAATAATTTCTTACCTGGCTTAGCAACCTTATTCCATATTTTCCAGTCTGCCGTACTGTTATATTTGCATCTTTAGCAAACAGTAGTAGAGACATAACGAATCGTGGAAATTCAATACTATTGATGGCATTTATAGGGCCTATACGTTCTATCAATTTAATCAATAAGTTTGCACAACATGCTCGAATCGTATTACTTTTGCTTCTAAACAAATTTAAAAATTGATATTAGAAATTATCAAAATGCTTATCAAGATGCTATGCGGTTGTATACTGTTGTATTATTTGATTAAATTCTCGAGATGTTTCCTTAATTTTTATCAGAAATCAAAAATTCATACTTAATTCAATAAGGAAAATATAGCATTGAAATCTATGTTATTATCTTATAAAGAAAGATAAAAATTGCGAAAAAAAAGTGGAGAAAGCAAAGAGAATCATATTGGATTCTGAACTTCTTGAGCTAAATGTCTCAATTGATTAAATGCCTGTATAATCTAATCAATAATTCAATATTTTTAATGTTATGTTAAGCTTATCATCAACTCTTCATTATCTTTTTAACATACTAATAATAATATGAATACTCATTTGATAGATTATGACTCTATCATTGTTTCTAGATTACTCATTATAAAAGATTTATTATTACTTGACTCCAGCAGTAACCAATGCATTCAGAGATCGCCCAGGTGAAGCATATTTGATCATCTTTTCTAGCGCATTTGTCGCATCATCACGAATAAATGCATTAGTTACATCACCGGCTTTTTGCATTAATACAAAGCATACCTAAGTTAATTGTATTTGAAAATATGCAATAGAATAAGCAATAAATATCTTTCAATTAAATGTGGTACCATTTCAAAACCATTAGCTTTCAATTAACTGTGGTACCATTTCAAAACCATTAGCTTTCAATTAACTGTGGTACCATTTCAAAACAATTAGCTTTCAATTAATTGCGATACCGTTTCAAAACTATCTTATGTTACTTTGCTGTTTTCAATTTCATGAATTCTACTGATAAGTTAACATTTGACATGTTGTATTGAATCACCGCATGCCTAATTTTAAACTGTTTATTTATTCCTCTAAGTTACATTCCAATAATTCCAAATAGAAAAGTCCACAGAATTATAAATCTATTTGTAAAGTATTTCTTCATGCTATGACGACTACTTAAAATCCTTCATTGACAGTTTATTTTTTTTGAATAGAAATGAAATTATATAGAAATCCATTATTAATATTACTAAAGCAATAAAAGTATTTGATAATAAGTTTTATTTTAATGAAATTTTTTAAAGATTACATATTAATTCAAAACAAAAAAAACACATACTTTTTCGATACCCGAATCCATGATTGTTTTGAGATTTTCAAATAAAACAACAAAAGAGGAAATTGCTGCCCGTGAAACTGTGGAACGTAAATTTCGACATTCCTTTAATAATTTCAAAACAACCCGTTGAATATTCCCAATGAGAACATCTGATGATATTTCAGCTAAAGCAACGATTACTTCAATGGCACAGAGTTTTCCATTCCTACAAAAATTAATTTCAAATTAAATTCCATTTTGCTGAATGAAGAATATAGAGCTTCAAATTCCTAGCAAAACTTTCATAGAAGTCTGGAATTCAACAAAATAAAAGATTTTGAATAATAATTTGAAAACTGATAAATGATAAGCAAATAACTCTGATTGATATTAATCCAATATAATACATGAAAATGAATATCATACTATTCTGTTTCTCATTTCACCAAAATATTGATAAAAAATATTAAAATGTTAAAAGTACCAATCTTCAGCATCTAATTTTTCCAATGCATCGTTAAGCGAAAATTCTGGATTCTTCAACAATACTTCCATATTCTGAACACCTTTACTACGTCTTGATATGCTTGTTATCGATGATGAATTTGATATGACACTTCTAACCGATGAAGCAGATTTTAACTTTTCAAATGAGTTATCTTTGTTATTTCTTTTAGGTGAAGCATTGGCACGCTATAATCAGTGTGATGAGGAATTGTTATCAGGATATTATCAATGAATAAATACGGTTCCGAAAGAATGACCAATATATAACTATGAGTTAGGCCGCGTAAATATGAAGAGGCTAGTAGAATGAAGATAAAAAATGAAAAAGCCTTTTTTGCCATTTAGTCTAGTTCTTTGGACAAGCTTAATAGTTCAAGTCTTGAAATAAAGCTATTATTTTCCTTATTAAAAGCTTATAGATACCATGATGAACGTGAGATGAGAATGAAAATTCAATTCATTTTATTTATTTTCTCACTCTACCTTTTTTAAACTTCGAAAATTCAGTGATAAGAGTTAAGGGAAAAAAAATAAAATTTGAAATCACCTGAGAAATACCAGTAGTTTTTGACGTTGAGGCCAAATTTTGATGGCTGAAACTTTTTTTCACCAATGATAGCAGGGAACGAGTAGGTATTCCAGGTTCAGATGGTGTATAGTCTAGATTTGAAAAAATAAAAATTGCTTCATTAAGATTCTTATTCAAATATTTCCTCTCTCGAGATATGCTCGAGATTTTCCCGAGATTAACAAAAAAATTTGAGATATTTTACTTAAAGTAATAAATATCCACTTTTATTTGATGAGAGAAACGAATTTTTTCTTGTATTGATAAATGGAGAGCATTAAAAACTTGTCACTAAAATTTTTTTAGCATTTGATCAGTCACTTATTAGACTTACAAGCAATAAATTTTTTATCAATTATCATATCATAACTGTATTTTTATTTTTTGCTAAGTTTATAAAATAATAAATTTCATCCGGAAGTATTTCATTATTTTTTTAAATTAAAAATAGAGAAAAGAACTTACTATCGTAATAATTTCCAGATTTTGATAAATTAATAGGTAAATCATCTGGATGTACAACTTTTCTGCTCTGTGGAATATTGTATGCGGAAAAGTTTCCATCCAGATTGTGCGACTTTCTTTTAACAAATCTGAATTCTTATTTAATTTATCCTTATCATTATATCACTTTTTCAATCAGGAAAGTTTCATCTCTATTTGCTTATTTGAAATAAGTTTAAAAGAAATTAATTTATAACTACAATAAGAATACGAATTCAATGTATATAGTTTATAGTATTTTATTTGATCATTTTATATATCATATATTTTCAATATTTTCATTATTCAATTCTGTTCATCAATTCTATTTTATATAAGTGATCAATTCAAATTCAAATCTTTTAAAATAAATATGCCTTAAATGTTTTTTAAACAAAAGTACGGTACTCCACATTGTTTTTTTTTTAGATAAAGGTACGGTACTTCTTTACAAATTATGCAAGGATCGCATTTACGGCATTAAAATTTCCATCCACTCTTGAGAATAACTGATTCAGTAAAAGTATGTTTCAGGAATAGAATAGAATAAGAATTAATTTATTAAATTTATTTTTGATATATTATGTGTAAGAGACAAACCCATTTTCAGCAAAGTTTTCTTCATTGGGTTCCTTTTCGATAATGTTCTTGGCATTTACTATATCCATTTCATTTTTACGAATTATACTAATATCATTATGTGACTTCTGATGTGAAATACTATCGTTATGTGACTTCTGATGTGAAATAATCGTTATGTGACTTCTGATGTGAAATACTATCGTTATGTGATTTCTGATGTGAAATACTATCTATTTGCTGCTTTTCCAATTGAGTTTGATCTGTTGAATCTGATAGCTGTAAATAGTTTAAATCAATTTTTTAAAAAAACATTCAATTCCTTGACAAAAAATTGACTGAATTATTAATTCCATGTGATATGATAACGTTAGAGATTACCATGACAATACACAGATAGAAATATATAGCTACTTAGGATTTTAAACTTAAACTTTTCCAATTTTAATTTAAAATAAGTGATTTTCAACAAAATCAACAGATAGACGAATGATCTAAACAAATTTATATTGTTGTAATTCAAACTAAAACAATTAATCGCTTACAAAGACACTTTAACGTTTATTCTTATCAAATTAATCTATAAATTTTATAGACAATGAAATTTAAAAAAAAAAAACAAAAGTTTATTTACCGGATTATCATTCCAATAATTTTCATGCATACCATTTCCTAAATATGCAAGTTCATTAGAAGAGAAATTCTTTAATTATTTGATATGATTATCTCATATTGATCTCAGTACATGAACTATAAAATGGAAAAGTAATATTAAGGAATATTTTTTTGAGTTCTATAACAATTAAATCTATAAAATGAGATCAAATGCTATAATTGATTTCATTAACTTATTTTTTTCATTTTTCTTTTTCATTTTTTAATTTGATCATAATCTATTGGAATACGTATAAGATGACAATGTTAGATTTACTAAATTTTTTATTTTTTTCTGAAGAATTTTACTGTTTTTAAGTAAATTATATTTGTGAATTTCGACTATTAGTAATTAAAAATGGCTAGTTGGCTAGTAACGATGGCTAGTAACGAGGTAGGATGACAGTGTAAACGATCATAATGATAATATCAGTTCGAAAACAATTATTATTCTGGGTCAATTAGTAACTAGTGATCGAGTATTTGCTGAAAAAGCGAGGAAGTCCCTTTGATTACTAAAATGTAGATCAAGGAGGATATATTAGTTTATTATGTTTATGCGCTTCAAATACTAAATGATCTGGTGACCTCAGTTTGACCTCAGTGGCGCAAAAAATTCTAATCAAATCAAAATGATGATATCAATTTTGGATTAGATGAGTGTCCAAGGTCAGTTGGAGGGCATGCTAGTATCTTTGGGTAGCTTTTTCTTTGAGTTATTTATTGTTATTGGAATTTCTTATTGTATCATTAATATTGTAATTGCTGCATTCGTTGATGTGTTAATTGCAATTACCGTAATAATGGTTTAATTACCCAAGTTTGAGGTTCATTCCAAGTGCTAAACACAAGAAATTGAAGAAATCTGGATTGAGAAGAAAAATTACCAATTTCAAGTTTTTCACGATCAGAAAAGAAATCGTTGACAATGCTCGTATAAATCATTTAAATAATTATCATTCTACGTACGGTTAAACTAATTATTTAGATCACGTAAAGTATTAAGTAGATTCAAAATATTCAAGTAATAATCCTAGATGATTAGAATATTGATTTTCACAGTCTGAGGTTCTATTTATCAATACTTTTTCCGAAAAGTTATGCACTAAAAAGTGAAGGATTCCGCTAAATTGATCTAAAAAAATCCAAATCTAGAATTTTAGATTCCGATTAGAATTTGAAAACATAAGGTCTAGCAACATGAAAAAAAAATAATAGTTTGATGAATTTGAAATCTTATAAGTTAGTTTGATTAATTAATTAAGAGTGTATTGATAATGAAGTTATGTTCAATAAAAATAGCAGATCAAATTTTTAAATTTTGTTTCAACATTTTTCGAGCCTTAGCGATAGAAAATTTCTTTTTTCATCAATAAATAAATAATTCTAAAATAAAAATTTTGCATTAATTTAAAGCTATCAAAAATTTTTGTTCCTTCAATTAATGAATTTCCCCCATTTAATGTCTATGAAAAAGTCAGTTGCAAATGCTCTGATTGGATTGAAATATAAATTTAAAAAAAATTTCAATTTTCAAAAATTGAGAAAAATAAAAATATCCTCAAACTCTGTTAATTTTGCTTTTCGCATTTTTATGCACTTGAAAACGAAAATTAATCATTTTATTATTTTTGAATTTTCGTAAAAAATGATAAAAGCTAATAGGAAAACTTATTTCCAATAAAATAAATGGATTACAGGAGAAGAGATTTTCTAAGTAGTACTTAAAATAACGAACCATTAAGTTTGTAATGATTGCAATCATCATAACACGGCTTTTCAATAGTTGATGTTTTCTGAAAACTTTGCAAACGAACCGATCAATTAATTCCATCAACTATGAATCAATTAATAGAAATTTGTAAATTATTAAAAATAATTTTACATTTTTTCAATTTTGATCTTAATATTACGCTATGCAATAATGTGATAAATAAAGTTAAAATTAGGTTTTTTCATTGCGCTAATATAATATTGCAGTAAAATTGAAATATTCTCTAAATTAAAATCAGAAAAAAATTTTTATAAAATTTTATAAATTTTAGATTTCTGCTTCAGATGAAAAAAATAGTAGTTTAAAATACACTACAGTTGCTAATTTAAATTAATTAAACAATAATTTACCGTATCATTTGCAGATATATTCTCATTTGCGATTCTACCAGCTTTGCATTGGAATTTTTTTCCACTGAACTTCATCATTGTCATCGATTGATTGGGCGCTTTCTGCTACTGTATTTTCCAAAGTTGAAACTGAGGAAGATGAATGCTTCTCTATCGAATTAGTTGATGGCCATTTTGTTCTGTAGTTTAACATTCATATTTATTTAATTTAGTTTCTAGATTTAATTTCCATCCATCGTAATTTCAGTCGTGAAATGAAAATAGTAACGACCTGGAAAGAACACTACTAGATCCACTGCTACCACTCATAATCCATGCATAATCTAAATTGTCTGTTTCAACGATTTCCATCCTTCTCGATTCATCGAAATACCAACATCAAGTGGAATCGCATATTCAATTAATCCGTCAGAGCGTATTTTTGGCAGTACTTTACGCGATATTCTTTCCTTCATAAATTTTGCATTTTTAAAAATTTAACAATTAGAAAAAAGCACCTCATTTATATAAATAAAATTTCAACCATTTCATTTATCTAAGAATTAATGTAATTTGAATTAATTTCTACTATTTCATAATATTTACTATATCAATAAATGAATCGATCGACAAGTAATTTTATAAGTAATGATATGATAATATTTTGATTAAATAGATTTTAAGACAGAGAATTGATTAAAAATATAACTGATAATTTAGTTAATAAGTTAACAGAGGTATTCGCGTTTCTCTGATCAAGAGTCAGATGGCTCAAAGAGTTAGATTAGACTCAAATAAATTCTTATTACCAGTCTAATCACAGATATAATTTTTTATTGCTCATATTATTAATATAATGATTATTTAAATGCTCTAGCTTTTTTAAAATCGAGACACACAGGTGAACGATGACCAATGTTTTCTAAATTGAACCACTTTATTGCCTGCTCGCCATTGATAATCTTATCATTTCTATGATTCCAGCCAAGTCTCAGTAAGTAATTACGCATTGCCTCTGATAATATTCACACTTTCTTATAACCATAATGCCATGCCTTTTGGATAACTAATTTCCATCCTCCTGATCAATCAGCATATTCATAGTTTTTTTATTTCTCGACTAGTAATCTGAGGTTTCTCATTTTTATGTTATGTGATAAATATGTTTATTGAATTTTCTCTGTTCAATCTAATAAATAGATACTGATTTACTTGGTGATAATATCTTAACTTTAAAATCGATAAATGATTAACATAATTATTTCAAAGATAAATATCTAATAAATTGAGAACTGAATCCAAAAAAAAATTCACAAACGATATGAATGAAATATTTCTAGACAGTTTGTATTCGAAATTATAAAGTTTGAATAAGAAATTGAAATTAAATTCTTATTGATAATTTATTTCCAGCGAAACTTCAATATCTTCGCATGAAAATAATTTTTCAATTTTTTTTTTTTTTTTTGACACGCAACCATATATTCAATATCAGTGAAAATACACACGAAATAATTTAATAGATATCGAGAAAAGGTTTTCGATTCTTTTTGTGAACATTTTCTGTGAAATATTCAAAAAAAAACCTTTACAGCAGTTAGAAGTCCGTAGGCATGATGTTTTTGCTCTAAATTTGATACTAAATTTAATAAACGCTTAATCGAACTATTCGATAATGAGCAAAAACAGCAAATAATTCAATGCGGCCAATCATAAGAAAAATTCTAAAGAGTTAAAGCAAATACCTGAAAGTAATCATTGCTGATAATAACAAACTGATAAAAAATTTCATTTAATCGAAAGTGTTAAGTTATTTGCCATTAAAAAATTTTTCACATAAATTAAGATTTTAAAAAAAAAGATTAAGCAAACGATAATTTATTTTACTTTTCGAAAATAATTCAACGATTTCTCGAGGAAAATATTATTTTTTTTGAAAAAATTGCTCTCAAAGTTTTCATAATTTTAACCTTTTTAGTGCATCTTTTGAGCAGAAAGTATTTGTGTAATAAGTTTTAATTGAGCAAAGGATCTAAAATTAATCGAAGAAGTGGGAATTTCTTAAATTTGTTAAAGTTTACTGATAATTCCTACCTAACACGTCTTTTTTGATCAGCAAGTAATGGCACAGGCAGCAACATCGGCAATTGCTTTTAAATTAATTGAGTGTGAATTGAATGTGAGCAATGCGGCTGTCATAATATTTAAAATCTGGAATGTCTAATTGAGGAGAAGGTAAATAAACAAATGATCGAATGGTATATTAGATGATAAAGTTAATGTTTTACAAAACTATTATCTGATTGTTTACTTTTCCTGGATAAAGTTAAACAAAACAAATAAACAATCAATTTACAAAATAGAACAAAAATGAGAACTTTCTTAAATTTATTCATTTTAATTAATTTAAAAAAATTTATTAAAAATTAAAACTATTGGCGCAAAAGTTTGGTCAATGCTCAAATTTCCATAAATTAAGGAAGAATCAACTAAATAGTTTGAATTCATTTCATAGTTTTAGCAATATCAAAGCTTTTTAAATGTACATTGAAGGAAACATGAAAACCTCTTCTCGAATTCGTGACTTCGATGTTCTGAATAAACACATAATATGATATGACACTTTGGGTGAACAATTTCGCATGGTAATCATACAATTGCCATAATTTGTTGCTTTATTGCAGATTTTTGATTGCCAAAATGTTTTGAAATTAAGCCAACTATTTGCTGAAGCAAATGAAAAACTATGAAATGCTGACAGAAGAAAATTTTGTGAAATAATTTTAACTGCAATGACGAGAAAACTTCGTCATCAGAAATGTTAAATGACTCTGGCTTATAATCTCGAGTTCAATCCTGCATTGTTTTTTTTTTTGTTCTCATCATGTCAAATATCGCCTTTATGATTAAACAAATTCAAGTTCAGAGAAAAATTCCTGATATAAATATCACAAATTATTTTTGAAGGTTTTTGAAAAAATTTATAAATCATTATCAACTATTATTTAAGATTATGAAAGTAGGGATTATGGTACATATAATTCGATGTGTTTAGTAATGTTCGGACATCAATGATTTGTCATGAATGATGATTTTATGAAATGAAATGTCTAGATTCATACCTGTGTATATGGAGCTAAAAGAGGTCCAACTTTTTCCAGAGTTAAACGAAGGACATCCAAACAAAGTGCGACAACTTTGAAATTCAAATCATCCAAGACATTGCCCAGGGTTAGAAAAAAGAATGCAAATGGGCCGCAAATTTACGCGTATCTTCAGGTGTTATTCTATTCATAATTTCTAGCACCTGAAACAGATTAGGAAGATACGTACTTTTTTACCGTATATATTTATACAGTATTTTTTGTATTGGAATTTTTTGAATTTTAGGAAGATGCTTAATATTTAGTGCTTAAAATGAAAATGTTGATTGATTTTTAGGATTTCTAATTAAAAGCTTTGTTTAATAGATGAAATATTTTGTTGACTTGTTCGAGAGCGACAATTCTCGATGTTGGATTAGTTTCATTACTGAGCATGTTACTAGTCAACATTGGGATGATGCCAAATCGATATCGTAATTCCACATCAATAGACGGTGAAATTTTTCCTTTGTTCTTAAGACTTTCTGAAATTATATTTGATGAATATATTGAAAAAAAAAGACTAAAATTATAAATCAAGTAATGAGAGAACTTACAATTCACTTCAAATTTGAAATTTCTACTTCTAATAACTTCTAGAAATCAGAACTTTAACGATTCAATCAAAATTATTTCCGAAAGAAAAAGTAAAGTCAAATTTAAAAAGGAAATCAATAGTTAGCTAATTTTGATTAAACCCTAATATCTGAACGAGGTAAATATACCCTTTGTAGTTTCGCTTATTTCGAAGATCATCTGTTCATATTTTTTGCAAATTTCATATTGTTCAGCACTTAATTCTGATAAAATTTTTTGAAATTTCTCTGTACCTAAGTACACTGAAAAAATTAAAAAATAAATATTAAATTAGAGAAAACATAAAGTCAAAGCATCCGGTCATTTAATAAATGCATCAACAAGAGACTCGGATAATTAATAAGAAATCTTGATAAATTTTGTAGCTATGATATTTTATGATTAATTAATGAGTTATTGATCATCCTAATGGAACAGATCATAATTTGTGCTGATTTTTTATTGATTGAATTATTAATTTATAGATTTATTAAATCATCAAATCAAATGTTTAAACATTTTCCTAATTTTCATTATTTTTGCTAACATTTCGCACAAAATGATTTTTTTTGAATCAATATATCATTCATTTTGAAATAGATTGTAATAAGAAGCTATTCAAACCATTCGTACTTAAATATTGAAAAATTCTTGGGATTTTATTTGTATGGATTTTTTTTTTGTTTTATTTATTTTAAAATTATTATAAAGTAATTCGATAAATCAATTCATGTACTTTCAATATAAAATATAATATATTGACTATAAACAAACCATTAAAATGAGCAAGCAGGCGAACAATTTTTTCATGTCTCTCCGATGAAATTCTATTCATTATTTCGATTAAACTACTGATTAAAATTTTCCAATTTTGATTGACACATTCCGTTATCATGAGATTTGGAATTTCCTTCAACGCTTCATCTTTTATTTGCATGTCATTTTTATCGTCTAATAGGAAACTTGCAATTATCTTCTAAAAATAGAAATGAAAAGTTTATTTATCAATTTGTTATATTTCTAATTCATTCGTCTTTTTTGCTGCTGCTCTTATCATGATAAATATGCCAATTCAATAATTGTTGAAATTTTTCTTACAATTTAAGTTCAAAAATATGGCATAATCATTTTTCAAGTGATAGAGGGAATTTTGGATCATTAAAAATAAAATTTCTTCATTTCGTGATATAATCACCAACATTTGAATTTTCCCTGATATATAAAAATCTATGGATTCAAGAAACTTCTCATTTTATTGATTTTCTGATTTCTACGTGTTGAAGTTTATTGCCATTCTCGAAAATAATTCCAATGCAAAAAATCTACCTGAACGATATTTAAAGCATCCGGTTGCAATTTTAGATAAGCTATAAGCATTTGATTCGTTATTCGACGTATCGTGATCTTTGGACTACCCAATTTGTTTACAATAAATGGTAATAAATAGGTTATACACCATTCCATATACTTAAATGACATAATTTTTAAAATTTTATTTTACACACCATTAAATTGATAGTTATCTGTCTTCTTATCATTATCAGTCTGTTCGATATATTTACATTATTTTCATAAATTGTTTATTTTATATAATTTTCATAATTAAGCTTACTGATACAAATTTTATGATATTCATTGATTATAAATGATCAGAGATCATGATTTTTAAATTTTGTTGACATAAATTGATGTACTGATAAATAATAAATCAATGAGTTTCTCTAATTAAATTAAGCAACTTTTGGCTCGTAATTATTTGTCGATAAATTAATAAAGGAATTCATAAGGATGACATCAAACTTTTTGCCAAATTAATCGAGTGTTGTTAAATTTAATCTAATTGTTAAGAAAAATGAATGTATTTGTTAATTTTAGTACAAAAAGGATATCATTATTAGAGATTTCATTTTATTTTCTTTATTATTTATGATTATTCTAAGTAATAAATATAATTCTAATGCAGTAGAAATGCAAATGATTTTTTTCAATTATTATCATTTATTTTAAATGCAATTTTAATATCAACCATTTCGATCTGACCGTATTCTTTATATCAGAGATATGAAAAAATAGTTTGTGTTTATATATATGAATCGTATCATTTTACCAATGTTTTATTTTGTTTATTTTTTTTTTGTTTTATTTTGCAATTAAACTATTCCATTTTGGTTTAGAACTTTCATTTTGCTAATACTTATATAATTTAGTTGAACAGTTTAATTAACAACTTATTAATTAAATATAATTAGCTGATTAAATTACTTCCTTAGACTTTTAAATTCATTATTCAATAAATACTGCCCTCCTTTCTCTTTCTCTGTTTATCAATTTCTCATCTGTTCACTAATCTGTATGAAATTTTATAAAATCTAATAAGGAAAAAAAAAGTTGTACTTTTTAGCAAATGATTTAATTTTTTATTAGAAAGTACATATGAGGTAAAAAAGAAGTTATTGAATATGAGAATAAGTGACAGATATAAGATTAATGGATAGCTCAATTTGATATTTATAAATGCAAATTGAAAATTGAAAAATTAAAATCTTTCAAGGACCGAAACAGGAAATAATATATCATAAGCCAAGATTATAATTCAGACTAATAAATTATATTTTGTGCTAACATTTGCTTGGCTTTAGAATCGATGAATTTATTGCTGAAAAAGTATAACTTACATTTCCAAATGTAGGTAATGCATCGTGCAAAAATTTTATACACTGATGTTGTACCTCCCAACGATCATCCATCAGAAGTCGCTCGAACTGTTTGAATAAATCACCTTTTTTGATAAATTTCGAGAACCATTGTGGATCTTGTTTCACCCATACGGTCAAACGACTTAACGTCTAAAAATCATCTCTCAAACCAATTTCGAGATTTCTGTCTTTTACTATGAATCAAGATTTTGTTTTCATGAGGAATAATTTAAGAAGCTTGACAAGGCTATTTCTAAATTATCAAAAATTTTGAAGATATTATTAAAAATTAAAAAAGCCTTTTAATTTTAATACTTTCTCATATTCTCGTTCAATTTTTTTATTTTTCGGGTTTAGCAAAGATAAAAATTAATGTGATATTTCAAAAATATTTTAGAAAAAATTTCTGACTGTGATTTTTCAATTTCTTGAAAATAAATTTAGAATTCGAACATTCAGACATCATTCTCAATTTTCTTTTTTTTTCCAGAAATATTTTAGGATTTTGCGAATTGTTTTGTGAAATAGATACTTACTTGCAAGCAAACATCAAAATCAGTGCTACGTAAAAATTCAATGATATCTTCATCAGGTGGTAGTAAAGGTGAAATATTACGATCTGTCACTATTGATGCCAACATTGCGGAATTATCTTAACGAAATTTTTTATACGACAAAAATTGAATCTATATGGAAATTTATCAGAATCCTAAAATAACATATGATAAGAAATGGTTGACATTGAAAGATTAAGTACATTAACTTCTTATAAAACTATGTATATCTTTAGTCTATAATCGAGACTATTATGTTTTTGTATATTCTGGTTGATTCTAACGATCTATAAAATTTTCTGGAATGTGACTTTGAATCTGGAAAATTATCACTTCAAATAGACGTAAATCGATTAAATAAATTAGATTACATTTAATATATATTCAAGGGAAAATGATAAACATAATTTAGTTCATTCAGTAATTGAAATTAATAAAATCAGGAAAATAAAAGTACAGACTTAAGCAAAACTATCAAATTAAAATCAAAAATAATGTCCTCATTTAAGAAACGAATAACTAATGGACATGTTTAATAAAAATGCAATAAGTATATTTCAATAATAATTACTCCGATCTCTTAAAGCTTCTACCGTTTGTTGTTCTAATTCGTTTACTATGTCGTGACCTTTATTGATCTTATCTTTTAATTGATAAAAAACATTCTGAAACTTTTCTGAAATTTAATTTTTTTTTCTGAAACTTAAAACTATGAAATCTGAATAAATATTTTCGAAATTATAATAGATCATAATGAATATAATGAAAAATTATTCATTTTTTAAATTAACTCTATAAAGCAGATCTAATAGGAATGTATGTTTGTTTCATGTAATTGATAAATATTATATAACATCAGCATATGCAAATATTACATGGAAACAAATATAAATATGTATTATTATTCAATGATTGTGTCATTACATTAATAAACAATTAGCTGTTTAATTTTTAATAGATTATTAATTCCAGCACTTCATTTACAATTTATTCTTTAAATCTATTTTCTTCACATATCATTGCATGAATGTATTTGATAATAATTGAAATTTAAAATAATTGGAATCGCAAAATGGAAGAATTAGAATTGATTGAAACAAATTAGGATGACAAAGAAGCATACAAATTGTTAAGTGATAAATAAAATTATCGAGAAAAGCCAATTGCATTCATTTATCGGTTGATTAAATCGGGAAGCGAGATGATTGATATAATGCTATTGGCCATAAATTATCCGAGAATGGATGATACAATAACATTAATTATTGAATATAATTAAAATATGCATGAAAAATAGAAAGCAGAATGGAATACTTTTTTCAACTAAAATTTAAACAAAGGTAAGTGATGAAGGTATATTGAAAAAGAGGTGGAGTGGTACAGCCTGAAATTGTCGTCACCACGGTAACCAAACAATCGATGGTTGTCGTTTAATCAAATATCCATAGCATTTTTACTGTCTTAAGCAGCATGCTATTATAAATATAAAATTTATATCTGATTATGATAAGTAATTAGAATGAGACAGACAGAATACATATGTTTCCATCATTGAAAAAATATCCTTCTCATATTTAAATTTGAAATTCATAACTTTTTTAAAATAAAAAATGTTTTAATTAAAATTGGCAAATGTCCCATTATTACTTTATATGGGATTAAACAAAATGATGATATAATCATTGCTCCTAAAATTTTTATAATATTTTATCACTATCTTGACATATTGACGTATAAAGAATGTAATTATTTAATGCTGCAATGTACAGTATCAACAAATCAATTCAATCAAATTAGATATATTAACAAGTGATTATATTTGTTGACATTGATATATTGAATAATTATCATTAATCGTTATGATCTATGAAATAATTTGGTACACTTAAATTTATGGTTCAATATCTGATTTAACAAAGATGGCAAAATTTTTGTCAACATAGATTGTCATTTGCATTTCCATAAATTTCGGAATAATCAATACGAGACTGTGTAACTTCTAAAATTATAAAAATTATGAATCAGTCTAATTACTTTGGTAGAAAAACTTTCAAAGAATTATGTATCATTTTAGAGAGGTCATTCTAAAATTTTTTTAGTGATAATTTCCAAATATTTTAACAAAATAATGAAATTATTAATTGAATGTATTTTTTTTTTTATGAATAATCATTTCCTCTTATTCTTATCGCAATAAATTGACATTTTGATGGCAATTCTCAATTGATGAAATATTTATTCAAATTATTTACATTTCAAAATTTTTCATTTTTTGCTTATTTACTCACTCCGAAATATTGATTGATTGCTCGAAATATCACTAGCAATGATAAATGTCATATACACTCTTCCATACAATTTCAAAATAATCAGTTCCATTATCTTCATACTACCATTATTTCGATTGATCATACGAATAATTACGAAAAATATTGAGCATTTTAGGATGATCCGAAATGAAAGTTCGAAAACACTATCAGACTATTATTTGATCACAAGAGATACCATATTAATTATATCAACAAATTTCATATCCTTCTCCTCTCCCCCACATCCTTCTTATCCCATATAAAATGACCTAAATTTGAATTTTAATGATGACAATATTAATATCAATGATAATAATGTTTAATGTCATTTTTCTAAAGTCCTTTTATATATGTGCAATTTTTATGTCAGTCATTCTAAATTCTTCTTTTTTCAGCATTAAAAATTAATTTTTTAAAATTTATTCGAAATTTTCTAAAACAATTTTTAGCCGCTGACATTATTCAGCTCATACTGCCCTAAAATTCTCATTAGGAATCATATTGACCTTTTATCAAGCAATTACACTAAAGTTTCTTAACCTTTAATGATGCATATTTTGACACATAATGTCTCATTAATTTTATGATACATTTAATCATGAAACTAAGGTATCACCTGATTATGCTATCAGTTAATTCAATTATTGATTTGCTGTTTTAATTAAAATTGTCATTTGTTGAAAATTATATTTGACATTTAACATACTTTCCTTTCCATTTTTGTTGTCGAACTTTTTTGTGCAAATGTTGTGATACTTTATTCGAAATTTTGCAAATAACTTTTTGCATATCGGAAATTTTTATTTTTCCTTCACAGCATAATAACATGAACATTGATTCTTTACGTCATTGTGACATAAACATTGATCTTTCACGTCATTGTAATATAAACATTGATCTTTCACGTCATTTTGTGATATTGACTTATCTTTAATCCTTCTTTTCCCTTCTTGCTGTTATCATTAAAATGACAAAATACACTTTTTTCTTTTTAATTATTTGATTGATAACTTTCAAACTGAAAAATTATTTGTCTCATGAAATAAGCAACATTTATGCTTATTATGCAAATTAGCAAGAGATGTATTTCAGCACTGTATAATAATTTTAACTGGAGACATACTTCATTACGTACGTGTAATGACGTCTAAGTCATTTCATAATTTTTTATTACGACTATGTTATCTCATAAATATCAGATGAATTTTAATTGAAATAATTCCTAGAAAAATAAAAAATTAGAGTAAATAATTTTATTGATTAATTTTAGACATTAGATGTGAAGCTATTAATGATTTAAACTTATCATTATATTATCCGATAATTGTACATCCTCTAATTATCTGACATTAATGCAATATTTACTGTTAAAGTTTATTACTGTAATATTCTAAGATTACTAGTTAATCATTTCATCATTTCACTATACTCTCAAATAACAGTGAAATATATCACTAACAATTTATTTGTGTACAAACTGATATTTTGATAACAATAATGATGATTGGAGACTTATCAGTCAAAGTCAAAAGTGTTTGAAGTTATTATATGCATCATAACTGGCCTTTATTGGTTTTACGTATACCTTTGTCAAACATAAATACACATACAAACACATATACACATACATACACCTACACATACACACACATACAAGCATACACATATTTACAGAGACGCACATACATATATATGTACATATATACATACATACATACATACATACATACATACATACATATACATGCACACATCTAATCTATTATCTTCATTTCATATCGTTAGCTGTGAGTGAATCCGTGTTTTCTCGACATCGATCATCGCAAAATATTTTCATTTTCAAAATTTATTTGAAATTTCAACATCCTTTCATTTATCTTCAAATTATTTATTTTATTATTTTTCCATTTTTATTATTTTAGCAATGATTAAAATTAAATTTATCAAAATTATCATCACATTTAAAATTAAAATTATCACTATCATCATCATAATTATCATCTATTTGTTTTTAATATTAAATTTGTTTTTAAAATTTCTTCATCTTCTAATCACTTCCAAATTATTAGCATTACTTTTACTTTATTAATATTTTAGCAATAATTGAAATTAAATTATCATTGTGCCGTGCTTATTTGTTTATATTCCTATTGGTTTTTTTCAAATTACTCAATTAATTTATCTTACTTATTTAATTGCTTTTTTTTATTGATTACTTCTATTCTTATATTTACAAGAAGTCGGTAATAGCTAAAGTTAAAATTAAGCTAAAGGAAATAGTTTTGCTATTTCGAATTTATCATGATTCTTTATATCATTAAAATGTTGTTCAGTTAATTAAATTTTTCATTGCATTTTATAAGCGATTTAATTTTGCAATTTGAGATTGATTTGCTAATTTCGAATTTTGATTTCGTAATAATTTCGAAATTAATTTGAATTAGAATTGCAGTATTTTTTTCTCTGCTATCTGAAATGAAAAATTTTCAACATGACTTTTACTTCCCATGAGGAAATGAATGATCGATTAAATAATTACATTTTTTTTCTCTGTTTTCCATCTTATAATAGAATTCTATTCTAATTTTCTTTAGCAAAGAAAAAAAATATTTTGTTGAAAATGGCTCGGAATTTTTCCAAAAGTTCAGTGTTTTAGCATATTATTCAGTGTTTTAACATATTATAATAATTTTTTATTTTCATTTTAAATTTCGAATATTATTGAAATGAGCAAGTTTATGAGATTAATGAAATTTTTTCCATCAGTTTCACAGCTTATCACTTTTTCGAATTTAAAATTCATCTTCTGAAATTTACAAAATCTGATAACAACGATGCTTTTTGAATAATTTATTCTTCATGCTATCACTTTCTAAATTCATATTTTTACAAACCATTCATTTGAATTTACCAAATTAGCAAAAAAAGAAATATTAGAAATTCTCTCAATTTTCTGTGGTTTCTAAATTTCTGAAGATTGGTGAATGAAATTAAATTTTACACTCAATTATTCGCACCTGTCGCAATCTAAATCGTAAATTTTTGCAGTAAGTTATACTTCATTATGATATTAAAATTTGAAATGATAAAAATTTTGATGCCATTCTTTCGAAGCATCAGATGCTTTATTTCGTAACAAAGTTGATAAATTTATTTCTCTTATTCATACTGTGTTTCATACTTTTATTAAATAATCAATTTTATTAAAAATTTTATTAAATAATCTTCTCATACCTTTATTGAATAATAAAGTCAACAATTTTGATTCGAATTTTAAACATTTCGAATTTATCAGAAATGATAATAATATTAGAATCATAAAGCATAACTATTAGATAGATTATTTCTTCGCTTAATAAATTTATCTCTTTCAGTATAGTCATATGAATTTTAAGAATTCATGAAAAAATTTAAGTCGTACACAAATGAAATTAAAGGAAGATGTGAAATATTTAGAAATCTAAAAATGATCCAGTAATTGTCACTCTCGAAAGCATACTTCTAGCATTTCTCGAGGAAAGCATTTTGAAGAGAATAATAATTCCAATGCTTTAATTTGCATTCATTAAGAAGACTAAATGATGCTAAGTAAATAAATATAGCATAACTAGCGAAGCAATTAAGAAAAATAAGGAAACTATTGAAAAGTGGCAATAATTTGCTGAATAATTTGTAAACAAGTAAGTAATAAATGAACATATCGGTCGTAAACAGATGAAAAGATCATGAAAGAAAAAAAAAACTTAATTCATAATACTTTGCTTCGAAATTCATTTCCGGAAAAGTTCATGTCGATGTTTTGTTGATGTAAAAAAGTCGATCTTTTTTTTTTATTTTTTTTCGCTAGAGGTCAACAAGTATAATTTATTTATATCATGAGACAGTTTAGCAATCCTCATCCTTTCCATTGATACTATCAAATTATCATTTATAATTAATATATAATTTTAATAGGAATGAACCGCTTTGCTTATAACGTCTATTTCTCTTTAAATAAATTTTCGAGAAGTAGCAAATAAAATTCATAGGTGATAATTAGAAATCGGGGCATGCAACAGAATTGAGAAAAGGTAAAATTTACAAAATTAATGAGAAAAGATTGGAATTATATTAAATGTGAAGCGAAAAAAAAAACGAAAGAATTTCAAAACAATCATAAATAACTTTTCAACTTCCATTAGCAATTTTTCATATGTTTATTATTTTTTCAATTTATTTAGGCTAAATAAATATATTAAGACTAGCTTAGATTGATTATTTCGGATATTAAGACTAGCTTAGATTGATTATTTTTTATTTTCATTTGCAACTAATTATTATTATTATTCTTCAACAATTGTTTTTTGTATTATTTCTGTTAATTTCTCATATCATTTATTAAGTGATATAAATGATCAATTTCTTTGATATTAACATTTAAAATTAATAAAAGTATATTGAAATAAAAAAAAAGATTTTGACTAGTAGAATGCTATCTTTTTTTTACAACCTTTGCTGGATAAAAGGAAGTTGTTTCATTTAAATTATTTATTTCTCAAAATAAATTTTGCAACTACTTTCATATTAGCAATCTTTTGCGAAAGTGTTTTTCGTACATAAAATTATAGTTTTTTTCGTATTTGCAAATCCCAAAATCCAAAACTTGCAACAGGTGATATTGGAGAAACTTTTTTAAGATCATGAAAACGATGTTATATGATCCTTAAAATTTCAACTCTTCATTATATCATATTTTAGTTGGAAATATTTTTCTTTCATCCGATAAAAAAACAAAAGAAAAAAATTATTTTTAAGCTGCAATTTTTACTGGCAAGAAAGTAGGGAAAAAAGAAAGAAATTCGAAATTGCAAATTGTTTTTTTAAAATTCAAAGAGTGTTTCAAAATTAAAAATCAGTTTTTAATGACAGAAGCAACTAATTTTATGAAACAGCTGACTAATTAGATCAACTTGTTGCTTTTAACACATTCAATTTTGCTTCAATTTAATTTCAATTTATGATGTCAATTCATGTGAGCTAATATTTTGAAAATTTTATTTTATTTTTCTATAAGATTAAAATATTGCTACATTAAGGGAGCATGCAAAAGTTTGCAGTAATATAAAAATTGAACAGGGAATGGAAATTGTACTGAAATTGAATTTCTCGTATGTCTTCTTTTTTTTTTAAATATTCAAATTATTCTATATTAAATAGTTGAACGAATGCTTATTTAATAATTTATGCTTTTATGCATATAAAGAATCACATCAAAGGAATGCTCAAGGATTTAGTCTACTTAAAATTTCAGAATTTCAAACAGAAAAGTTCAAAAAAGATTAGAGAAGAAATTCTAATCGCTTATATATTCCTAACTTTCTATTTTTCATTTTCTTTTTTTTTATGAAAAGATAGCTTTTAAAATATTAGTTTGTCATATATTTATACATATATATATGTATCCATGAGGTGAAATGATATCTCTGTAAAAAATGAATCTTTACAATTTGAGAAGAGGGAAACTTAGCCACTTGTATCATTTATTGGAAAAAAAAATTTTTATTTTTTTCAAATTATCATCTTTGCCTGAGATATTTCAGTGTTTCAAATGAACAGTTGTGATTTGAATGAGACCGCTTTTTCCTCTATTTTTATTTTTAGGCCCTTAACATATCATCAATTTCCTTCTTCCTTGTAAATTATTTATAGTTTGGAATATCGAAATCATGATTCTCTGCTTTCGCATATTTTAATAATCATACTTATTTGTCTCATAAGATGATTTTTAATTATTATTTTGTTTATCGTTTTTGAATGTTTTCTTTTTTAATTTTTAAATCTGCTGATTTTAACAAATTTTTTAAATACAATGCTTTCTCTATTAAATTTTTGACATTGTGGTCTTATTAGTCTTTTTAAACATCTTTTTCTTTTTTTTTAATTTTCAACATAATTATTTTAAATATTCATTTCAAGAAAGATTCAAAATTATTATTTATTTTATTCCTCAATATCGAATAAAGATCTGTATCTGAAGAGAGGTTGAGTAGATGACAATTTGATTATCGATTGATAAATGTCTCCTAAAACTTTTGCATCTTGTTCCTGTCCTTGCTATTATCAGTAAACTTGTTCAACATCATTTATAACATTGTGTACCACAAGTCACAAATGCTACACAAAAGTGAACAACCTAGTTTTATAAATTAGTCAGAAATTCCTTCAACAATTAAATAAAAATAATTCTCTTTCTTTGGTCAATACCAGTCTTTCAACAAAATAAAATTATAATTTTGTTGCTTTTATTCGATATAAAATCTAATGCATTAACAATCATTTAAATTAATCATAATAGTACTTATCTTTGTGATTAAATTCTCAATATATTATCAGTGGAAAAAATTACGGCAACTATTATTTCATTTATCTTTTTCTCTTTATTTTTCCACTCTTCATATTCATATTGAAAAGTAATTTATAACAAATTTAAATGATTGTAAATGCATTTGATCTTTTCAAACAAAAAAATTAAAATTGATAACACTTTTTTATCATCCCATATTAGAAATGATCTGTCACATAAAATTTTTAGTTTTCGATATCTAAATAACAATTTGAAAAAATTTCTTATCAATGAATTTCATATTGGGTTTTTAATATCATAAGATCAGTTTTTTTTTTTAATTATTGCAAAAAAGATGAAATGAATTATATTTTGTTAATTATATTTAATTTGTCAAAAATTTCCACTTTTGCATAACCACAAATCACAACATTTAATTAATCATTTTTATTTATTTGTATTATTGATTGGCTTCAATTTCATCTGTGATTTTATTTGATATCAATTTTTTATCAATTCTCATGAATACTTTTAAAATTAATATTTGTTAGATAGATATTTTATTACTGAAATGAAAAGAAGCATTTCGAATTATATTATCACCTAGAAACATTCATTATTTGTTGGTTCAAACAAATTATCAATTATTTGTTTGAATAAATCACATGGAATATGTAGTAAACCAAGAAGCATATGATACTTTTACATATATTTTTTTATTGCAACAGCTTAAAATTGCAGCAAAATGATAGTTGATAAAACATATATATGACAGCTAAATAAATATATCATTCTGTCACATATTATCATATTTGAATGGAAGTCTTTCCTTACAAATTAAAATTTTATAATTATTCAATGAATAATTTAAATGTGATTTATAGTGATGTTTGTACTGTACTCTCGATATTTCGATATTTATCCATGTTTGATAAACGAAAAATGACTTTTCCCTTAATTAATTTTTTCATTTGATTAATGTTGCTTAAAATAACAAAAGCTACAAAATAATTTGTTATTTGAAGAGTCAAAAAAATTAAAATCGAATCGGAAATTAATAGTATTACAATCAAGTAAGACATAATTTTAGAACAAAATTTAGAATGGTTAATTCGAACTTAGATGAAATTGATTAGCATGATTAATATGTTAACAATTATCACAAATATCGATAGCAATATATATATATATATACATAGGCACAAGAAAATCCTAATTATTGACAAAAAATAATTATGTTAGATTTAGATTACAAGAAAGGCAGAGGGGAAGAAATAAAGAGGAAGGGAGAGAGGGAGAAAAGAGAGAGAGGGAGAGAGAAATTCAGACATATTTCAATTTTCATGGAATATTAGCAAGAAAAATACAAACACATATCTCATTACTTATTTGCCATAAATTACAAATGGCATTATAGCTAATGCTGGATTTTTCTCACATTCTGGCTAGCAATTTAGTAATATTTTGTTTATCATCAATCCAATTGAAAAACATAGCCCCAAGGAAGATTCTGTCTTCTTGAGATTCTCATTATTGAATCCTAACATCTTCCTTTTATTCTCTTACATCTCTTTTTAGAATGATGCAAATTATATTATTATTATTGTCATAATTATTATTATTATTGTTATTAATTATTATTATTATTATTATTATTACTAGTACTATTAATTATTATTGCGATTATTATTATTCCATTTGCCATTTTATTAGATTTGTTTCTCAAAAGCATATGCATTGCTTTATCATGAAATTATCTTTATTAATTTGAGAATCATTACTCTAGAAATAATCATTTAAATTTTAAATTTATCATACTAATAGCAAACTGCAAATATTAAATTGTTAAATATTTCCTCTTTCTTTTGAAAAATTATATATTGCAAAAATATATTTCATCATTGATTAGCGCAAACATAATAAAAAATAATATTGACTTTCACCTTTTTTTGATATATTTTTATTTTACTGTCATTCTATTGGATGCTTTGTAAATCCACAATTTGTTTATGTAATAGATTTGTCAGGAATTCAATCGTTTCATATTTTGTTTTTTTTTTTGAATTTTATTGAATTCAATGTTCGGTTCATCCTACAGAGCAAATTCCGCTTATCAAAAATAATGAAACATTTGAAGCATAGAAATAGATAATAACATTGAAATGTAACTACATGCAATGCATGCGATGCATGCGACGCATGACACAACTTGCATGCGATCACATGTAAATGTAAAAGCTACACTTCATTTAAATTTCATCTAAAACATATTTAGGGTTTTAATTATATTAAGGATTCTAATTACTAATGCAAAAAGTGGTCCATTAAATAAATCATTGGTAAATACATCAATCATAATAAATTTAGCATTTCCATCTTATTTATTAATCAAACAAGATTGCTAAACTGATCAATTGAATATTGATAAATTTTGTTAACTCTATCCATTTCCATATCAGTAGTTTCAAGCTTTTTTGAACTATCTCTTCAAAGTTCTTTTCAACTTTCTCTACTATAGATTTGTTTGTTATCAGTCTCGCGATTATATTTAACTTTAAATGATATAAGCTTTAAATTTGGTTTGTTACCCTCATTAGGTTGCAATCTCAAGCAAAAAATAGGCAACCGTAACTTTTCTCATCCGTACAGATCTAGCATCTTCTATAAACTCCTGTCCTCTCAAAATGATAATTTTTTCCGGAAATATCTGATGATCGCTTGCCACAGATTTCCCTTTAATATTTTAAATTCACTTAAATGGCTACATATGTGCTTACTTCTTATCTACTATTACAAAAATATATTGATCAATGATCAATTTTTTGATCAATTTTTCGTCGCCTATTTCCAAAAAAATTTACGGATAAAGTCAACTAATGAAATTATTGATGTTATCAAGAAGGATAGAATTTTATTCATTTAAAATGCATTGAATTGGTTTCACTTAGATTCTAAAACATTAAGTATTCTGGAGGATCAGATCAATTGAACGAACAGAACATCGCTAACTTTACATGATAAAAAAAGAATCACTGAAATAGTTATCATTTAGCATTCGAGACTTTCGAAAATTTAACAAAATTTTACTAATGCTAATAATGCTACTCATATGACCATTGATTATTTGTCCAACGTATTTTTTTCAGCAAGATGAGGAGAGGAGCAGAGAAAGAAATGAAGTTAATTTGTAAGTAACTTTGAAGTCCATTTTGTTTTTATATTTTTTCTAAATTGAAATTGATCATTTCTGACAAATTTTAACAATCATTGACATATATACATAACGATTCTTTTTATCACTTGCACTCATCAATTTATCATTTTGAAAAATTTCTCTGTTTTATAGAATATCTAAAAATGAATGCTAACTGTAAACGATTATTTACCGCAAATCGTGTTATCTTAAAATCAAAGTTTATATGTCACCAAATGTTTGGTTCGCATAAAAATGAATTCTGACAAGTTCCTGTCGTAGTGATCAATCAGTCAGAAATTCATGTCATCCACTTTTCTTTAGCTGTTTATCAGTTTCATTGCCATCATCATAAATGTTATGCGTAATAACAATTGATTAAAAATGATTACTGTAATATCTATGAAATTTATGGGCATGAGAAAAGAGTATAACTTTTTTTATTTTCATTGCCCATTTTCCGCTTTTTTGGTTTTCACTTTCTCAAATTCATTGCACAAGCAGCTTCAATTTGGACTTGCTGTAATGCTGTGAATTTTATGCTAATTTATTCTTAAAATTCTTTCTACATGAATTCAGCTTTAGCTTAAATACTAATACAAATAATAAAGGAAAGGAAGAACTATCCAGTATTATTTGTTTTCATCTGATCAAAACAGAACTTTCTTTGCAATAAATCAATATTTATGATGAAGGATTTCTATTACTAAACTTAAAGAAATTCGAGTTAAAATTCTTCGCCTTTTCATAAATTTTGGAGCTTCATTTCAAACCTATGTTGCTATGTGAAATTACGAATTTAGCTCAGCGAATCGATGTTTCACTCTCGAGATCGATAAAAATACTGATATAAATGAGCAAAGTAATTCATCAAGCGCTATACTTACATAAACCTTGCATATATTTTGAATTTCCTCAGTACATTTAATTTATATTATTTTTGTGACGAAATTTCATCATAAGTCAATATTGGAGCAATTAGTACGATTTTCTTTTCCATTGCATTTTTTTCAGGCTATAGTTTGAATCATTATTATTTTAATATATTATTTACAACTTTTAGCAGGAGATGGCATAATGATTAGTTTTAATGAATTGTTGATCAACCCGAAGCTAATTATGCAATTAGTTTGCTCATATTCGTCTTTTTTCTGTTGCTCAAAAAACATTTTAAAATGTTAGTATGCAAAAAATGGAAAAAGAAATAAAATTGCAGAGAGAGAAAAAAAAGAAAATGAGACATTTATTTTGATTCATTCTCGATTTCCGGTCATAATCAATGATGAGAAGAGCTACGAAAATATCTCTTCGAATAATTCTCTCAACTTAAAATCATTTATAAAAAATGTGAAGATTACGAGGAACCAATTTCTCCTTGTCGGTAGCTATAAGATTCTCGTAGATCACATGAAAATATATTTTAAGAAAAAAGCTAAAATTAGGACTTACATTTATAAGTGATACTGTAGTACAATTTTTCAGTTACCGTATTGCTGCAGCACAACTTTACAGTTATTGCATTATTCTTTTGTTATATTTTAGTATGAATTATTTAAATTGCGAATATATTAGTTTTAAATATTACAGAACTTTAAAGTTGTTATATTATTCTTTTGTTTAATTGCGGTAAGATGAATTGATTAAATTATATTAATCTTTACATACTGTAGTACAGTTTCAAAGTCACTTCAAAATCATTTTCAAAGTATCATTTTTTGTATTTCAGTAAAGAATTGCTTGAACTACGAATTTCTATTACTAAATTAGTACAACTTTATGGGCTACTGTATAACGCATTTTAGTGATAAGAGTTACTTAAACTACAAATGCATTAATGTCTATGAAGTAATATTTTTTTATTTTAAAATTTGAAATGGATTAGTTGATTAATTTCGTGTATTTTTTTGTAATTCATATGAAGAATAAATTTAAAATTCAATTCCGTTTAAATTGTTTCAGTGATTATTTCTTCATGAATCACTGTGATTTGCTCAACAAATGATAAATGGTGATAAGCCAATATAACTTTACCTTTTCCTAAACTTTTTATTTTGTTTTCTGCAAAAAACATTTGGTGGAAGAAAGCAGCAAAAATGACGATGCCAACATCTACTACAACGATCACGCAATCGTCAACAACGGAAGAAGAAGAACGACAACCACGTGAAACATTGTCACCTTCACAAATGGTAGTATTACGTTCAGTAACAGGTTGCTTTTAACATCTGTCCATTCCTATTTTTTTTTTTTTGAAATCATGAAATTAAAAGTAAAAAATCAATACTGCTTTTTTAAATAGATAATGGATTGCTGTTACTGTAATACACAAAAATTCTTACAGATTCTAACAATCATAAAAAAATGATTCATTTTTTAAATACCTTTTAATTACGATATATTATAAACTTGAATACGATTTGTTTCATTTCAAATTTTCATGGAATAAGTGAATATCTAAAAGAATTAAATCTATCTATCAATCACTGAAAATGTTTAAGCATTAGAAATTCATAATGTACATTGAAAAAAAAAACTGGCATTGTATTCTGTAAAACATATCAATTTTATATTATGAAAATGAGAAAAATTTAAAATTAACATTTGCTAATTACAATTGTTTCAATTGATTATTTCAATTTCGAAATAATAAAATTTAACAATTAAATCAATTAATTATTGCATTTATATCATCTAATTGTACTATCCTCATTTGAGTTAAATTCATTTCAACAACATTCATTTACAAAGCCATTCATCTATAATTTGTTATGATAAAAATTTCATTGATTTATCAATAACTTTTATCTTTGATTATTAATTTGATAGGAACGAAAAAAAAATCAATCAATAATTCTATCAATTTAATGCCCAATTTATTCTCGTCTTTTTTTCAAGGCCATACAACATGGACAAAACGTTTGTCAAAAACGATTCAACGTCGAAGTGGTTCATTTCTAAATACATTAGTGCCATTTCGTAAAAATATCGATCAGAATCAATCGAATGCAACTGATAATAAATCACTGTTACCATCAACGCTTTTTCATAAGCGACGTGCAGTGATTCACCGATCGTTGCCGTACAAACTGCTACTAAAGGAGCATCGTTTTTTAGAAACGAAAAATTAAGTAATATTAGTGTAGCTACTGCTACTGCAGCTACTACTGGAGTAGTTGCTCTTATTTCAAGTGGTAAGTGATTTCTAATTTATGATAAGAGAAGAGAAAGATAATTTTTAGTAATTAAGTGATTAAAGTAAATTTGATAAATGATGATTAAATTAAACTATGATAAATGAAGGTATAAAAGATAACTTCTAAAAAAACAAGCAAATAGATTAAACGACTTTTGTCTTAACGATTAATGTCAAGAATTTATTTTAAGAAAAAAAAAACGATATTTCATTTTTAGTAAACCATCGTATATGAAATTATAATCTAACATTTGACGTTATCTTATACGGAAGGAAATGATAATAAATTACATAACCTCTATATTGATAATTAATATCAAAAACTTATCTCACATGCTTTGATACTGCTTTAGAGAAAGCAATCTACTATTCATGAAATAATCACTCAGTATTTCACGTGATTTTGTTAAAAGAGAATTAAAATCTCGAAATCTCGAAGAAAAACAAAAGATGAAATGAAATTTATCATTAAATTTTGTACTTTATTTATTCTCACTTATTATTTTTGTCATTTTAAAACATAAATTAAGAAAATTTGGAACTTGTTTACTTACACCTGTGCATTTACTTTATAGGCATGCAACAAGATGATACAAGAGTACTTGAAAGAGATATTAGTAGCGAAATTCATAATGAAGAAAAAAAAAGCAACAACAACAACAACAGCAGCAACAGCAAAAACAACAACAACAACAACAACAACAGCAAAAGCAACAACAACAAAAGCAACAACAACAAAAGCAACAACAACAACAACAACAACAACGACAACAACAACAACAACAAAAGCAACACCAAAAGGTATGGTTGTATTTTCAAATTAATTTTACTCCAAACTACCCAAATGTATTATTCGATCAGTTGATGATTTTTAATTGCGTCATAAAATATTATAATAGAAAGAAAAGGACAATACAATAAACGATTTTGTCGCACAGTCGAGAATAAAAAAGATTTCATACTAATATAACAGATAGTTGTGTATGTATGTATGTATGTCTGTATGTTGTATGTGTACGTATAGTTTTTTTAATTGTTCATCATTTGATGATCAAAACAAGTTTACTATGAGCCACTTTTTTATCATTTTTTTTTTCTTATTCTTCATCTTCTTGTGTTTGATTAAAATTTTACTTTCTCGCCGAGACCCATTTATTTCAATGGAATAAGTCGCCCTTTCCGCCTGCGCCTATCTCTCAGCTATTATTTCCCTTTGTGAATATTTTCCTTACCTTTTATAAAGTTTTTGTAGAAATAGACATCTTTTTATCCATTAAATTTCCGTCAAATTTTACTTCTTTTAACGTCAAACAATCCTTTCAATTATCATCATACATCTCTACTTTTAAAAGTTCCGATAAACCATCACACGTACGTGGCATACGGACGTATCCGCCTATTTACGGATATTACATCTTTTTGTTTATTTTGATTTTTATGATTGCTGAAATTTTTTTTTTTTAAATTATTCATTGAGAGCTATGCGATTACTAAGCTTTTATAACAAACTTAAATTTTGGCTACATCATTGATGAGAAAATTAATGATTATTTTTCACTTACAAAATTCACTTTTACCTCTTGTCCATTGTCGATTAGTAATTTTCGAGAATTAGATAGATGAAGAACCATTATGTTCTCTAATTTTCACTTCTTTCCGACCTTCTTGACCTTTGGATGATCGATATGCTGATTATAATTCCTTCAATCATTCATGTCGTTTTCTGCAATGCCTTTTCATTTATTTATTAGAATGAATTTTTAACTTTACTTTTTATTTTCTATTGAATTCTCAAGCAATTTTCCCCTCAGGAATCTTCAATTGGTAGCTGTGATTTTTTGAAGCTTCCAAACATTTCTCAAATTTAAATTAATTTAGTCAGTTTTGTGCACAAGATTTAAATTAATCACTTCCTTTTCTTTTAACTTATCAATAAATAGTTCATTGTTGGTGAAAAACAACATTGAAATTGAATTAATAATAATAAATCGATTTTAATCAATAATTATATAGCAATATATTTGAGCTATTATCGAAATAATTTCAATGGAAATAAAATGAAAAAAAATAAAAAAAAAGTAAAAGAAACTTTCGAAAAATTTATTGAAAAAATGATATGAAAAATATTCTTTTTTATTATTTGATCCAAAAATCTATTTTTTTTTGAAAAAAAAAAAGAAGATTTAAACTAAAAGGCAGCAAAATTTTAAGAAATGATTAATGTTACTAATTCCTTAGCCTACTATCCAGGGAATGTATTCCAATTTTATCCCTCCACATCAAAACTCTCGCAGTAGCATTTATATTCTCGAAGAAAAAGTCAAACTTCAATTGTGAATAATTTAGAATAAACTTTCTGCATTTGGTTTGGCTATTGAAAAGTGCCGAGTAATGAAATGTGTGAAAAAAAGATAGGCCACTTTTTCTGTAATTAAAATTTTAATTTTATTAATATCGCAGTATTACCCTTCTAAAACATTTTTATTCTAAATTATTCACTTGCTTTATTCAAAAAACAAGCATTGTAATTTTTTATTATTGAAAATGATTTTTCTAATACTGCATCGTTCTTCAAAGCGACGGTATATTTTGCGTCAAATTGTTATCAAAAAAAAAAAGAAATTTTGGAGGCGAATAATTCATCAAAAGAATTTTCGCATCCAATGTCATCGAAATTCGAAATGTCATGGGATTTTTAACGGTTTCGAAAAATTGAGAAAACAATCATAGAAAAAAATAACGAAATGAAGAGAAGAACAGAATTATTATTTTTTTTCCTCTCTTGCTGCAAGAGAATGTCGCAATATTTCAAAGGGCAAAAAATTGATTCGTTTCAATTTGTAATGGAATATTATATTTGAAAAAAAATTTCTGATTGCTTGCTAATTTAATTAAGGTTTGCAGTTATAAATAGGTGCAGAAAATATTATTCTAATTTTTGAATATTACACTAATTAAATTTGATTTTTTCTTAATTATTGAGATAATATTTCTAAAAAATTGAATATGTAAATATTTCTTACGGATACGGTACTCTATCATTTCTTATAGTTTTAAATTGTAAATGAAAAAGATGATGGATGAAAATTTATACCATTTATTGTATTAAAAATTCTATTAAAATAAATTTCGCATTTAGCAACTTTTTTTTTCTGTTCATAAAATTGACAATTTTGCATTCAACAAATATTTTAGCAGAAATCAGAAGTTAAGCATTCTTTTTTTCTTGAGACTTCTTTCTTCGCATGAAAAATCATGAATTTATTGAGATGTTTTGCTGATATTTACATCAAATTTTAATTTCTAAACAAAAAATAAGACAACGATTAAATAATATTTATTTCAATTATCGATTGTATTTCTCTTTCTTGATCTGGATCATCCTCAATCATCATGGATCTTCCTGCATCCTTGCGGTAATTCTCTCTTTTCATATATGGTTTATGATTTCCTCATCTTTACAATCTTTTACTCTCTCTTATTTGTTTCATATTATTCCAATGAATTTCTAATTTGATCTTCGATTGATTAATTTTTTCTTTCTATCATTATTGTAATAGCAATAATTGCAATTATAAAACGAATTAATAATTCAAGGACGAGAATAAATCATTTTTAAATGTATGAAAATTTTGTTTAAATAACATTTTTCAAATAATGAAAAAAAAAATGGGTGGCAAATAATTTTACATGATGACTGTTAATGCGGGTTGATGATTGCTGTCCAATTTTTTGCCCTAAATTGTCTATATGGAAGCATGCATGCATGCATGGAAGCACAAGCATGCATGCATGCATGCAATTGTACAATTATAATCATAATTCGATCTAATATGGTGCAGAGGAAACGCCCAAAGTTTTTATAAAAGAATAAAAAAAAATTTAATTTGATGATTGACAATCATCTTCTTCCCTGCTAATTTTTTAATTTATTTTTATTCGATGATTCTGTTAATGGTTACCAATCTATTTTTTGCAAAATTTACCGATTCAAAATTATGGAGAAAGTTCGAAATAATAAAGAATATTCACAGTATAATCTTATATCGAGGTGATACCATTGTACGTCAAATTTTTCTTTTTTCATTACCAGATCTCGAGAATGATCACTGTTATAACTATTTGTCATGCCTTACTTGACAGCGATTTCTCATGGAATTACATAGAAGAAAAGGATTCTGTAGGCTATTTGATAGTTCCGACAAAAATTTCATAAAACCCTTCTACGTGATTTGACGTAAACTTTTCGCTGTATTAGATCGTTTATCATAATACATGAACAGTAATTATTGATCAATTTATTGGCTAGTACAAATATATACTTGGCTCTTCTGGCTAGTACAAATATGTAAATTGAAAATTAATTATTCTAAAATTTTTTAATTATTCTGAAAATATCTGAATTTCTGAATCTTTCTATTTATATATTCGATTTTCGCTATTAAATAAATGAGTGAATTGATATTGGTGAAGTAGTAATTCAATCATTTACTAATCCTATCTTATTCGAGATTTTTAAGATTGTTGCTATAGTTAATAAGAAATCGCGAATCAATTTTTTTTTTCTTTCCTCACTCTCTAGAGTTTTCACTCTTTTTTCAATTTTTTTTATCTTTTTCATTTTCAAACTCTCTGCTTTGTTGTCACGGTTGTCCATCTCTGATGATTTGTTTAGTAAAACTTCAAAAAGCTTTTTCTTTTCTTTCTAATTTTTTTTTTCTCGACGAGAATAAACTTGTCAGTTTCCCTTCAACATTTCATTCGATCTATTCAAGTTTATCTGAAAAATATAACAGCCAATTTGCAAAACGCAAAAATAATTGCAGCAAAAATTCACTTTTCTATTTGCCTTTTTTCTTGTATGAAAAAAAAAATTTTTTCTTCTGTCATTGAAATCATTTTTTCTGCTACCAAATTTTATTTTAAATTTCTTTTTGCATTCGCAAATTCTATTTGAAATTTTCTTTCTTCTAAAATAACTCTTTTTTTTGTTTTTTCTTTTCCTATCATTTAGTTTTTTTATCTTATTGGCCACACTTTTCATATGCTTACTTTTTTTTTCAAAAAAATTTAATAAAATGAAATTTTTTTTCTGTATGGCAAGAGGAGGAAAGTATAATGAATATTCCAACATTGAGATATGTCGATTAAAATGTACGATTCATTAATATTGTACGGTAGTTTACTTCATATAATACTTTTCTCGACATTCTTCATGTTATTTGTATTTCTGTTTCTTGGAAGGAAATTATCGGAATCTCCATCAAAATCTGATGAAATGAGCATCTGTTGTTGATTTCTTGAACTAATTGAAATAAATCTATTTCATATGTAAATGAAGCTATCTTATCTTTCGAGAAAAGTTCCGTATTTTATCAAAATTGTTTTATGCTTGAAATTACACCATTTCTAATTACTGAATAATTTAATTGTAAAACTTTGTAGAGCAAAAAATTTTTTTCATAGAAAATTTTCCTTTTTGAATTAATATATATATATATTTTTTAGCTATCTGAGTTATATTTTTTGGAATTTCAGTAATTGTTTACATTTCAAAATTTCATTTTAACCAAATTCTATTTCAAAATTTATTTTTTGCATCGTAGATGAGACAGAAAATGGTATGATTCATTTTGTAAATAAACTGATTCAGTTGATATTCTGATGACGTTAACTATTTCAAAATAAACATTTCATATTCTTTTCTTTTTTCTTCCTTCATTACAAACAGACTAAAATTTATTTTACTTACTGAAGGAAACAGAGGACAATGATCAATCGATATCTGATCAATTGATATTTTTTCATTCTTAAAAGTTTTTCATAATATAAGCATTTATAATGGAATCAAAATTAATTCAGTTTATTTGAGATTATCCGGATATCCGGATATCGGAAGTTTCCTTATCGTACTGCTTGTAAATGTCTTCATAGATATGAATAATCAAAGATTAGCCAGTAAAAATGTTTTCAAATCATTTGCCTTTATCCTTTAACACTGACAAAGAAAACAAGATAAATAATATTTAGAATATATATCATATATCACTTTATCACTTTTCATACCTTTATTCTCTTTCATAGCTATAGAAAGATTCTGATATAGTCAACTTCCTGTGATATTACAACTAAGCCTAAGAATTTTTTATTTAATTTTTAGTTTTTTTTTCAGTTATTTTTTAGTTATTTTTTTTAGTTTTTAGTTATTTATACTATGATATACTGTAGAGTTTTTTTATTCTATGACAACCAAATAATCGATTAACAGATTATCGAAATCAAAACTATTCTGATGATAGGCAAAAAAATTAAGTATTTCGAAAACTAAGCCAATGATAGAATACATTTATATAATCGTTTAATTTGCTCAATTTCTTGAACAATTTTTTATCATATTTGGAATGCAGCAATGTCATATTTACATCGAATTTATCCGTTTCGACAAAAAGAATCAGTTAACTTCACTCATCGTCATTGTCATCGTCATTGTCATTGTCATCACCAAACTTTCTCTTTCATTCTTTTAAATAAAATTATTTCATGCCTTAATAAACATTTTCTAGCATTATTTATGATCCGTCATTTTGTTGAATATTATAGTGAAATCATATTTCAGTTTTATCTTTCTCGTCGCAATTTATAATAAGTGATAATGATTATATCATTTCTCAAATATTAATATTTAACAATATCATACCTATATTAAATGCACTTTTTCCTCCTCTCTCTCTCCCTCCTTTTTTTCAATTAAGTGCTTTAATTTTTGACAAATACTCTGAAATGAAATTCTGAAAAAGAAAAATTCAACTTTCATTCAATTTATCCTTTTTCTCCAAAATCAAACATCAAAACCAATTGTGTTTCAAAAATTTAAGAGAATTAATTTTAAAGAAAATAGCTTAATTTGCATTTAATTTCGAATCTATCCAATTTCATCGATATTGTCCATTTGATTTGAATATTGCTCATTGATTGACGATATTACGATATATCTGCTGCGTAAAACTGGATACTTTTTTTTTTTTTTTCCAATAAATACATGATATTATCAAGCACGGTTGAAAATACCTGTCTATTTCCTGCCAGATGAGTTCGTAATATTAAAATGTATACCTATGATATTATAGAGCAAAACCGAATTTGGCCATTTTTTTTATTTCAGATGGAACTCACAATCAATCGAATCATTTGATTTAACCGATTTTTTCGCTTTGGATTATTTTTAATAATTCAAAATAACCAAATTAGAAATTATTTTAAATTATGTGGAATTCGTTATCCGAATTAATTGCATGAAACGAAACGGTTAATTGGATTGTAAATTTATTGAACGATTAATTAGATTCTAAATTTGTTGAATCTTCTTCTTTCCTTCACAATTTCAGGAATCTGATATCCCGAAAATCTATCTTTTATTCAATTAACTTTCATCATCTCTCGGTATCTGAATGAGGAATAATTTTAATTGCTTCATTGCTTCACGATACTAGATTAATACCTCTTCCTAGACTATTCGAGCACAAATTCTCACTCTCGAGTGATCAAATTTTCTCGACTTTTTACTTATCTCATACTACTAATCACTGAACAATGAATTTATGATAATTCAATATGAAAAAGATGTTCTTTTGATACTTTTTGAATTATTTCCCATCTCTTTCGTAAAAAATATTAGTTTGAACTGATAGTTCGATTTATTAAATCCAATGACATCAGAACTTTAATGAATTTTTTCAATTGGAATGATTATGCTATTTAAAACTTACCAATAACAACTTGCTGCTATTTGTTGTTTAATGATAACAGCATATATCACTACTGCTGCTGTCTGTCGAGCAATATTTCTATCATTTACGTTTAGTCTTAAAATTTCAACTCTAATTGATTAATTATCAACTTTCCGACTTCTTCTAAATCATTTTTCGGAACCAACGGATTCTGTTTACACATAGAATGTGCGTATCAGTTTTTTTGTTATTTTCTTTGCAAAAATTGATTTCTAATTTAACAGTTTCAGAATTCAAGCAGTAAATTTTGATTCCTTTTATGCTTATGACCTAAATAAATTCTATACCAATACATCAATCTCCATAATGCAATTCTTTTTTCACACTTTTTTTTTCCTTCCCACACAATTGAACTATCCTTCATTTTCTGTTTCCTCTCCTTTCCCTCCAAATTGATAAAAACTCCCGACTTTTATCAACCATATCATCCTGGAAGAGAATGAACTGATTCGAGAAATTACATTAAGAATTAAAATGACATATATTTAATTGATGATAGTATGTATACAGAATAATGTATGCACAACTTTTCCCAAATTTTTTTTATAAACTTAATGCAAGCAAAATGAATCATAATGTATATATGCATGATCATATAGAAAAATGAATAACTTATTTGCGTCATTAACGTGAATTGGTATTGTCAAAAATAAAGTATTATTCTAGCAGCATGTTTTAACTATTCAAATTATTGGAAATTTCTTCCTTATGCAATCAATCTGACACTAAAACACATAACTATCCATCATAAAGGCACATCAATCCATCTTATAGTCAAATCTCAAAAGAACACTTACGTCATATTTACGTTTTGTTTTATTGCTTAAGTGTCACATAATGGTTAAATGACTCACGTATAGTTGTCTGTTAAAGTTGTATAAATTAATGGCTCACTATCGAAAAGCTTCTCTTAATATAGTATTTGCCCAATTCATTTGTGGAGCCGCTTTTTACACTTACGTCACGTTACGTCAATGCATTGATGGCATGTGTACGTATATTTATCTATTGTCTACTACTAACACAATTCGATATTATTGATGTTCTCATTTGTGCAAGGAAAACGAGAAAAATGTAGGCAATTTAAATTTCAATCCCTGTTCTTGCAGCTCGTTCCTCACCCTAGACACAACTGACTAATTCTCAGAAGAGCGACACTGTGGCATTCTCGACTCTTTTCTCGACTCTTCCTTTCTTTCTCGCAATCGTTTATTGCCACAACTTTTCCGGTCTACATTTATTTACACTTCTCTTCATCTCTCTTCCTGCTGTTGTATATTTCTGAATTAATTTAAAATTGATGTTTTTAAATTTCTCAAACTCATACAATGCTCCTCTTCATCTCCCTCTCTCTCTCTTTCTCTATCTCCATTCTATATATATATATAAATATACATAGGTTTGCTGTCACCAAACGAATGTCTGGTGACATTACTGAAAGAAAGCCCCTCGAAAGTTTATTTCAATTGAAGAGGGATAGAAGATAGTAGTTATTCATATATATATATATAGAAATGTATAACATGCCATGCCTTAGTCAAAGTGGAGTGTGCGTGCAAGGGTGACAAACCTGAGAAGAATGGAGTTCGGAAGTGCCGGTGCAAATTGCAGTGCAGCTGCACAGGGGGAGAGGGAGGAAGTGGTGTCAGCACATCCGTCCTCTCCTACCAACTCTTCATCCGCTACATCCATCTCTCTAACAATCCAACCTATGCGGATGTGAATTTGTCTCTTCGTCTCTCTATATGTAGATGTATGAGTATGTATGTATGTGTATGTACGTGTGTGTGTGTATGTGTGCTCGTGTATGTCAACAGTATATTGTTATTCAACCACCGGCATATTCCATTCAAATTCACCAAAGGACTTATTGAAATGAGTGTGTGTTTATATAACATATATAAGTTTCTATTTTATTTATGTATGTGCCTATATACGTGTGCATATATATGTGTATATTCGGTATGAAGAAATTTCGTATCGCAAACATACATAGACACAAACACATACATACATACACACGCACACACACATTCTATTTCCACCTGTTTCAATACATTCTTTGACATTTATTTATTCCGATTGATTGATTTTTGCTGTTTCTGAATTTTATTTTCCAGCGGGAAAACCAGGCAAATAATCGTTGTAGATTTTACGGAACAAATGACGAACGGAACAGTTGACTGCTATAAGATTAGATCTGTTACGTTACATCTCTTTTTATTTGTTCCGTTCCGTCCCTTTCCGTTCATTTCCAACCTCTCCGTTCCATTCCATTCCGTTCCTTTCCATTCATTCCGTTCCATTCCTTTCCATCCGTTCTATATTTTGCTTGTATTTTGATTAATTAGAAACTGCATATTCATATGAAAATAAATTTATTCTGTTAATTCATTGGCAAGATCAATCATTCAATTTAATTATAAACAAAATAGTAATAATTGTTTCAAATTTATACAGATTAGCATTTTGAAGGTAAAAAATTTTAGCCCAGAAAGTAGGCAATATTCTCGACACCCATCCATATCATAAGATAATATACTCTGTATTTGGTAATATAATAATTACGCAACATTTTCTGCGGAATATTCCTCTGATACTATGAATTTTCCGGTATGCTTCGTCAAATTAAAAAATTTTCGAGAAAATCATACATGATCGATCTGGCTATTAGTATTTGTTCACTTATCACATCTTCATTTAGATGATAAGTATCATATTAGCATGTTTTTGTCAAATATTTTATTCTTCGTCCTGCAAATCTTCAGATATTTCATTCGTCACAGCAAAACATCGTAATATCGTCATTTTACTTTTCTTGTTCGCTTGCAGTTCTCGAAAGTTAATTTGATTTTAGTTCTCCTCCAAAGTTTTTTTTTTCTTTGATATTATAAGATAAGATATTGTTAAACAATTTTGAATTCATTTAAATTTCGTTATCGTAAGATATTCAGATTCGGCTGAAGGGAATGAGCAATATGATCGATTTTATTTCATTCTTTGAAATCAACGTTCAGTTCATGCATTTACAAAGATAAGGAATGACTTCAGGAATGAAATAATTTTAATGAAATTAATAGGAATGAAATTAGAATTAAAATTTAGGATTAATATCATCAAAAGATTGAATATCATCGTTATCAGAGGTATATAGTAGTCGTACGATGGGCCAGGAATTTGTACATTTTACTGCTGTGGCCCAGGAATATATTTGAAGAAAATATAAAGATTGAAGCATAAAGAATTTCTTTATAATTTTGAATAGTTTAGATTAAAATTTTTATTTTTTATGCGTAATATAAGATGAATTAAAAATACTTTTTATTCTATTTCTTTCCTATCTTCTAGTTTACGTAATTGATTATTTCTTTTAACGTTCTGCTCAATCTTTACTTACGTCATTAAACTTAAACATTTCAATCATTTCTCATCTTTTGTCCTTTCTCATTTATCGATTCATTTTATGCATTTAATTATATATCTATCTGATGAATTAGAACTATTGAATTTTCTTCTTCTTCTTACATAAAAAAAAGAATGCATTATTGATTTTCGCGCGGAGGAATGGAATTCTTTTTATATTCTCATTTCAAGATTGTTCGACATTCCTGAGCCTTCAAGATAGAGCAAACTTCTGTAGGGAACAATTAAAATATTCCATATTCCATTGCATCGATTTATTTGATTAAGCTGATAATAATGGTTTGAAGTTTTTGACTTGAAACATTGATGTAATTTTGCATTCAAATGATTCAGATGTGATATTGTTATCTCTACATTGCCAGAGTGATAAAAAATTATATTTTTAGAAAATAAGATATCGATGATTGCGGACCTGAAATTTCTTGACTTTAAAAATTTTCGATTTAACAATTTGTTTTTCGATATGAATATATTCTGAAGTTTCTGAATAATTTTGAAAAAATAAGAAAATCTATGGGATTTTCCAAAATCGCCTTTTTTTATACAATCGATAGGTTGTATCCTGCAGGAACATGTAGTTCATCCTGTTATTTGAAATGAAATAAAGTTGATATTATTGATTTTGGTGATAATGTTAAAAAAATTTTGGGAATTGTGTAGAAAGCAATAATATTAGTAAGAATAATGCATAAGCGAAAAGGTCAGCTAAAGGACATCTTTGAATTGATTAACTTGATTTTGATCATTCGATTGATTGATGAATAATTTGGGCTGGAAATAAATAAACTGGCTTCGATATGTTGAGATGATAACATTTCTTCAAAGAAATTTAAGTATTCTCTTTGCCTGTTTGATTGAAATCTTTCTGTGACACACTGAATATATAGAATTTTCCGTCATAATGAGTCATCTTATCATGTAGTTGAATTTGTCTGGCTATATATAAGAAATTTTAGTTCCAACCTTTTCTTCCGCACTTTTGCCAACATTTCCATGGATGATACTGGTGAAGAAATGTTGTTTGTATTTAACGAGATGTAGCAGTTGTTCTGACCATCATCGTTACTATTCAGAATCTAAAATTATATCAATATCCAAGAATTATTTGTTTTAAAATTTCATACGGTCTACATGATGAACTGTTGAATCGGAATTGGAATCAGTTGCTGATGGTATGTAATACGAAATCATAAGCTTTGAAAATCATTTACAACTTTATCATATACCGGAAATTTATATTTTATTTTAAAAATATAAATTAATTGATTTTATTTTCGGATTTTTAAAAATTTTTTTCTAATATACATTGCAATAATAATTTTGCATAAATACTCATCCTCATTCTTCTCTTAGAATGTTTAATTTCAAACTATTTTTGCTATTATAGATGAGGAAGATGAGAAAGAATAAATATAATTAGATTATAGTGATGATAATGATGATAATAATAATGATGAAATTGTTGAATTTTTGTAATATTACTCATCATCCAGTAATGCATTCCACTTTTAGAATAAACATGTAAATTAATCTATCCTTTTTCCATTCGTTTCAATTTAATCACATTGCATTAATCGAAAACAATAGCATATGCTATTGAAACAGTTGCATTTTCTCGGGAATACTTCTTTTCCTTCTTTTGTAATTATATTATTATCCTCTATTTCTTTCTCCTAAATAGATTTGAAATTTTGTCCTATTGATTAATTGATTAGTTGAAATTAAAAAATTCTGAAAATGTATGTCTAAAATTGTTATCAAATTTTTGAACAAGATTTTAATCTTCATTAATCAGTAATCAGATAATTTTTTTACTGTATACTCCAGAATTTGCCATGTCTTTTCCATACATATATTTATTTACACACGATGTCATCAGTCTGGTTAAATTAAAATTTAGAAATTATAAGTTTGCTTCTTAGCATCAACTTTTTTGAATGATTTTTGAAAGCATAAAAATAGAGTGAAACTTTAAGTCTTCCTACCGTATTTTCCAGTAATGATAAATAATAAATGCCAAGGATCCTTGATACAAATATAGTTCTCCGTTTTGCTCTCATTTTCCCTGTATACTTGTTTTTAACTCAGTAAGTACTATTCAGAAATGATAATTTCAAAAATTTGAATGACCGATATTAGATTCCATTTCATCTTTTGATAATACAACAAGTTAATTAATCGAGATGCAAGCAGTAATATTAATCAAGATCGCATGAATGAGTCGCAGTATGTTGATGTTGATTCGAGCCATTTTAAAGATTCGGTATTACACATTAGTCTCTCAACGTTAATTAACTAATTAATTAAGTTGACTTATACAAACATGGAAATGGTTGCATGTAACTGAACAAAACATTGTTCCATTATCCCATTAATAAATCAATGAATTACGAAGCGCTATAATGTCCTTGTTTCTAGCAATAATAATGATTATTATCACTATCATTATTATTGTTATTGTTGTTGTTGTTGTTGTTATTGTTATTGTGTTGTTGTTATTGTTGTTGCAAATTTTAATTGATTTGATTAGCATTTTTCTTCCTATTCTTATTATTTATTTGCCGTTGAGTATTTGTCCTTAACTGTTACATTAACGCTTATCATTATTACAGTTATTATTCTTAAATAATTGGTTTAATTTCCACAAATTCTTCCCTTCATCATTTTTTTAGTTGAAATCGAACGAAATAAAAATTAATCAAATTTAAATTTTGAGTCCTTTAGATATTGTGCATTATAAACTGTGGCCCGCGATGCAATGAATAGCATCTCAGTACGCTTCATGTTTTTTCTTTATTATATTACTGAAATTTGTTTATGGCTTCGAATATGTCGCAAAAATTCACTTTTTTCTCTTGAAAAGAACAAAGTCTTTTTATAAATTAGCTACTGGTTATCATCATCATCAGCAAAATGAATTACCATTGATCATCTTTTGCTTTTAAGAATAATGAATTGAAGAGAAAGGTTATGGTAACTTGCTGTCGTTCGTTGTATTATGATCTATAAATCGTCTTTCATGCAAACCAACCCGTTGTTTTCTTTTTTCAATGTTTTCATCGCTCTTTTTTTTATTATTTCAGAATTAAATTTAGTTTCCGAAGAGTAAGATAGTATTAATAGTATTTTCCAAACAATAAAGTAGTATTGATAGTACTATAATAAAATTGCTAAACTAAAGTCGAAATTCCCGATTTAATAAAAGTCTTGCTTCCTTTCCTGTGATTTCTAATCGAGGATGACAGAATTATCTAAATAAATCTCATTTCTTTATGGATAAATAAGAAAAAAATTTTTTAAAAATTGAATTTCATGAATTAAAATTACTTCGAGAGTGAAAATTCGTTTAAAAATATTAATTAAAATTATTTAAAATAAGAAAAAATCATCATTACATATTCCTATCTCAACGAAAAAAAACGAAATTTGATAAACACTTTTTTTATAAATTATCACTTTTCAAGTAATTTAATCACATGAAATTTGATTCTTAATTAATTGTTATGAATCTTTTTTAATTTAATTTTTGTTTTTAATTTTTTTAATTGTCATTTCATGATTCAGGTATCATTAGATTTCACAAATTTGTAAATATTAATATTTCTGTTAATATGTTAATTTATTTTTAATTCAAGTTTGTATCAAAAAAAACTTAAACGTCACTGATTCAGCTAAGTTTAGCGAAATTAGCATCTGATTTCAAACTTACTTCTTGTCCTAAAATTAAAAATACGAATATCGCGGTTATGATATCCCATGTATCCGAATTAAGTGAGCTACAATTCTGAATTGTAGTCTTACTTGTTCCATAACCATTTCCCAATTATCACGAAAACTTTTACAATAAAGCAAAATTTTACACCCGGAAGTAAAATCATTTCCGTTTTTACAAAAAAAAAAGAAAAAAAACAAAAAAAGGGAACGAATTTTCAAATGTGACAAAATCGGAAACACTAAATTGGCCAACATCAGTATCATTTGTAGAACATAAACTGTTGTAATTACTAACAAAAAATGAATGAATTCATATGCGGCCGATGATATCACCTGAACCTATAAGAATTTATATGATTTTCATTAATTGATAATTAAATGTTAATAATATATTTAAACTTCTCAGCATTTTGTTTGCTGCTAAGATTTATTAATAGATATTAGAAATTTAGTTTATATCCAAAATAGGAATTGGATTTTTTTTCTTTCCAATAAAATCTGATTTGGTTAAATATTAAATATTGATTATTATCATTTTCTTAGATGATATTACTAGCAGTCCAAGAATGCAAACGTCTTTTAAGTGTTATTCAAGAACCTAAAAAAATGGAAATAGAATATTTAATTATATATGAGGGGAAAACAAAAAATGTAATCAGAAAAGAGATTCTTGATAAACTTATAATTATAGATATTTAACAATCAAGCTTCTTCATTTTTTTTTTTTTTCCATATGAAAATATCCATATTTCTTTTTGCAATTAAAGAAAAATTTATATATATTTTTTGCAAAGTATTATCATTTTATCGATGATAAGTATTATTAGCCTCATTATTGCAAAATGAAATCGCATCGTTCCTTTTATTTTAAGAAAATATTTCCAAAGTGGATAGTGAAACCATGTGAATCATAATTTTCAAATCAAATTCTAAATTTTGACTTAATTTCTTTTTAAATGTTTGTATAAAGAAGGTAATTAATTGGTTGGGCAAGTAAGTGATGGATTATTACTTATGATGAATCATCATTCCAATTTCGATTTCTTGAAATGTTGATAACTGATATCATAAATTTCCTTCCTACTAATGTACCATAACATGTTGTAGCAATGATTCGACGGTATGAATATAAATGATAAGCAACAAAATTTGAATATATTTTGCTCACCACATTTCTTTGTTTTATTAGTTGATCAGTTGTGAAAATAAGCAGTGCAGTAATAATATATTATAATAAATTTTAAATAGAATAATTAATGAAACGAACTGTACCTGAAAAATTAAACTGATAAATAGTGACAGTGACATAAGTAAATGATACATATGGATATCACCTAGATGATATTTCCTTCTACTTTAACTTTTGCATTATATTTCCTTCTACTTTGCGAACTTTTCGGATATCGCCTAGATGCATTATATTTCCTTCTACTTTGCGAACTTTTCGGATATCGCCTAGATGCATTATACTACTTTTTTTCGGATATCGCCTAGATGCATTATATTTCCTTCTACTTTGCGAACTTTTCGGATATCACCTAGATGCATTATATTTCCTTCTGCTTTGCGAACTTTTAACTAACAAAAACAAATGAAATTCTCTTTCAAGAAATAGAAATAAAATTAAAAAAAAATCTCTAGTTTATTTCACGTAATGCGTTAAATATTGATAAAATATATGCTTTAAATATTGATAAAAATAAAAACATTTTGGTTAATTTTATCTCCAGCTATCAATTATAGAATAGAAAGATGATGAGGGTCATGAACTTAATTTGAATTAGTTTGATTAAAATCCTTTATGTTTCTGTTGCTATAACTAAGAAGAAAATGATAGTTATAAAATTGGAAAGGAAAAAAAATTAAATATGGATGAAATAGGAAAGTTGCAAGTTGAAAGTACAGAAAAAGGGCAAATTCTAAATTTTGATAACTTCGATAAGCGCACACTATTTATTGCCCGATTATTATTGATAATGGAAGATGATTGATTGATATATAAGGTCATTCCTCTGTTGCTTGTTCTTTTGTCAATTAAATGAGAGAATTTAGAAATTATTGATGGATATTCAAATAATTTAGCTATCTGATTTTGATGATGTTATTTTTAGGCATAAAAGTACAATTTAGGAGTATCGGTATAAAAATTTTGCCAGCATTAAATTTATTTCCCATATGAATTCAATGATCAAATTTCAATTAATATCATTGTTTGATTTGATAGTTGATATGAATTGATCTTAAATATCTTTTAATTTCTATATGAATTCAATGATCAAATTTCAATTAATATCATTGTTTGATTTGATAGTTGATATGAATTGATCTTAAATATCTTTTAATTTCTATATGAATTCAATGATCAAATTTCAATTAATATCATTGTTTGATTTGATAGTTAATATGAATTGATCTTAAATATCCTTCAATTCTCATATGAATTCAATGATCAATTTTCAATTAATATCATTTTTTGATTTGATAGTTAAACAAACCAATATGAATTGATCTTAAATACCCTTCAATTTATCGGATCATCTAACATGAACTTATTATGTCTTTCTTGACAATTACTGAATATTCAAATATGATTGGTTAACTTGCTTAAGTTATGATGATTGATAGGAAAGGAAGATTATTTTAGATTCCCAATAATACAGTAAAATCCTTTACATCCTACCATATTTCTATATTTTAAAGTTTCCTATTCTTTTCATCCTGTAGTACGATTGCATATACATCCATTCAAGATCAAGAGGTCGTATGGAATATGACTATTGCAAAATAGTACTAGCAATATTTACTACAAATTATCAAGTAGCTAATTTAAAAGGTTTCACTTCACTCTATTGCCCATTCATGTAAAAGAAAAAAAAAGATTTATACTTTAGAATAACTTTTAACTTAAATTTTAAAATTTATTGTGACGAAGATATGAGTAATAAATAAGAAAGGAGTTAGGCCCAAAAAAAAAATAAATGCAGCAAGAATTTTAACAATCTTTGGTCAAAATTCGTTGTTAAGAAGAGATGTGATCAGATATTATCCGGAAACTCTGGAGATATTGCCATTTTTTTCTCTTTTCCTCTTCCACATATGTACTATTTCCTTTCCGATTCTACCGACATTTGTCTGTTTTATTCTTGCAAAACCAAAGATCTAGGAGTTCACATTACTTTATTCCTGTTTCCATGGTAATATGATAAACTAGGGAAAAGATATCCTCGGATGATCTGACATTGTTCGTTAGGTATATCGAGTGATCATTTGATATCGTAGGTGAGTGATAATCTGATATTATAGATGAGTGATCATCTGATATCGTAGATGATCATCTGGCACTATTTGGCAGGTATACCGAGTGATAGTTTTATATTGATTTCACGCTCAAGATGAAATTATATAAAAATGTTTATGTTCATGCATATAGATATATATGCTGGTACGTATGTATGTTGTGACACCATCCATACACTTTCACATGCACACAAATGCTGACACATACACACACACACCACATACACACACATACACACACATACACATGCATACACACACACATGTGCATACTGAAATTATTCAACTAGAACAAGGTCATCGATTCGATTCTACCAGTCGGCCATTCGGCTTTGTTTGGGACAAATTTTCTTCCTGTACTGTGTTAATACTCAAATAAGGCCCGAACATTGTTGTGCTATTTAGGCGAAGCTTAGCATCTAAATCATATTTAGAATATAAGCCTAGTTTGATAAGCCAATTGTTTATTTTTAAAAAATAATTTTTTGATTCATTATTTACTATTAAACTTTATGCAGTTGCTAGCATTTCCCTGCAGTTTTATTTGTACATTATGAATAATTAAATTGCCTAAATGATGATGAATTTGTATGATTTGATTAACCTTTTATATTTTATCTGAAAACTCGAATTGCAATATTAGCCAAATTAATAATCATTGATTTAGAGAGAAAAACGATTAGACAACAAATACTTTTTTCCTTAAATTCATATAAGATGTTAAATATAGTGTAATGAAGATTTAAAATCAATAATGCTGGAAATAACGGAGTGTTTGTTTGATTAACATTTATTTACGATATCTTAACATTCATTACGATCTTCGGATGCATATCACTTCTCCAGACTGTTTCCAACAGCATCTTTGACGTGATTACTACAATTGATTATTTGGGATGAATTGAATTGCAAAAGTAGCCTTGTTAAATTTAGCCTTTCTACTTCGTTTCCTGGTTTATCTACGTTCACGTGGTATTGATATTGATCAACGGTAGTCTAATAATGTGTCAGTTGCATGATACCTTATCATTTTGTCGTGATACTTTATCATCTGTTATATATGGTCTGACAATTAGTGGGGAGTATTTGCATTAATTTTCAATAAAATGATGATGTAATATTTTCAGTATTTCAATATGCCATTGCTTTCGAAGTAACGGAGGTATTTCATTTCAGCTTTAATTACGCTTTGATACTACTAATCGTTTCACACGTAAAAACCTTATTTATAAAAGATGTAACAAGGGTTGACTTGAGATTTATTATGTAAAATTATTTACTTAGTAAATCTTAGCTTATCATAAATATTCATAGCATGATGCTGTATGCGTCATTATGCATCATTGCAATTACGTATAAACGATTATTCTGAAAATCATTACGAACATAATTATAACTACCTAAATTTACTGATAATTGATCTTTTCTTAATACAATCTTCAATTGATAGGGGAATATCGTTAATTCTTAAATACCTTGCCATGGTCTAATAATAGTATTGATTTTAGGACACATTTTGGTTCTGAAACATTCCATGTGTTTCCCTATGTAAGAATATAAAAATGTAATTTAATTCACGTCTTTTCTCTTCCTCATATCGTGTTACATTCTTCTTCTAATGATTTAGGATCATTTATCGCGTTTCCAATTTATTTCAGGAGTATGTGAATTCGTGCTTTAGCACTGAAGCAGTAAGTATTATATAATCCGGAAAAACAGTAGCATATCGTCTCGGAATTCATTCCGAAAAATTAAAACTCAGGATACTGCTTCAACGCAGTCCATTACCAACGGACAACATGTATGTGTTATTGCGAATTTTTAGAATTTAATTAATATGGAAGATTTCAAATATCGCAAGTTGAAATATTTGAGATCTAAATAATATTTTGATATAGTTTGAAATATATGCCGGGCTTTATTTCGCAGTGCAATACACTGTAGTGTACATAAACTTTTGGAAGGAAAGTGTTTTATTTCCACCGATGCAGTAAAGGTTTAATTGTCACTACAAAAAAAGAAGGTGCAACTCGTTATAGAACAAATAATATCACATATAATAGAATGTTACAGTATTTATGTTCTTGTTGCTGTTAAAATTTATTAAGCTATTATCAGGAGTTTTTTCCAGAAGAAGATTTAACAGATGGATAGGAATATTACAGTCTTGTGCTCAATTACTATTCCAGCCACTTTTTTTGAAGAGAATTTTAAGGGACAAAGAAAGATTTAAGAGAATGAAAAAAGAAAAAAAAAACTTTATCTTTTATCGTTTGGATATTTCTTGATGTGACATTATTTTATTGCTAAAATGATTGCCTTTTTCTATCTGTAAGTGTAAAGGAATCGATTTGCTCTGAGTGAGCTGTTATCTTTTCTACTTCTTGGATTTCTTTTAATAGCTTTTTATCCCGAATAATACATGTGTCATACTTAGTTAAAAGCAGCACTTCTTAATTTGGCATAAGTCATGTCTAGCTTTTCGTAATATTGAAATTGAAAGAAATGAAGAGAATCTATAGTGCATTAAAGAGATTTTTGCGTATTCAGATATTATTCACTGGCCTAACAATTATAATCTTTGAATTATTGATTTTAATCAAGCTTTTCTTTTCATCTCGGAAACTCGAAACAATATATATATATATATATATATATATATATATATGTATGTTTATATGTGTTTGTGTTTCTCGTTTTTCTTATGCTTATTTATTTATTTATTTTTTTGATTAAACATACATAAAATTATTGAAATTAGATGAAATTGGAACTGAAATTAAACAGAAATACTAATAATAAATCAAACAGCTTTATCTGATGGTGACTTGACTATTTGTGGTGATTCAGTAATCGAATTAATTACTTTAGTTAAAGATGTATTGATTTGCTATTATCATATTATTGTTTTTCAAGCACTGTTTTTTTAGAAGACACACTTTTCATCGGCCAAAGTACCGATCAATCCGTTTTGTCGCCTGCCAGAATCGCATACTCGAATGGCGACCACGGTACAACATGCACCAATGACCGCACCATCATCTTCCAGTTCCCATCATCATGCCACTACTGGAGGCAATGGTTCACATACTAATACACAAATATCTTCTCATCATGGAGCTCATCCAAGGTGCTGCTGTTATTCTTTGTTTGCTAAATTATGAACTAGTAACGACATAATATCTCGTAAGTAAAAATTCATAGTTATAAGCATCATCCTTACAATTAGTTTTTATAATTCTAACTTACTTATTCATAATTATGAAGTTATTTTTAATATTTGAATGGAAAAGCATGATTTTTGTAAACAAGTAATAGGAAAAATATAAAAAGATCGATGCAGGAGCATTTCAACTCGAACAGTGATTTGATGATGATGTATAACGATGGAATTTATACATTTTTCAAGATTAATAATTATTACACTGGTAATCGTCTTTATAATAGTTCTTTAGTTCAAGCTCGCATCATGGTACAAGCAGTGGATTTCATGGAAACCATCGTTCTTCGAATTTGAATGCAGCTCGTGTGCAAAGCAGGTCACGAACTACAGATGACCCACACATTGGGAAATATAAATTGCTCAAAACAATTGGCAAAGGAAATTTTGCCAAAGTTTGTCATTTCAATTCATTTTATTTTAATATGTCAAACACGTAACATCACATGGATTTTACGCAAATCGCTACAGATGATGGATATGAAATGATTGTGAATTGGCCAGAAATCATACGAAATTTTTTGAGAATTGCATTCTACTAACAAGATTGAAATTGTTACTAGATCAGAAGTTGAAAGATAGAAAAATTTTTCGTAGTCGGTCTAGTGCAATAGATTTTTTAGTCTATCATTTCAGCAATATTTTATTTGGTGCTACTTAAAGCAAATTAGAAAACCAAAGCATCAGTTAAAGCTTATTTTCCAATTCATTTTGCAGGTTAAGCTAGCCAAGCACATTCCTACGGGTATCGAGGTTGCGATTAAAATAATCGACAAAACTGCTCTCAATCCAGGCAGCCTACATAAGGTATTAAAATGCGCGTATTTCCTCTACTATCTGGAGAAGCGGGAAAATATTTCATCCTTTTTTTACGACTATAAGAATATAAAGAAAACCGAATTAATTCGTTGAAGTATTTCTTTTGTTAAAGATTAATGTGTTATCCTTTCAGTTGTTCCGAGAAGTAAAAATAATGAAACAATTGGATCACCCAAATATTGGTACGTTAAAGATCCAAAAAAAGCTGATTTCTTTTTCTGTTTTCATTAAAGTTATAAGTGCTAGAATTTAATAGTTTTGAAATTTGAACTACACAGTTAAGAAATTGAAATTAGGTCAATAAATTCTGGAAATCATAAAAAAAAGAATTTTAAGATTAGACACTAGTATCTTTAATGTTGAGCAGAGAAAAACAGTTAATACAAAAAAAGATGTTTTATTTATTTTTATGCCATATTTCAGTGAAACTTTATCAAGTGATGGAAACTGAAAATACGTTATACCTTGTGATGGAATATGCGAGTGGTGGCGAGGTGAAACTTTCAATTCTTAAACGTTAAGCATAAACGTTCCATTTTCATAGGCTTTGTAAAATTTTTTTTTTTTTTTGCTCTATTTAAGCATAAAGTTTTTCAGTTCGTCATATAACATTTTCAGTATTAATTCGTTTCTTTTTCCTTTCTATTATTCCATCCTTAGGTATTCGATTACTTAGTAGCTCATGGCAGAATGAAAGAGAAAGAAGCAAGGGCTAAATTTCGGCAAATTGTATCAGCTGTACAATATCTACATCAAAAAAATATCATACATAGGGATTTGAAGGTAATTTCTTTATTAAATTGTTGTTTTGCTACAATAACAACTTAAAAAAATCACTTCGTTATAATTATAAGGTTTCAAATAATTTGAATACTACAACAGTGAAATATATGATTCGACATTTAATGCAGCCACTCGGTTATCTCATTTATTGAAATAATAACATATGATGGGAACAATATGAACGGATTGTCGGCGAAAGATTGTATATTATTGAGTGTTCCCATAAATTAATCATTCCTTTATGATTACAAAAAATAAGCATTTTAGGCAGAAAATTTATTGCTTGATTCAGATATGAATATTAAAATAGCTGATTTTGGATTCAGTAATCAATTTGTAATAGGTTCGTTTTATCCAGTTCATTTTATTCTCTATTCAGTTATTGGTCTCTTTTTGAGATTTTACTATACATTTTATATTCTAATGCATTACATTTGATATTACCAAAAATTTACGTTAATTTATGCTAATGCTAGCATCTTAATTCATATTATTTGAGCGTCTAGAATCTCATGCTTCTTTCAAATAATACTATCTTTGATCTCCCTTAAGACTAGCTCTCTGATCATGGTTTTCTTTTGGTTACGATATTCAGTATTGAATTTCTATATGTTCATGATTATTATCATTTTTTTGGGTGGAAAAATCTTTTGTGTCTCAGTAACATCTTATAAAAATTTGATATTTTTTTCGTTTCAGGTAACAAATTGGATACATTTTGTGGTAGCCCGCCTTACGCAGCTCCAGAATTATTCCAAGGGAAAAAGTATGATGGGCCAGAAGTGGATGTTTGGAGTTTAGGAGTTATTTTATATACTCTTGTCTCGGGTAGCCTACCCTTTGATGGGCAAAATTTGAAAGTATTTTTTTCATCGTATTTTATTTATCTCACAGTTTTTATTTGTGGAGAATAATGTGCTTTGAAAATAATAAAATTGTTGCATTTTAAAACCGAATTTTTGCAGGAATTAAGAGAAAGAGTACTGAGAGGAAAATATCGAATACCATTTTATATGTCAACCGATTGTGAAAATCTCCTGAAGAAGTTCCTAGTATTAAATCCAGCTCGTCGAGGAACACTAGAAATAATCATGAAAGATAGGTCGGCGTGAGTCATTTTCTTGATGTTCATTAAAATTTTTTGATTATTTTGCAGAAAATCAAAAGTGATCATGTTGAGATTTTTTCGATCCATAAATTTAAGCTTCAAGAAATCTTAATCAAAAAAAAGAAGTCGAATTATGTCTAATGATCTAACAGTTTGACGGGGCTTTTTTTCTTTTTTAGGTGGATGAATATAGGTTATGAAGATGATGAATTGAAACCGTATGTTGAACCACCGAAGGATGTTAGAGATGAAAATCGAATAGCTATTATTCAGCAAATGGGTTACAATCGTAATTTAATATTAATATCGCTCGAAAAAGGTAGTTTCGATGATCTTCATGCCACCTACATTTTGTTGGGAGAGAAAAAACGCGAGGTAAAGTTTGTGAATCTTCGAAGATATTAATCTGTTTGCAATAGAACCATGTAAAGTTATCCATCGTGACATATTTATTATAAGATTTTTAAAGGACTTGCTCAGATTTGCAGAATTGCTTGATAAAAATTAATTAATGACAGTTTATTTGAGGTCAGTTGACTATTGATAGCGTTGACCTTTAGTTTATATGAACTTGGAAAACCGAAATTAAACTAGCAGAACAACCAATAATTTTTGGGGACGAAAATATTGTTAATCTGTGATAGTTATTTAATTAAAGATTGTTTCAATTGTAATTTTTTTAGCTTGATGGAGATGCTATCCTAAATGCCCAACTGAATCCTGCATCAGCACAAAATGTTGCTCATGGAATAACGCAGGGTCAAAGTCCGCATGCTCAACCCCCTGCTTCTGCTGGTTTCACTATGGTTAAACTTTCATTCCGAAAATTCCTTTATTTTTTAAAAATTGAATTGGAAAAGATTCAAGAAATCCTAATTCGAAAGATTCACTTTGAAAGTGATGCTCAAATTGATGTCGGAATAAAATCCTAAAATAACCTGACCTTTTTAAATATTGAATTTTAAACGCTTGTTTGCACAAAAATTTGCAGACCCAGAAATTTGTGCCTCGTTCAACATCAGCCCAGGTACCATCAATAAAGACACGACGCGGATCACAAGAGCAAACGATTGCACCAGCTGCTCAACTTCCGACAACTCTTTTACCGTCAGAAATTCATGTCACAGCATCACCTGGGACACAGCGAATCATATCTGGTGTAACACCGGTTACAATGCGACATATTGTTGGTCCACCGGGTGGTCGGCAAGCCCTTAGTATGCAACCGGGCCATATGAGTATGTTGTTTTATTTCATACAGCAAAAGTTTTTTTTTCTAAATCTTCTGTCAGACGCTTCTCTCACTGTGTTTGGTTCAAACCACAAGTTCAATTATCTTCCGTTTTTCATATTTCGTTTCAGTGCCAAATTACCCATCGAATGTAATGCAAACTGTTGGAAGTGGTGTACAAGCTAGCGCTGTTCCCGCTTCCGGATTTAGAAAAACTTCCGCTCCGTCGCGGCCACCGTTAACTAATTTGGGAACCAGAGGAATTTTGTCAACTGGGCCGCGATTTGTGTATCCGACTATTGAGTAAATTTCTTACAATTTATTGGTTAATTGTGAATGTCGCGGAATAAAAATCTTGTTAATGCAAGTTTTAGGAATCAAGAGAGAATTAAATGGATTTATTTGAACTAAAATTCTTAATATAAGAAACTATTGACATGATATATAAGTGCACAATATGTTTGGCATTTGACTCTAATTGTTTGTTATTTTGCAGTACGAAAGGTTTGTCCAAGAACATTAGTGGATCATCATCTGCTCGTGGTACTCCAAGTTCTCCATTTTCATCAAATTCTGCACAGCAGAAAATCACTTCGCTACAGGTGTTTGATTAGATTATGATTCGGAACCTTTCAGTCCGTTGCTTTATTTTCTCTATGTTTACAAATTATTTTCCAAATGTTCCGAGAATTTCTGAGTTCCAATAGTTTTTGATTTAGAAAAGCGGTTCCATTTCGGCGACACCAAATGAGCCATCAATTAAGGAGGATGACAATGAAAATGGTGAACTGTTCGCTAGTAATAGTGATAGCGGAAAAGTTGAAGCAACAGTTACTACACATGCGGCTATTGATAAAGGTGTTGATATTGGTCGTTATGGTGGCGGTGATGCAGATGATAGAGATACTACCGCAGTATCACAGCAGCAGTCGCCTACTTCTACAACTGGTCAAGCGGTGGAACAACCGGAAAAAAAAGAGGAAAAGTACGTGAACGATTTGTTCAGAGTTTTGTTAGGGGAATTACCAGATGTTTTTGGTGTATTTTGAGAAGTAAAAACTCCAACATGCATTATTCGGATTTTGATTCTGGAATATTTGCCAGAATTTCACTAATTCAAAGACTTGGTATGTGTTTTTGGATAATGTAAGAAAATTATATGTTTTTTCTATGAATTTAGTGCATGTTTTTTGCGTCTGGTGTTGAATAATTATATTATCAAGGATTGTTATCTTTCTATGTTTTTATAGTGGTATTCATATTTTGATGAATAAGTCTGTGGCATTCATCAGGACATCCATGAAAGTTCATCGAAATCAAATGCACTTTCAAAGTCTTTATCTTACAGATATACAAAGCTGAAGTCAGATAGAGTCGTTAGAAAAGAAGAATCTAACTATGCGTCCTTATATCGAAACTTCTTTTATTTACTATCGCTTCCAGAATCTTTGCATAGCAATAGTTTGCCATATTTTTCCGAACAGATACAAATATAAATTATTTATTGGATTTTATCTAATTATGCATTGATATTCCTTTCTCTTTTTTGCTATATTTGCCGCAGTAATATGTACAGTTAATATTTTCTCCTATAAATATTTTTTTACTTGTCTTTTATTCTGAACTTCAACTAATGAATCATGCTGGGATTAAACGCAATTAAAGCATAACTTGGTTATTGTTAGAATTTCGTGAATTTCGGTTTTTGGAACTGTGCATTGGCTACGCAATCAAATTTCAAATTCTTTGACATTTTCTAAAATTTCTCCAAATTCGTGGATATTTTCGAGATTTCCTCTGGAATTCAAAAAAATATCTCTGTTCAGAATGGCCAATGGGAAATAAGTTACGTAAATCTAAATTGCTGAAGATCATTCGAAAGTACTGATATGTATCAGTACTGATTTGTTAGTTTTTGCTAATTCCTTCCCCAAAAGTTGAGTATTTTCTTAATGACATACGTTATATTATTACTAACATTAAAAGCCTTTCTGATCTTGAGCAGAATTTAATACACGACTTTAAATCGGATTTTTAGTAACAGATACTTGGTTTTTGATTTTTTATTACCACAATTCTTACAGAATTATTACCTCCAAATCTAAGAATACAATATTTTGCTATTTCAGGCTTCATCAGAGCGCATCTGTGCAGGCAGTTATCAAAAATTTAGCTATCAACGAAACATCACCATCTGCATTATTGCCACGTTCGCAGAATAATAGTCCAAAGTTGACCAAATCTGCAACTGGTACCGCTCTTAATCCTGTTTCAGTGACAGCAGTATGTTTTTTTTTTTTTTTTTTTCATTTAAGATGAAAGAAATTTATTTATTACTGATCGCTCAAAATTTATATACGCAACAGTTATAGTAGAAGTTCAGTTTTAAAAAAATTCACAACGCTGTTATTGTTACTTAAGTATCAAGTTTAAACGTAAAGAAATACCAAACCGATTTGACTTTTGAGAGGAGTGTTGGTAGAATATATTATATCTTTTTTTTGATTAAATTTTTTAATTTCAGCCTTCCTCAGGTGCACAAATTTTACCATCAGTCGCAGCGCTAAATACGCATGGTACAGCGGTACAAAATGCGGCCTTTCCTAGACATACTCGTAATAGGCAAACTTTTCATGGAAAAACTGAGCACAACAAGGTTTCTTTTTTCTTAATGAATGTTATGTAATATAAAACATTGACATATAACGATCAAGAGTAAAGTAATTGTTTTTATTTTGGGATTAATTCTAATCAGTTAAAGATATAAATCGTCTTGAAACGAAAGAATCCGAGTTTTTAAATAAAAGTTGAAGCTTTTAATTATTATCTGAATTATAAGGGAAGTATGGATGATGATGTTGAATCGGAAGTAGTACATGGTGCTAGTAATACATCGGGTAATGGTGGTCCACGTGGATCATTCCTTTCAAAACTATCCAAGCTTACTCGCCGGTTAGTAATTCTATTTCAGTAAGGTGCAGATTAAATTTCGAATAAAATATGAATGTTTTCTATATAGATATTTTCTCTAGGAGTTTTACCTCAAAGCTTAATCTTAACTTTTACTATTCACTATACTAATTGATTTTTTAACACATATAAGATAAAGGGATTTCACATATTCATAAATGAAGCAAAATGTTTGCTTTGCTTGCAAATCTATATTATATGCTTTTACTAACCGAGATTTTATGAAAAAAAAAGCGTCTGATACAGTTTAAGAGATTCGAATTCAAAAATCAAGAATTTCATCTAATTTACATTTCGTTAATTTGATTTAATATGAGTGCAAAACTTATTTGGAGTGTAACCTAGGGATGAAGAAGCTAGAGACAAAAACCCGACTTGGACAAATCAAACTTGCACTCTGAAAAGGTTTTTTTTAATAGACCTATTGATTTAGTTATTGATTCTCATTACGCTCAAAATGGTTTTGCATTTTCATGAAAATATTATTTGTTTGCTGCGATTAATTCAATTGCAGTTAACTTTCAAAAGATGCTTAGTGCTAAAAAATATACAGTCGATTGATTCCTTTAAACAAATTATCAATCGATATGTTCCATAGCACTGCTGAAAAATGTTTATTTAAAGTTTTGCGCTGTAGCAATATGATGTTCTTGTTGGAGATTGTTGCTGCAGAGTTGCAGGAGAATCTCATGTATCAGCTCATGATTATTTTTCGCTAAAAATCATTTTGAAATGTTCTGATTAATTCATTTAATTTACATATAAACATTCGGGTTATGGTGATGGTTCCTTCACTTCACCATCGTTGTGTACTCACAAGCACCGAATATTCCATTTTTCACTGTTGTTTCACCATTTTGCACACGGCTAGAATATTTCTTCCATGCTCAACATGACGTTCATCTGAATAATAATTTAACTAGTTAGCTATTAATAGTTATTTGGATTGGGATCCAAAAGTGCTCTCTTCCGGAAAAGCAACGATTTCTTATTGTTCCGAATAATTCGGCTAATGCCATTGCGGTCACTTTCCATATTCCGCCATTACCTTTTGAATTGAATTGCTTTTTGTTTCATCATGATACTTTTAGGGGAATCAATTGATGTTAAGCATCCCAATTAAATTGAATTATAATCTGTTGCTGTATAACTGATTTGGAGATCTTGACAGCATCTTCAATATAGTGTGCAGTTTGCGTTGCCGAAAGTCATTTTTATCATTATTTTTTCTTCATCTGTAGGGCTACAAGAATTTATCAATCTTTTTCCTTTTTGCGTTGCAGGAACTGTTATGTTTGAAATTATTATAAACTCTGGGATTGTATGACAGTAAGATAATACTTGAAAGAAATCGGTTTAGTTGTAATCTTCATTCTGCGTTATATTTGCTAATTCTTTTAAATCTTGCTTTTCATTTCATTTAACAGGATTCCTCTTATTATACATGCACATTATTTTATTGTTTTTTACTCTCTTTCCAGATCTTCAAATTAAATCATTTCTCAACTCTAATTTATGAAATAACTGATTTAGATTTCAAAGATTATATTCTTGTCAATTCAGATTGCTTTATTTTATTTATTTCAAAGCACGTTTTTTAGGTTCATTTATTTCTGACATTGTGCTAGCATCTCAAACAATTATTTATTAAAACTTTTATTTCGGAAGAAAGTGTTCCTGAATATGCTTTTAACAGAAAAGATTTTACAATTTGCGCTTCTTTTCCTTTTTTTGCATTTTCATTTGCGGTGCAAGCACAGATTTTCTATTCTATATGGGCTTTAAATTTTTTATTAAAAAGATTGTTACCTAATCTTTTCAAAATGCTTTTTTAAATGGTTGGTATTGAAAACGAAAAGTTTGAAGGAGGACATTCTAATTTAAAACAGAAAATACAGAATAAAAATTGGAAACTTGAATTAATTTTTGTAGCTTCTATTATTCTTTGTTTGTAGTGGTTCATCTGCTCAGCAGAAGTCATCATTATCATCATCATTATCATCGCATCACCATTACTATCATCATCATCAGAATCATCCTTATCAGCAATATGCTTCATCATCTGCTTACAATACATCCGCATCTACTCCGGAAAACAGCCTACCTAATAGCTCTGTGGTATTATCACAAAGTCGTTGCTTTTCCGGTCGCGGCACTTCAATAAATCAGCAAACTGTACCTTTACTGCTGTCACCAGTAGTTATGAAACAGGCAATTCAAAGACATCCATTTACTGGTAATAATGTTAACACCAATGACACCAGCAGCAACTACAATGGTGCTAGTGAAGTTAATAATATGCAAGCTTTAAATATAAGGCTTTCATTGCCAGTCAGGCCACTTTCGGCATATGTTAGTAGCTGTTCCGGGACGGCATCACCGAATTCTGACCAAGTACTACCATTAACATTAGTTGCTCCTCAACATGATTTACTTCGTATAAAGCCCTCCCATGGTTTACATTACTCGAATTCTTTGTCCGCTGGCAGCTTCAGTCATTCTCCAGTATTTCCTACTTCTTTGGTGCGTAAAGTACCTCAAGCACCAGATTGCTCAATAGATACTTCCAAAATGCTGCTCTCTCCGAATCTTGATCCCATACCTTTGTTGAGCAATATGAGTGATACCATACAATCCTCCAGTGATTCGATCCAATCATTTAGCCCTTCGATGGCATCGTCAAACAGTGGTACGGTTACTGGAGGAAACCATCATCATAGCTCGAGATCGGGCGGTACATTCAATATCCAGCTGCCATCAACGTACTATGCCACTAGTACTGTTGGTAGCGGACCATCAACTTGTGCCTCATCTGTATATCAATCATCGCGCAGGACACCAATTGTGGGGATTGCTGAAGGATCCGCTCTTACTACAGTGTCACCAGTAACACCAGTCGGCACCGTTGAAGCAGTCAAAAATAGTGGTAGAAGTGGAACCATTGGACCGGCCGCCGGTATTACTGGGTTCAAACGATTAAACACCAGTCAACAGCATCATGGTCAACTTACCATGACACCAAATGCAACACTGGGCGGCGGCTGTGATATGTCAAATGGTGATGAAGTAAAGCCACGATCACTACGATTCACATGGAGTATGAAAACAACCAGCTCTTTAGCACCGGAAGAAATGATGAAGTAAGTATTTGAAGTTCAATTTCTATTCGGTATAATATATGGATGCAAATCCCACTTTCATTTTTCTTCGCGATTGTTTTAGTATCTCAAAAAATTTTTTCAGCATCATTTTGATCATACATCGCATCATATATCGGATTGAAATGTAAAATGGCTAAATATCATCTTATTTCGATATGATATTAGATATTTCTGAGAAAATTCTATATCTCAAATATATTTATATGAGCAAAAAGCTTAAATTGATCCTTCTATTTTTCAGAGAAATTCGGAAAGTTTTGGACCAAAACAATTGTGATTATGAACAACGTGAAAGATATTTATTATTATGCGTACACGGTGATCCCAATACCGACTCGCTGGTGCAGTGGGAAATGGAAGTAAGTCATATTTTTTTGCTAGGATGTGTAAGAAAGGCAGAAATGCTCTAGATTTAAAAAGTTCCGCTTGCTTATCACTGAAATTTCCATACATATATTATATGCTAAAGATTTATAGCAATTAAAATGATATTGATTTTTCTGACTGTTTGTGAAAAGAGAAGAGTGATATTGGCCGAAATGTTTAAATTTTATTGATAGACACGTTTGAATATTTTCTTGAATTACGGAAAAGAACATCAGATAATTTGCTTATTGACAAAACAATTTATTCTTTTTCTTAAGGTTTGCAAATTGCCAAGGTTGAGCCTGAATGGTGTTCGATTCAAGCGAATTTCGGGAACGTCGATTGGTTTCAAGAATATTGCATCAAAAATAGCGCAGGAACTGAATTTGTGATAGGAAAGTCGAATGGCAAATAAATATTTTTTGATCAAGTTTTGAAATTTTTCTGCTGATATGAATTATTTTTGGGCAAATGATATATCTTGGTCTTAAATTTCAGCCAAAATTTTTGAAAAAAAAACTCATGAAGAATGTTTAGTATCCTATATTACTACCTTCCATTGATTTTTCCCAAACTTTTTGGCCAAACTATTGATATAATGAAAAGTAAGAATTTGGAAGGATTTTTTATCTTCCTCAAATTTGTTTGTGATTCAGAAATAATTGTCCTCATTCAGAGTTTCATCTCTTTCTCTTGACCTATTTTTTTGTTACATTCATTTACACTACTTTTAAATTTAAGTATTTAAAATGTGTGAGACTTTTGTGACTATCTAGGATTTCCAAAAAAAGAATACTTTTCTCGGAAAAATTTGATATGAAAACATAACTGAAAAAACTTTTCGAAAAAATTTCCAGACATTCCTTTCTATCACATATAGGCGGGTATGATGATGGATATTTCCCGATTCTTCACAAATTCTATTCCGACTTTTTGGGAATTGTTATTTTTAGTAGGAGATTCTAATTGTTGAAATGATCCTCTATTGATTCGGTATCTCTCTAATGGTCTTTAAAAATATTTCGCTTGACGATTATAAAAGTTTGCAAGATTCTCTCATAACTTCTACAATTTTTAGTCAACATTTAGGCAATGACATACTATTTATTTTACTCTGCCTTCAAACATAAAAAAAATTGAATATTGTGTTGTACCGTAATATCTCTATCACCTGAATGATTGTTATACAATAGTAACAAATATAATAGTAGTAGTATATCTTCATTGGTAATGCATTTTTCGTACATAATAGATTTTCCCTAAAAGTTTCTTTTTTCAATTTTTTTTAGTCCTTTAAATGGATATGTCAAGAAATTGTGCAGCACTTGGTTTTTAGTTTGTATTTGATGATTTATTCCTTTTTCCTGATTTGAGTCTGGGATCTACCACTGCAAATTTGAAACTGAAATTGATAATGAAATTCACTTTGCCAAAATTTAGACCTGAATACTACGTATTCCGGCATTCTTTTTGCAAACTGGCGACATGATTTTTTTTTCAGAAAGCCATATCTATGTGATGAGTTAAAATATGAAGGAAATTTTTTTCAAAAAAAAAAATTTTTTTTGCTGATTTTTCAAACAAATTTTATAAAGGAATCAGTTTTGTTTTAAATTCGCTGCATCTCTGCTGAAGAGTAATGTGATTTATTCTCATCTATTCTTTCATCTTGTCGTTTCGTATTTTTTCCATTTTTTTTCCTCGCTGTTTTTTATACATTGAATGTCCAGTGATAGTTTTTAATTGATTTATCAGTCATCGTCTTTGTTATGGCTCTTCATCTGGACAAATAATTCTCTGAATTTTGTTTTCTGAATCAAAAAAAAAAGAAATTCATTTTTAAAATTTTTGCATTGTATGTTTAACGAAACGGAAAATGGAAATTCTCTCCGGATTAAATGTTTTATTTATTGTGACTCAATCTTTTTGTAGTAAAAAAAGATTTCTTGTTGATCCGGTCGTTTGTTTTTTTCTCTTTTCAATTTTCAGAAATTCATGGAATCTGGGACTAAAAGTCTGCAGAATTAGTACCTGTGATTTTTCTACCTATTTTTCTTATATTTATATATTCGTTTGACCTGATATTTTAGAATCGTTCATACATTTTTCGATTTTGCGAAAGATTTGGTGAAAATGCTTATGAATAAAATCGAATACAAAATTTTCGAACTTCTGAATAAGCAAGGATGGAAAGAAAAAGGGATTAGCCTGTTCAAATTTCAAAATTAAAAAGCAGAAAGTAACATACTTAAAAATGAAAAAGAATCATAAACATTTTCGCTACAGTTCTAAATTTTGCCTACAGTTTAGGTTTTTGCTTTAAGTTGGACCTCTGTTCTAAGATTTAATTAAATCAATCTCGTCTGCTAGAATCCCCCGATGTCATAGGATTGCGGCCATCCTCTCCAATTACTAGTATTTCCTGAAGTAATTAGAAGCATTTCTTTACTTGAAAACTTTGTGTAAAAAGGAAGCAGTATTCTTGACATTGACGTTCAGCATGGATTAAGGATTAGGAGTTCTGAAGGTTTTTGGGATCAGAAAGCTTACGGATTGATTGTGGGCTATCGATATTTTGTGCTAATAAACTAAGTCTCTACATTGAAATTATCCATGTTTTCGTATCATTTGATAATGTGATAATAATGCAGCTTTGCTTGTTGAAAAATTTATATATTAAAATATAAATACAATTGTTATTTGAAGGTATTTTATATTAAAATTAAAATTTCGCTTTTTTCGCAAGCAAAGATATAATGCGGAAGAACCTGTGCATATAAGTGAAATAATTTCCATCATTTTTGAATTTAGAAAACTCTGTTTTTGGAGAATAGCGTCTACAGCACAACCATTTTTCATAAACTTCTTTCTTTGAAATAAATCGCTACATTGAAATTATCCAAATTTTCGCTCAATTCTAATCTCATCATTGAAAAAAGAAAAAGATATTAAAAGTTGCATGGTAAGAAATATACAATTTGTAGTTGGATATGAATTGTATTTTCCATTGAACCTTTGGTTTGCCCAATTTGTATATTAAATTAAAGATATTTGATGATGTTTTGGGAACTTGCGAAACAGAAGTATCCAGTCTGACTACACAATGATTCATATACATTTAATTAATAATTATTTTCCTTCCGTAACAATCGGCATTAGTGATGGAATGATGATTATCAGATGATAATACTGTAACATTAGCAAAAAATTTAAGATTTGATGCAATTTCTTTCAGCAAATTTTTCACTGATATAAGGAGGGATTGAAATGAAAAAAAATTAGTTTTTTATGCATATAAATACATTTTGTTAAGGATGATTCTGCTCCGTAGAATCTCATAAAATTATGCGCAATGGATAAACATTTAAATGAACTTGTTTAGCAGGAATGATAATAATTCCCGTTGCTCTATCATAATTGTATTGCTGTTTTCGAAATAATCTAAGATTATTTAAAACTGTTATGTATGAGAAGTGTGAAAATAATATGATGTACAACTATAATAATAAAGATGGAAATAATAATAATGATATCGAAGAATAAAAGTTGACTGATACATATCCAATTGATTATCTACAGCTATTTTTTATTCTAGTTTTTCAAAAAAAAATTAGTGAAACCAGATGATCGACAACTTTTGAAGATGAATAAAAAGGTTGAAGTTAGTTCATCAATGCAAAATAAAAGAAAATTCAATCCAGCTTAATTAATTATTGGGAATTTTATGGAAAAAATCAGAATATATTTACACATAAAATATCTATATTATGAAGTCAAAGTCATGAAATTATCATTACGATTTTTTGAGCTAATTCTAAATGCTCAAGAACAATTCAATCCATTATTACCTTTGAAAAAAATTCAAATTAAAAAACTTAATCAGTGATAAAAGAAACATGTTTAATAGATATTCTGTAGAATCATATTTATTTTTCTGAATCTTTCTAGATGCAAATAAAGCGAGAAACAGAGGAAATAGAAATACTGTTGATAATGCGATTAAGAAAATTTTTCTTAAGGAAATAGTTTTCAACCCCTCGGTTTTGCAGCATATTTTTCTGATTGTACTTCGAAAAGCCAGTCACCGTTGAAATGATCAATATTTTGTTTGGTCTGCAAAATTATAGTTTTCAGCAATTTAAAAAAAATTTAATCTTAATTTCGAAGTATAAAAAAAGAAGTTTAGCCAAAGTTTACTAGACTGAAAACTAAATTAAAAAATCCATAATTTGTGCTATTTCATACAAAGTATAATAGTCATTTGCGACTTTTATTGAAGATTTAATAGGGCTGTCTAAGTTTTTTTAATCATTCAACTCCACCTGTCATATCTGATCGACCGATTTTCTGGTGTGCGGGCAGCGCACAAATTAAAACTTATGGTATTAGACGATCAAATAATTCCATTTAAACGATCCATTAAATTATGTAAATCGTAGAATACACAATTTTTTTCAAATTTTTTAAAGTTTAGTATCGACTTATCGAAGAAAACAAGAAACAGAAAACAAACTTGCTCTAAACCAAGTTCAATTTTCGATAATTCTCTTATCTCGTATTTTTTCACTTTCCCTGTTACTGTCACCGGGAATTCATTTTCTTTTTTGAATAAAATATATCGCGGAATTTTGAAGTGTGCAATCTGGAAAAATAAATTTTTAATTAAGTTAAACAAATAAAGGAATATATTAATCTGACGATCACAAATGCTTTAAAGATCATTTAAAGATCATGATCAAGAATTTGAAAAAATTTTTAAAAATCGATTAAACATTAAGAAGATAATTAGTAACTATAATATTCTTACTCGTCCTTTGCAGAAATTTCGGATATCTTCAGCTGTAATATGATCTGCAGAATCATTCAGTCGTATCCATGCACATACAGCTTCACCATATCGTTCATCTGGTACTCCGACAACCTAAACTCAAAGAAATAACTCAACTTATATTGCTCTATAATACAGCAACGAACACCAACTATTTCTTTCATTTAATCTTTTTTCAAACTATTTACTCCATTATAAATAAGGTTATCTCTTGATGCTTAGAGCGATTTCTGATCAAGAGGTCAAGATTTGCCAAATTAGGAAACAAACTCAGCTTGAAGTTTTTTAATCCAACTAAATAACAAAATAGTAAGCAAATGAAATTGATAATTTTAAGCGAATTACCTGTACATCTTCAATTTTTGGATGTCGGAAAAGATATTGCTCTATTTCTAATGGATAAATATTTTCACCGCCCCGTACAATCATATCCTTTTTTCTGCCAACAATACTCAATGAACCATTTTCATGCATTACACCGATATCACTGAAAATGAAAATTTCTTAACAAATCATCTACTAATGAGAAAGGCTATAGTGTGGATATTAGAATCAAAGAAAAGGCCTGTAACTAACCCAGAATGGTACCATCTATCAGCTGTTATTTCTTCTTTAGTCTGAAGTTCATTATCCCAATAACATTTCATTACGGAATAACCACGAATGAGTACTTCACCACGTTCGCCACGTGGTAGAATTATTCCTTCATTGTTGACAACAGCAGACTGAAATACATAAATATTCCAGGATTATAAATGTTACTTTATGATGAATTACAAATAATATATACTTTTTAAAGTATATTGATCTAAAATTATGTAGGAAAATCCACCTTACCTCAAGATGATCCATAATAAATCCAACAGACTTAATACGATCTTCCGGTTTTTCTTCTCTAAGTGACATGAAAGATACTGGGCTGGTTTCCGTTGTACCATAGCATACCTAAAAATTTAAACAATTCAAAAAAGTAATTGAAAAATTAGCAAGAAAAAGGACCAAAATTCTATCAAAGATTCTAAAGATCAGTACCTGCAAATCACGCATACCCAATTCATTCACAAGTCTTTGGCATAAAGCAACAGGACATGGCGCTCCGGCTACAAAACCTGAAGTAGTAAATAATTGATTGGATGCGAAACTTAGAAAATCATACTTAAGTCATTAAATACTTATATCACAAGTGAATAAATTCTAATGGAAAGTCTTAAAGTGAAATTAATAAATACTTAAATTTTACTCTGCTCTTTTATATTGCATCTTGACAATGATAGAATTTAGTGAACACATTCACAAAGTATGAAAATTAAAAAAATTTGTGACTCATTGGAAGGAAGCATTTTTATCCAATACCATAAAATTCTACCAGATGTTATCGATGTGCAATCATATTCCTTATATCGAGGATGATTTAAAATATCGATATACATTGTTGGAGTACCATAAACCGCTGTACATCTTTAAATAGCGAAATATAAAAATATTGCCAATTTTGAAATGATATACCAATAACAGATTAAGAATATTTTTTAATAAAATAAATAATAATGAATTCTGTTTTCTTTTAAAATCTTGCAATCCATCATAATCAAGACAAAGTATATGTTTTAATTGAAAAATGATAATATTCATAAGTAAGTCGCAAATATTCAAAAATCTGATTCATTGTCATCTATAAATCCAATTAAAAAAGATATAAAAGATTATGCGGTAATGATAAAATCTAAAGGAAGAAAGAGACTGTGCAAACTATGAAATAGAGATTTTAAAAATATTCAAAACTAACCTTTCTTCATGTATAGCTTGAAGAGCAGCCAATGCATCAAACGATGGCGCCGGAAAGACGCAAGTTTGTAAATGAACACACGCACTTAAACTACCCATAACACAACCGAAGCAATGATATAGTGGATTCGGAATACAAATTATCGTACGCTATAAAATTCCTGATCATCACATTTCTTGAATGATTTTTTGGATCATTTAACTTGATGAATGATAATAAATAAATAAATCAATAATTGCTATATCTCATAATTAGTGAAAAATATAGCTCAGTTGATTTCTTCTAAAAAGAATCATAAAATCATACCTTTTCGTTGTAACCAGCACGTCGCCCAACAAAATATGCATTATTCACAACATTATGATGAGTTAAAGTAGCTCCTTTTGGTTGCCCTGTGGTGCCCTAAAATCAAATGACCTTCTGATAACTTCTCACTCAATTCATGATATCCAAATGTTTTTATAAAAATAACCCTAATCCATAACTTTGATTCATTTGTATCGATTTAAAATATTTGTCAAACGGATCTTTTCTAATGAGATATTTTGTACTTTTTACCTGCAACAGCTTTTCCGAGTAATTATATTTTTAATAATTTTTCCAAAAAATTCGTATCAGAGGAAATTTTTAACGAATACATGTTTTGGAATTGATAAGCAATAAAATGTCAGTATCCAGTTTTTTTCTCGAGTGTTAAAAAATTCTATGCATTTGAACAGATATCTTTGTGTGGATTACTAAAATGAAAGATTTCTTATCCGACATAGTTTTGTTAAATACAATCTCAAAACAAATTCGATAGGTATCATTTTCCAAAACTCTAATTTTCCTATTTTTCCATTTTCTTTTTTCAATAAGCTTGTCAAAAAATTCTATCCTTCTGCTAATGAAGGGATAAAGAATTAATCATTTAAAAAGTTTAAATGATCAATTCTTCAAAAATCATTTTAAAAAAATGACCATTTAAAAAATCACTTAAAAAAACATTATTTAAAAAAAAGAAAATTTAAATGGAAAATTTAAAATAAAATAAGTTAAGATATGACAAGACGATTTGTAAATTTAACAAAGGCAGATGGATTAAAATGGTTAAATCAGTAGATCATATTCATTCATATCCAATATGCAATTGAATAATATATTTGTATTAAAAATATGGAATAATTCTTGATAATTCTGCAATCATGCAAATGTATGTTTTGTGATGGATCATATAAAAATGCTATTCAGATTGCAGGATGCATAATGTTCGTGGATTCATGTCTTCTTATGTTCAAATATTAATTGGCTTCAGTTCTAACTTCCTATTTCTGATTTCGCAGAAATATTTTTAGGAAGTGAAGGAATGAAAGAAGACCATTCGGCGAAGTTCATTTTTTATCATTTGATAATTTGGTTAGGAAGATTCTCAGTTTCAGAGAATTTATTATAAAATCGAACAATTTTTGATTGCCCTTGTTCTTCTTCCATAATGTCACTTCCATCATCGTCCTTGTACAATGTCACACATTATCAGTGTAACATCTCAAAACAAAATATTGGAATTAAATATATATTATCAAATCAGACCCAGTTTAACCATAAATATCAAACTCGACTGGATTTATAAAGATTTTTTGCATTATTCAAAGATCCACGCAGATAATCCAAAGCTAAAACATTGACATCAACATCATCGATGACAACAATATCTGTCAGAACCAAATAAAGTACCTACACTGGTATACTGTATGTTGACCGCATCATCTGGTCGTATCTGTCGCTCAATATCAGCTAATTTTATTCGATCTTCCTCAGTACCCATTTTAATCACATCTGAATATCTCCAAGCTCCTCTGCAAATGCAGTTACTTGGACGGATTATATGTCCCACTCGAAGTGTTACTAAATCTTTTATAAACTTCTTGAAGTAAGATATATTATTAATCAAATTTAACCATTAAACTTTAAACTATTCAATTATTACTTAATTTAATTTATACGCATTTTTAAAAGACCATAAAATCAATCAATGAGTTTGTTTTGAAACATATGACCCTGTAATGCTTCGTTTAACTTTTAATTCAATTAAATTTTTTACAAAAACTGTTGATTATTATTTCACCTGTACAATTTATCTTCATCATCTTGATTAATGATAATGAGATGGCGAAATGTAGGAAAATAATCAGCATTTATATCACCTCTGCCTTCCGCTTTAACAGCTAATTCCGGAATAACATCTAACATCGACAGATAGTAGTTTGATTTTTTGAAACTTGCAGGTGAGATCAATGCTTTAATGCCTACTTTACCAAGGGCAAATTTTAGCTCTTCCGATTGATATGATGGATTTATATTAACCTGAAATTTTACAAAACTATATGTTACATTTTTCTAATTGCGAAAATCTCTATCTCATCTCTGAAAATTTTATAAATATAATTTTTGGAGTGACTGAGTTTAATGACAAATATCGTTAATAATTATTGGATATAAGAAAAAAACAATAAGTTTTTCCTTCATTTTACATTCATTTGGATTAAATTTTATGTATATTTTCAGATTTACTGATTAACTCAATAAAAAAAAAAAAAAAAAAATTAAAAAAAACTTGCCAAAATCATGCCAGCAAGAGCGGTAGCAAACTGACAAACGATCCATTCGTACAAATTTGGACCCCATATTCCTACACGATCACCGCGATTCAAGCCCAAATGCAATAAACCGGTAGCCAATTTTTCACACTACAAAAAAATCACTTGGAATTGAATTTTCAGTAAAAATAAAATCTAATAATTAGCATCGTACTACAAATTTTAGACAAAATTTATTTGTAGAAAACATTTTCAAAACCACTTGTAAATATTTGAAATCTTTTTCAAAAGATTTATTTAGAAATAAAAAAAATAAATAAAAATATATACATCGTGAAGAAGTTGCTGATACGTTTTACGTATGCCATCACGTTTAAAAATTACAAAGTCTCGATCTGGAACCTGAAATAAACAACTGAATTTCTAAAAAATGTTCCATAGAAATTAGAGAATATGAAAAAATGCTGTTCAAATTTTCTAGAAATAATTGTAATAAGCAAAAGAAATGAAAAATACTAAAAAAAAGGAAGAAATAAACCTGATCGACAGCCATCCGAAGACGATCACCAACAGTATCGAAAAGAAGAGGAACATCGGATACTCCATGAATATAACTTTTTCTTATCGCCTGTGCTGCAGCATTTTCTGATAGCACAGTTGCGTCTCCGTTAAGCGGTGTTTCTAGAAATCAGCAACATTTTATTTTCGATGTCTGAATCATTTCTAAGTATTTCAATACTTGGAGATATGTAATAATTAAATATATAAATTATCGATTAAATTTCAAGCTTTCAATATCAATATCTCATTCTTCCCGTATTATCATAACGAATAACAAAATTTGGATTTTCATAAAAATGTCGATATCTTTCGTTATAGAAAAATAAAAAGTTTCATAGAGATTTTGTTCTCTGATTTTCTGATAATGAAAATTGAATAAAAATTCAATGCAACAGATAATAAATAAATGAATAATACTATCACTGATGTGATCTTTTTAATGCGAAATGAAAATTCTTAATTATTTTTAAAGATAGAAACAAATAATAGTTGCTCGTCGTATTTAATAAATCATAGAAATAATTAAACTAATGCCCGATTATTATTTAGTTAATTTTCATTACAATCATTGTTAAAAACATAATTTTCATCTTCCTATTTGAAATCTTTTGCATTTTCTTTCTAAATTTTTTTATCTGATGAAATTCATTACTTTTCACCGTCATTTTGGAAGAAGAAAGAATTAAAATGAGTGCTTCTTGATATTATAAAAAAGGATAGAATGGAATTTCAATAAACATCATGAGGAAGATATCTGAATATCAATTACAATGATAAAAGAAAACATTCTCAGGATGATGAAAAAGTTAATAAAATTTTATTAGAATTCAACTATTTCTATGTTCATAACAATGCGATAGGACGCTGTAAAATTACGAGTGTATATCGTAATAGTTCAAAAAAAATTATTTATCTAAAAAGATAAATGATATAAATGATTCAAATTATTCATCTGATTTATTCGTTATCAAGGGCACAACAATTTTGGAATGTAATGATATTTGGGACAATTAGAAATCATTTAATTTCATACAATCTTGACAAATATCTTAGATTATTACGATTGACAATTATTTCGGTCAATCAGTGTAACATAATATTTCCTTTTATTTTGATAATGTATGAATTATTAGAAATTTCAAAAAATCAAATGATTAAAAATGAAAAAAGAAAACATTTTTATAAACTAACCAATATGCATATTATTGCTGCAGTAATTATAAATTTTAATTGCAATATCAGATATATTTTTCCACTGTATATTCAAGCGTCCTGTTTTCTTAACTGCCTGCAAGCAATTTATTTATTATTTTATAATGTAAAAATTAGATTTCAAAGGAATTGATACGACTAGTAATTAAGCGTATAGCGTATTATTTCTCAACAGAAGAAGAATGCAAGACATAATTTGTATGGGCTATCAAAAAAATGGGATTAAATAATAAAAGGAAGTCTTCAAAGACATTGGAATCAAGAGATAGATTCACATGTCAAATCATTCCATATCATCCATTTTTTTTGGCTTAGATTATCAATAAATGCTGATTAAAGATTTGTATACAATCAGATATGAATGGATTATAATATACTAATCTCGGTGATTATGAAATAAATAAATAAATATGAGACAAATATTAGATAAATATTAGACAAATAAGTCAAGAAATAAATGAGCATTGTCCAACTCGACAACAACAATGGATACGAATTTTCGAAATTATCAGCAACCCAAACAAAAAAAGAAATGGATTTGATAACTGTTATTTTTTTTATATCAAAAATGGTAAATGGTTCGGAACTGAGCTAATAACATAAAATGATATTCGAAATTTGTTGATTTCATATGCAAAATTTTTGATAATGCAATCAATAAAAAGAGTACTTGAAGTTTTTTAAAAAAAACCTCCATGAATTTACAAAAGATTGAAAGCAAACATTCAAGAATGATAAGGAAAGATTAGTTTAAACAATAATAAATATTACAGTATCACATCACTGTTTACAATTAGCAATACAATCAATCTGTAATATATATATATATAAATAGATCAAGCATCTGGGTCAAGTAATACTAAACTATTCACCCACTTTCCATCATTCTTTCTATATACATTCATTAGTTTTACCTAATGTTATCGATTATTCATTATTTTGAAATGAAAAAAAATTTCCATCCTGTTTCTCTCACTTCTGTATCACTTATATTGATTGATTTTTGTCGAGAGTTTTCTTATGCAAATTTAGCTATTCTAGAATTAATATTTATCTTCAATCAATAGATGGCAACTAACTAGTAATAAATATTTGTCATATATCAAACAACTGATAAAAGCTAAAATAAAACAAAGAAGGGAATTTTTCCGTTTTATTTTCAAATTTTTGTTTTCAAATGAAATATGTAAAAAGTTAAAGAGAGATAACCAGTAAAGTTACTTGACACATTAGAACCAATTAATCTGACATTTAACCGATGATTAGTATCTGCCGTATTTCGAACAACTGTATCAAAAATATAGTACTAAAGGATAATTTTGAAAAAATTTCTCCAAAAATTTTATCTTCAGCTTTTGAAAGAAAAAAAAAAGATATTGAAAAATACAATTTTCTGCGAATTTTGCAAAATAAAAATTTCCGTCAAGGAAAATAAGCCTAATAAGACAAGTCACATTAAAACAGCAATTTGAAACATGAACAACACGAGTTCTTTTTGCTTGTCCTTATGAAATTTCATCAGTTACCGATGTCAAATTATTTCTGCTTATGCTTTCATAACTTTCAGCAGAAATTTGCATATCCCAAATAACATTATCGTAAAAAGAAATTTCAACGATTGTTTCCATAAGTAAATTCTTAAAATTATTGGAAAGTTCTAGTCATGTGATACTATGTTATATAATTAGTTATATTAAAGTTGTCATCGTTTATTTGTTCATCGGATGTCTCGATTATTCACTCAGGATTATTGATACGAAAAAATTTTCTATCAAAAAAAAATTATTCTTTACTCAGATTAAAGTAATGATTATGAAATCATAACAAACGGTAGAAACTATCACCAAATTATTTCAGGCTTTATTTTCGAAAAATTTTTGGCATAAATTGTTATATCTATTAATGCCGATTGCTAATATAACTAATATAATGTGAAACTCTTAGTAAACAATTTTTTTTCGAATTTCATTGATTTCAAGTTATCTATTTCCAAGTTGTTATGATATAACTATTTATTTGAATAGTTTCCAAGTAACGCTAAAGCTCTCAAACGACTTTTGACTTATATATGGACTTAGATCATGTTAGTGCAATAAAACATGCTGAAATAATTGAAACAATTAGTTCCGATTTTTTCTTAGCAAAATGAAACTGGAGTAGAAAAAAAAGCATGAAAAAACTATCATCTTCTGAGACATTCTGATCGGATCAGAAAGAAAGAGTCACCTGAGAATTTTTTTTTAATAATCAAATTTTTTTTGCTCATCCCTCACCTATGACATGATTTCTGTGACAAGGTTGCTGAAGAGATAATTGGTTGTCATTTTGAGAATTTGATAATAATCTAAATTATGATATAATGGAAGTTGATAAGAATATCTAATTAATCTAAAAGAATATTTGAAAAAAATGTCTATTTCCCATTATGTTTCGTAAATGAGAATTTAAAGTTCAAAATTTCTCAATAATGCTGTCGCAGAAATAGTGATAAAAATTAATGATGATAGAAAATATTGACTACTTTTGCATCATTATCTAAAAATGTTTCGTATTTAATTCGTTAAAAAATGCTTTTCAAAAAACAAAAAGGATGAATTAGTTATTATTAGCTACTCGCTCGATTAACTGTTGTGAGAAAAAAATGATAAAAATGATTGTTTTGCTAAAATTTAAGCAACATCAATAATGATTAATTTCTTAGATTAATTAGTAAAAAATCAAATTATTAAAAGATAGGAATAATTATTTCACCTTATCTTTTCCGAATGAAAAAGACAGAATGAAATACGGCAATGAAATTTATCTGATTTTCCAAAATTGAAATTTTGTCATCGTTGAAAAAGTGAACAAAAAAAGTTAAACATTATTTCGCCGAGATTTCTTCCATTTCATTGAATGTTTAAAAAAGAAAAAAAAAAGTAGCAAGGTAACTTTTGAGGTGATAGTGATTAAACTTTTGTTGGTTTTCCTTCTCATTTTCTATAGCAAGAAATAAAATGAGATGACGAAAAACGATTAGATAACAATTGATGACTTATCAATGAAGAAAAAAAATATTACTTATGATAACAAATTAGATACATAGAAAGATTCAGTTATTGTCCGTACACTGAGAAAATTCTCAATTCCTTCACGATTATTCGGGACTAATATGTCTCACATACTGATCAACATGTGATAGCAATAATAATAGTTGAAATATTATTACTTTTTAATATTTGAAATAATAATAGAAATTAAAATGATCCGATAATTTTATATCATTTGAAACGGTGTTAATATTATTAATAGTATACATGCGATATCTCAGTAGTATATCAGCACTGTAAAACTGTCAACGAAATATCTCAATATTCAAAAAAATTCCTTAAATTTTTTACTGATTTAAATGACTAAGACTAGGTTTATGTGATATAATACCAATGTTAATATTATATATAGTATAGTATAGTATATCTCGGTGCTAAGACTAAGGTATATGAAATAATATCAATGTTAATATTATATATAGTATAGTATATCTCGGTGATATATCAATATTTGAAAATATGTAATATAATAGAATTATTATTTTGAAATGCAACTAAACAAACGACGCAATGTTAACAGAATAATTCCTTCAATATTTACTCGTCCAAGTGATCAAGACTAAGACATATCATGCAAAATGTTGTCTATTAACTACTATCAAATTCAATACTGCTAATCGACTATCACCAATGAATAATAATACGAAAAAAGAAATGTACGAATTTATTTTGTTTCATCAAGGAACAGATAATATTATTAGACAGAAGAGAAAAAAAATAGTGCCTACCTTGTTATGTTGATTAGATTGCATAATCAATTCTCGACTAGTTGACTGCTTACGAGAGATCAAAAATTACAAATCAAAATTTTTTTTTTCGTTCCTATACTTGAACAGTTCCACCACTCCACTGATAGGTTTCTTAGGGAAGAAAATTTCAATAAATGAAGAACTTTTTCTTCCGATAGATATGGTTTGTAGGTACGTATGTGTTTCGAAAGAGATAACTTTTTATGGCTTTCAAAACAAATCAAGTAAAAGCTTTTGCACTGATAGAACCAATTCTCCCGAGAGAATACCGAAGATTCAATCATGAGCTTCTCAATTACTTAAGTATAAGCAGCCTGAATTAAAACATGCTTAACATTATTTCCTCACTTTGATCAGTTAGTTAATCTCAGTTGTTTTTAACCGACTCTCAAAAGCACAAATCTAATCTTCTTTGATAAGAAGAAAAAGCATTATCTTTTTTCCATTTTCCAATTGGGATAAGTGTATGGTTTTGAAAAGAAATACAAATTTAATTATATGGGAAAAGTTGCTGCTTTCAAGGAAATAAGAAAAATAATGAAAAAGTTGTGAAAAGATTTCTCTCTTTCAAAATGCAATAAATGTCCATCTTTCTCCCTTCCAAATTCTTATCATTCCATAAATCTATTTTAATGAAATATATGCTATACGTGGCTTAATAAAATCACACACAGAATCATTAAGTCTTAAAATATACAACATCAAATAATATTTTGAAAAGTTAATTATCAAAAAAAAAATGATGTCTGAGTAAATTAAAATCCTTTAAAACTCTTAAAAATTAAATTGCCAGAAAAATTTATATATATTTTAAGCAACTCGTATATATCAACAAATAATAATTGCACATAAAATCATACATTTTATGACATGCAATATCAAATAATATTCGGAGCAATTAATTATGAGGGAAAATGACATTGGGATTTAAACTTTTTGATATTCCTAGCAATTAAATGTTGTCTAAAAAATTCATTTATATTTAAATAATACATACATAAATTTATTATATATCATTAGTAATTCGAAGATTACAAAAGGCAGTAGGAACACTAGAAATATATTCTGATTAGAATAGACAAAAAAAGAAAGAATGAAAATGGAAAAAATTCCGTTCCAATTTTTCTCCACTTAGAATTTTTAAAATATATATTTTTATGATATCACTGATTTTCACAAACTAGGTTAGTCAATGAAAAAAAACATCTACGGAAATCTTTAAATAAGCCAGTAGTTAGGTAACTCTGTAAGTAAATTGATTGATAAACTGGATTTACATATCACCGGGATCATCTTGATCAATGTGTAAACATTTAACAATAAAATTGCCATAGTTCAATACTAAATGATTTGAATTTATTTATCTGATTGATTGATAATAATCAGGCATTAAAAGAAGGACAATTTTTTGAATGTTAAAAAATGAATCTTCAGTACTATTTGTAAAAATCATCATCATTTTTATAATGCAATGCAGTTACAGTGATAATTATTCATTATTCGTGAAAATTAAGAATTTCATTTGCAGATGAGAAAAAAAAAAACGAAAAATTACTTTTACCTTAAATAATCTATTTCAAATTCTGATGAGAATTAATAAATTCTCTTGCTTTTCATTCAAAGAGAATGAAAGAAAGAGAATAAAAATTAATTTTTCTTAGAAATTAAGAATAAAAATTAATCAAATGAAAGAAAGAGAAAATTATGCTTTGATTATAACAAAATAACGAACAAAATTAGCAATCATAAAGAATTTCTATTCTTAATTTCAAAACTTTACACTCAACAATAATAATTTTTTCCCATGAATATATAATTAAAAAAAGCAACCGCTTGCTTTTTTTTCAACAATAATTATTTTACATGTAAATATCCAAGTATTTTGTTTATAAGTCAGTTAACAATGATTGAATATTTTATTTTCCCACATTTTTAGCAGAAATACTTATTTTGTTAATGACCGTATATATGTATGAATGTATGTATATTAGTAATGCAAACAGCAGGAATTTACTTAATATCATTTGATTATTAAGATATATTTCAAATATCAATTTTCATGATTTGATAATATGTTCATTATTAAATAGGAATGAAATTAAGAATTTATAGAATAATAGCATTGTATTACGAGCGAATTTATCTGGAAAATGTAATCAATATGTTAAATATTCTCAGAAAAACATATTCAAATCATATAAATGCTACATGAAATATATCTTACTTAATATCATTATCTCTTTAAAACTAAGAAATAGCACTCACATTCATATTCCAAAACGAGTAATCAGGAATGCACGAAAGTTTCTTTTTTGAAACTTCCATTTTATTCAACAGAAATCTCTACTGTTCAAATAAAATAAGCGAAAAGTGTAGAATGGATCATAACAACTAAAATCATTGTACTGATCTTTGAAGAATGTATCAATTGCAATTATTAATTACTCCGATCGTTAAATACTCATTTTTTTTTCTTTTTTTTGCAAATCTGTCCGAGAAGAATGGAAATGGTTGAGCGGTAAACGGATAATTGCAATGAAATGGAATTAATTTTTGAAAATCATGTGATTGTGCTGCATAAATAAAACAAATATTATTTATGAAAATAGAGGAATAGAATATATCGGAAATGAAATCTTTACTAAATCAAGATGTAAAAAGAAAAGGAAATGGAAATATTTGGAATACTAAATCAAGATGTAAAAATAAAAGGAAATGGAAATATTTGGAAGATAAGGGCGGTAGAGAGAGAGGGGGAGAGAGGATGAAAAGTAATGGGCAAAAGCGCATAATTCTTCGGTATGATGATGTAATTGAATTATTGATTAATATGGAATTTTTGTACTTCAGTAATGATTATCGAATAAAATGTTGAAGGTCATGCACTGCTAGTATTTTTCGCACTGTTGTTATCGGCTGACCATTAACCGTTGATAAGTAATTACTTTACACTATAAAAAAGAAGATAGGACAGTATAATTCTTATCTTTCCACTTATCTTTCAGCATATAACAAAACAATAGACCAGTTAATAACGTTATTTTTATTAAACAAGATATCGTATGAAGATATCACTAAAAATCTGCTCCTGTTAATTTCTGCATGATTTACTGATTATCAAGCTTAAAAACCTACTAGTATCGATTTGCACAGGGTTTATTCACTATTAAATTCTAGAAATCTGTTGGTACTGATTTAATTATATGCACAGTTATACGTAATGTAGTTTCATGCAGTTCCTCTTAATAATACAAAGAAAAAAAGAAACATTTGAAAATTATAAAATGCATATACACAGACATAAATATATATGCTAGCAAATCATTCACGAATACATCTATATACATATTTTATATATCAAAAGCAAATGGCTGATACATTAACATTACGCATAGAAAACGTACCTATGCTTCATCAAATGTGTATATCGTTAGGATAATTTCACAATGGTACCACAGTGCATCAAACGTGTATATCGTTAGGGTAATTTCACAATGGTACCACAGTGCATCAAACGTGTATATCGTTAGGGTAATTTCACAATGGTACCACAGTGCATCAAACGTGTATATCGTTAGGGTAATTTCACAATGGTACCACAGTGCATCAAACGTGTATATCGTTAGGGTAATTTCACAATGGTACCACAGTGCATCAAACGTGTATATCGTTAGGGTAATTTCACAATGGTACCACAGTGCATCAAACGTGTATATCGTTAGGGTAATTTCACAATGGTACCACAGTGCATCAAACGTGTATATCGTTAGGGTAATTTCACAATGGTACCACAGTGCATCAAACGTGTATATCGTTAGGGTAATTTCACAATGGTAACACGGTGCATCAAATGTGTATATCATTAGGATAATTTCACAATGGTACCACGGTGCTTTAAACGTGTATATCGTTAGGATAATTTTGATAGACATTTAAAAATGTTTATATAAGGTAGAAAAATGAAGCAAATATTGTTATTTGCAAAAAAACGTTGAGAAAAATTCTGGTCATTTGTGTGCATTAATCAACCACTGATCGACAATTTTTGTATAGTTCATGAGAGAGAGTAGAATTTCTCATCCTTCGAAATAGTCATATTAAGGCATGCTCAAGTTGAATGACAGTATGACAATCCCATTATTTTCATAATGTCTCGTAAGAAGTGTTCGAACATCTTGTATGAAATTGAATGTTAAGGTTTTGGGATTTGTTCAGACGAACAATTATCTGTTCATTTATCTATACATGCTCACACTAGTGGTTTTGAACAGATCGAAGAGAATTCTTTTCAAATTCTCGCTTTCTAATATCTCGATATATTGAACTTCAACCTTCTGACATCTTAATATTTTAGATTCCAATTTTTTCCAATACTTCTGTGTGTGTCAAATTCCTAATCTTTTAACATTGTGATGTATGATATTCCGGCTTATTAATGTTTCGGAATTTTAGATTCTAACTTTATCAAATCTCGATAATATGTGGACTAACGTGCTGTATATACTATAAATTAATAGAATTTATGCTTATTTTTACTTTAATGAGAAAATTTTTTTAATTTTTTTAAAAATTTTTTCGTAATGAATTTTTTTGGTAAGAAGTGAAAGTAATTTTTGACACTAATGCGAAAAGAGTTGCATACAGAGAAATTCTTCTCTGTTGAGCTGGGGAAATGTCGATTAGATGATGAAGAGAAAGTTAGACAATAAAAAATTTTTTAAACTGAGAGAAAAGAATGATAAGAAAAACAAGATCATGCAAAAATGAAAGACAGAAAAGAAATTGCTAATCTAAATGATAGTAATGACAAATCACATACTTGCCCGGTCATCCAAATTAAAAAGTACGTGAAATTGAAAAGTAATGAAATAGTATATGAACAAGTTTTTCTGCTGCACAAAAAGTGACATGACCAGAAAAAAGAGAGTTGTAACATAGGGGTCATGTAATGTGAGATGGTTTTTTTTTTAAACTGTTATGCATCTTTACTCTTGATTGTTCGTAGGACTTTCTTTTAATTCTCCAGCCTTTTAATATGTATGTTTCTTAACACTTCGATCTCTTGGCTTGATAAAAATAAAGTTTTGCATTTGAAAATATAATATATATAATTGGGTTATATCTCTAGCAAAAAAGTAAGAAATGAAATGTCAAAATGTGCAATTTTTTTCTTAGCAATGCAAAACTTAGCAGTGCATCGTTATGAAACAACCTTTTTGCGTTTTATTCGATTTTCTAATATATGTAAATGAATGTTAAAAATGATATTGAATAATCATTTATGTTAAAGTTATTTACTTTTTGATGGTGCAACTTGCATTAAACTTTCTAAACATATCAATAGCGAACATATATGCTTCCATACAAATTTTGATTTTCAATTCTAATCCTATTTCAATGTGATTGTTGTCTCCGAATACAAAGACATCGCAATGAGTTATATAACAAATTTGGCGAGAGCATAACGCAATTAAAAAAAATAAAGTTGAGAAATTCTATTGAACCTGCTTTGGAATATGTTGGAATCGGCCAGTATCAGCTCTACAGTTGCAGTTATAATGATACTGGAACGTTACAGTCTATTAAATAATGTTAGTAGTTTTCTTTTTTTTTTAACATTTCTTTCAAAGCAAATAAATGAATTATCAAAGGAGAAAAAATCACTATAACATATCTTTCCATTTAATTAGTGACCTCAATATGCTCTTTAAATCAAATATTTTCATTTAACATTGATATCTGTTTTATGTTAAACAAAATGTAATAATTCGGTATATATAAATATTCTTGGTCAATTTGAAATAATTCATCTGCATAATAATGTTTGATGAGAAAAAAATTTCCAGTTTAGTAATATTTCCAGATATATTAACAGCGCATTTTGTAGTCCTCTTAATCAAGTGGAAATAAAAAGTTATTAATTAATAATATTTTTACATCTAATGGAAAAGATAATATTCATATTGATAAATTTACGAAATTCTCAATTTATAAAAAAAACATTTATGAAATTCAATTTATTCATGTAACGTTTGTATCATTATATAAAAATTTATTCGATCGATTTTCTTTTTTAAGTTATTTGATAATTGGGAATGAAAATTGATTAAATTATTACTAATCGATACAATATTCTTAATATATTATTACGCTTTAGCACTTTCAAACCCCTCAATTTTTGATTAACTTAAGTTTGAATTTTAATTGCAAACTATTCAGAATGAAAGAGATGAGGGAAAATTCCCTTGTACTATTAGATTCCTTTAGAAAAGTATTAAATGAACTAAATCAAATTGAATCAGTGGGATGGTTTCGATGTTTTTTGTTTTTCTTAGCGAAAATTCTGAAAAAAAAAGAAATACTTCAAAATGTTTGTACACTTTTCTTTCACCGTAGCCATGTACATTCGTATTCTTGGTTAAAAAAAATCACATTCATTTCATTCTATAAAAATTAAAACTAAAACTCTTCATATTTAGTATAATGAGAAATATTTTATATATCAAAAGATAATGAAATAAATACATATATATATATATAGATAGATTTCTTACATTTAACTATCCGGGGAAAAAAGAGTTTTGCATAAAACATTAGGTTTGTATCATTCATTTCCTGAAATTTATTTTTAAAAAATTTCAGTTTATGACATTAATTTTTTGGTATGAATTTCTTGAAAGTATTTCGAAATTTTTATGCTTTTGAAAATTTGTAAAATCTTAAATTTTTCAATGGATCATGAAGAATATCTTACATTTAATAATTCGAGAGAGATTCGATTGAATTACCGGGATGATAATATTATATGCCCAGAATTTAATAATAAACATCAAGTAATATGGATTGTCTTTATAACACTAATTTAACAATACTGATTATTTTTACCGACAGATTTTCAAATTTTACTGAAAATTATTCTCATTGTCATTTTAATGAAAATGTTGAAACGAAGTAAAAGAATTAAATGACAGGTTTCAATTGAGAGCAAAAAAAATTATATGACGAATAAAAATTTTTGTTCAACATTGTTTCATCTTTACGTCAAAAAAAAAAAACAATTTTCTAACATACAAAAGACATTGAAAAATGCAAAAAAAGATCCGTAAAACTGATTAACATTGGTCTTGTGATTTATCGATTCGGATAATCATACTGTAAATATAATTGAGGTCATTGCTTCGTTGATATGCAATCAAACAACAAACAAAACTTAAAAAAATGAGAAACAACAGGAATTAATTAAAAAGGTTAAGAAGGAACAGAATTTCAACTTTCGAAATTTATAAGTAATGGAATTATTTTTTATTATCTAATAGTAAATATTATTAAAAATTTCTTTACAATAATTAAATATAGAAATATTGATTGATTTTTTTCTAGCAAAATGAGACGAAAAAAAGCTAATAGTAATGAACGAAATTTCTTATGAATCTTTCGTTTGATTTTTTTTTTTACATCTGAAAAGAAAAAACGAAAATCAGTTGTTTCAATATGTAATAAATATAAAAAATAATGTTTTGAAGAAAAGTGTGATTAACGACCTTTGGTACAATTTATTATAATTTTATTTTTTTGTCAAATTAAATTAAATCATAGCAAATGTCTCATGTGTTTCTTTCAAATAACAATAAACCATTCCAACGATCAAAGGATGTTGTAACAAATGAAAGAAGAATGATACTGATCTTATCAGTTTTTTCTGATGGGAATTCATGAAATCAAGATTTCATATTTTGGGTTTGATGGAACGGAGAAGTTTTTTGATAAAAGTTTATGTCAACAAATTAATATTTTATTCGTTTATCTTGTAAATTAACAATTTCAGCTATAATTATATTTTTCTATAAGTAGATCATTTCTTTTCTGTAGATAGATAATTTTAATTACGAATAAACGATCAATATATTTAAAGTATATGAGCGTGTGATACAAAAGTAATCATAAACTAATCATTCGATCAATTACACAAAATTTTTGATCATTTATGGATTAAAATTTTTTTTAATTTAATTAATTTGGTATCAAAAAAAAAAATGAATCATTAATCTTTTTTATTCCTTCGATCATTGGTAAATTGTTCTCATTTTCTTGAACCATCGGATATTAAACAGTCTCGAATGCCAAGTTCAGGCTAAATATTTTTTACACAGGCCTTATCTGTTATCCAATCATTATCATATAGAATATAAGGAATGAAAGTGGGAAATAATAAACTTTGTTGTGACAAATATGAGTCAACAATATGAAAATATTTGAAAGACATTAGTTGAAATTGGTATTTTTGGAAATTTCAATTTTCGTTTTCATATCACATACTTCTCATTTGCTATAATTTAATTTAATTTGACAAAAAAATAAAATTATAATAAATATAAATTTAATTGTTTATTTGTTGGCCAAATTTTAAGCAGCAATAATACAATAAAAAGTCAAAAATTTATCAAATGAATATGATTTCATACGAATCATTCAATTCGTTATCAAATATATCAATCTTCTTCACTGATATATTTAATAATTAAATATTGATAAAAAAATTGCAATTTTTTGATAGATAGCTCAAAAAATATTGAGCTGGGTTAGCAGAAATTAAAGTTTTATATAGAAAATACTTCATTTTGTGTTTCTATTGAAATTCTTTAATCGTTGAATAAATAAAGCGAATATACAAATTTTAATATTGTCTTTTTAAGAATCTCAAATATAAAAATCAGTTATTGATTTTACTCACTTGTTTTTTGATTTTCCTTGAGGGGTAATTAAATAGTAAATAGAAATTTAAAATATTCTTATTTGTGAATGATGAAAGAAAACCATGGAAGTATAAATGTGTGAGCCTTTCTAAGACACTTGTCAATGCTTTAAGAAATTAAATTTTTCATGATTATATGCCAGATAAATTAAGGTAAAGTTTTTAATCAGAATTTAAACGAATTTCATCTTTTCAATAAACTTCAGATCAATCTGTTTGTTAAAAGCAACTTGAGATTCTGATTCTAACAAACCATATTCGGAATATCTTTCAACTTTTTTTCAGATAGTTCACTGGACAAAAATTTTTGGCCTCAAAAGTTGAAGTTAATAACGAAACTAAAATCGGAAATGCAACAATACTGAATGTTATCTACTAGCAATAAAGATCAAATGACAAAGATCAACTCAATGATAAATTTTTTCCAGTCAAATGGTTCTAATTTTATTTCTGAAATAAAAAAATTGTTCGTTAGTAGATAAGAAGGACATTTTTTCATCCGTATCATTAAAATAGGGAAATGATAATTTGTACTTATTTTTGAAATGATAAATTAAAATATCAATTTATCATTTGTCTCGAGTCTAAATAATATAATTTCATATATTGTGCGATTTGTTTTTAACACTCTCTGCTTTGATCTACGACTCGAATTATAACTGAAAATAAAAATTTAAGGATGAAACAATCAGTGCATATCAGAAGTTGCAAATTTTGCATTTCATGGTTTGTATTTAATATTCCAATTAAACGATTAAAAATGATAAATAACGGATATGGATTTGGAAAAAAAGAGTATTTTATTTTGTGCAACATAAATTACAAAAGAAGAATTGGGTTATATCATTTTCTTAAATTAAATTCGATAGTTCTAAAGTCAACAAAACATAGGACGAGATGAAATTGATGGAAAAGGACGATGAGTAGAGAGATGAGAAATGGTTGTTGATAGGTCAGTTCAGTCCACTCGATAAGAGTCAATCCACTCAACAAAATTCCTTTAATTAGTCAGACAACATTATTTAAATGCTCAATTTGACGGCGATACTGACCACCGTTTGGTCATTCTTAATTTTGTCAACATTCTGAGAAGCAGACTTCCTCATTCCTAAATTCATCGAATAAATAAATTATCACTCACTTTATCATCATCATTAATCATTTTACAAAAATCAATAAATATAGATGAACAATATTATTACAGGAAATGCGCTATCTATTGCATAATTGCTTAATGCTTCTAATATTATTTATTATTTCGACAATTAATGCTCAACGAAAAGTTCAAAGTCTTTGTGCCGATAAATCATTGTACTGCAAACGAAGAGGTCATTTATGTGAAAATTATGCATTTCATAATGTTATGCAGTCAGTTTGCAAGAAGTAAGTTTGCTCATTTGATATTTTATATTGTATATTTGAATATAGTAATTAAATATATTTCATCTATCTAATAATATCGTTATGACTGAAGGAATAATAATAATTATCTTCTTTTATTCAAGAAGGAATTACGATTACTAAATTGCCTTATTTATGATTTTTTCTCATGAACAGTTTAATTCATAGATCGAAATGATTTCAAAAGAAAATTAATAAAATAGTTATGGCATGTTTGTTTAGAGTTTATTTTCTTCTTTTATAGAACATGTAATCTATGTGAGCATAATCAAAAAGATGAGATCATAGAACAGGATGAAAACGAAACAGAATCTAATTTAGGTTTGTGCTTTTACTATTAAAAAATAACTATGAGACTTTAACAGTTTATCAATTTTAGATTATATATATATGCTCTGTATTATCAGAATGTCAGCTTCAAAGCTGAATTAATGGTTAAGAGATAAGATAATTCATGCAGAAGACGTAGCCGTCAAAGATTTTACTGATCTGATAATCAACTGAAAATTTAGATCATTTGTTAAAAATTAATTTAGAAGCAGATGTTGAAGAAGAGGATGAAGGTGCAGACAATACTGACTATTCTGAAACAGAAACAAATATTCATCAGACAGGTGAGGAAGAAGTTACGGATGAAGCTCCAACAACATTATCTACAACTATCACATATTCTACAAAAGAAACTGAAAAACAAGTTATATGTACAGATTTATCAAGAGATTGTGAAGGTATCTCGAATTTAACAAATATTCTAAAGAAATTTTAATTTAAATAAATTAAAATTGTCTAAAATATCCTAATTAATTCTACCGTATTTCTTAATTGATAGCTATCATATTTGATGAAAATTTATCAAATAATCAATTTTAGGCAAACGATACTTATGCAGCCAACAAACTTATGCATATTTAATGAGCAAACAATGTCCGAAAACATGTGGTAAATGTCAACCAAGTTTGTTTTAATTTAATAGACTTTCTAGAAATTAATAAATTTTGAATTGTGTATAAAGAAGCAATAATTGAAAGTATGAAGTTATTCTATAGAAATTTGTCTTAAATTTCGTTTGTTTTTAATTTAAAAGGTGTGGATAGTCCAAGACTAACAGAAAATTCAATCAGTTTTTGCCAGTACTAAAATTTATTTGAAAATGCTGAATTACTGGTCAATCTCAATTAGTTATTCTTCGAAAATTCTCAGATATTCTAATGACTCTTTTTAAATACTGGTATCATTTGATTCTAACTGGTGTTACTTATAATTGACAGATCACCGACCGGATGAAGAGTGCCGAGATACAACATCGAATTGCAACGAATCATTATGCAACCGTCAAAGTTACCAACAACTCATGCGAAAACTTTGCAAGAAAACTTGTTCATTCTGCTAGTTGGATAATTTAGAAAGTTTAAAAATTTAATAACTTTGAAATGCAAGGAATTGAAAAACTAAGAACTCTAAAATCTTGATTTTCAAAAAAAGTAACCCTTGCCACTAATTGCATCTTATTTTGAACAAAAACCATGGATGAATCTCGAGAACGAATAATTGCTCATTCATCCATCCAATTAATTTTCGACTGACGACAGACACAGCCGAGCCCGCCTTCCTTTCCTTATTTGGAATTTTATGAAGCAAAGTATTTAAAAACTACCTTAATTTTAATATTCAGAAATTGAACATAAAATATCTCTTGAAAGGTGTTTCCAATGTTTCTAATTAAATTCAAACTATTTAGAAAGAACTTTTATGAAGCATATCAAAACAACAACAGAAAATATAGTGCATAAATCAATTCACACAAAAAACTGGCAAATAATCAATACTAAATTTCATGATTTTCACAGAAATTTTAAAAAATACTCCAAATCTCAATTGATATAATTGATTAATATAAGCAACAACCATAAAAGAAAAATGCCATTGTTTCGCAAAACGCAAGGAATTTGTAATTCTCCATCACACATAGAAATGATATCAACACCAAGTTTTCAATTTCAAACAAGAGATAAGATCAAGAATTTTAAATATTGCTCGCGAACTCCGAGATCAATGCACCTCCCTCTGCTTGCCTTTCTTCTATTAATACAGTATTTCTAGAATGAACAACTGGTCTTCAGTTTGTGACAAATTGTACAGTTATCATTCTATTGGACAACTCAAAAATATCTTTGAATATTATTCCTCTAGCTTTTATTAACCTGAAATATTGAGATTTATTGACATAGATACTACACATACGAGATATACATGAATAGCAAATGATGGATTAACAAATACAATAAAACAGAAAAGCTTAAACGATAGAATAGCACTGATAATGGTTAAATTTCAAGTTTAAAAAGACTGGAAGTCATTCATAAAAATAAAAAGCTTACATTTAGTGGAGGATATGTGGCAGTATTAGTTTTTGCTAAAGAAAACTTTTCATTAATGATTTTAAAGCAGTATAGTGATCAGATGATAAAAGGAACAATTTCTGGACAGATTCCTTTATGAAAAAAATATGCAATAATCAAAGCTACTGGGCAATATGAAACACCTAGAGGTAGAAAAGAGTTCATATTTTTTAATTCTGGGAAATTCCGAAGCCAATGAAGAGGAAGCACTATCTTGAAATCATAATCAAAGAAATTTCTTTAAGTGGGATTTTTCAAAAACGAAAACTCCAAGGCACACATTGTTCATCAAATATTAATATGTTACTAGTAAAACAACAGAATCAAAAATATATTAAAACATTCTTCGGAGAAAAAAACTTCACACTTTTGGATGGCAGTGTTAAAAAACAATTGAAGAATGAAGATTGCTATGATTACTGCGATGTTTTTTCCTTTTTTGACTACGATTTCATTCCAATTCGTTATTATAATCTAAGATTGGCTGCTGTTGCGACATATTTTCATTATATCCAAGATTTGCTTGCCGCTTTTTCCGTCTGCAAATGATAGATAAACTTCCGGGTTAACAATATCAAATAGTAATATTGTCTAGCAAAATAACAGTTCCATAAAAATGAAAATAGCAAAGATATTATAATAGTTTTTCTTTGATTTTCGATTTAATCCAGCTTCTTTTCTGACAAAATAATAAATTTTACCAATGAGAAATAAATGATGATCAATAAAAATAAATATATGACTTTCATGATTATACAGAAAGTGAACACAAATACGAGAATTACGTTTAATAAATCAATATACCTCTCGCGTTTTTCAACATTGTATGTTTTATATCGATTGAAAGCCGAGCATGCATAGATAATAATGAATAACAATAAAAACAAGATGATAATAACAATAAGTGGATAAATCCATCTATATGAGCCTGGAAAATTAAAGTCCTATAACTATGAAATAACATATATAAATGTTTCACTATAGTTGTTCTAAAATGACAACTTTTTTCTCATCAACAAGATCATTTAAACTGCTTAGTTGTACAACATTTATCGATTTTCATTATTAAAATCGAATTTTACTGCATAATGTTTTTGAAACCAAGTCCTTGTAAATCAAAAACCAGTTATGGTTTAAACTGAACTATTCAAGTTTTATGGACAAAAAGTTAGCGTTGATAAAAATTATATGTTGTAACGAATAATTTAATATTTATATTAATAGTTCTACGAATTTATTCCCGGCATTAATAGAAACGGATAGTAATTTATACGAATGTCACTAAGCTTGCAAAAAATAAAAATTTAACAAATTAATACAGTTAATCAATTTTTCAGTAATATGATTAAAATGAATAAAAGAAATATCATTTTTCTTTAATCAAATTTCTCTATTTTGATTTTCTTTTTTTAAAAGTGAAGAATGGTATGTACGATATCATTTAATTTTTAACAGATTTTGATCGAAAAAAGATATATCGGTTTTTCAATTTTCCCGCTTTGCTACTCCCTCGTTATCTAAAAGTTGAAGAAAAATTGCATGTTTTGCATGTCATTTTTTGTATCATTTAATGCTTCATCTTCGCTATGTTCTTGTTTTAGCAGCACTTCTATTTAACTTATTCTAAGAATCAAAGACAAAAGATTTGAGACCCATGACCAAAATTTCAGCAATTCTGGATATTAATAAATAGTAATAAACGATACTTCTAAAAAAAAAATGAAACTTTCAGGAGTCCAAGCTCTTTGCAGATAATCTTAAAAATGAACCATAAAAAACTATTTTCTTAAGTTACTTCCTCTCTCTGCATGCGCGGTCCGAAATTGCGTAGATCATTTTTTCTTTCATTTTTCACTTCTAGTTTCCTTTCTCTCATAATCAGTACTTTAAATTAAATTGCGTATATAAATATTCTTAATCTAATAAACGATGTAAAAAATTTGTTTAGAAAAGATAGAAATACATTAAAAATAACAGAGTAAAACTTACTTTTCACCTTAAGTTCATGATCCAATCGAGATTCCCATAGAAGATTTTTATCATCAAGAACAACGGAAAATGAATTCCGCGCAATACATGAATAAACTCCCTCATCATCAAATTCAACTTTTGAAATTTGTAGGTCTTTTTCTAAGAAGGTTATCTGTTCCGTCGATGCTATAAAAATTTCCACTTTAAAGAGTGAAAAACTGTGAATATAAATCATTTAACAGATGCATTCAGTAATCCAAAATCTTGAGATTATTTTTTTTCCTTTGGTTTTTCGTTCAATTAAAGCCAGTATCTACATATTAACACTTATAGCGCTATTAATCCATATAATACTTACCAACAGGTACATCATTTTTATACCATTGAATGGTTGGTTCAGGAAACCCTCGTACGGGGCAATTCAAGGTCACTGTTTCACCTTCCGTGGCTCGCAGAACAGAAGCTTTAACACGGAAATGATTATCTCCAACTGCATCCAATGTCTTGGAATTGTTCACATGGAAGACAGGACGCACTAAATGATCATAGTAGTGAATTTATCATTAAACAATACGATCTATGAAATCTAATCTATATACTTCAATTGAATTGAACTGGGCAAAAAATTTTATCAGTCCTTAAATTCTTTATTAAAAAAAGAAAAAACGAAAAGTAAAAAGCTAACTATTTACAAATAACCATCCCCAAACTAATTCGTCCTTCGTCGGTAGTAATTTCGCAACGATATTTCCCTGCACTCCAAATCGATGTGTTACCAAATTCCAAAATTGCTCGCGTCTGATTATAGATAAGCGCTGGGAGAAGTTCTTTATCCAGATCTCGCACGAAATGAGCTTCTTTAATGGGTACCAATTGTTGAGTTTGATTGGACATTGCCTGACACCTGAAAAAAAAAAAAAAAACAGCTAGGAATGAAATAAATTCTTCCGATTCTGATTCCCAGATCAGTTCTATTTTCCACTAAAATCCAAAAAATTTTAGATTCAAAAGATACTTCCTCAATCCAATACTCTCTTTCTTTTTATTCCGCAGAAAAAGCAAAAACAGAAAAAAAAAATTACTCCGCAGAAAAACAAATAAAAAATCCGAACTTACCATAAATTGGGTACATTAGCCTTGAGAGGATAGTCATTACTTGATTTCACTGAAGTAGCATTGAAAAGTACTTCCAGATTGCCTTGTGCATAAGTATTACTACCAGCGAGGATTGCACTGCATGAGCAATCTGTCAATTGATAAATCTTCATAAAATACAATCAAAAATGGTTAATGATTAATCTTACAGCAGATGATACCTTTTGTGACAATAGTGATATAAATAATATCCACTTCTGCCATAATCTTACTTATGTTTATCTTACCATAACTATGAGCAAATGGAAATACGGGCATTCTTGACTTATCAACAACTCAAATAAAGAACCGTTGAAATGGAATGTTGTAAAAAACAAAAATCACTGCAACTGTACTACTATTTATATGTTCCGCTCAACCATCACATATTGCTTACTACCTAGATATCAAAATAAGCTCTCGGAAAGTTTGACATTCATTCTATATGCTAATGAAAAATATGAATAATATTTGGAAAAAAAAGAGAAAAAACTCACCGAAAAAAGCCAAAATAGCTAAAATAGACCGCATTTGTTCCATGCGTTTTCCTATACTTCCGTCGCTGTTTCAGAAAATTTCCCAATTAATAAAAAGAAAATGCAATAAAAAAATAGGAAAAAAGAACACAATAGCGTTTGTTCGTCCGTACGTCCACTTAATTGACGACAAATATGGCATAATTTAAAAATAAGCATGCATATGTGCAAAACAAAACAGCCATATCATGCACACCTACAGATATTTGTATTTTCCTGAAAAAAGTTTTTCTTTGATAAATCAAATATGCAGCGGAATAAGCGTTTAAAACTCAATGTAATTCACATCAATAAGAACGCTAAAAAGTGACAAGAATGTATGCAACTTATTGCATTCATAAGTTTTAAGTCGCTTATTACAATCTACTCGCTTTTTACACTGCGACAGAGTGACGCAAATATTAGAACGACGCTTATTCATTCGAGTCATATGATTATAATAAACGATTCATTTATATCTTCGGGATTAATTTTTTCTATATCAATTAAAACCGGAGAATACTGAATGATGGGTTAATGACAATGAACAGCAAACAATATGAACAAATATTGAAAAATTACTTGGCTTGCTGGTTTTTGTTATTCTTAGTTGATTTTTCAAATCAAGAATTCAGGATAAATATAAAAACTTCGGTTCCCTGTCACTCACTATCCCGATATAATTTGAAAAAGTCCGACCAATCCCAATTCTTGATAAACTCGATAAGATTGCCTACAGAAAGCTTGTGCTAAATCACAAACCGCTCATAGTCCAAATATCTATCTTGACAATTAATATACATAAGTTAATTGACAAAGTCTAACTCTACAACCAAGAATTATCCGAAATATACTACATATCCGAAAAATGTTCTGGGCATAAATACATCCATTCAATTTTTTGGATCAATGTTTGGATTCAATAAATTATCCTTAATTATTTCGAATCGATAACAAAGAATATATTTCTTGAGACTATCGTTCTTTTATTGAATTACAACTTCATTAATAGATATGAAATTATTATCAAAATAAATAAAATAATCTCAGAAATAATTTGGATGCAAATAAATATATGAATTTGTGCAATCAAGACTGACGGAGATAGTCTCTTCTGTCAGAAAAACCAATATTTCTCAGAATAAAGGATGAACAATGATAAAAACAAGACCTATTCTAATGTTAAAAATATAATGACCATTTTTTATCAAAATTATCCATTATAATCAGACACCTGCGTAAATAATTAATGCTATTGCAAATTATTAACTGATGGAGATAGTCTCTTCTGTCAGAAAAACCAATATTTCTCAGAATATAAATAAGTTTTCCGAAAATGAACCCGGAGCACTTCTTTTTAAACATGTGATTAAAACGACAGCTAACTTCTCACAATTGGTCAAAATTTGCGATAAAATCTGCGACATATGCTTTTTGGACAAGTTTTTTTGAAAATTTAAAAAGACAGTCATCAAAAAAGATTATGTAATAAAATAAATGAAATAAGAAATAATTGGAATTGAAAGAAAATCATCAAATATCTTAGAAATTAAATTAAGCGAATGAACAGTGTAAAAAGAATTCCGATATTCAGATTTAAATAAATAACTGAATATAAAATAGAATCCGAGTAATTGAATATAAAGTAGAATCCGAATAATTGAATACAAAATAGAATCCGAATGTAATTTGAAATCAAATTCAAAAACGGATATGAGATGAACACAAAATATTGCCATGCAAGGATATCTCAGATAATGCAGGCCACCACCAATCATACAATGAATGATGAAATAATCTTATGAGAATCATTTCCCAACAATTGGCCTCTCATTGTTCTAGCAAATATTTGCACTAATCACGCTTACTGAAAGTACGCACGTATCAATGATATAATATTAATCACGTTTTTTAAAAGTATGAATGTATTAATGAATACGGTATCAATGACATTTATAAGAAATGCACGTACGAACGATATGTAGCAATCATGTTGTATAGAAAGGAATGAATATACACGGGCTATCGAGTATTTTCAAATTTCTGCTTCTGTATTTCACATCTTCCAATATATTTCTGTCGCGTATTTTTAAATGTTTTGATGGAATTATTGAATTTTGAAATTATTTAAATTCCAAATTTCGTTTAAAAGAATTTTAAAATATTTTGTTATTTTCTGTTTTTTCCTCTGTAAGAGAAATTTGAACGGAAACAGTATAAAAATATAGGCTATTTTCAAATATCAAAACTATGATTTACGATAGCTTTGCGAATAGAACTACAGTATGGTTGAAAAAAACGGATGAAGGATAGTGTGGATGTGGAATGATATATAGTCTTGGTCGTTTATAGAAAGAATTTGGATTATCTGACTTGTCTCAAATTTAAAATATAAGTAATTTAATGACATATAGAAATGAGATATTTCAGTCTTTTTTTGCTAATTTAAAATGATGACAGATTAAGATTAAGAAAAGAATCTATTCAGTTACTTCACGTAAATTTGCCATTCTTATATAAACCTTTCACGTAAAAAGTCTGTCCGCTTTTTTGAATCATTTATCCAACTACTTCACGTAAATTTGCTATTCTGTATAAACCTTTCACTTACAAATCTCTTCACTTTTTTGGATCTATCCAACTATTTAACGTAAATTTCCTATTCATACGTAAATCTTTCATTTGAGCAACGTATTCACTATCTTAGATACAATAATGGTATTAGAAAGAATATTTAAGGGAATGTCACTCGTTATGTATCGAAAATGAAAGGTAGAGTATCAATCGATGAAGAGACGGCGTAGGCCAGAGGTCGAAAGGACAACATAAGACAAGCGGTAAATAGTTTTGTCGTCAAAAAGAGAAAGCTAAATAAAAAGTATTTTTCAGGAAATGCACAAGCATACGCTTACATCTAATTACATCAACATGTAACCAATCGATAGGAAAAAATATATACAAACAAACTTGGAACAATCACATCAAATAAAATGATGAAAAAATCATTCTCGATTAATAGGAGAGAATTTCAAAATGGATTGGATCGGTATTGGACGAATTATCTCCCGATAATTCCCCCAAATGTAACATACATATTTGATCTGAATCAGTTATGAACAAGTAAGGTAATGTTATCGTCACATTATAATGATATCGGAAAATTTTCTGACAAGAAACCTGTTTGATATTACACTTTCCTCTCATTTTTTATTATGGAAAAGAAAAAAAGAAAAACAATTTTTCTATCATTTTCGAAATATTCATTAATTTAAAGATATTTGCAATGAATCATTGGAATTTTTTTCTCGTATCTCTAAAAATTCATTTCTTACGAATAATTTATAACGGTAAAAGATGACAAATAACTATTTCTTCAGTATGTGAATACCTCAGATGTACATCATTGTCGTAATCAGTGAAAAAAGAGATAAGAAAGAATTACGTCAATTATCAGTATATTCTTTATCGTTCAAGTGGTTTAAAACAATAAGCGATGTATCAAAAGTAAGCTTGTTTGAATTCTCACCAATATCTTGTTTTTATGAAAATGTTCAAAAGACTGAGATTTTCCAGGAGTGTCTAAATATACACGAATGTAACATTTTGTTTAAATTCCCAAAAGAGAACAATTTAAAAGATAATTTGATTACTCATTTGAATGTGAGAAAAAGAAAACTATGTGAGAAGAAAATAAAAAAGAAATTGGATTATTTAGGAAAAGGAAATAAATAAATGTATGGGAGTAAGAAATCTATTAAAACTATTATATTTATTTATATCATAATGGAAGTTCGAAATATGGACTTAAATGGATTGAGATAATCAGATGGACAGATGACCGACCGACCCCAACTCATATTTTTTGACTTCCGATTTCAATAACAGTGATTAAGAAATATCTTTTCGCAAAAAGATGACATTATGACCAAATTTACCAATCCGAAATGATAGATTTGGAGTTAAATAGATATACCTACAAATATGTTTAAAATAGAATATCTCGATAGTGATGTCTAAATGAGTAAAAAACAACATTTGATTCCTATTACAAATAATGATTCCTACTATAAATTAAATTTGATATTTATATTATGTATTATAATTACGTTATTTATTTGTTATATATATTTACATCCTTATTTTATTTATATAGTACATATATGACGTAAATATTTACATATAATTAGATTATATTATGTAATTAAATTAAAAAAAATATTTTTCGTGTATAGACAGATAATTTTTTTGAAATCAAACAATGCAAAAATAAATAAGGAAAAAAGAAAAATTTTGTTTGTTCAATGGGTGTGCTGCCTTAAAGAATTTTTTTTGTTAAAATATTTGAATAACCACAGTTATATGCTTTCTATTCTATACATATGATCATTTTATAAAAGTGAAAATGCTTGAATATATTGTATGAGCAGGGAGTGATTTAACTTGAAGTGAATAATAAGTACGAAACATATTCAGAAATATTCTTTGAATCGAGATCTCGATGATAAAGAATTCTATGATTGACAATGGTAAATAGTTTAGCAATGGATGGAACAGCGGCATTTCATGAAATTAACAAATTGATACTAATATTTTTTTTTATGTGAATAATATAATAAATGATTAAGAGGGAAAAGAAAAATATAATAAAAATAAATATATCGTAAATATTAATAAATATCCATGAAGCTAATTGATTATTTAGTTTCACAAAAAAAAGTGAATATAATGATTTATTATGCTGTATTATGTTTGTTATTAGACAGGGAACTTTTAGTACGACAGTGGAAACATGACAGATCAATAAATAGATGCTTTTATCGAGTAATATATTGAATAATTTTGAAAAAGTATATATACTTTTCAGAGGAGAAGAAGCAAGAGAGGATAGATTTAATTAGATCAATAATGGGTATAAAAAATGAAAATAAGATTTCCTGATTGTTGAAATTCTGAAGATTTCTTAGCGTTTTATGAATTCTTAGACATCAATTTTAAAAACTAAGCAATAAAAAATTGAACAAAAATACCGCAATGATAATTTCTTTAAGATTGTCCAAATCTGAATTTATAAGTATTAATATTAAATTTAATTATAAATAAGTGAAACATTCTTGTGCAATTAAATCTATTAGAATAAATGAAGATTATAAAGAAAGTGAAAAAAGACATTTGAAAAATACGAACAGTAGCTTTAAATTATTTCATTGAATTCTTAAAATTTCAAAGAATTATAACTACAGAAGACAAAAATGAATGCGAATTTGACGAGCTGTATTGAAATAAAATTGAAAAGGCCATGAAAAGGCATAAATCATTAAGAATTATTTCGGATATGTCAAAGAAATGCTTTTCAATAATGGGGAAAATTTAATGAAATTTGTTGAAAAAGAGACAGAGGGAAGACTTGGCGTCGCTTTTATAAATAATATACATAAAAGATTGTGAAAATAAAGAGAAAAGAAAAAAGGGAAGTTCAAAGAGTGCTCGAAACAGATGGTAGGTCTAAAAAAAATTGAAGAGAAAAAAAATTTCCGATGGGAATTGAACAATTCACAATTGTGAAAATAGATCATAGCAAATCAGTAATCAGTTAGAAAAAAAATTAAAATGGTAAATAGCTCTGCTATTTTTATATGATTCAGAGGATTGGAATGGAAACGAGGTATGCGTCATTTCAATGTTTTGAATTTAGGAAAAGTTCAGAGATTCGACAAAAAATTGAGTAAAAAAAAAAAAAAAAAATGTAAATAGAATAAATGCTTCGAAACAGGTAATTAATTTCATGGGATAAAATCAAAATGAAACAATCAAATTGATGCGATTAAGAGCTGTAATTCGAATTTGATGATACTTTCATGGATATTGAATGTCATAAATCCTTCCAAAAATAATTTGTAGGATGTTTACTTAAGTAATTTAAAAACTTCCAGCATATCTATAGGAAGATACGATATTAAATTTATTGAAAAATGATTGGGAAAATCCAGTTGTTGGTATCAGGACTTGGATAGGAATTCAAGCCGTTAAGTTTATGTAAAAGTTCAGAAAAAATTAAAAGTCTTCCGATGTATATATTTTACGTATTAAACGACAGATGGTTTGGATTATTGATAAGTTAAGTGATGAATAGATAAAGGCATAAACAATTAAACGGATTGATGAGTCAATTCTGGAAGATCAAAAAACGAATATGGTAGGTTCTTCTCATGTAACTTAGTTGAGGAAATGCGAAAAAAAGAAAATCAAATTAATAAACATAGCTCAATTGATGGAAAAAAGAATGATGCAATTTTCAAGCGAATTTTATTGCATTTGTGTGGAAATACATAAAAGTGTTTAAGTTTTTTTCTTTTCAAGTTTTCGAAAGTTTAAAATATGCTGTGTTCCAAACTAAACAGTTGTTTTCTTACCTTTGTTTCAATTTAAACATTTTTTTGCTCTTTTTTTTTGCTTGGAATATTCTTGTTCCCAAATGACTTTCAAAATCAGGAAATGTCATGTTGAAGAAGATTAAGATGAAAAAAGCTTTCTTGTGAGAATTAGAATCCATCTGTTCGATAGAATCCATCTGGATGTTATGACAAAAAAAAAAGTGATAATTTAACGATAATTTAAACATATGCCTAATATGATATATTCATCTCTTTCAGTTTACTTATTATTGATTGATGGAACAGTTAAAAACTATTTAAACAAATATTATGAAAAACTATCATTACTTTGTAAACTAGTGTTCAGCTAAGTAAGCTTTCGAAAAAAAAATTTTTTTTTACGTAAAAAAATTGTGTGAAAAGATCGATGGAATGTTACAGAGTAATTGTAATAGCATTTATTAGAATATGCAAACATTAATTAAATTGCCTGGCTTGTTTATCAATTGCTAAAATCTAATCTAAGAATCAAAAACTAACTTTTTTGCTGCAAAACCTAAGACAGTTAATACACTTAATATTACCTCAACTTTTCATTTAATTTAATTGTTAGCTTGGCATTAGCTGATTAATTTTTTGATAAATTCGAAGAAAAAAAATCGGCTCTTTCTTAGTTCTTAACTCATACACTATGTCATATTGAGAAATTATCTTCAAAATTGATTGTTTTTTGTATTAGTTTAATTAAATGAGTAAAATTTCTTTGGAAAAAAATTTTTTGATATGAAGAAATACATAAAAATACTAAGGGATTTGAACACATTGATTTGTATGATAGAAAGGAAAGATTGAAACTTTTCCAACTATCACTATAAAATTTTGCGCAATATTTTGCTTTCTGAAAGAATAAACCGGATTTGCGCCCAATTTGTTCTCTTTCAAAGCGTTAAACTTTGAACTTCATCGGTGTTTATGTCCTAAATAAACAAGTTATCATTTGTTGAACAACATCCAGTGATAATTTGTGGTCATATAAAATAATTTTTGAAATGAAAAATGAATAATCTTTTGAAAAGGAAAGCACCATTTAAGGACATTTTTAAATACTTATTATATGAGAAATTTGACAAACAAATAAATTCAAATGGAGAAAATTTTAAAAATAAATATGAACGGTTCAAGAAAGATAGCTAGGAGAAGAGTGAAAAGTATGGGAAGGGATAAAAATTATAATTTGAAAAAAAAAAAACTTTTCTCATGAGTAATGATGGGAATGGAATATATGTGTTTATATGTTGAATTAAAATAGAGTATAAAAGGCATTGAATAACTGCTAATGAATTTTCAGTTTCAATTATTCAATTTGAACTTTGAAAATAGCATAACAATGTGGATAGAAGTAATAATTTATTAAGACAAGAAATTCATGAACTGATTAAATTCAATGATTCGTATCTAATGATATATGGTAAAAGTATGATGTAAATGTCATCAATTCTAATCAGTTGTCACAATGTGATAACAAAGAGAAGAAATAAGGAAAACAAAAAGCAAAAGAATTACGTATCGCGAGAAATATCAATTAAAAATACTTAAAATAAAAATCTATAAGTCATTGTTTTTCAGAACAAAACTTAAAAAATGATTCAGATGCTGGATATAATTAAGCTAACAATGTTAACAATATATGCTATGTTTACTCCTATAACAATAATAGTAACATTGATAAATGATAAGAAACAAGTGATAAATTGTTCAACAACAAATTAGTCTTATTCATGATGAGAAAAGAGAGAGAGAGAAATAATAGCGTTGTGATAAATATGTGTTATGCTAACGACTAATTGATTTCTGTAAGTAATCCGAAAAAAAATGAAAAGAAAAAAATAAATAAAAACAAAACAGATTTATATCATCCATACTTTGATCTTTGGGAAAATAGAGAGAACAATATTCAATTGTTTAATTTTTCTATGGAATTTGATGGCAGAGGAGAATAAATAAGGTAGAAAAGTGTTTGCAATATGCAAAATCAATAATTGAACAAATAAAAATTCATCTCTTTTGTTGATTAACAAAAAAATAAATAAATAAAAATCTCAGAGATTTTTTCAAAACAAATATTGCCTAAATAAAGGTGACGAATATATCTGTCCATTTTTACAGGATATTAATTAACAAAACAATTATCAATGAACCATGATTATCTAGAAATTATATTCAAATAACTGACGACAAGATATATCAATACGTAAAAATTATACTTAGAATATCTACGATATTTTGTAATAATATGCATTAGATGGCTATGATTGAGCGATTTTATTCTACTATCAAATATCGTTAGTCTATGGGATGCCTTATCATTTTATCAGTTACATCAATCTTTATAGCATCGCATATATATGACCTCTGTCCATTTAGATAACAATATTTTAGATGGAAAAGAGAGATGCAAGGAATGTTTGAATTTTATCAGAGACGGCATCAATTTTCATCGATATATTAATATTTGAATTCTCTTACTGAATTTGTTTGGAAAAAAAATTATTTTATTTGAAAAAGAAGGCATACATTAAAAAAGAGAATTCCTTTTTGATATTTTTTTTTAGCAGATGGAATGGAAAGTAATGGAAATTTATTTTGTTTTTGAAAAATTTAATTTAATTTCATTTCATCTTATTTACATTTTTATTGCCTTAACATTTATTTTTATTCACACTTATTTTTTCAATGCTCGTTTTGTTAATTTTATCACTTTAATTGCTTCTTTCGGCTTTGAAAGGAAGAAAAACAATTTCAGGAAATCGAATATCAGCTAAATAACAGATTCGATTTCACTTTTCTCCTTCACTTTTCTTTTTTTTTCTCCAACTATCATAAAATCTATTTTGGAAATCCATTTTTATGATAAACGATTTATGAGTCGTGCATACCTTCTTAATAGCTAAAAATCTAAAATTAATAGCTAAAAATTTCCAAACATTATTTTTGATACTAATGATATGTAAAAAAGAAATGATTAGAATTGTTTTGTTCGGATCACTGACAATTTTATAAAGCTTATTAATAATTTAACAGATAGGAAAGTTTTTTATAAAAAAATTTATTATGAATTTAAAATAAGCTTGGGAAAAATTATTGAAATGAGCAATAAATGATTAAATTAATGATAAAAAGTACAGAGGAATTTAAAAAAAAATATTTTAACAGAATAACAGTAAATGAAATAAAAAAACATTTTCATTTATCATATTTTCAAAATTATTCATCACCAAATGAACAATTGATGATAAATTTCGAGAATGGGAGGAAGATGACACACTTTTCCTAAAATGTATTGATAAATTAATGAAATAAACAAAAATAAAGGATAAAAATTCTTTTAAAAGATAAATGAGTATTGAACTTGAAAATATAATTGCAGTAAACAAATAGTTGACAATTCATGGGACATCTTTCGGCGATTAATATATGAATTACTGGACTGCAACTGATAAAATCTGATATATTAAATTCTTGGGAAGTAATTTTGATATTTCCCATTAAAGAATAAACATAAAATAGCATAGGATAATTGTTTTCAACAAATACAAAAAAAAAAATAACTATGGAATTTTTTTATATGAAAAAGATTAAATTAAAACTTTGGATCTAAACTTTGTTTAATTAATTGTAGATTTAATTTTTTTTATTCACCTAAATCGCGAAAAATTATTATCATCCAAAAATAGACAAATAGATTCTTACAAAAATTAATTAAAAAAAAGTTCGTATTATTAAAAATTTTCAATAATATGAATTTTATTTAAAAATTCGAACTTATATTATTTAAAATGTATTCAAAAATTTTTATCCAACAATACTAATTGTACGATATTATAATAGCATTAAAAAAATATTAGGAAAAACAAAGTAAATAAAATATTCTAAAAAATATTTTTTTCATAAAACTTTTTCTTCTGAAAAAAAACAATTATTTACCTAAAATAAAAATAAAAATAAAAATTGCATAATGAGCAAATTACCCATGTGAATAGTTGTAGTACCAAATTACCAAGTGCCAAACTTCTTGGTACCATCGAACGATAGTACTGAATCATATGTATTCGAATTTGAAAGGAAAAGCCGGATGATCCGAACTCAGCTGTATTAGATAGTTGAAAATTTAAAAACCAAAACAACTTAGTAACTAAGAAGGCAAAGTTCAAAAGAGAACAAAACATATTGAATTCATAAAAAGGAAAAATTAAGGACAAAATTCAATGCTCCCTAAATAGCCTATTCAAATTGTTGTGTTATCCTATTTTTCTTAAATGTTGTTTTATTTGTTGGAATTGAATGACACATACATGCAAGCAATTATGTAAAATATATGTAAAAAACTTTCAATGGGCTAAATTTAAATTTAATTCTGAATTTAATTCCAAACTATATGAACTAAAATTACAATTCAATTTCATGTTTTAAATATAAAATACATTTTGTTCATCGTAACTGAAAAAATTGTTTTTCTACTAATTTAATTGAATTTTAATGAATAATTTTCATCCCTTCAAAACTTTCACTTCTGTTACTTCTCTATATGAATAAATTTATTAGCAAAATTCTTATCTTTTTCTGATAAAATTTGCTTTGTTAGAAATAAATTTATCTTATTCTTATATGTAAGTATCAATAATAGTTGAATTGCATCAAAGAAAAGGCTGATTGGACTGCTAATTTCTTATTAAAGATATAATTGATCATACTATTGATTTAAATGAACTTTTAATTTGATCAAACTACCAGACCATTTTTTTTTCCACTATATTAAAATAGGTCAAATAAAAGTTAATATCATGCAGCAAAAATAAAGCATCTGGCATCAATCGATAAATCTAATCATTGGATAGAAAAATGAAATTATTAAAAATAATCACTATCCGGAAATACTCGGAAGAATATTAATGTTAATCAATTATAGTTTTAGTTGTGTAACTCTCTCAACATTTTGATTTACATCATTTGATAATCTTAATGATAAATTTGCAAATCAACCAAAAATCAAAGGAAATATCTAACATCTGACGTAGCACAATTGATGATTTGATAGTAAAATTTACTTATAGTTCAAATTTCCATTAAAATATATAATCCATAGATTGTGCATCACATTGTATTTCATTGAGAGAGGGAGAGGATGGAAATTTTGCAAAAATCAATAGATGGATATTAGCATAAGTTGATAGTTATTTCCTATATGATGATGATGATGATGATGATGATGATGATGATGATGATGATGATGATGATGATGATGATGATGATGATGATGATGATGATGATGATGATGATGATGATGATGATGATGATGATCTGGAGCAGCTTCATATAAAATTTATTTATAGCTTAACTTTCCATTAAAATATATCATCTATAGATTATTTATCATTAATCCCTCTTCTATGATTAGATTAAACAACTCTTACTATGCTTAATAAAATATGTAAAACAATCAATAATTTAACAAACGATAAATTGAATGAAATAAATCAACAATTATTATCATAAAATTGTATGCAAAAAGAAAATGCAAATATTGGCAATATTTCGACTTACAATAATAAATAAATATTACAGAATCTTTCTATCCGATTGCTGTTCTTCATAATAATTTACAAAATCACTTCCAAGTAATACCGGATTATTAAAATGCCCGTCTTCCGGGAAAAATGTTTATTCAAATTAAAATCTTTCGGGAATAAGTTCATATCAAAATCTTTCGGAATAAGTTGCATATGAAAATTTTCATGAACAGATTGCACATAAAAACTTTTCGGGAATTTAGCAAAATTTGTCGGGAATAGATTGTAATTTTTCTTCTTTTTTTCCTCTTTCTCAAAAAATAAAAAAGAAGTGCATAATTGTGAACTTTTAGATTTAGAATAAGTAAAAAAGAGGATTTCTTTGCACGGTATTGCTGCTTCAGAATCCATAAAAATTTATGATTGCATAAATTAAAACTCAAATATAATAAATTATTAGAAATTTGAAAAAAATTTTTTTTTCCAATGAATAATATACTTTTGTGCATTATGCTAATGCATTTTTTTAATGAAATTTTTTGAATTCTACGCAATTATTTCTACGGTTCTCAGCAAAAAAAAAAAGAAAATAATTCAACTCAATTAGGAAAAGATTCGCCACAATTAAACGATAATTTCATTTTTATATCAAAAAATACGGGAAAAATTCGGTTGATTATCTGATATTGGTTCCGTCTGATAACGATTGATTATTCAAATCATCAAAGCTAATCAAAGTTTTTTGATCGTCAGCTTAAAGATTAAGATTATATTCACTTACAATGAAGTTAGTAGTTTTATCCTAAATTCATATTCTAAGTAATGCATTTATTTTTCTTTGCACATCCAAAAGAAAATTTTACGAATTCAATTTTTCGAAAAAAAATTAATGAATCGGAAAGAAATTATATATTTATTTCCCGTCACAATGAGCTAAAGGAGAAGGAGAAAGCTAAGCAAAATTGATAAAATTATTTCAAAAATTCAATAGAAGGATAGAAGTGATAATGGTAAAGTGATATCAGTGATATCAGAAGTGTTTTATTTCATCGGTGATATTCTGCAAAATGAAATTTAAAAATTTAATTGAAATTTGGGCGTAAAAAATGAAACTATATTTTGGATAAATTTTAAACTTAAAATGAATATGACAAATTGGAACCTTATTCGATAGCAAAATCGATTGATTGCAATTATAAAATGGATTTGTGACTTTGAAATTGATAAAGGAGAAAAAATTTTCATCAAAAAAGGATAAATGATACCATGAATGAACTTTATCCTTTGACCTTTAATCTTTAGTGAATGGAGAAAATAGGAAAAGGTCATTCTTATAAAGCGCCAAACAATTGCCATCTTTTTTATGCATTTGCGCTTGCGTTGGTATTCATTTTCATCAAGTCATCAAAATGTATTTTCAAATATTTCAAATTAAATTTAAATTCAAATATTCTCGAATTATTGCAATCAAAAGCGATTAATAGTCAAATAATAGAAGTGCCAGATCGAAAGATAAAAGGGTACGGGCGAATAATTTGATTTAAATTTAAATATTCTATGATAATTTAATGATCTATTAAAAGATTTCAAATGATAAGACGTTTGAAATAGTACTCAGATTTATCAGTGTAAATAAATCATAGCAACTTATGCTACTAAATAGTACCTTTAAAATGAAATGGAAGAGTGCAGTAGTAAGGGGAAATTATTCGCAAAGGATAAACGAAGAGATTGCGGAAGAGAAGGAGAAAAGATGGAAAAAAATAGAAAAAATGTTTATGAAAATGAATATGGATAAGAAGAAAGAAGGAAGCACTAGAATGAAGGGAAGAGAAGAGGTGACAATGTGACAAATGAATGAAAGGCTATGGGAAATTTATTTATCACAGAATACCTGCCCTGATATAGGGAGGGATCTATCGAGATATTTCTGATATTATTAAGTAAAGGTACGGGACGGGTGATGTATAAAAATTTCCAATATTCATTTATGAATTTCCACTATCTTATTCAGTGAATTAATAATTAAATCAAATTCCGGAGAAGTGACGTAAATAATAAATACTCATTTATTCTATCTTTGATTCATTAAATTTTTTCAATTATTCTCATTTACTTATTAGCTTTGCAAAAACCGGAAGATTGTTAATATAATTGATTGATCCAATATTTGATTTACAAACATAAATATTTGAATCAAAGCCATTTTTTATTTTATTCTAAGATATATTTATCGATTAGATGTTTAAAAATATATGATATGGAATACTATTAGATATGAAATAGTACGATGTCAAATACTTTGACATCTGATATGATTTGTCAGCATTCACAAGACATTCGTATTATTTATTAATTGAAATTTGATGGTATTTAATATTAATGAATATTTCAATAAATTCTCGAAAATATTTTTTCTCTTTCTTTTTCGACTATAAACAAATAATGCGCAATTATACAAAAAAAAAAGAAAAAAAAAGGATAAATAGTTTCTATTGGGCTTAAGGCTTAAATAAAAATTGAATAATTTAGTTGTATGTTCCAAGTTTATGGATGAAAAGGGAAGAAAAAAAAATGAAATTTAGCAAATTTTACATATGCATAGTAGCGGAACTAATTGCAATGCTAAAGAAAGTTCTATCTTTTTTTAGTATGTTTATTTAAAGATTTGTGAACGTTAGAATTGAAGAGAGTTGGTGGAATGAATAGCTCATTAATGATAATTACTCTTCATTGCAATGTTAATCACTTATTTGTTTTAATCAATAGAATGATAATTCTTTGTGAACATTTTTCTTTTTTCAGCTATTATAAAATTTTGAATTGTTACAGCAAAAATGTGTAATGATAATAATATAAGAATGAATAATAATCGTTGCATTTCGTCAAGATTAAAGGTTGATAATCTTTAGTTTTAATATATTGATTTCTAGCATTTTCCAAATTTGTTTTCCTCTTTATTTCTTATGGCTGGAAGCGATATTTATAGTTATTTAAAATTTATGATAATTTAAAAAATAAAATCATGATAGGACAATGTTTGTTCATTTTTATCAAAGTGTGTTCGAAATACGCAGCATAAAAATCTGTTCCGTTTAATACAATAACTTATCAATATTTTAAATTTTAATAGTATCATCAATCGATATCTTCGTAGTATGGAACACCTATTACAGAAAAAGAAAAAACGTGAAGCGCACCAAATTTGATAATTGCTATATTAAGTAATTAATTGTTAGAGCTTATATCTGAATAATTACTGATAAATTCATTTTATCAGTGAATTATTTGATATAAATAATATCACACCATTCGACGAATAATTTGAAATGTCAACATACATACGTGTGACTGATAACTAAATATGCGTGTGTCTGTTTTTATCACGCTGAAATAGTAACATGTTTGTATCGCAAAAAAGTTGAAATAAGTATTAACATGATAATAAATACAACTATTACATTATCAATTATATTGAAATATATCACATTTAAATAAACAATCATCTAGATAAGGTTATAACGATCATACGATCGTTCAGTCGTTTTGTGATAACATCAATGATCCTAAGATGCAAGTGTCTTAATTATTCTGCTCTATCATTAATTGTAACTACCACAAATATTTCGCCCAGTTTTTGATCATTATTATATTCAACTATTCTATTCTATTTTTTTCTCGCAGATATTTTCGATTACCTTTGATCATAATTATATTTATTATTCCATTCTGTATTTTGCTCATAAGTACTTCGTTTTGCTTCATTTTTGATCATAATTATATTCAACTATTCAACGTATCCTTAATATTCTAAAACGTTTCTATTCCACTATAAGTAATATTCAATCTATTCCTCTATAAGTTATATTCAAATATTCTATTCCTTTATGAGGTATATTCAACTATTCCTCTATAAGTTATATTCAAATATTCTATTCTTTTATAAGTTACATTCAACTATTCCTCCATCAAGTATATTGAACTGTTACTTTATAAGATACGTTCACGCTCTATATTTAATTACAAATATACTCATCTGCTTATATACTTACCCGCCTATATACTTACCTGCTTATATACTCACCTGCCTATATACTCACCTGCTTACTTTATCTCACTACCTTTTTTTATCTTAATGTTTTGATTTTTCAATCAAAAAAAAAAAAAATCATAAGTGTACAATTTTCATATGAACAGAGTAGTATCATCTCAGAATAGTATCACAACTATAAAGAAAGTATCTGTTGTAAATGACAATTCTTCTGTAAATTGAAAAATTTATCATTTACATTATTGGCGCCAATGGAAACAACTGTTTAAAGAGTTTATATCATTTGTATTCATATTATTTGGTGCCATATTCATTAGATATATTCGGGAAGTATGGAAATGGGACAATGAGCTGTCGTAATTATGTCAATCATATCCCCTGACATTTCATTCTTGAATGAAAGTCAAATTTTAACTAACTTTTGATATGCTAATTATCAAACTTCATAGATCATATAATCACTGAACGGAATATTACCCTAATATTTGTATTCTTCGCCTTCCATCAAATATTTTATAATTGAAATGACACTCTCTTTCTTTCCTTCTCTCTCTCTCTCTCTCAAAAAAAAAAGGTAATAGTAATAATAATTACGGATGCGACATATTTTCCAACTATTACTATCTGATAGGAAAGTCAGGGAAATGCTATTTGATCTTTTTTTTGAAGATTGCGCAGAAATGACATCCTGTCATTCAAATTATTTAAATTTATGTTTTAATGAAAAAAAATTGTATTTTTATTTTAGATTATATTTTTTTTACAATCTGAGAAATCTGTAAAAAACAAAAAAAACGTAGATAATGGCTTTTATTATATTTACAACTGATAATAGTGATAAAATCGAGTTTTATCAATTTTTATTAATAAGAAAACTAATATTTCAAAATGACAGCAATAATAAAAGTTATTGCAAATCTATTAAAATGAAAAAATCTTTAATTTTAGTAAATACTTTTTGTTTTTTTTAGAAAAGTAAAAATGAAGAAACTTTGTTGGGCATGAAGAAACAAAGTCTAAATTTGCTAATGAAGAAAATGATAAATGATAAGGTGGAAGGATGAGGAAGAAAAAAACAATATGATTAATAATACTAATATATTAGGCTTATTTTCTTCTATGATTCAGTCTAAGTTGCTATTTTCATGCAACTCTAAATTTCATTGCTTTTTCCCTTCCTAAAAGTTTACATAAACAATAAGAAAATGCAAACACCAAACAATCATAAATGCTCGCTTAATGTTTGCTTAATTTGAATTCATCCTATATTTAGTACTCGTATATTCTATCGAGAGAATAATAATGAATCATTAATAATCTTAATGTTCTATTAATTCTTCTTTTCATGATCCTAAATCTAAAATTATGATTATATTGCAAAAAGATTTCATATTACATAGGGATATATCTCAAGTCACACTGCATGTATTTGAAAGAGAAAATCGTTCCCTTCTTCTTATATTTACAGAAATTAATTTCAAATTAAAAAAATTATATTTAAGAAAATCCAAGCAAAATGATATCATTTTTTATTTATGTTTTTGTAAAAAAGTAAGAAGAATAGACAGCAAATATTATATTATATTATTTTTAATTTCGATTTCTTTTTCTATTCATTCCATCTTAGAATCTTATCTTCGTTTCTCGAGGAAAGGTATAATATCAATCAGCGATGCTATGACAACGAAGCGATTCATTTCATACAGCATGAAAAATTCCATTGAAAAAAAGAAGAAGCCTAAGATAAGTATGAAAATGAGCCTAAATAAAAAAGAGAAATAATTTCAGTCTCAACAAACATCAATCATTAATTTCGATAAAGAATATATATTATAATTATAGAAAAAAATTGCCTAAAATTTTTGCATAATTATCAAGTGAAATAAGAAAAAGAAAAATATTTTTCTCTTTCTTGCATTTATGAAAAAATGTTTGAAATTCAATTCAGATAATTTTAAAAATTTAAAAACCGAGCGATTGAGAATCAGCAGAGAAATGATAATTTATGATTGTGACTCAAATTAATCAGTTAATTTTAAAAAAGAGTAATCCTATGGTTAATATTCATATTGTGCATTGCAAAAGAATTATCATCATTTCGATATATAGCATTATTATTACTACTTAAAATTGAACATCAGAGGTTATTAAACAAGAATAGAATGATATTAATATTGTCACATGGATCACAGAGAGAAAAATAAAAAATAAAAACTGATACGGAAATAAAATTGTAGGAATCATTCGAGAAATTCATTTTCTACTAAGCGACATTGCTGATAATTAAACTGTTCCCGAATGGAAATGAAATTAAAATAATTTAATTAACAAACAATTAATCCAATTTATCTTTCTTTTTGCTTAATTGATTAATCCCAAACAATTCATCCACTTTGATCTTCCCAATTTCTTAATTTCAAATAAAATAAATTATAAGCTAACATCTATGCATTACACATAAATATATATCGATTCACACAGGTAAACTATAAAAAAAAGTTAACCATATTCTATTTCACACTTTATAATTGAAACAATAAGTTTGAAAAATTCAGCAATTTTAAATTAGTTTGGCGAAATATTGAAGGACTAATTAATCTTCTAATAATTAATAAATGATTCCATGGATGGAAAAGAATAGCTAAACTTTTTTTAGGCAATTTATCTATTTCAATAAATTTCTTCTCCATAATTCTATTTAATCAGTTTTAAGCATTAAAGTTTAATTAGCACTGTTTCATCCATTCAACATTCAATGTATATTTGATACAGAGCAAAATGGATGTTATAGAATGAAATAAACTGTTTTAAATAATGCAAATTTGTATTTTATCAACTTTATGTAATTAATATCAAGCTTATAAAAATGAAGTGATAATGTATTTCATGCGATGTTTAGGATGATAAGATTTTAGAAAAAAATTATCATAACCTCTGATGCCATAGAGTATAGTATGATTCGTGTAATTGAAAGTTCTATGAAAGCAGCATGATCATTCATTGTGACAATTGAGAAAAGAAATTTTGAAGAAACTTGAAGGACTGATAAAATTCAATCATATATCATCACAAATTGAAAATTAAAAAAGAGCAAAACTATGATAAAAATTAAAGCTATAACATATATACAAAAATTTAATTATGAATCACCGTTAGCAGATTCGGGCCCATTTCGATTTGGTGTAATCTACATTAGTCGTCCAATCTAAAGAATTACATTACCATTAGAAAAATATAGGAAACAGAAACTAGAATCCTGACTATACTGAATCGAAACAAGATTTGCATCTAGCAATATCATTATAATATTTTGATTCAAACTCGATATAATGGGAAACAAATACCTGATGAAGCAAATGATTTTTCGATTCAATTCAGATTCTTTACTCGAATAACGATGAAACGATGATTCTTTTATGCTGAAATATAAGATAATAGCAAAAATCAGCAATAGTAACTTAGCGTTTAAGTTCCAAGATAATAATTATTGAGTTGGAAAAGATTATTTTTCCATATATAAACAGATGTAAACAACTACTCAGAAAAGTTGACAATAAAGAGACAGCTTATCGAATTGTAAATTATAAATTCGGAAAGTTTGTAAATAACAAAAAGAAATATTCTCGAAAAATTTGGAGATGCAATGATCATTTTTTTTAAATATTGTCTATTCTTATTTGATTTGTAAATTCTTCAGATTTTCTAATTTATTATTGAAAATTAATATTTCTCAATTTACATTGTTTGAAAAATTAAATCTCTCACATCAGAATTGCCATTAAGATAATGTTTCAAGCGATTAAAAAATGTAATCCAAATCCTGCGACATCCATGAATTAATTGAAATGATTTGATAACTGCCCTCAGAAATGATCTTCAGATGATAAATTTGATCATTAAAGGGAAAATTTTGTTGCATTAAATAAGTGACGAAGATTTTAAAGGATAACTGTTTGAGTACGTTGTGATAAATTTAGCGCGAAAAATTGTAAAATTAAAAATAATATATACTTCAAACGTGAACTAACTAAAATTAATTCTTGCAATATAAAAAAATAAATTCCAAATTTTAAAGATTTCAAATATTAAAATATGAATAATCGAATACACTGAATAAATATCAGGTGCGGGTGACGGGAAGGAAGGATGAGATCAAGAAGATGAAAAAATTCATGAGATGAAATACCAAAGGTTATTGTCCTCATTTGCTAACGGTTACCGAAACTTCGAACAAATTGATCATTGCCGTAGATTTGTGCAATGCCAAACTCTTCATTGAACCAAAATATGTTCAAAACTTGTCACTAACATATTTGCCAAGAATTTAATTTTGTATTAACTGATAATCAGATATCCTTCTCACTTAATAATTAAAAATGATTAATCAATTTACGATCGAATATTAGTGATAGCATTATTATCTTTATCCTGAATATCAATTAAGATTCAGTCATTACTGAGCTTGATAATTTCAGCACGAATATTTAAGGCAGGAAATAATAGATTATATTGTTTTATCGATATTTTTAAATTATCTTTTGCACACAACTTTTGCATATTTTCTCTTAACTTTTAAATATTCTCACTGAAGAATTCAAAAACTTCTGACATTATTTTTTCTTGCAATCTTTTGATATGCACAATTCTTATTATTATAATGTGATGAAATTTTTGTGATAAAAATCAAGGCTGATAATCACAAATTAAGCTATCATTAAATTATTATATATTTTCCGTCGTTTTGATAATTTAGCGATTACAAATTTTTGTAGCCAGCTTTTTCGTTAATAAAAAATGATTTTTTAATGCACGAGATTGCGATCACTTAATGATAGCATATCACGACTGATATTAACAAGCATGAGTAAGTAAGTCTTTTTTGCTGATGTTATGAATTTTCTTCCGTTACGGTAAATCAACATATTTGGCTTTTCCATTGCTAGGAAAAAGAAGCTATTCATGTGTTTGCCACGGTAAATTTGTGATAAGGATGAGCAGCAAATGTATCATTGATATATGCTAGCAATAGGAATCACTAGATATCATCATCATCATCATCATCATCATAATCTCATTATCATCATATCATCCCATCTTCACTACCATTATCATCATCGTCATAATCGTCCTCATCATTATTATCATTATCATCATCATTATCATCAGTAATACATTTCTGCTTGCTATATTTCGAGAAAGATGTATAGCATCGGCAGGCATCACAGTTGTTCATTTGCTTAGCTCTTCTCACCAGCCATCGTTTCACCCTTGTTTAATCATTCTATATCAGCATATTTCTTTTTTATCAGTCTTAGTCTTAGCTAAAATATTTTCAATAATTTTTCTTTTGGTATTTTCTAATTTGCATAGCATCGTCATATACTTATAATTCATTTGTAAGAGACATCAAATTGACCTTCGCTGCAAGAGACATCAAATTATCTTTCGCTATAAAAGACATTAAATTGACCTTTGATATTTTGAAAAAAAATTAGATGATTTGAGTACTATTAATAATTTAGCCATCAGATAGATCGAAGTATTTTTTCTCGAGAAATCAATATGAAATATATTTTGAAATGCTCAGAAAAACAAACAATTTTTATTATGACATGATTTTATTTTTGAAACCAATCAAATCCACGAATTTATTCTGCTTTATTTCAATGTTACCTAGCTATAGGTAATATGATTAAGATTTGGGAAAACATAAAATCGTAATACTTAAAAGCAAATTATTGATTGATTCCTAAATTTTGAGATGGTTAAAGAACTTCTTATTCAATTGATTTCATAAAGGTTTTTTTTCTCATTATTTTCTATGCCATTTTGATGACTAATTAAAATTTATGGAATGCTCCTTTTTATTCATTCTCGAAAAAACTTTCATAGATGCAGCAAACGAAAGAGAAAGAATTTGCAGTGATTTGTTGATTTTCGATTACTTTTGCTTCTGTTGAGGGATAGTATTGAAAGTGAAGTTTTGTTAACTGAAAGGATAGAAATTGAATTCGCTGATCCGTTATGTCATTCGTTAGAATTATTTACTCTATTACTAATTCCTTTAAAAAATTCATATTCAAATATTCAATTTTTGATCTTTACTGTTCGATTTTCCCTTTCATTTAAATATGACTTAACTTAATTTGCACTAATAGTTTAATTTACTATTACTATTGCTATTATCAAGTTATCACTAATACTATTATCAATTAAAAATTGCGAATTCTTTATTTTAAAGCTACTTTATTCATATTGACATATTTTATGAGACGGTAGTAATTTTTGAAATGATAAAATATTTTCTGGAATACATATGTATGTGTACTGAAGGCATTCTTTTTCCTTTTTTTTTGTTTAATAAATATCATAAACACAACTATCTGGGAACTGATAAGTTATTGATAATAAACTTTAATCAAATTTAATGAATTATTTCAAGAAGAGATAGTGATCATCTTCATTTGCAACTATTGTTTATAGTTTAAAATTGGGACATAAACATAGTAAAATATGTAATATTTAGAATTGCTGGACGAATTCTTCGATATTACTACAAATTTTGTAGTCTTATAAATTACCGCAAAATCTAAACATAAAAGAATTTTAATAACATTTTCAGCAATTGAAATATTTTATTTTAAATGAAATGCCTTTATCCATTCATGCAGTTTTAAAAATTTAATATTTTGCAATTAGCAGCATATGTTCTTCGTCTCAATATTTAAAAGTAATACGACGAAAGTTCAACTTCTGAATTCATCAAATAAAAGAAGAGCATATTTTCACTCATGTTCATCGTCTTGTAGAAAAACTTCGACAGGAAAATGTCGATCAATATTTGTTTCTTCAAACTCTGAGTTAATTTATCTTTACTTTTTTATGTTGTATTTTTTTTTTTTGCATAAAATTTCTTGGAATTTAGTTTGTTTGATTGATAATTGATCTAAAATGTCAAAAATATCATCAACAAAACATGTAAAATATAGCGCAATATCTGTAAAATATTTCATTCCTCCAAACAAATATTTTTTTAAACTAACCGTTTCCAAGATAACAGGAATATATTGTAATGAAATATTGAAGTGATTTAATATTCCGAAAATTATTACTGTATTTCTCTCTAGTTAAGTTAAAGATTGCCACCAAAAAGACAAAAGGTTGCTCATTAATTAGTTCTTAATTAGAATTAGAATTGGCGAATGATAATTGGAATCAGTCAGAATTAAAAAAGGAATAATCTGAATTAATAACTTTTTTTTGTTTATCATTCTACTGTCTTTAGAATTATATCACCTAGCCACTAAAATAAGATGACGGAATGAGAAGACAGAAATTCCTTTATTTTTTCTTATTTATTGAAATTCAATTTAAATTAATTACTTTTAATTCCTTTCTTACCATATTAAATTATTCTCTCACCCTATTTTGATGCAAGTTAATTAAAAGAGAACAAAATTCTTTATTCAGATAAATTTCTCGAATAAGATATGTTGGTTATCATTGATAATGAATGATAAAATAATCTCGTATTGCACTCATTTTTATCTGCTTTTTTTCAATTTCTTTTTATTTATCATTTTGCATTGATTATAGAATAATGATCCTATCACTTCTTTATTTGATTCATCAAGGATAGAGGAGATGTAGTGTCATTTAATATTATCATTTTTCACATAAAGCATTAAAATATCGCTTAATAAAATCTTTTAAGCATATTTATGGAATTGGAATAACATTTTTGGTTTCAGTAATGGCGGACGAGGAAAATGGTAAGGAATCAAAGGATAATGTTGAGATGATTGGTGGGAAATCATTTGATAATTCGAAACTGCAACAAATCAAATCTGAAAATGATATTCTACAAACTGATGAAGCAATAGATTCGCAGAATTTGATGTATCAAAATGAGAAACAATCTAAAGAGCATTTATTAAAAAATCAAAATATGTTGGAAAAAGAGCCTATTAATAGGGACATCCAACTAGGATTTCCGTTTACTGATCGTGCAGAAACGACAAGTATGCAAATCGATTCAATTTTGGGAAATCAGATTCAACAAGAAAACAACCTCTATTCTCAGCAAACATTCATCATGCCAAATTCTGAAGCATGTTATGAAACTGAATCTCAACAACAAGTTCCGCTTGAATTCGAAAATAATACAAATCAAATTTTGGGGCAAAAGCTCATACAACCACTTACTGAACTTGGAAATATTGCATCAAAAACAATCAAGGATCAAACTGTTGATGATTTTGGGCTTTCTAAGACTACCGATGATTCTCAAGATCAACAATCGATAAATAATGAATTCATGGACATTTCAGAAACGCTTGAAAATTCCCGGCGGGAAATGCAAATCGAAAAGCAAGTAGATTTTGGGATATTACATGATGAAGAAATAAGTGATGACACAATGAATAAGAATTTAAGAACTTGGGATTCCGGACATCAACTTGAAAAATATGAAGCAACATGTGATGTCTTCGACGAAGAAAATACTGAGCATCAAAATCAAGATAATGAATTAACTCTGAAAACTAACAGCAATATGATTCATGAAAATGCACAAAATTTTACAGTAAATACTATTATCATAGGACTTCAATCCGTCGATGGAAAATTACTGGAGGTAATTAATAGTTTGAGTATAATTGCCAATGATTCTGAACGAGAACTTCATCTTCCAAAGATAAAATACCAGGAATTGGAAAAAACAAAAACTCTGGGCAAAGCATTACATTTAATGACAGAAAGCAGTGAAGAATCTGAAGAAATGCCGCATGCTGCGGAATTTTCTGAAGCAGCAGCTTTTTCCGAGCGATCTACTGCAACAGAAATTCATGCAAAAGCAGAATACTCCATGCCGGAAATACTGGTCGGGGATGAAAAACTTAAAGCAGATGCGATTCATTTGACAATGATTGATGAAACCAATCATTCCATAGAAGAATCTTCTTTGGAACAAGATAAACTTGAAGCAACCTGTAATAGAGCGAAATATTCAAAAGACCTGAGTTTTTCTAAGACTGAAGACCGATTCACCACAGAAGATAATGAAACTAATCATATAAAAAATCTACCGAGTCATTGATATCAAAATGTGATTCGGAAAATGTAAATCAAAATGTTTTGAAAAGAGGTAATATAGGAAAAGAATTTGAGTCAATTGGTGATGAAGAAGGATCCGACAAATTTTTATTGAATCTAAAATCAGCGAAAGTTGGAGAAAATGAAAATGTAAATCAAATTCGAGATGAATATCAAGAATTGCTTAGAAACGAGGAGCTTCAAGAACAGGTACTTTACGAAGAGCAAGGAAATCCAATAAATGTTAGAAATGTAGAGAATATAATAACTCCGCGCAAATTCTCGAAAGAGATTTTGGAAGAGAGGAAGAATATTTCTGAAGATGAAAATAAAGGAATATCGAAAATAGATAACAAATCAGATAATATATCAGGTATTTCGGATCAAAGATATGAAATGGATAAGCATGAAGGTAATGAAAATATTATAGCGTACAATGATAACAAATTCGTGATGAAGTCTTCTGAATCTTTGAATACCCGAGAAAATAAAAACATTGAAAAAGATGCAAAAAGTAGACATTTGTCAGAAAAAGGAAGAATATTTCAAGTACTATGCTAACTAAATCAACCGTAAAGACAACCAAAAAAATATCACCAACAACCAATGCTAAGATAATGCCAAAGTCGAAAAATATTAAAAAAATCAATCAAGCAGTGATTGATCAAAAATCGATTACGAAACCACTTGTCTCCACAACTCCAGTTTCTAAGAAAACCACAATCTTGAAGGAGAAAAATACCAAAGAAAGTGAATTGAAGCATCCAAAAAATGTTAGCAATGCTAAAAATGTTACGGCATTAAAACGAACCACTATGCCGCTAAAAACGTCAACCGAAAACGTTAAAAACAACGCAGAAGAAACTTCAAGAAAGTCGAAATTTCGCAGAATCAGAATCTAACAGCGACTCTAAAATAGATTTGAAAAATAAAGCAAAAAATATTGTTAAAGAGTATCAAAAAATAGAAAAAGATACGAAAAATGATAAAAATGGACTGGCAAGAAGAGAGAAAAAAATTGGAATCATCGATTTGGAACCATTAATTTGGATGGAAACTTTAATGCCTACGTATGAACAAATTTGGAAATTTTGCGAACCAATAAATCAAATCACAGATAAAACTGATATAGAAAAAACAACAGATAAGAAACTGGAAATTGATGAGAAGATTGAAAATTTGGAAATTAATAATTCCGAATTAATTCAAGAACTTAAGAAGAATTCAGAATTAATGGAAGTTGAAATTACAAAATTTATTTTTATCGGATAAAGATGAAGTCAATCTATCAGAATGCTTAACTGCATCAAACAAAGATAAGGAGATTCTGAGTCTTTTCGATTCTTCAAAAGTAAGAGAAGAAAAGAGAAAAAAATTAGCTGTTGAAGAAGAGATAATAATGGCAAACAACAATAAAATAATTGAAATTTCTGGCTTGATACCATCTAAACCTTGCGAAGCAGTAGAAACGTCATTAAAAGTACAGTCAGACACTTGCTTCAAGCAAAAAATTTTCGATACAATAACAGAAGAAGATATTATGATTGATATGAACAAAGATTCGGATAATTTTCATGAAAATATAGAGGGAGATGTAGTATCATCATTAATCAAAAGCTGAATGCATCAGGAGATTCAATTAATATTCACGAAAATACAGAAGAAGATACGGTGCCATTGTTAAAGACAAATGCATCAGAAATACAAATCGAAGACTCAGCTAATTCTCATGATGCATCAGAAACACAAGATGAGGATTCTCATAAAAATGTAGAAGAATCGTCACTAAAGCTGAATACATCCAAAACACAAAGTGAAGATTCAGTTAATTCCTGTAAAAAAAATAAAAGAAGATACGGTGCCATGTTAAAGACAAATGCATCAGAAATACAAATCGAAGACTCAGCTAATTCTCATGATGCATCAGAAACACAGATGAGGATTCTCATAAAAATGTAGAAGAATCGCACTAAAGCTGAATACATCCAAAACACAAAGTGAAGATTCAGTTAATTCCTGTAAAAAAATAAAAGAAGATACGGCTGCCATTGTTAAAGACAAATGCATCAGAAATACAAATCGAAGACTCAGCAATTCTCATGTGCATCAGAAACACAAGATGAGGATTCTCATAAAAATGTAGAAGAATCGTCACTAAAGCTGAATACATACAAAACACAAAGTGAAGATTCAGTTAATTCCTGTGAAAAAATAAAAGAAGATACGGTACCATTGTTAAAGACAAATGCATCAGAAATACAAATCGAGGACTCAACTAATTCTCATGAAAATATAAAAGATACTATATCATCATTTAAGCTAAATGCATTAGAAACAGATAAGGATTCTCATAAAATAGAGAAGAATCGCCACTAAAGCCGGATGAATCAGAAAGGCAAAATGATAATTTAGTTATTTCTCATGAAAATAGAGAAGAAGATACGGTACCACCATTAAAGCAGAATGCATCAGAGATACAAAACGAAGATTCAACTAATGCTCATCAAAATATAGTAGAGAGTGTGCCATCACTAAAGCTGAATGCATCAGAAACACAAGATGAAGATTCAATTAATTCTCATAAAAATATAGATGAAAATACGGTACCACTATTAAAATTGAATGTATCAGAAACAGAAATTAACACTGTTGTAGGAACAGGTAAAACGATTACTGTTGAAAATGGCGATAAATTGGAAGGAAAAAATAGAAATAAAGAAGAAATGACACTATCGGAAAAAGAAAAACCAGAGATAAAATTTGAGCGAAATGATAATGATAAAATAGAACTTCGAATGATAGATGAAATGATAACAAGCAAAGAAATGAAAACTGAAAAAAAAATTGCAGTATTAGCAGGATCAGATTCTGTGCAACAGTTACAACCAGAATCAGGAATAAATGATAGTCCTAGATATGGTCAGGAAAAATTACGAACAAATGATAATCTTAGACATAATAAGTACCATCAACAAAAAGGCCCATTTGGTGGAATGTATTCAGATATACTAGAAGAATATAAATATAATAATGCCGGGAAGGATAGTCTATCACATAAATATCAACCACAACACGAGTATAACAGAACTTCTGGTAATGTTGAATTACAAGGTAGTCATCAACAACAATCAAGTGGGAATCAGAATCATGTACGAAAGCAAAAGCAACAACATGACGATACCAACAAAGGATACAATCCCAATTATTCGGGTCAACAAGGACATAAGAAGCGACATAAACGAAATAAGAAACCACGTAATTGGTAGCAACAACGACAAATGATGGATTCATTCCGTATAGCAAAAACAATATATGCTAACATCAGAATCAAAACTTTGCTATCAACAGGTATGATTCTTAATTCACTTTTTTTTCGCAATTATGTAGAAGTATTTTGCTTGCAAAAACTTATTGATTTTTCTCTAAATATTGGAAATGCTAATATTTAAAGAAAATTAGAATACATTGAAATATATATTTTCTTCATAAATTCTAATAAAACATTGGTATAGTTTACTTCTTGATTACTATTCAAATTATTTCTTATATGTAAAATAAATTCCAAAGAATATTTTGATAATCGATCATTCTGAATCTCATTTCTTCTGCAGGGAATAATGCATCATGGTTTTGTCTTTGTTGATGGCACTTGATTAGAGAAGTATATTTGTTATCGATTTATGTGATGATTTGTTGAAGTTTCAAATTCAATTTACTCAAATGATCGGAATTTTTATTGAAATAATGATTGCTCAATTTGATTTTTATATCGATGAAATTGATATATTTATATTCAATATCAGTTTCTGTTGAATACCAGTGTGAATAATGGTACCAGAACATAAAGCATTATTAAATATTCATACGGTATTGAAAATACCAATTTCATGTTATATAAATTTGAAATGATGTACGGATATATTTTGCATGAAATGTGAATAATACTAGAAATTATAGAATTAATTATTTGTAAACATCTTTTGAAAATTACAAGAAATATGTGTAATAAATATGTACTTTCATTAAAATAGTACATCTGATAAGATGTTGATAAGCTATAGTTTACACATTTTTATAGAATTACATTCAATATTGTGAAATATTGTTGAATATGAAAATCAATTTTGAAGTTGAATTTCATATTTCAGCTCTAATTGCAATGTTTATCTCGTATATTTAAAAAATTCGCCATCTCTTCAAACTTACGCTCTCGAATCTATGTCAATCAAATTATTGTTGTATAAAATTCTCGATGACAAAACTTTACTATAATTAGTTTTTCGGAAATTTCATTCTATCTTTTTCTAGCTTAAAATCATACTGAATTTTTTACTTCCGAACATTATTTTATCAGTGGAAATGAAATTTCACAAAATTTTTCAATACCAAATAGCATTAATCATTGATTGAATAAAAGAATGAAATTTACTGATTTGTTTTTTTTTTTTTTAATGCGATATATCAATAAATTAATTTTATTTAGAATTAAGAAATATAACACTTTCTTCTCGAATTATATTGATGGGTTTTGTAGATTGTTAAAAATTAAATTTATTATTACAAAAAAGTTTGTTGAAACAAAGAAATTTGTCTTCAGTTTTTCCTATGTTTAATTTTTATAAAAACTGAACTGGAAATAATCATTTAAAAAAGAAAAACAAGATAGACAGATCAAATCAAATTTTTTAAATCATTTGTACATTAAACGTCTTTCATTCAACTTCACATTTCTTTTGTTTCTAAATTTTTTTTCAGCAACATCAAAGTGCTTTGAATTCATCAAATAATATATCAGGTAAGTTAGTGCTTTGAAATCATCAAGTAGTATATCAGATAAGTTAGTGCCTTGAAATCATCAGATAATATATCAGGTAAGTTTTATCATTCGCTACTGAAAGAAGCAGATTTTGCTGAGACAAAAATTTCACTTTTGTTGAAAATGTATGAAAATAATTTCGATTGTAAGATTATATTATTTGTATTTCACAATTTATAGTTATATTATAATTATTTATGAAATAATTAAAAGATTAAAAAATAAACGAAATGGAAAAAAATTTTAATTTGTCAAATTTTAGTTTTAAAAAATTTTTAGAAAAGGATTTTTTAATAAGAAAATTATTCCGATTTTGAAAATTTTCCCTATTCTTATTGTCCCTCGAATGATCATTTCCATACCTTTGACAATTAGATATAAATACCTTAGGTGTGAAGAAGATATATTGCGGCAATTACTAAGAAATAATTCGCTGATAGTGCAATGATACTCAACAGGTATGAATCAAAGAATGATTTGAAGATATAGTATGACACTGTGACAATTGTGACAGCAGTAGGAAGCTTTTCGTATTTCTCTTGGATAATCATTTCCATGTTTTTGAAGTAGACGATGCTGATTATCTTTTATCAATAGAATTATTCTTGCTGATAAAGAGTAGAGAGTATCATATGTTATCGTTTATTTGTGTGAAATGAAAAATACAAATTGAGATCAAAAGCTAAAACCGCTAATATGATAAGAACAGAGATGATATGAATGGAACCATATCACAGCATGAAACGATGACACTTATCAAAATTGATTCGTCAATTAATTATGCATAAATACATTGAATAATAATAAATTCTAATATGCCTATAAATGAGTTCATATTATTTTAAGTTTATATGCTAATTCAAATATCTACAAATGTTTACAAGAAATGCGATATCGAATTCAAGATTTCTTCTAATAAAAAATTTTTTTGTGTTATTTTTTAATGAAATATATGATGAATTTATTATATGTCCTCATTCAGAGTTCTTCTTATCTGTACAATGCTTACTTGTAAATTTTAAGTGATAACAAAAAAGCTTCAACAAAATGATTGATAAATTTATTCCTGAAAGTTTTCAAGAACCTGAAAAGATATTAATTTATAAATAATCCAAATAAAATTGAGTTAATTAATATAATTTCATTGATTCCTTAATTTGATCAAACATGAAATATATTGATTGAGTAATTTGCAGGATACGATAATTTGATATTCATATTTTTTTACTCAAATAATCACTTTTGAATTCGATATCGTATTTCCTGTAAATATTTGGAGATATTTCAATTAGCATAATATAAACTTATTTACAGGCACATTAGAATTATTTTAAAAAAAATGATAATTTTTCTGATTAGTTACCAAATATCGATACATTAGTTATTTGCTAATATTTGCTAATATATCGGCAGATTAATTATCGATAATTATTATTAGTATATTGATATATTAATCATCTATCAATTTCATTTTAAATTACATAGAATTTCACATTACCGTAAATATTAGGATATATAACTTCAGTTATTTTCCAACTCAATTAATTGCAATATATCAGTATTATCATGAAATTGTTAAAAACTTTTCATAATTCTTCAAATTGAAAAGAAAATTTATTGTTTCAAATAAATGGAATTTAGCATTAAAATATTACCTTTAGTTATAATTTTACAATATTTTATTAATTTAAGCAATTAATATCAGTATTAATGGTGCAATATGCATTAATATCAAGGATAATGTTCAGATATGTGCCAACATCAAATGACTTGTAATTCTGACTTATATCACTGATAACCTATTTTGCAAAGTAAAATATCATATGTCTTCGTCACTCTTTCAGCCAATAATATATCACAGTATTTTGCGGAAATAATGCAAACGATAAGCTCAGTTGATAAGCTTTAATACTTCCGTAAAATAATTTCAATTGATAACTTGTCAAAGAATAATTGGATTTTCACTAATTGATGAATTAAAATTGTAAATTAATAGTTCCGAATTAATTAAGGAATTCAAGAGGAATTCAGAATTCATGGAAGTTGAAATTACAAAATTTATCACTTTATCAAATAAAGATAAAATCAATCTATCAGAATGTTTAAGTGCATCAAACAAAGATAAATAGATTCTGAGTCATTTAGATTCTTCAAAAATAAAAAAGAGAAAAAAAAAAATTAGCTGTTGATGGGAAGATAACGATAGAAAATAAAACAGAAAGCATATTTTATTTTCAATTATGCAAAATTTGCTAAAGTATTTCTTTTAATATCTTATAATTTATAATTGATAAATTCTCATGTGATTTGTTAAAATATTAAGTTATAAATAAATTACTTAACTAATCTAAATATGAATGATCTTAAAAAAAATTAGAGATAAAATAAAGTGAAATAATAAAGAATAATGTAATGATTTGTTAAATTAATGCAATTTATTATAATTTTAAAATGAAAAACAATGTTCGAGAACTTTTCTTACTTATAAAACCTACAGACTACTTCATAACAATTAAACTGTAACCTATAACCTATTTCACAGTAATTAAACTGTAATCTATAAATTATTTCACAACAATTAAACTGTAACCTATAACCTATTTCACAATAATTATACTATAACCTATAACCTGTATTCATCGTTTTCATAATTGTGTACTCGTCATTTATATGGGTGAAATATTCTTGGTAAGTATTGATGTATTTTAAATCTATTTTAATCTATTTTATTTTAAAAAATATCCTTTTGTTTATTTTAAATATTCTTTTGTTTTCATCTATTTTAAATATTCTTTTGTTTCATTAAATTTTTTCATGAAAGTAAAATGAAAAACAGAATTTTTTTTTATTTAAAAATATTTTAATTGATCGTTCAATTTCCGTTCCTAAATCATATTACTATCAATGATAATTTAAAGATAACATTATCAGAAACCAATCGAGTCATTTGCATAAATATTTTCTAAAATTGTTAGTAGGTATGCTAGTAAAATGAAATCTTTCAATTCAATTTGTTACAATTACTTCTAGCAATTTGTTATCGTATACCTTGATATACCTTGATGTGTAATTTAATCAAAACATATTTTCATGGTAGTTTAATTTTAAGGAATACAAAAGATTACAAATGCAATTGTTATTACTATTATTGTTGTTGTTTATTAATTATAATAATAATAATGATGATGATGATGATAACAATAAGTGACCTTGTTAACCTTATTTTCATTTTTCCGATCATTTCTTATACAAATGTTATCTTATTGATAAGCGCATAAATGCTATTTGTCATATGTTCATTGAATCATCATTATTAAAGGTATTGTATGAAGAAAGATAACCACTTAAGATATTGGATATTTCTTTTTGTACCATTCCTTTCTTTCTTTTTTTTACCATTTAATAACCGCTTGGTAGTAAACTTATTCCTCTTTCGGTTAAATAAACATACAAAGAAAATGACTAACAAAAATAGCACGCTTCGTAAAGATAGCAAATTCAGAAGAAGATATGTCCTCGGATGACACGATATTTGACATCTTCATCTTGCTATCCAAGAATCTTGTACAGATTATTCACCGCTCTATGATTATCCTTTTCATAAGAAATTCTTGTTAACCTCTTCTTGCCCTCTATTTTTGATAAAATACATTCATTCATCGCTCCCGCTTCAAATTACCACATTTCGGTACCTTTTGAAATATTATGATTGCTCTAAACCAATTCTTATATTTTCATTCTGAACAACAAAAAAAGAAATCAAATGCTTTTTTTTTTTTTTGTTTTGATAATTAAACATCTGAAAGTAATTATCTTAAGTGGTTCAAATCATATTGCTGACAAATAAATTTATCTTATTTTTTCATTAAAAATATTGTATTAATATAAATTTTATTCACCTATTTACTGAATTTAAATTTATAACAAATTTAAATCGATCTTACATTGCATGTAGTTCAATCAGATACAGTACATCGATTAATTATTTTAAATCTGTGGAAAACTAATAGCATCTTCGAGTAATGCCAAATGATTTATAATTATTAAAATTTGTCGAAGAAATTCGGAAAGTATTAAATTTCGAAATTTTTGGATCAAAATTTCTTGTGAATTTTCTATTTCGATTATATTTTTAAATAGTCTAATTATTCATTTTTGGAATATATTTTATTAGAAAAGATAAATTTAGGGAATCAAATTATTAATTAAAAATTTCTTTTGCTTTTTTGTTTTTAAAGAATCTGCGATGAATCTCAGCGACAATTAATATTAAGCAAAAATTTTAATTTAAATATTATAATATGCAGAATGCTGAAGGCATATTACATGATTATTTATCATTATCATTTGACAATAAGTGGATGATGAAATGAGCCAAGAAGGAATTTTTTGATGAGATAATCTAAAATTGGCTGCGCTAATCAAGTTAAATAGGATAGCTCATTTATTAGAGGCTTAAGATGTCTGTAATGATTGTAGCCATTAACAACATTGCCTTTGCCCTCTTATGTTAAACTGCTAGGACCTGCTAGGCTCTTTTATCTCGAAATATATGTTCTAGAGATGAGTAGAAAGACAATCAAGGACAAATCTCCAGCTGCTAACATTGCATATTTTATATCTCATCCGTTTCATTATAACTATTTCATTTTCTGACTTTATTTTCTTATGAGCTATAATAGATTATGCCATGAAGTTGTTTTATTAATTTCTTATTCTTGACTGTCTTTCTACTCATCTCTAGAATAATATATTTTTCGAGATAAAATAAAACGATATCTCAACCATTTCTTTTTTTGTAAAAAAAATATAAATAATAAAATTTTAGATTTTCCGATTTTATTGTCCCGGAATTCCTGATCGCTTTACTTATGAGTTTTTTTATCAGAGTATTTGGGAAGAACCATCGATATTCCTATCATATTAATTTCACATTCAATAAAACAACTGAAAGAAAAAATTGATTATAAAAATCATTCAGGCACTGAGGTGTTAAATTCTGCGCATTATAAAACAATACGAAATAGATTATACAAAAATGTTGAAAAGGCGCAGAAGTCGCGCTACAATAGGAATAAAAAGAGAAAAATGTAGATTTGATACTGTCGGAAAAATCTATTATCATGATAAGAATGATAAGATAAGTGACAAACAGAAATTGATCGAATCACTTCTCTGATAACTAATTTGTATTAACTGTGGCAAACTCTTTTAGGAAAAAAAATTATTATAAATTGTGGCAAATGTGCTGAAAATTATTATAAAGCAAAAATAACAGCTCATTTCAAATTAAATTGTGCAAATATCAAATAATATAATTACTGACAATCTAAGTGATTAAACAAAATGATAATAAAATTTGCTGAAATGAATGCAGTAATAATTAAATGATTTAGTCGAAGAATATACGATGATTGTTGAGATGGCAATAATTATATCATATCTGCAGGAATATTCAAATATAAATTCTTCAGCATTATAAATAATAAATTTTAATATCTCATTTTATATCTATTTGATGAAATTAGCTTAAAAAATTGATATATAATTAATATAATATATTTACAGTTAACGTTTAATGATGTAAATGATGAAGTGATAAAGATTTGATTTTAATTATTCATTTAAATCATTAATTATTCAGGGATAGGTATCGTTGAATGTTTTGCTTATTCAATTATCAGAGATATCATAGCTGCATGAATCATATTTTCATTTTACTAATTCAAATATTCGATATGTTCACTTGATATATTAATAATCATTAGAAGACATTTGCAGAAAATCGGTTCATAGTTTAAGGATCGCTATATTATCTGTGATATTAATACATATACTTCAATAATCTATTTGATCAGTCCGCTAGCCATTAAATATATCCATTATGTTATTGACACCGTAATATAATACCATCGACGTAATTGATACGGTAATACAGCCTATTCGTTAAATTAAAGTTAATTACTTATTATCAACCAAATTGTCGGCTTTTCCTCCCAAAAATATTATCATTTTTTATTTAACCGACAGTAATGATCTATAATCCATCTATGCTATGCTTCTCGGTTATACATTTATTTGCAAACAATTATCGCATTTTGCTACCTTTAATTGCTTTTTCTCATTTTGATCCGAGAAATATCTCGAAAAGGAAATCCTTTAACTGAATTAACACATCAAAGAATGTGGTATTTTACGCTTGATAAAATCTAATCTGAACTGAGGTGAAAATCAGGTAATGATGCTTTGAGGAGCAAAAAAGATATGACTTACTTCCAAATTATCAATCTTTAGAGGGGACATTTTGAAATATGTTATCATTATTGAATCTCTTCGAGAATAGATGAGATTTAGTTGTGAATATCGAAAGAAGGAATTACCAGTAACGAAATATAGGTGAAATAAATAATAAGAGAATGAAATTGCTAGCTGACGTAAGAAACTTTTCATCGAACTTACCTAGCACAGAAAATATTAAGGATAAATTTATGGATGATTCTCTGAATTGCAGCAATTCTGGAAATTGAATCAGATCGATTCTCATCTCAACCTAAATTAACTATCGGCAATATTGCTTAGAATGCCCAAATTTTAATTGTTTGTAGGAATTCAGAATACTAAAGACTACAAATAATAAAAAAAAATTAATGTAACATTGTGCATGTGATAAGTATCCCCGCGAAAAAGTTAGTATGCACGAAACGGAGTGATAAATCTGATTAAACAGGATATTTTCGTATTTCAGAATAATATTTCACGGTAGGAGGAGGAGCATGCTATGTGCGGTAGTCCATCCCACATTCACCGATACATCAAGTTGCAGTCATTGGCAATATGATTGCTTCTGCTTCTGTTGCTTGGCTTCTCGGATCATTCCGCAGAAGGCTATCCATGCAAATTCGTCATTTGTCGTCTTCTTCAAGTGATACGGTAGTCTTCTAGTATATCACTTATCGTTGAAATTTTTCCGCAGGCAGTGTGAATCTCATCGAGTGCTTATAAATTCTTGCAAATTTGTCATTCATTAAATAGGAATAGTATATTTAAATAGGTATTGAATGATTGATCAAATTAATATACATTTGATCAATCATTATCTCACCAAATCAGAATCTTTCTTACGGATACTGTAAATGATTATTTTGATAGGAATATGCTTATAACGACTATCTAATCTGTCTAAATGTTTTGATATATTCGCACATTTTTTTGATGAATTTTTGCTAACATAAATTACGACAAAAATGATGAGATTTCAGATGTTATGCACAGCGTTACTCAACGATAGATTCTCCTCGTCCCTAGGATATATTCCGTCTTGGACAACGATACTTTCAAGCTTCATTGAATCAATTACGACGAATCCTGCACGAATCACACCTATAGGCAATCATATTTCTGTATTCATTCCTACATCGGAAACCGAACGGAACGCTATATACGGAAAATATACGGAAACATCACCTGGTTTGTTATTTTTAATTGAAGAATTTCTATCAGAAAATTTTCTAAATGCTTATCTCTTAAGAATCACTCCTCTATTTGCATAATATGAATCAAATTTCAGGAATGGAACTAAGTCCATCAATGATAGCTCGTCAATTGCGTGATATGGCTGACAGGTTCGAGTATCAATACATCGAGGAAGAACGACGCCCCACATGCACATCTGCGCCATTATTGTCATTGTCACAGGTCAAAATTGTTACATAACCTTTCGTGGAACTATCCAAATATGACTCACAGAAATTAAATAAATCCCTTATTAGATTTTATGCAAATAAAGCAAATGTCACGCACTGTTATTAAGTCCCAATTACTCGCAAAAGTTTAAAGTTACAATTATTGCGCAAATCGCCAAAAAATATGCTATTGACGCATCTTTCTGAGTAACGCGTTGTTTCATATCGCCTGGAAATTTCTAAACTTTAATTTCTCTGAAAAAATCATTGAAATTTTCTCAAATGATAATATGATAAAACTAAAATAATTAAAAAAATTTAATATCAGTATTCTAATATTAGAACTTTCATCCAGTACTTCTACACTTCGACAAGTAATCTATCAGTTGCTGAATATATCAAACAATATTTATTATGAATTTTACTCAATAATAAACAATTATCATTTTTATCAATGCAAATTTGTTATGTTTCGCATAGCTTAATGAAATTAATTTCAGTTGCGAAGTTCGTCGCTTACAATTTTCGTCGCATTCACTGCGAAAAATTTCTTCAATGCTTTGCTGAAGCGAATATTCGAGCGATTTTATGTGAGGAAAAAGTGAATTGTGTGCTAACTTTGTATTTATGTAATATTTGAGTGTTATGCTAATTGTATTAAAAAAGGCCTGGCGATCACATTCGGCGATAATTCTTCAACAAACAATATCTGGCATTGAAAAAATGAAGTTGAATTCCTGTGCATTTCAAAAAATGTAATATAGAATGTTTGGGCCACGGGCCATCTAATACCAAATCTTAATTATCAGATACGATTTAGTTATTAGTCAATTTATTTTATTTATTTTGTGTATTAATTGGTGCTATGCGATGTTATCAGTTATTGGATGAAAAAATATTTCTAAATATTATCAAATAAAGTTATCACAATTTGGTGATAATCAAAGGTTCTTTTTTATCATTTTAATATATTATGCAGAAATAATTGAATATTCGATAAAATCATTTTGAAGCATTTCCTTTCAATCATTTATGTCATATTTTGGAAGTATCATAAAATTGAAGAGAATAATAAGTGGGTAATTTGCATATTTTAATTTATTTCGAACTTTGTTAAATATAGTACAAAAGCATATGAATAGTGTAACTTGAAGACTACGGTATCGATAGCCGAAAGGTCAACTGTGCATTCGGTGGCTTCATAAATGACGTAATATGAAGTAACACCTGGTCATCCAACTTTGGCACTTTAATTAATTCAACTGTAAAGGATTCAGTAATCTTAAGCCGAAAGCATTTTTTACTGCCATTTACAAGTGCCCAGTAAGTGCTTCCGAGTAGCGACCACCTTTAAAGTTCACGTTTATCGATAATGAAAGGATCAATTGCTTCAAACTATTTGTTGCGCGACGTGATGATATTCGCAAAAGGTAAAATAAAGGGTTTGAAGCAGTGATTACAGTAGAAATTTGTGTATTTAAATATCTATTTCCCATTAAGTCTAATCCATGCTATCGTCGCTAACTTACCTGTTCTTTCATATTTAAATTAAGATAACAGTAAGCTTAGATGAAGCATATGGTATTATTATTTGAGTACTTCTATTCAAGTGGTTAATGGTAGTACTTTTTGCGCTAAATCATAAATATATGTAAGCTAAACTAAAATAGTAAGAACAATGACCTTGAAACAGGAGAGTTATCCAGAAACTTCTTCTGCCATGTTGTTGTCTTGATTGAATTCACACCTGCGTAAACGTTCAGTGAAAATTGATGGATGAGCAATTAAGGGAGATGCATTCACATTTGCTTATTCATATCGAATTACATATTGTTAGATAAGATTAGTAGCTTACACTTCTAAATAATCTGATGACTTTTCAGCGTATTTCTAAAACTTGAAATATGTCTCTGATATGAAAAAGTTTTTATATTGTATTCTTATTAAAATTTATGAAAGTTTCCTAATAATCATATCAGCTGTGAATCCAAAAATTATCTGATAAATTTTAATTTTTTAAATATCAACGATCTTCGGTGTAATGAAATTATCAGACTTCTTTGAAGATTTGTTAATCATCAATTTCTCCCTGAACAATATTTACAATAGTAACCGTGATATTATTTCGTTTAATTTCATCCACGGATCAAATTATGAAAATTTGCTAAAAACATTATTCAAGGCCAAAGCGAATACAGCCAATAACTATTAACTAACTAGTTCAAGAACCTTCCAGTCAGTTTTTTTTTTCTTTTTTTGTTATGCCAAAGTTTTTGCTTTTTTTCATTGATGTAAACCATACATTTTTCAATAATACTATGCATTCAACCATTAAATTGATCATCTTTGATGAATAATACCCATTAAAATCATATTGTTGTAGCAAAAAATCCATCCGAATTATCCATTGTTCCCTAACGAACTTGGCGATACTTCTCGATTATTCAAGACTTTGCTACAATAACAACGACATTTCGATCATTTCTATAATATATCTAAAGTATTCATCATTAGCCAAGAATTACAAACTTACTTATTCTTTTATACTTACTATAATATATCTAAAGTGTTGTGCTAAAATTCATTATTAGCCAAGAATTAATTATTTAAATTTCTTTGCTTACCTTTTTGTTTATTTTTGTTTATCCGAAATGGAATGATTGTTTATTTCATTAGGAATTAAAATTTTTAATTTAATTTCTTTTACTTTTGTTTTTATAATTTTTAAAATAATTCACAATATTTCAGAGAAGACATAAAAATCAACAAATATGGCATCTTATATGAGATTGTTGATCTTTGATAAAGAATGAAAAAGCAATATTCAATAAGCAATTGAATATTACTATTTGTTAATTTGCTTACTTAATTTGCTTACTGCTAATAACTATCACTTTGTTAAGCCTAAAATTAAATTAAGAAGGAATATGAAATTAATGCAAAATCTTAAAATGAAATTAATTCAAACATATGAATTGATGGATAGTAATTAGTATCATCATTGGTACCCTTGAATTTATGAGTGATGGTGATAGGACAAAGAGCAACGGATAACAATAGAAAGAATCTCTTCAGAAATTGTTATTTTATATGACCAGAACAGAACAATGATGGTTTATCCTCAAAATCAAAACAATACTCTTCAATATTGTTATTCATTATTGATATGAGATTATTAAGTGATATGAAATTGAAACAAAGATGAAATGATAAGTAGTGAATAAAATATGATAAAGCTAAAAAATTCAAAATATGTATTGGAAATATTTTGAAATGTAAAAAAGATATTTTAAATATTCCAAATATTAAAGTTATTGAATATTTCGGATTGCAAGATTCGATAAAATCTGAATAGGTATTTTTTAAATTGCAAACTTCGACATATCATATTTTCATCAAACTCTGATATAGATTTCTTTTTAGATAGCTGCTCAAGTGATTATTTGAGTTAGCTTTAGCAATAAAAATGAAAATATCTAATTTCATAATTACCGTAATAATAATAATAATAATGCATAGAATATTAGAGTTAAGTCAAATCAAAGCAATAAATGATATATTTGTGAGAAGAAAAGATTTGCAAATTCCAGGTATTTATGCTGGATAAGATTCCAAGAAATTTAATCCACATTTACTAGTACATAGTATGTATGTTATGTGCAACACCTGCTACAGTATTCCCGAAGTATGATAAAGTAAGCTTTGAAGTAAGGCGATTATCGAATAGATAATTATGGATTCTATGAAAGATTGAATTGTATCTAATATAAATTATTATTATTCCTCATACAATAAAGTAGTTATTTAGCAGATAAGGATATAGGTAGGAGAATCAACCAGAAACCTTCCAGTACAATGAAACAATTGATTCAACGATGCATAATTGAGTTGTTACCTTTCTACTACATCAAATTATAACAATTTGACGCTTCTCTGCCTCATCCTATCTTCTCTCGGATGACCTTTAACAATTTATATGCTCATTTCAAGTAATTTCAGAGTGTCACATAAGGTCACCAACCAAAGAACTATTGAAGTATTACTATGATATCATTACAGTTAATTTACTATTATTGATTTACTTGAAGAATGGTTATGATTATTCTGATATTATTCATCATTTTATAATCGAATTATCTATTGAATTATTTTATTCGAACTTAATTATCTATAAATCAGAATTAAATTATTTTAAAGCAAATTTAACTTACTTTTCCTTCATTATTTTATTTATAAAAACAATAAGAGAGAATAAATATAAATTTTTCAAAATTTTCCTCATTAAAATTGAATCGATCGTAATTTTAAATGGTTTTTTTGCAAAAATGTACGAGTCATATCATACCAATCGCAGCTTCTCTTTTCATGTAATTGTTATAGGCCATAAAATAAATTAAAATTTTTGGATAAAGCTCTAATATCGATTAAACTATTTTAAAATCTATTATATAATTTATTAACTAAGCTTGAATTTTGATGAGGAATGAACAAATTTGATTTTTAAAAAGCAAATTTTCTATTACAAAAAGCTTTTATGAAAGTGTGTTAACAAATATGATCCAATGTAATAGATGATAATACACATATCACTTTGATAAAATGTTAAAAAAAAAAAATTGTACCTTATAAATTTTATAGCACAAGAAAAGTTTTTCAAGAACCAAAATTTTTTTTTTAATATAACGAAGCGATTTTCACATTTTTTTATATCAATTAAATCATTTTTATTACTTCTAATTCAATTTATTCCTATTTTGTTTGTTTCGATTTAGCTCAATATTCAGTGTATGTTGAGATAATATAATCAATTTAGTAGTTTTAAATAGTAAAAATAGAATACAATAAAATGAAATAAGTAACTTTATTCAAATATGCAAAAAAATGAAGGAGGAAAAAGCATTGGGAAATTTAGAAAAAATTAGTATCTTTCAGCAAATTTCATTAGATGCCAATATCTGTCCTTTTACAAATTCAATTGCTTTTTTCAACAAAAAATTCAAAATTTCACAAATTTACATTTTGCTGCCTTTTTTTTCCAGCAAATAACGATTAGAATTAGATAGATATTTGATAACAAAGGGAAAAAATGCGAAAAAAAATTTTCTTAATTTCTTCCTTTGTTCTTTTTTTGAAAATAAATCCTTTCATTTTTGATCAAAAAAAAAAATGAAAAAAATTGTTGCAATTTTATGCAAATTCCATTTTCTTCCTTTTCTAATGTTTTAATTGTGATGACTAACGAATGGATGAATGAAATTTATCGGTCTTTTTAATGAATCAATAAAATAACAATTCCTTTGTTTGTGCTCAATTAAAATGACCGAATGTCGAGCATTTAGTGAATTTTCAAATATTTAATTGCCCTCTCTCAGCAACATTATCAATCCATCGTTCATCCATCCATCCATTGATTATCGCTGATGTACTATTGTTTTTTTTTTTTTTTTTTTTGTTTCGAAAATTCACTAGATGGTTGACATTTGATCAATTTTTATTTTCGGACCGCTAAAATAGTTTTCTGAATAATCAAGTTGATTTTTTATTTCCTTTCTTGCCAAAAAAAAAAGAAAAAAAAACGAAATAATTAATTTATCAAATCAATTACTATTCTTAATGTTTTCATAATAATTATAATAATAAAAAGAAAATGACATGGCATCATTTAAAGGTGGCGTTTTTTGTTTTGAAAATTTGGAATTATTTACATTAGCATTTAGCTTGAGAGAACAAAATTAGCGCAAAGTAATGTGAAGAAACGTTATCAAATATGTTATCAATGCTAATAATTATTTATCAAAATTTGATGCAAGATAATAGCATGAACTTTTGCCCAGATCAAAAGTAATAAATAATAATTATTTAGCTAATCGTCTTTCGTAATTTTAGGAATGGCTCGAATTACGTGAGGTTAAGAATTACATCCAGAATGGTTAGCTTTAAATTCCAGGTAAGCCAAGTAGTGGTCAATTGGTCAGCGCTATCGTTAGATTATTTAGCGTGAGAGAATCCGTTTGTTTATTGGAAAAATCGTATCCAATAGAAGATAGTTAATTGTTAATTGGTAGACAGATGGATTAGGACAACAGAGGACACGGCTTTCTCAGATACCGACTGACCGATTTGAATAAATTTATGTTCCTATTATTTCAATAATTAGGGAAATTACCTGAGAGTATTGCAATTGGACCAATGAGAGAAGCTTCGTTTCCCTCATTGGCTCAAAGCTTTTAAATTGGCATTTACTGTTTTTGGGGGCAATAGTTACAATCAAGACTTTCATTTTACGAAAACATTTTGAAATTCTAAAATATTTCGAAAATATCGAGAAATGATTGCATTTGCTAATAAATTATTCCAATTTCTTTCAACACACATTTCGCATATCCATCACTTTTTATTAATAAAAAGATTATGTTAGAAAGAGTTGAGTGATTTCTACTTTTATCTTTTTTACATCAATATGTTATATCAAACATTTCAGAATCGAATTGGAAAGTTGATTTAATTTCAGAAATGATTAATTGATTCTAACATACAAGCAAATTTTATCTAAGTTGAAGAATCTTGCCTTCTCAATTTCAATTTTCTAATTTGGTGTCAATATCAGGCCAAAGTTCGAAGGTAATTTGCATCTGCGATAATTGAATAAAAAGAAAAGAAGAAGAAAAGATTAAACTATTATCTTCTAGCAAGTATTATATATTATAGAAAGAAAAGATCATGATAAATAAAAATGGAGATGAGTGTTATTGTTACTACTTAGTATAAATAATTCTGCTACTCATGCTTAACTAATCAATCAAGGAGGCAGCACATTTTGATGATTTTAGAGCTGATTAAATAAAAAATACTTAGTGATAAGATAAACTACTATTCCAATTTCAACTGGTCGATTTTTCTGAATAAATATCAATTAATAGCGGACAAGTTTATCATAATGAAAATTCAAGCGCATGAGATGAATTATTTGCATAATACGGCAGGAATTACATGCGTTAATTATACGAGCGTGAAATTGCGCGAAAAAACGCGCCTCTGTTGGTCATTGTCTGTTTTTTGTTCCTGACTTCATCAATTTGTGTGGTTATACGAGTAGTCTGGAGAAGACTTAATCATCGGGATCACTCGACCGGGACTTCTCGCGTATAAATGTCAACTTTTGAGGACTGCAATTCAAGGGATTTGGAAGTTTTGCAAAATATAAAAATCATTTCTGAATAATGCTAATAATAGTTACTTAGAGCTGGAATCTTCGGAGTTAATTAATTTCGTGTTAAGAAGGGAAAAAAATTAATAAATGGATTTTTAGTGGAATTTTTTTCTTAAAAATTATAAAAATAAAAAATATTCAAATTTTCAATATTTTATTCTGTGCTCTATTATACTGTTTGATACTTCAATATTTTGCATTCCGTACTTTTCATTTTGAACAAAATTATATTAGAAGAATTTTATTATCATACTATCCTATTTCATGCTAATATAAGACACCAGACTTAATTTCTCTATTCCGTGTTTCGCAATAATATCCTAAAATCTCATTTTTGAATTAGCATTTTTGCTCAAATTAATGTCATTAGCTGAGGAAGATAAAGGGCCAGTTTTACGGTTCCTATAATCACATTTCAAAATTCATTTTGAATTACCCTCTTTTTTTAAATATGATAGATTTTAACGGTTGGAAGCCCAGAAAATGTGCTCATAATTGATAAATTTTTAGCTGTGATGACAACAGCAATAAAATAACATTTGATTGATAAAATGATTTGAACCTCAGCAAAGATACCGTCCGTACAACCAATAGATCCAATTAATAGATTCCCAAATATTTGTTTGTAATAAGTTATGCATAATATGCTTAACAAATATGTCATATACATTTACTTAATTTGACATAAGCAAACACATACACACGCATGCAAACACTCATATACGCACATGTAGATTTGCTAGTGGTTTAAAGTTTTTAGGAAAAACTTCTCTTTCTTGAGGACAGATATATTGAAATTTATTTAGATTTATACATTATTAAATGCTTTATTATTTTAACAAATGAATTGATAACGGACGTAAAACAGTTTGACCTTCACACGTCTGTCAGCAAAATTGATGGATGATTTTCGTGGTGGAAACACCGCAGTTATCTCGAAGAAGGCAAATTAATATGATGTAATGAAAAAAAATTAATTCAAAAAAAAAGAAAAAGAATTGGTGCATTAGAGCTAGTTTCAAATATTAAAAACATATCTTGAATTGGCTGATAAAAATGATTTTATAAAAGACAAGAGGAGTTTGATCTTATCTTATGATGCGTACAACGAGAAACTGATGAATCATACGGATAGCCTTATTTTGCGTTGTTTTTCTCATTGGATATTTTATATTTTAAATAAGATTCTATATTTGTCTATATGCATGCATGTTTTCTATCAAATATTTCTTGTTTGTGGTATTATCCGTGCTACAGAAATAATTTTTCAGATGCATTATACCGGTGGTATTATTGACTATGCTTATTTGGGCTATTCGAATGTCCTAGCAACTTACCCGTATGATACTGCTGTATCACTCGGTGATCAAACAGAATGCTGCATTCAGGCAAGAAGTTGTCTGATCATATTATTTCAGTCCATTCTTATTCTTGCAAAAGAACTATTCTGTAAATAGCTCTTTTAATCCTGTATCCTCATTTGATTTAAAAACATTTGAGTTTCATGCAAACATGATGTTACTTAATCGATTCCAACTATTCCATTATGTCAGTGAAGATATGGCTTATATTTTTATTGTGACAAGTTAGATAAGTTTTATTGTTAGACTTATATTTTAGGGTTGTATTAGAATGGAGCAAGGAAATTGTATAGAAGGAGATGAGGAATCGATTATTCGAAGAAGTATTTTTCTTGGTATAAACTTTGAAAGCGACGAAAGTGAATTTAAGAAAATCGCCAACGATTTGGATATAAGGAATTGCAAAAGTAGTATCGTATTATCGTATATATGCAAATCTTAGTTTTTATTAATCTGCAAATCTAATTTAGAATTTTTTTTTTATTTGGATTTCAACTATTCATAATTAATTAATTTTGTGGAGAGTTGTTGAGATAAGCACGAATAATTATTCTAAAAGTTGGTATAATGGTTTTGCTTTTTTTTCTTTTTTTTCTCATTTTTATAGCACACTTTTATGTTTGTTTTGATGGAACATAATAACGTTTTCCCAGTCGTATTTTTTTTGCTGCTTTTTTGAACAGTTTTTTTAGGAGGACAAGAAGAATTGAGCATTTTAATTGCTAAACAACTCCGATATTTTGCGGACCAATTCGATGCTGAATTTCAGCAAAATTGCGGAATCATTCAGCCACATCGAGATAAAATGGGCCATTCGCTTGTAAGTTGCCTTTGAATTAAAAATATTATGTATTCACTTATAACAATTATTAATATATAGTTTGATGGATGAATCTCATTTTAAATATCTATACATTATATATATTTTAGGAAATAAATAAAATTCTTATTTTCTTCATGTTTTGGAAGGCTGGAATTCTAAATTGCACTAAAAAAGAAATATAATCTGATTAACACTAACTTTTATTGCAGTTCTTCAACATTATCAAGCACATTACCGATATCGTTAAAGAATAAGGCTAATGTTGTTTAATAAATCATATGAAATGGGTTTTGAAAATTATTCCAGCAAAGCAAAGTTCTCATTTTACTATAATTTACTCATTTCTCATTATCGTAGTAGTTTTTCTTTGAATTCATCATCAAATTTCTACATTTGTTTTAATTATTTCTATCTTTTCATCAGTCTTTGCTCTGATAAGCGTGAATTGCTTCAAATTTTATTTTTATTTTTTGTTTTTCAAACGTTGATGTTTGAGGATTTTACTCAACTAATCTTGGATTGATGCATTGCTGTTTTGAGAGATTTTCAACTAAGTAAATTATGAATATTTTTCAAATGCTTCGAAATTTTTATGTTTTGGTAATTTTTCGCTTCTGTCAAATGTAAAATTTTTGTACTTTTGTAATTTACAATTTTAATAGTTTAAAGAACCGGAAAATTTTACTTTCCTTATAATAATTTCTTAAACTATTTTAACTGACTGTTTTATTTTTATAATCCGACTTAGCTGTAACTATCTATGATCCTATATTTAATTGCATCGTGGTCATATAGTACAGCATTTTTGGCATGCTTACTTTATTTTATTTATTTATACAAATATTGCACTGTTTTATATATCCATTAATCTGACTACAGGTGTCTGTATTCTTCAAATGTTTACTTTGTTTAAGTTTCTTTCTACTCTCTTTCTTCTCTCTCTCATGAAGATTAATATTTTTGATATTTACTGTAATTTTTCATATTAAGCAAGAAATGTTCATTATTTTTAATGCAAAAATATTAAAGATTTTTTTTTTTCATTTCCCGTGAAACATATGTTTCTTCGTCTGTCACTTATTTGTTTGTTCATTCATTTCGTTTACCACATATTCATTTACCTTTCCATATGTTTGTTTATTATTTGTTTGCTGGTTTGTCTGTATATTTTTATGAGCTTAGCACATTTTTTGTGATAATAATGGTAATGCTTCGATACTTGAATAATGGAAGAATGCATTTCTGAATAGGTTATAATTGCTATTTTAATAATATGGACCCTGTGAGTCCATTGTTTTTGGTGCTATGAATGATGTCATCGATGCATTACATTAGTAACAGGGATGTATCTTGTTGCGTCTTCATGTTTTTTCTCTCATATCTTAAATTTTGGATAAATGGCATTCTTTAACCTCTGCATTTCAATTATGGATATTTTGCAGCATTCAAGGAAATGGACACATCACTTGCTTTAGCTATTTTACAGACTATATTTTAGTGTTATCACGGTAGCGAATGATTCATCCATTCTACTTTTTATTCGCAAAGAATAAGCAAATTGAAGCAATTTCATTCATATCCGGGCATGGTTTGGCAATAGATAAATTCACTGATGAATGAATGGATAAACGACGCATCAGTTGGACGGATGGCTTGTGATGACAGCTTGTGACAACTGAATATTGATAATTTGCTAAATGAATGATAGTAACCAATTTTTGGTTATTTTGAAAGACATACAAAGAAACGTATTCTAATAGAAAAAAAATTGACTGCCTGTCTTCTATTAAAATTTAAAAAAGAGTAAAATTGCGTAAACATGTAAATAAGGAAGTTGTCATTTTTTCATTTCTATCTTTTTCGATGCCTTACACCTAGCACAAAATTAGATCAAAAAACAAAAGGTAACACCGTATCCATAATTTTAGCTATTAAACTTTGTTTACTTTATCTAAAATTTTGTGATATATCGGTTAAGAAAAGGAACTGTAAAAAATATCTGCATAATAATTTTTTTTTCCATTTTATAAGAATGAAGATTAATAAAGAAATCATAACTGAAGTTGAAATAATTTACTTAGCCAATATAAGACGTAAGTTTTATCCTTTAACCTATAGAAAAGTTTTAGATAAGTAAATAGTAAATAAAAACGTGATCATATTTCAATTAGCACTAAGAATATTCAATTTAAAGCTCTAAGCAATCTTATTTATCGAAGAAAGCTAGCTTACTGTCGTTTATTTAAATACCATTTGCCCAGTAAAATGATCCTTACTTAGCACACAAGCTGTTTCTTCTTTATTTAGACACTTATGAATGAGTAGATGAATTTATTTGAACATATGCTTAATGGCAATATCCATCTTCTAGCCATATTTAATGATTATCATTGGTAGCAACAGTTAGTAATTACATTAACTGCTAGTTAAATAATACTATAATCTTTGCATATATTCATTCTAGTGGTTGAAAGGTCATCTGATCGAGGAAGCAGTGCCATCTGATCGAGGAAATAGCGCTAAGTTATTATAATTTCATGCTATGGAAACAAAAACAATTCAATTATGTTTTGTGAAATAAATTATTTGGCTTTATCTACAGTGTTAATTGATCTTATCTTCTAAACAATTAACATTTCATTGCTTAAAAATAATATGAGGATGATACTGAGATTAATTATTCTTCAGAACAATACATTCCAATTTTCTTTTTTGTCGGATTACTTCAAAGCTCACCTTAATTTTATTTATACGAAATAACTACAGCAGGTAGTAGAATGAAGTTAATAAGCGTGAAGAATAAAATTTAGTCATATTTTTGTTATTTCATGAAGCGAAAATTTGTCGAAAGTCGGGAATCTTTCTATTTCAAAAATTATGGATTGTTTGATGAATTCCAGCGGCTAATATTTGATCAAAAGAAATAATAACGATTTTTTGAATTAAAAACAGGAAATTAGTGGATATTTATTTAAGAAACGATATTTTTCCTGATAGTAGCGATTATTTTACCACTTGGGAACGAAAAAGTTTTAACTTTTAATAATTCAATTGCTTAGCAATTCATTTTGAACTATTCTTCCAATCTGCAACTAACTCTCGAATAACTTTAAAATCAGATATAAGCTAGAAAATAGTAAACTTCAATAGCCCAAAACTTTATCATACAGTACCACAAGAAATAGCACTTTAGAAGAGATCATTCATCCTCTATTTATATTCATTTAATTATGCAAATTTTAGGAATGAATGATAGTTGTTATTTATCCTTCCCTTTTCAAATCATGGCTAAATTTTAGTCCTTTCTATCTTTTTTCCAGTTTTTGAAATGATTATTTATGAAATTTCACTTCATTCTTCAAAGAAATTATCGTACAATTAAAATTTTGTAAAGCGAAAACCACCATATCAGCTAATTTACTTCTATTTCTAACCTTTTAAGATTTAATCATAGAATGCACTGATAAATGATTTATATGATAAAATATGCACTGAATTAAAAAAATACGACAATTTCTGAAGAAATCAACCGACAAAAGATGAAATGTTCGATGATTGATTAACTGAATCAAAATTTAATCTGAATTATCTTTATCACTAAGCTTTACTCCTCTTGGATAAATCATATTATTTAAGTTTTTTGAAAGTTTTTCTTTAATTTAAAGTTGCATTTGAAAAAGTTAAAATATTTGATAGATAATTAGCGTTGTCATATGTATTAATTGATGATTTATGATGAATTAAATTCTACCTCACCAATCAACAATAATCATTATTACATCTACTCATTATAAGGAAACACGCAGAAGATATTCCTTTCTACTCATAAGTTGAAATTTTTCCGTTGTAATCGATTAGTAATCAGAAATCTCTCCGTTGTAATTCATTATACTCCATTTACCGTAACCAGAATATACATATAATTTCAAGGATACGTTAGATATGGTCAATAACGTTAAGAATACTATTGTATTATGTAATACATTGAAGTCTACAAATATCACATGAAGCATACTATTGTATAAATATACTGATAATGATATATGCATGTATATATATTGTAAGTATAAAACAGAAATTAAATAAACTTGGTGATATTTTCATTTGCCTTTTATTAATGAAATAGTTTTAATGGACCATAAAAATTAACTTCTTCAGTGATAATTAACAAGCGAAATCGTTAATGCTCGGGTGAATATCGCTATTGATAAATAAGTATGTGTATGTGTGTGTTTAAGTGTGTGTTTATGTGTGTGTGTGTGTGTGTGAGTGTGTGTGAGTGTGTGTGTGTATGTGGTATATTCGAGAATAATAGCGAATAAAATAAAAAGAATGAATTATCATTGATGATCGTTTGTTCGTTGTAACATAACAGAAAAAAAAAGTTGAAAATTACAGACACAAAGAATAGTGTGAAGTGATTATCCATATGAAAAAGAAGTGACGGCTTTTGCGGCCCACATTAAAATAAATAACCGTTTTTTTTTCTCCTTCTCTCTTCCCTTCTCTTTTTTGATCGTAATCAGTTTACTATTACGACTTTCAATGAAGTTTTCTTCTTCTTTTTTTGCTGCAAATTTATTTGATTTAATTTAGTTCGAAATTTCATTGCCTTCCAAAACAACCAAAAGGACAAATAATGAATAATTTTTACGATAATTATTTGCGAAAAATGCATTAATTTAGTGTGTAACAAATACGATATACGCAAAAATGATAAATTAGAAATGGAATTGAAGGAAGCATTAAGGGATTAATTCGAAATAATTAAGTGAATTAATTAAAATTTTTCATTCAAAGTTTATTTACTTTTTTAAAGGTAAATGATTATCGTTGGCAGCGGAAATTTTGATAAATATTTTTCGGAATATTTTGGGTTATGGATTTAATGGATGATTCCCATTTTTTGTAAACAATAGTGCAGATGTTGACATTTTGCAGTACTTTGATACATTTGCATTTTATTTCATTCAAATTTCTATTTCAAATGGTTGAATGGGAGTTATGAAGCAAATAATGACTCTATTCCCTAAATAGATATTATTCAATTATAAAAGACATAGATCGAAATGACAACAACAACATCAATAATAGTAATAGTGAAATTGTTAGGTAAATTTCTTAGATGAAATCTCCCGATAGTCAGGTAATCATTCATGATTTCTCGAATGAAATCTCCCGACAGTCAGGTGATCATTCATGATTGTTTATTACGAAATGGAACACAATAATCATCTTTTATGCAAAGTGAACAAAATAGTTAAAGTGAAGAGGAAAAAGCGAACGAAAGATTTTTCATTGTCAGATTGTTTTACTGATCGTCGGAATTTTTTTCTACGACTAAACTTAGCCATTAAATGGTGCGTACGAATTTCATAATACCTCCAGACAACTTTTTTTTTGACCCGTTTCTTAGAATGATTGATGATAATTTAAAAAAAATATATATATATTACAGCTCGATACCAATTCATACAAACGAAGTACTGTAATTTTTCTTCCGATTTGAATCAGATAATTGAATTTCAATTTTATAAAAAAAGTTCATCGAAGATTTCGATTACTACCAAAATATAATCAAAAAATAAAAGATATCATAATTAGAGAAACAGTCAATTTAGTATGGATAAGAAAGTATAACTCATTTAAACTAATGATTTCTTCCTGACTTAATAAATTTTTAATTTAAACTCTCCTCATTCTAAGGCCCATTTAAATTGATTGAATGGGAGTTATGAAGCGAATAATGACCTATTACTTAAATTGTAGGATTCAATTGTGAAATATACAAATCGAAATGAACAATAATAACAAAACTAACAAGTAAACTCCTGGGATAGGCTTCCTGAGTGACAGATAATTCAGTAAATTTTGTCGGATCAATAATTATCCCATAAGAGGGACAAACAAATTATCGGAGTGAAAAGGAAAAGAGAAAAAGAGAAATTGCCACTTGTCAAATTGTTAAGCAAATCATTGAAATATTAAAATCGGGAGGGCTTATATTTCACAATACTTTGACAGTCTTAATTTTGATATATTTTCCCTTTGACCTTTTTTTTTTGAAATGATTAATATCCATCAATGAAGACAAAAAAAAAATGATTATGAAATAATTATTTTTCCTTCTCTTTAAATTTATTTAGTGTAAGTTTAGGAGGAAAAATTAATTAAAATTTTGATAATTTTTCATGGAGACATGCAAATAGAGCTCATTTAAATTAACTCATCATGTCTTTATAAATATTTAATACGAAATTAACCATTCTTGAAGCAAATAAGATGCATAGATGATTTAGTTAATTTATTGTGGACAAGATTATTTAGAAGTGTAAGCTACTAATCTTATCTAACAATATGTAATTCGATATGAATAAGCAAATGTGAATGCATCTCCCTTAATTGCTCATCCATCAATTTTCACTGAACGTTTACGCAAGGTGTGAATTCAATCAAGACAACAACATGGCAGAAGAAGTTTCTGGATAACTCTCCTGTTTCAAGGTCATTGTTCTTACTATTTTAGTTTAGCTTACATATATTTATGATTTAGCGCAAAAAGTACTACCATTAACCACTTGAATAGAAGTACTCAAATAATAATACCATATGCTTCATCTAAGCTTACTGTTATCTTAATTTAAATATGAAAGAACAGGTAAGTTAGCGACATAGCATGGATTAGACTTAATGGGAAATAGATATTTAAATACACAAATTTCTACTGTAATCACTGCTTCAAACCCTTTATTTTACCTTTTGCGAATATCATCACGTCGCGCAACAAATAGTTTGAAGCAATTGATCCTTTCATTATCGATAAACGTGAACTTTAAAGGTGGTCGCTACTCGGAAGCACTTACTGGGCACTTGTAAATGGCAGTAAAAAATGCTTTCGGCTTAAGATTACTGAATCCTTTACAGTTGAATTAATTAAAGTGCCAAAGTTGGATGACCAGGTGTTACTTCATATTACGTCATTTATGAAGCCACCGAATGCACAGTTGACCTTTCGGCTATCGATACCGTAGTCTTCAAGTTACACTATTCATATGCTTTTGTACTATATTTAACAAAGTTCGAAATAAATTAAAATATGCAAATTACCCACTTATTATTCTCTTCAATTTTATGATACTTCCAAAATATGACATAAATGATTGAAAGGAAATGCTTCAAAATGATTTTATCGAATATTCAATTATTTCTGCATAATATATTAAAATGATAAAAAAGAACCTTTGATTATCACCAAATTGTGATAACTTTATTTGATAATATTTAGAAATATTTTTTCATCCAATAACTGATAACATCGCATAGCACCAATTAATACACAAAATAAATAAAATAAATTGACTAATAACTAAATCGTATCTGATAATTAAGATTTGGTATTAGATGGCCGTGGCCCAAACATTCTATATTACATTTTTTGAAATGCACAGGAATTCAACTTCATTTTTTCAATGCCAGATATTGTTTGTTGAAGAATTATCGCCGAATGTGATCGCCAGGCCTTTTTTAATACAATTAGCATAACACTCAAATATTACATAAATACAAAGTTAGCACACAATTCACTTTTTCCTCACATAAAATCGCTCGAATATTCGCTTCAGCAAAGCATTGAAGAAATTTTTCGCAGTGAATGCGACGAAAATTGTAAGCGACGAACTTCGCAACTGAAATTAATTTCATTAAGCTATGCGAAACATAACAAATTTGCATTGATAAAAATGATAATTGTTTATTATTGAGTAAAATTCATAATAAATATTGTTTGATATATTCAGCAACTGATAGATTACTTGTCGAAGTGTAGAAGTACTGGATGAAAGTTCTAATATTAGAATACTGATATTAAATTTTTTTAATTATTTTAGTTTTATCATATTATCATTTGAGAAAATTTCAATGATTTTTTCAGAGAAATTAAAGTTTAGAAATTTCCAGGCGATATGAAACAACGCGTTACTCAGAAAGATGCGTCAATAGCATATTTTTTGGCGATTTGCGCAATAATTGTAACTTTAAACTTTTGCGAGTAATTGGGACTTAATAACAGTGCGTGACATTTGCTTTATTTGCATAAAATCTAATAAGGGATTTATTTAATTTCTGTGAGTCATATTTGGATAGTTCCACGAAAGGTTATGTAACAATTTTGACCTGTGACAATGACAATAATGGCGCAGATGTGCATGTGGGGCGTCGTTCTTCCTCGATGTATTGATACTCGAACCTGTCAGCCATATCACGCAATTGACGAGCTATCATTGATGGACTTAGTTCCATTCCTGAAATTTGATTCATATTATGCAAATAGAGGAGTGATTCTTAAGAGATAAGCATTTAGAAAATTTTCTGATAGAAATTCTTCAATTAAAAATAACAAACCAGGTGATGTTTCCGTATATTTTCCGTATATAGCGTTCCGTTCGGTTTCCGATGTAGGAATGAATACAGAAATATGATTGCCTATAGGTGTGATTCGTGCAGGATTCGTCGTAATTGATTCAATGAAGCTTGAAAGTATCGTTGTCCAAGACGGAATATATCCTAGGGACGAGGAGAATCTATCGTTGAGTAACGCTGTGCATAACATCTGAAATCTCATCATTTTGTCGTAATTTATGTTAGCAAAAATTCATCAAAAAAATGTGCGAATATATCAAAACATTTAGACAGATTAGATAGTCGTTATAAGCATATTCCTATCAAAATAATCATTTACAGTATCCGTAAGAAAGATTCTGATTTGGTGAGATAATGATTGATCAAATGTATATTAATTTGATCAATCATTCAATACCTATTTAAATATACTATTCCTATTTAATGAATGACAAATTTGCAAGAATTTATAAGCACTCGATGAGATTCACACTGCCTGCGGAAAAATTTCAACGATAAGTGATATACTAGAAGACTACCGTATCACTTGAAGAAGACGACAAATGACGAATTTGCATGGATAGCCTTCTGCGGAATGATCCGAGAAGCAAGCAAGAGCAATCATATTGCCAATGACTGCAACTTGATGTATCGGTGAATGTGGGATGGACTACCGCACGACAGCGATGCTCCTCCCATTATGATGCGGGATTGAATGGTATATTGCGCCAAATTGATGTTCATCATTAATGGATATTGGCAAAAATGTACAAATTTAAATTCATCCCCATCCTTGGCTCCTTCCCTATACTTGTCTTCCTCTCTTCTTCGAATACAATAATAATTGAAAGGCTAGCAATTACGCACCTGGCAATTGGCTGCTACCGGAAAGACTGATTATTTTTCAGGACTTCGAAGGAAGTAATTATACTAAATGGAATATATTCACTCCGGATGTACCGTAGTGGTATTATTAATGGAAGTTATATTTATTAATTTAGATTTTAATTGAGGAAATAATTTGGGAATTGAAATTTGGATTGAATTAATTAGTAAATATGACACATTTCATAATTTGTTGTCTAATTTGATTTCAAATATAATTTTGGATTTAACTTCGACATTAATTACTGAAATTAATTGCTTGTAATTCCTACTTCCCTGATTTGCTACTTTTCTATGCTATTCTCATTACTTGTCTTTTACTCGTTTTATTGTCATAAAAAAAAAAAAAAAAAAAAAAAAACATGCCAAGAATTAGTTTTCTAAGTTGTTAATTCCAGTAGTTTGGCTTCCAAAAACATTGCCAAATATTTCATTATGAGATTATTGAATATATTTGAAATTTTCTAAATACAAAGAAAACATATATCATGATTCGTTAGGTTTTTAGATTTTTATGTAGTAAACAATTGAAATATTCTTCGAAATGATAATAATTTCCTCTAAAAAAAAATAGAATTTACTCAATTATCATAAAGATGAAAAAAGATTATGAATTAAATTAGCATATTGTAATCTCTCGGTATTCTAAAATTTTAATACAAATATATTGTATTATGATAGAATTTAAATTTCAAATTACAACATATTATCAAAGATCAAAGATCTCTTATCAAGAATCTAGCTGGAAGTAATTATCACAGAGAATTACTGTAATTCATGACAGATATTACAAATGAAAAAAAGACTTTTGTATGTTACAAACTTATGTACTGTAATATTACGCAACATATTAAAATACGAAGTAAAAATTTTATGAATTATTCATATCGTTTTTCCATTAAAGAGAAGTTGCTATGACTTGGTATTAACTGTAAAAATTTACATAATTTAAAAATTTAATCAATAATTTATTATTTATAAAGGATGTTTGCTGCAATTTATTTTCCTTAAAATATTAAAAATGCTTATATTAGAATAAATATAAAGTATCGAAATGTGATAATTATTATATATTAAATTCAATATTTAATTGTAAGGTCTGTGATAGTAGCATTATATAACAGATAGATAAGTACGATACTGTTACATAATAGGATACTAATAATAATCATATCTTTTGAAAGAAGCCGACAATTCGAGTACCAGGAAGTAATCGAATTAGTATTTCCTGAAGATAAAGGATAATCATTCTATGGCATCATCATTTACATAAATAATATTCAAGAGCTAATTGGCATGAATCAATCCTTTACAGAATACCGTTTATGAGAAAAAAAAGTTTTGCAATTGCCGTTTGGATTCGGGAATAGTCAAGACTGAAATGAAATAGATACTCGAAGTGAAAAGGCAAAACAATATTTTAATAATAATGATGTTTGATACTAATACCTGAATATCACTAATAATCGCCGAACTTTTTAGAATTCTAATCTACTGATTTAAACTGTTATTAGTATCCTATACTAAATTAAATATATTATAAATATAAATTTAAAACTTTTCAAATTTGAATTTCAAAAAAATATTGATAAAATATTTTGGATGCAGCTAAAAATTATTACAGATAATCCTAAAATTAAATACGAATTTTCCACAAAATTTTTCAAAACCTACTGAATCATGTACAAATTTTTGCGATTATCAAATTAAATTTAATCTCCCATCTTATTTATAGCTTACAAGATTTTATGACATGATATATTCCAAATATGTCTAAAAAATAAAATTTCAAAAAAATGAACATAAATTTTTCTTAAAATTTTTAAAATTTTTTTCATTCGATCTTCAAAGAAATGAATTGTTCGATCAATTAATATTATAGGAAAAATTTTTTTAATTTCAAATAATTTAATTAATTGTTGTTCAATTTAATTAATCATAAAATGAAAGCTTTTGCTTTTGATATATACATTTGTTGCTGCAACATTTTAAGCTGATTTTAACATATCACATATATCATTCCAATTGTTTGATATGTATACATGCATATGTATATATACATATATATTTTGTTATATAATAGGATTCGAGAATGAGAATGAAGTGAATCATTTCAATTAGTTCCATTATTTTTACTATTGTTAGATGGGTGACATTTGGGGTTACGTGTTCGTGTCAACCAATTAGTCTTGTTTAAGATCTATAAACAATACATCGAGTTAATGCTACCACTTCGATTGCTCGCTCGAGAAGTGCACCTGCTTTTTCCGGGCTTCAACCTACCCAAGCTTGCTAATGCTGCTATGGTACTTCATCTAGTAATGAACTGTATGCTTCACTGATTACTGTAGGATACTAAAATTAGCTAAGCAAATTGTACTTTTTGCTTCGTTAATTACTTTAATAATAGTTGTTCATCCATTTTTTTTGCTAATCAATATATTCGATGATTAATCTTGCAATAATAAAATCCAGCCTTAAGGTCATATATGAGAATATTAAAATAAGCTATTAGCTTGTTGATCAATTATAATTGATTCGTTATTATTATCATATCAGACATGAAATTCGTTACGAATGATCAAAACTTATCTATTAGAATTGATGATTCCTCATAATTGAACAGTTAAGTATATTTTATTTCAAAAGCTTTATTTATAAAAATCTAAGTTATGGATTTGTTTATTCCTGCGGAGGAATGTTTTATATTTTAGGTATTGTGAAATTCGAGAATATGAAAATTTAATAAAATATTAATATTTAGCAGTTATTTTGAAGATAGCAATATACATAAATATAAATAGCATATGTATTGATAAAAATAAATATTTTCCTATTCTTTGGCTGATATCTCAGATACTTATTGGAAAAGTGTAGCGAAATTAGTAATGAAAATGAAACTAACTAAACAAATACTAAAAGTGCAAATGACCAGGTGGGGTCACTTTATCAATTCTTCTCCCACCACTCGTCACATCCTTGAAAATAATAGAAAGGAGGTCAACAATGAACGATGAGTACCTTAATCATAACAGATATCTTAATTTTCTTCAACTGATTATCTGTTCTTATCCTCATTTGCATAACTAATACCATACGATGGAACAAATCCATTTTCAGGTTATATTTTAATTAGCGAAATTAAATCATTCAAAAATTTTCCAATCTTTTTCCAAGGATTTTTGGATAAATTATCAAAAAATAAAAAAAGGAATCAGAAAACTTAAAAATAAAACAAGAATATATCGCAAAATAAAATTTTAAAAATATATAATTAAATTTGTTGAAATTGTTAACAATTATATATAAAAGAAAATTTTTAGCATAAATAGAAATACTGCTCATATATTAATAAGTTTTTTTTTTGTTTTTTTAGATTTTTTATAAATCAAATTTTTTTTTTTAGTAATTTAATATTATGACTTATTTATTAATTAGATAATCCACCAGTTCTACCACTTTCTCAGCTAATTATCGCACTCAAATGGAACTTAATTAGGTCATCAATCAGATTCATATCCCATAACATACAATTTCCTATATTTATGAAATTGAAGACTACTGTAGAATTTAGGTGTGAAGAATCAATTGCTCAGAAATTTATTTTGTCTAATGATGACCTTTAATAATGTTGGCTATTTTCTTGTATTTTATTGTACTGATCTATAGATTGTTCGTATTGTGGTATGAGAAAAGGATGAATAAGATTTGGATAATTGGTTAGATTCAGTTTACACTAATTCATAGTTAGAACAGGGAGCAGAATATGAAGAAGGAAGAAATTAGTTGGGAATCCTGTTGATCGACAATAAAGTTCATCTGAAAATTCGATTCATCTAATGACCAACTATTACCATATTTTCCCCAATAATCAACTTGAACTTTAATGAACTTTATTGTCCTTTTGTTGTCATATAAATAGCTTCAGGAAATGTACAAAGTTCTTTTGCTGTTTTACAAATTTTTAACCTAAAATTAAAGTTATTAAATTTCAAAATGAAATTATATCGATTGATTACATTCACCTGAAATACACCTGAAATATTTAGTTTTATCTCTATTTACCTAATCCGCCAATTTTCAAGTAAGAATATACAAATTTGTCTTGCATTATCAAACTTACATTATCAAACATTATTTGGCAAAAAGTCAAATGAAATATGTTTAAGTGTAATTTCATATTTTAGCATATTTCTAATTTGGAGTAAATGAAAATAGGAAAGTCAGATGATGAGTAATATATATTCCTGAAAATGGAAGGCAATGAGATCATAACTGTAGAAAAAGATCAAAATGAAACTTAAATAAATATATTTTAAATAAATATATACATAAATATACAGATTCATTTAAATAAATATATACGGATTCATTTAAAGTCTCAGTTTATGGAGGTAATATTTGAATTCAATCTGTATGTCATACATTTGTCGGACGAAAGATAATTTTAAAATAATCATTTCTATTCCAATATAATTCACATGTTATTTAGTAATTTTAATAAATATTTCATGAATATTTTCTTTAAAAATTATTTAAAGTTGACAGTAAAAATAGAATAAATCAAATATGAAAAAACAAATGTATCGCAAATCGAACTGTTAGCCATGCTTAAATAATCTTTGGTTACCATTCCTAGTATTAATGTTTCAGGGTAAATGTTTCTTAGTAAAACCAGGATTTTTTCCATTCATATCATGGATTCAGGTTTTTAAAATTAAGCTTAAATACATATTTAAATAGATATTTATAATATAAGTAAAATAAAACAAAATACGAGAAGAAATTTTAGAAATATATTATTATCTATTGAATCATTAATAATAAATATAACATTAGAATAAGATTGGAACAATTTAGATTACTGTAAAGTTGTTATAATTACCACCTTCAAAAAAAGGTCATTTAGTTACATTATGATATGATTGATGTTGACGAGAAAAAAATTGCTTTCAATCAAAGATTTAATTATTTGAGTGGTAAAATGGGTAATATTTTAAACAATCAAAATATTTCAATGTCAAAGGGCACCGAAGAGATAGTAATTTGAAACGAAAATAGTCGGAGGATTGTATGGAGGAGGAGGCTCAGGAGGACAGGAAATGGTTTACAAGCACATCCTTAAAAAGGATAATCACAGGGCGGTGAAACTAGTCTAAGAAGCTAGTCTAGTAGCCAATTGCAAAAGGTGTCAAATGTCCTGTCGAATAAGGACATGTCCTCATTTCTCATCTTTTTCAATTTCATTAAGTATGTTCTGTTATTCATTCACTCATCATATTTTTGTATTGTTTATTTAATCACAATCAAATAACATTGTCCATTGTCGGTTTGATCTAAGCCATTTGCTTTTATCTCACCGAAAATAAAAATAAAAAATAGAACTTATCATCAGTCGAAGAAAACTTGAAGTGTTAACTTTCAACGAACAATAATAATAGATATTTCTTTCTATCTATCGTTGAAATAAATAATGATTGATATTTTTGATGAGAAATAATAATATAAGGAAATTAAATTATCTGCATGATATATATGGATGACTTTTGACCTAATTGCTGTTTTTGATAGATATCAAACAAATTATCTAAAAATGAATTCATTACGAGTGAAATTGGATTGCTGAATAAATTTTATTTCATAATTGCAAAAAGTTGAATATAGTTGAGAAGCTTTTGAATAATAATCTTCAGAAGTTCACTGAAATAATAAATGTGAAGCCAAAGAGCTGAAAAATTTACATATTGAGAAAAATGAACATATTATGAGAGAAATTAGAGTGGTAATATTAAATATATTTTAAAATGCGCTGATTTCTTGAATTTATCATTATTTTATTTAAATAATAAATAAATTAATTCATACAAATAGAGTAATTAATTATAATTATCAGATAATTTGATGTGAATCAATTTGGCTCTTCTTGATAAATCAAATCTGGCAAAATAACTTGGCTTTAATAATAATTGTAAATTGACATCTGGATTGAAATTTTTTATAGTCTATAAGTATTCAACGAAGGGCTATTAAATGATTTAAAATGGATTTAGTTGTGACATGACCTTAGATGATTTATGAGATTGACAAACTGATTGAATGATTATTCCCGGAATTAGTTTATCCACGAGAACAATCATTTATTACACAATAGTATAGTCGATCGCTGGATATTCCATATACCACTGGCCATTTATTGCACTTTATTTCAGTAATGATCTTCAACTTTTGACTCTGGAGACATTTTACGACATACATTTTACAGTTTATACAATGGATAGTTAATTATTTGTATGTTTTGTCATTCATTTATTAGCACTAATGCAGAAGGGATCATTGTTAAAAAGAGCCTTGTGAAGGGATAACAAATATGTGACAAATTTTGGACGGACAACAAGACTGATAAACCAATTAATTGGCTAATTAATTAATAATAGGTTGAATTAATTTCTGTCCATAATTAAATTAGTTTATTGTTAGATTATTATTCATTGTTTTGAAAAAATTTGAAATTATTCTTTCTGTACTGTTTGTGAAGGAAGTATAACATTTTGTTATGATTTTTTATCAAAAATATGTAATAACTTAATCACTAACAAAAAGCGAATCAATTAATAAATTGATTTAATCAGTTTCGATCTTCATTAAATTAGCTCGTCAACTTATTGTTTTTATTTGAGAAAATTTTCCACAATAATAATGAAAAAAGAATTTAATTCAGATTTTTTCGCATATAATAAGCACCGAATTTATTGAAATGAAAATAATTCATATTTTAATTACTTAAAAATACTTATTCACTATTTTAAGTAATTCAATTTCAAGCAATATCTTCCAATTTTATGGCAATAATTTCAGATAGTACAATATATCAGCTAACATTTTCAACTAATTTTTTACATCTAACTTTCTCGAATAATTTGTTATAGAATTTTAATCAATATATATTAAACATAGAGCATTATCATTCTAATATAAAGGAGAAAATTTATAATTCGGATTGAAAAGAGACGAAAAACATTTCCGGAAGAAAAAAAGGATAGAATTCTTGATCAAGTCAAATATCAATCGTAGTGTGTTTTAGGCAATATCTTCCAATTTCATCAAAAGTTATTCCAACAAAATATTTTAAAATTAATATGATCGTTTAGGGATGTATTAGAAAATTATTGCATCATCGTTATCAATGTTGTTACATAATTTATGATATAGTAAAGTAGATAAAACATCTTTATTGTTATGGTGTATGTAGACAATGAAAAAAAATTGATAACTGATTACGGCATAATGCAATAATATGAATTTAACAACAATTCATGATATATAACTTTTTTCATTATAGGTTCTTTATAAGATATATGTATTAAAATTACTTATTTACATATATATATATGTTCATATTTAGATTATTTGTACATATATAGCCCAATCACCGGTACACTAACTAACAGTTTATAAATAATTTACTGCGATTTATTAAAATGAAAACTGACGACAATTCGGCCCATCTCATCATCTACATATAGATTAAATGAAAGAAAAGATGTTTATCAGCATTATCTATAGCAATCTAATCAAATCGGTTTATTAAAATTATTTCAAATTTTAAATGTTTATCAGTATTATCTGTAAAAACAATCTAATCAATTCAGTTTATTAAATTTTAATATATTTTAGATATTGCAATAAATAATAGACAGGATTATTTCATTTGTACAACTCATGCATAAATATAAAGTTAAAAAAAAGTTTATAATCTTTCCGAAATATAAATATGAAAGATTTCATGAAAATAATTAACGAGATGTATCTCGCATTAATTGAGTGATTTATATGATACTTTGAAAGTATAACTTCATTTTCACTTGTAAAAATTGGCATAGGAAAAGTTGTCACAGTGTAGAAATGTTCATTATTTAAAATAAATTTACACATACATCTAGTAGTTATGATCGAAAAAAGTTTTCTTTGTGTTAGAAGGAACATATTATTATTTGGTTAATGACAAATTGAGGTGATGCAGGTGATTCGTTGCAGTTTGCTATAATAATTTGTAATTGGATACAGCAACACATGTCACACTACTTTTAGCCATAACCTTTCGATGAATAATAATATGGATAATACGATATAGTCAATGTTCTATTTTGTCATCTCACAATCTGTTCACACAAGCTTAGATTACTGTCACAATCAATGTTGACAAAATTAAAATACAAAATTAGGGATTTTCATTAATTTTTATATTCGCAATTTCATTCTTTCTCAATTTCTTGGCTTATTTCTCGAATTGCTCATTAATTTGGTATATCGTTAATTGCTATGTTGGCAATAATATTCATCGTTTTCTTATTGAGCCAATTTATCATTTTGAACAAAGTTATCATCACATTTTATGGCTTATTTTAGATCATAGATTTTCTGAGATTTTTAATTAAAAGAAGCAATCTTTGGTTTTTGAATGAAATTGACCTAGTAGTATGATGAATTAATAGAAATGATTGAAATTGATTGTTTTTTCAAGACGATAGGAACTATTTTCTTTTTACCTACTGTTGTTTATTCATTTGTGCATTATGACCTTTCACGCACGGAAGGTCAACACTTCAGGAATTCGTTCAAGTGGTTTCTATGCCATCCAGTAAAAGTATCATCATTGCGTGCCGCAACACTTACTTTCCGTATTAATCGTGCCGACTTTTGATATGATGACCATTTGATTCGCATTTTTGATATCACAGAAGTCACTTCTTACTGTATTAGCAAATAAAATTTCATCGATAAAAGCGCTCAAGCGAAGCACTTTCACTTGTTGCAATACTATTGCCAAGTATCATAGAATATTCTTGAATAAATAAGTTAAACTTTAATGACTACCGCTTAACCTTTTGATTTGATGATATATATATTATAAAAATTCTTCCAGGGATATTCTTCCGAGGATATTAGTGATATGTCATTGAGAATTCAGAGCTAATGATTGTGATAAATTTTATAAAAATTTAATCAGTTTTTTCTTTTATGGTTGATCACTCATAGACGAGTAAAAAAAGTGTGACCAACCAGTTCCTTCCAATTTTCCATTTTGACATTTAGAATTGTTTTTTCTTTTTAGATGTATCGAGAATTAAAGTAATTGTAATATATTTGTTCCACTTCATCTACTGTACGGTAACATATATTTTACTATGAAAATGCGATTAAAGGGTAACAGAAAGAGAAATATACGAAGAGAAATTAGAATAAATTAACAAGAAATCAGAATCTTTCGAGAATATTTGATTCTTCATGGCAGTTCTGTAATTGGAAATACATTGAGAATATTTATATCCTTTTAGATCTAACGAAATGTAACTTGATTCCAATAGAGTATGAATATTTTCGAGGTATCTTTATTTAATTTTTAAATATTTTCAATGTTGGAACCATACTACATAAAACTGGTAATACAATGGAACCATACTACAATAATCGAAACCTTTTTCTGAAATAGAATCATGCATCAATTATTTGCAACAATTCGTTTTCTAAATATTATTTCATTTCTTGTTGATTATGAACAAACGATCAGATTCTTAATTAAATCGCCGTTGAAGTTCAGATATGAAATTTTTACAGCTCTTTGCATTTTCAAATTCAAAAAATTGTAAAATTGTAAAATTGTAAAAATATTTTTCTCTTATCTTTTCTTCATCACTTATTTATGTAATAGTGAATAAAATAACTTCAAGTTTGTTAACATTTGAAAAATTCAAATAATAAATATTAGACAGTAGCGGATTATTTGATATCATTGACTTTTTGATATTTCAAAAAATATTTTGCTTATGTAATTTTCAGTACAAGAATAAGTTATGGTAAAGAAGAGCAATAATTATTTGATCTATTGCTTCATTTCATTTAAATAAATCATATATGTTTTTTTTTTCTTTTTTTTTTTTTTTTTTAAATCGGTTTTTGTCTTTTTTCTTACTGCAATCGAGACATATATTATCGATAGACTCATTTTACTACATGTAATTCGGCTTATCGTATTACTCTTGACTGATCAGTTGCTCACTACAAAAATTGAAAATTGGAATTATACTTGCGGCTACTTTTTTGTAAAGTATATTGATAATTGTATCAAAGGTATTATAATTAGCTGTGCGATTGGATTACACCTTGCACCATGAAACTATCAAATGTCAGATGCAATTCTTAAAAAAAGAAAATTAGACAGGTGTTTAATTGGAAGAAAAAAAGAAGTAGGAATTATGGACAAGAAGAAGGGAGAAATCAGTAGAGTAAATAGAAAGGAAGAATATTGTATAAATAAGATAAACATTAAAAATTACTAAGTAAATATGAAGAGTTCAAAAAGTAACAAATAATTTTTAAAGGATAATCCTTGAAAAAAGAATTTGAATATTGTGCTTAGTAAATAAATTACTTAAAAATTTTTTTTTTTTTTTTTTTGCAAAAAATTCACCAACTCTGTAATAATGTATTGTTGAAGCGAATGAATTCAAATTAATTCAAAAGATTTAGAAGAAAATTCAAATTTATTAAGAGAAAAATCCATCAAAAAAAAAATCTAGTTTTTGATAAGTTTTTGATAAGTTGGTTTTTGATAGTAAAATAAATCGATTTAAATATTTAATAAATCATTTGTAAAATGAATTAATTTCTATATGATACAATAAAAAAATCTATCGTTTTTATTGGAAAGTAACTTTATCTGCTATAACATAAAATACGCATAATGTGGAATTGAATAATTTTAAGAGAATTAATATATTCGCTACATTAATTGATTCATTCTAAAATTAATCGCTTAAATGATAAATCAATAGAATTTTTTTTATTATTTCATTACACCAATATTATATTAAATCTTATATTCATTCCATTAAGTCAAACGCAGTAGAGTTCAATAAATTGGAAAAAAATCTTTAAATGATTGAAATTGAAAATATTAAATAAATTGAAAATGAAGACAAAAAATGATTCAGCTGAAAATGAATAAATAAGGAAGTAAGCTTAATTTAAAATAAATGTAAATGATATTGAAACAAATTCTAATGAATAATTTCATAAAGTTTTTAATATTTGATTCAATCCAATTTTAGAACTTTACTTCTGTCGAATCGGCATTTTTATTTTTTCCAGTTCAGTAGGAAGGTTGGTATCCTTCCTAAGAATACCAACACTATCCCTGTTTATTTTACAACGGATAGGATGGAAAGTTTTCATAGCGTTCCTTTATATTTCATCAGCGATGACGCAATACCAGAACAAGGGTGTTCCGGTTTTGTGTCTGTTTAATTCTAATTTTTTCAGTTGTAGTCTTCGGGAGTCCGATTCTACGTTTGGAAAATAATTGGGAGGGGGAACAAATTTTATTGGCACAGAAGGTGGAAGAAGTGGTGAAATCATAGATTCGTCAGTGATTTGAAGTTCAAAAAGATAGATTCGTTAAGTTTTCAAAATTCCGGATTTTTCCTGATTTAATCATAATGATTTTGATGATAGCAAATGCATAAATAGGCAAGCACATTTTAATTTCAGTATTACGAGCGGGTTTAAGAACAACAGATGGAAATGGGGAGTATTTGTACGTTTTGAAATTTTAGCTTTAAAGTTACGTTTTGAAAATTCATTTTTAATTTCTAACTTTTGATAATCATTTGACAGGAATTAGCAAAGGAAATATTTGGTATATTAATTAGAAGATAAGAGTGAGCCAGTCACTAACTTTTTTTTATTTTCTGAAAAAAATTTGGAAGAAAGTATTCAGGAGATTGTCTCATCTTTGACCTAGTGTGAAATGAAACACTGAAACATTGTCTCATCTTTGACCTAGTGTGAAATGAAACACTGAAACATTGTCTCATCTTTGACCTAGTGTGAAATGAAACACTGAAACATTCCTTCATTATATAATAAGTAGCACACTTTGTTTTCTTATTTAAAATTTAGATATTGTTTTTTGAAAATATTCATACTATTTTAAAAAGACGACTTTAAATAATTGTTTTATAGATTTTCATATTAATTTTTCAAATTAAATTCAACAACTTAAGGAAAATATTTATATCATACAATTGCTGAAAATGGAATAATTTAACGACAGTTGCCATAGAAATTTTACTTTATACGGCATCGTCGAACTAAAATTCAGTTTGTTCGGCTTTAGGTCGATTCGTCACTATAAGACTAAATTTTATATATTTTATTCGCATAAATGTATTTTTCGTCTAGTGCGCTATTATTCTTAAAATATTTAGTTCGACTTTAGTGCGCTATAATTCTTAAAATATTTTAAGTCTTTCTGACATTATTCAGTTTTTTCTTGTTCTGTTTAGAGATCTCTTTTAAGGATTGGCAAATCAGAATTTATTAGTGATGATGTACTGATTCTTTAGAGAATCAACAAAAAATCTTTGAAATTAATTTTCGTCTTTATAATATAACGCATGGAAAAAACAGTTCGGAAAAATTAAATTGACTAGTAAACAAATTTTGATATGTTTTCTCTTGACATGCATACTAAAGTAGATTGCATGTTTAAGTAGATCTCTTAAAGTGATTTTTAAATGTAGTTGATAAAGATGATGAAGCTGAGAACAAGTGATTCGATGAAAGCACATATATTTTATTTGTTATTTAAGACATCCAGAGTTGGATTATACTCAACATAGCCTTGTGTGAATTTAAATTAGTTTTTAAAAATGCTGCTAAATTTAGGTTTGTTTTGGAATGAAATTGAGTGTACTATTTTTTCAGCTTCGGAATATTCTTGTAGATGAAGCTAACGATATTATATCATTCGCCTTGCTTTTTATTGATTTCTAATTTGAATCCTGAAGGTTTTACCTGTTCTTATTTCAGACAGTTTATTAATACGAACGGTGAAGAAGTTACATTAAAGTAGCATGACAAGTGTATGGCGGCGAATACAAAAATCGAATAAAAAATCAGTCAAGTATCGTTTTACAATTACACCACAGGAATTATTAATTATATGCTCCACAAAATGGCATCCTCAATCTGTCGTCATTACTTGTATGCACAGGTCGATGATATACTCTGATTTCAATTTAATTTTTGTATTGTATAAATAAGTCAAAAAATCTAAAAATTGATTCTTTTGATGGGGTTGCTTTGGATTTATTAGATTAATAAAAGGCATATTTCACTTTGTATCAAAATAATATTTTGAATTGAGTATTACATATAATATGATTTTGAATAAGTAGAGCATATAGTTATTAAATGATATGTCATCAAACAGCTGTGCAAAATTGCAATGAAGAACAAGACGGTCATATTAATGGAATTGATTACGAATATATAAATTTCTTTAATAAGAAACTATTAAATCTTTTTCAGTTCCTCAATTTTATCTTGAATTCAGTGTTCCAAAGAAATTCCAAAAATCAATGTTTACAGAAGACGAAAAGTTGAAGGGCGAGTACGTCGATGGGAGAGTAGTATGACAGATCCATGTCGAAGTTTAATTGTGTGGCCGTCACAGACACCGGATCCATTACTTTTCGATACAACATTGTATTGCGACGATTCATCTTATAATTACATTGATAAGGAATGGACTTTATTAGTAGAGGAATGCACACGAAAAGGGAAACGAAGAGCTATTGCTGCTATCCAATTTATAATATGCTCTTTTTCGTTCAGGTTTTCATCGCACATCTCTTAGATCAAAAATATTAATACAGAATGTATATTTTCTTGATAGGATATACCTGTAATTTATTTCTTGCTAACATATAGATTAAATATTTTTGCTTTTAATTGCTCTTGAACTTTATGATTAATTGCATTTTTTATCACCTTTTCATTTTCTTCTCTTCTTTCCTTCCCTTTATATTAAAGTATTACCTTATGTACTTGTTCTTAATAAGCGTTCTATAAAATGGATTATTTTATTAATCTTTATAAACCGTGCTAAAAATTTTTTCAGAATTCAGAAACAGTAATCGAGCTGAAATTAAAATTGCGTCCGTTATGGCCAGAATTGTCTCAATGTTCAATGCAAATTTTGATAACGTCAGTGCTTATTGCTGATGAAGAAGCGAAGTAAGCTGAATTTTTTTTACATCACCAATAGTAGTAATATGATGTAGTATTGCTTGCTTGTAAATTTCTGTAAATGCTTAAATTAATATTTATTAAATTTAAAAATCGGCTGTTTAATTTTCGAGGATCATTATATGATGTTATGAACATTGTGACAAAGAATATTTCGTTTATTACTCACTTATATCTAATATTTCGTGGTTTAATCTAAAAATTCACCTAATACAATGATATGTGAACATTTCAATCTGTTCATTTCAGTTATTGTTTTTAGCGATTTCGATACGAAAAGAGAAGTGTCAAATGTTAGCAGTGGACATAGAGCTAGTATAGCAGGTGATATTGCAGAAATGAAACAGCGAAGCAGCACTATAAAAGGCAAGTAATGATATATATTGGATTAAAAATAGTATTTATTTTCACCTTCTTTTATATGCATTTCATATCTGGTTATGTTAGTTAGAGTAAAGTTATTAGAGCTTTGCTGAATGGAAATATCTTTTTCGTGTTGAATTTTTTGGCCATCGATTTAGACAGGACGATCTTAAAGTCACTCGGATCTTATGTGTTTATTGAATTTTACCGTAGTATTTTTTATGTCTGCAGCTCTTATATATGAACTATATTTTATTTACAGATCGTATATTTTCTTTTTTTTCAAAGATGCATTGGGCCGGTTCAAAATTTGCTAAGATTTGCGGTCCCTTAGTGTTTACTATATAAAGATTGTAAAATAATAATTGTTCCAGATAATGCAATTGTTACCAGCTATTCAATGAATTTAAATGATATTGAGAGGCGGAAAGTAAGTGACGAAGTAAAAGAAATAGATTTGGTTTCTCAAACTGAAGATGCTCGTAAAAATAATGGTATTATGGATATAAGTAAAAGATTTTTTGATCACAGTGGCAGCAATTCTGTGGTTCAGAATTCCGAAATGACAAGCGATGCTGAAAGGAAAAAACCGAGTACGTCGATTTTGCGTGATTTGAAATAAGCAAAATGAACTTTTTGGATAGTATATTTAAAGCTGTTGAAGAGCGTTATTGACGAACATTATTTGCTATTCTGTTCCAAGAAATGCATATTTAATTTTGGAATTGATAAGTAACTTTGTTTAGCAATGTTTCCATATTTATGCAACATTATTTATTATTTGCTATTTTATATTATTTCATATGATTTATGGTCAATAATTTCCATTCATATCTCGGCAGGTGGTCTCATACACATACTTTCGCAGTGGGAATGGTAATAAACTTTTAAGGCATATAATTATGGATATGATTTATTGGTGAATTTATTCCAGTTTAATTTATTTGCCACTTTATAGAGTATTTTTCATTCTATAGTCTTTTATAACCGTATTTCCCTGCTAGATTGATAATTCCAAATGGTGTCAATGCTACATATCATACGTAGTATTTTACAAGTCTGGAATTCTTTGCGAGAATTCGAAGGTTTTGGAAGAATATTAAAATTTCTTCTTCAAATTTCAAGTTATTAATTGTGAAATATTTGAATTTTTCAGTGCATACAGATGTTAACGAATCTAGAACTGTGAAGCAGGATACGTTGGTTGCTCATAATACGTCGCAAAATAAACCAAAGTTAAGGTTTGTAAGTTTGTTCAGGCTAAAGGTTTTTTCCTGAATATCTCGATTAAAATTTTTTCCTGAAGTTTCATAGATGGTTGCAGTAGTGTTTAATTTGCATTCTGAGTTTCATATTATACATATTAACACGGATGGATTTAAGCAAATAACAATGCACTTACTGAATGATAGCTAAGTTTGTCGTGACTCAGAAATATTATAGATATTTGTACTAAAGTTAACAAAATAATATTCTTTTTCGCAAATAAAGATAAACATTTATTACCAATATAAATATTTCTAAATTCCTTTAATTATTCTTCTAGCTTTTGATTGTTTCATATTTCTTGTGTTGTTCACCTTCAGTGAACGATTGGAAGCTGAAATTACCGATGCAGCATTTCAAACGAAGGTTGCAGAAAAACCGAATGTAAATTCAGAAAGAGAATCTAAAACATTACCTGCCGTTGTGGAAGGCGAAGATCTTCTTATATGGTGTCAAAGGGTGACCAAAGATTATCCTTGTGTCAAAATAACTGACTTTACGTATGTTTTTATTTCTGCAATAGAATTTAATTGTTTTTTTCATGAGCTTATTGCTGAATATCATTACATTTAATCTAGGCATATTGGAAATCGACATTCATAGCATCTGATTATAAATAATTCATCATTTTTCTGACTTTATATTATATTTCCTTAACCGTAAAATCAGAATTTTATTCCAGTTTTTTTGCAGGAAAAGTTTTCGTTCAGGTCTTGCTTTCTGTGCAATCATTCATCGCTATCGTCCAGATTTACTTGGATCATTTAGTAAATTAAATTTCACAGATTCACATAGCAACCATCTTGAGAATTGTCGTAAAGCAATGGATGCTGCTACTTTGATTGGTGTTAAAAAGTAATTGTTGTAATTCATTTTTATAGAAATTTTATGTTTTGCTAGTTTATTATAAAGTGATTTTTTCATTTATCTGATGTTTTTGTTTTATGTGTTAAAATATATACTCTGTGGCATTAAGGAGTATTCTTTTATTCTTTGCAATTCGTGTTGTTTCACTTCTTTATTGTTTGTATAATTTATTTTATCGATAATTATCTCAATATTACAAAAAGATTTTCATTTGGTTTTAGGAAACTGGATCCTGGTATAACCGCAACATTACCGGATCGAAATGATATTCGATGTTTCTTATCTGAATTACGCATGCTTCTTGTGGATGTTCCATCTATGAAATATGAATCTAATATGAATGAATCGGACTATCGATTATCTTCACTCTTTAATCTTTCAGAATCGGAAACAAATGTATTTTCTAGGTTTTTTCAAATACAGGGATAACTAAAAGTCTCATAAGCGACAAATTATCAATCTAAAAAAGAATGAAATTTAGAAATTTATTGAAAAATACTAAATATTCATACGCATTTTTGGTCTTCTCTATTGTTCTTAATTATTCACTATCTAGATGGATTTGCCTTAGTTTAAGTCTTGTAAACTTCACTGCCGATTTGGATCAACTAGATTGCGGAAAGTTTTAATCCTTAGATTTTTTTTTCGCGAATACATATTAAACAATTTCTAGGTAATGAGAGAACTGGAAATTCTTCGTAGACAGCGAACGTGACGAAGCCATCGATCTAACTAATATCCTTGTGAGCTGCCAACAATTCATTGTCTTATCTTGCGAGTTATTAAAAATTCATAAGCTCACCAAGCTACGAGAGCTTAATATTTCCTTATTTTGTTATAGTTGATTAGTGTTTTAAAAATTCTTTATATTTTGAACCTAGATATCTAGATTTGCAAGAAACAAAACTTTCTAGGTGTTTATCATAGAAATTGGTGGTAGATATATCCGTTGTTTATCATATCTATCACCGAGTAAAAGCAGCGTTAAAATATACATACTGTAGAAAATGTACGAGTTTTCATTTCTTATAATCATGTTGGTTATTATACCTTTTCAATGTTTTAAGTTTCATTTTCTGTGATGCAAAGTTATCGGCCTTCTTTAATTATAATAAATTTTATTTGTTAATTTATAGAACTTAAATTTCAGGATGAAGACCGTACAAAGTTCGGTGCTGTAGCACTAGGCTCTCAAAGGATAGAAGATAGGAATAATAAAGAAATTGAAGAAAAATCAAAACTGAATAATCCATTTGATTCTGATTCTGATTCGGATAATGTAAGGTAAGTACCTGATGTTTCATTTTTTATTTATTTATTTATTTTTGTTAACGATGGAAAAGAAAAATTGAGATTTCCTTTATGAATCCTTTTTCATCTTGAATTATAATCAAAATTATTTAAAAATCAAGTAGCAATTGAGTCCCGAAAAAAGAATTATAAATTTTACTAGCAATTTTTATTTGTACTTGGATTAGTTGTGTTCATTGTATATTATTAATATTTTATTACAGTAGGAATTATACAGTGACGACTAAATATTTTATTATTTCATGTGGCTTATTCTGAAAAAAATTCAGTATTAGTTATTCCTAATAGAGTATGAATTCATTATTAAGATCGTTAAATTATTATTTTTATTTGGTAATAAAAAGCATTACCTTATTATTTTGAGTCTTCTTTTCTTACTGTGAAAATTTGTTTTTGTTCAGTAAGGGCACGATGTATACGCCGGTGGTACGTCAATCAGATTCAGGGATTGGCATGAACGTAGACGCTAGAGCAAATGTAACGCAAATCCAATTTCATCGGTTGTTACAACTCGTCATGAAGAATTAATGAAAAAACGCCAACAGATATCTTCTATTTCACCTGTAGTTATTGATTCCACAAATGCAGCGGCACGTGAAAGGTCAGTAAACAAGATTGTAATATAATTTTCCGTTTTTTAGATAATTATTCATAGAAGTAAGATCAATGATTAGCAAATAATGAGAGTTTTCTCAGAAGAGCATGAATTTGTCGGTAATGGTTAAAAATATTGTAAAGAAGTTCGGAAGAGTTCAATTGTTCGCACTAATCATATTAAGCTTTCCCTAATTTTAACGTTTAATTTTTCCTATTTTGTAGTAAAGAGATTTTAGTCATAGAATGCCGTAGTTTTCCAGCCCTCATAACGCTTTTTTTCTTTTTGTCTTCATCAAAGAGTTTGCCCATACTTTTTTTTTGCGGAACATATAAAAATTCATTATGTGAAAGCTCTTACTGAATTCTGTCTAAATAATTGTCTGAGCGGCCAACGATATGGCTATTTTTGCTTTATAGCATAGTTTTCTGCGGCTGACATTATTATCAATAATTATTAGTAATAGTAATTATTATTAAATTACTATTAATTATTATTATCATTATCACTATTATTATTTTTTTATTATTACTATCATTATCGCTATTATTATTATTTTTATTATTCTATTATTATTATTATTATCATTATTATTTTATTAGTTTTGTGAATCGGACGTGAAAATAAATAACATATTACAGTTGCTAAATTTAATAAATTTTTTGTGACCTTCGATAAATTTCAAGTAAAATAAATTGTGATGAATAAAGTTAGTAATATAATCTATTATTCTCCTAGGCGACATCGCGAAGAGGCTCGACGCTTGATGAATAATGCTGTTACTGATGGTGTGACCTTAGTACTCGGTGGTAGTGTACCAACAACAGCTCATCAATCACCGGCAGGTTTGTTTGATTTCCGAAAAAAAGTTGAATACTGGATATTCTGCCTTAATATCACTGTTTGTTTCGGGTGAAATGCTCCGACTTACGTGATGCAACTTTCCAAGACCTAAATAATTGAATTTAATTATTAAAATTTAATTATTCCTTCAAGAAAATTAATTAAATTAATTAAAATTTAATTATTTTTTCAAGAAAAAGATTTTAGAATTTTATTTGTGGGCAAAAAGGAGTCATTGTCATGTGATGCCGTGTTGTATTTCCGTTGATTTTCTTAACTTTCATTTGCTCCTTAATAACTTTAGTTAATAATTGTTATTTGTTGTGTATAGTGGCAACTACATCTGGTTTGCTCCGAAAACTGTCGCCATGTGCCACTGAAGAGGTTGCAAGAAACAATTTACATACACTCGGTGCGTATATATGTATTCATTTAATTAGTCTATAGTTTTGTAATTATTGCATGAATGACATTTTTTTCTAGTGTGGTTTTAATAATGGACAAGTGAAAGTTTTTTTACTAATCTAATTTGAAGATAGTTTCTACTTATCTAATAAGCAGAAGTTTGCTATCCGTTAGAGAAATGCTGATTTTGCAAGATAGCTTTTGACTCCAAAAAAAGCAATTAAATATCAAGCATGAAAATTGGTTTTTGCGGAAATAAAGCGCACTGGTGTATTTGTATTATGATTTAACACGATTTTATTTCAATTTTTCAAATGCTCCAATGAGCATTAATTGATCTCTACATTGATTTTTTTTGTTTTCAGATAGTTTTTTTTTCAAACTAAGAATTATGTAAAAATTTTAGTTTTCAGCTGTTAGGCCAGATTAAAATACATTGCCAGATTAGTTTTGTCTGTGTGCTGCTTTCTTGTTGGTATGAATAATACATTAGGACGAAGAACGACCTTTTATTTACCTACTAGTATTTATTTTCTTTCTAAAGCAAAATTTAAAGCACTTCTGCATTTCAACTAGTATAAGCAAAACATCTTCGGAAATAATTTCTATTGAAAATTTACTACATTATAAATTAGTATAAAATTCTTGAAGAAGACGAATTTCATTTTTCTAGTATGGTTTTATTTTTTATATCTGTATGTCTGTATTTTATCATGCATGAATATGCTTTAATATGTATTTGTAGAAGTGGTTACTCCAACGGTTAAAATTTACAACTTCAAAAAAGTTCAACCTTCTCCAACATTTCAACATGAGATATGTGCGTTTGTTGTGTTTTTTTCTTTGCAATTGTATTTCTGCATTCTTCATCTCAATTTTATATTTTTTTGCATTTTCATATCTTTATAAGTTTTGCATGGATGTTAACAAATAATTAAGTAAGTGATTTTAACCTAACTTTAAAATCTGGTGAGCGCATGTTAACCTAACATTAAAATTGGATCAGTGCTTCGGGGTTTTCTCATTAGGCTGCATTTGTTATGTAACAGATGTATTTATGTATGCTTATACATTGTTTTAGTGTAGTATATCTTATTTGCTATTATTTTAGTATAGTATATCTTATTTGCTATTGCAAACAAAAAATTTGTGACTCATGTAGAGTTAACGATTGCAAAACGAAAAGAATTATGATTTTCTTTCTAAATTGGAAATTGGATGCGAATGTTCTCTTCGTTAATTAATAATTATGAAAGATGTATGAATTTGATACGGTAAAACTTAAATTGAAGTAACATGGTTAATTTAGAACACAATAAAATAATTTATTTGAAATTAGTTTTAGCGTTAGACATCAGTTTTAGCGATGAATGGAACAGATTTTTTTTCAGACATCCAACTGAATGGTACTTTAATTCTGTTCTACTAAGAATGTAAATTAAATAAATTGTTGGATACATTTCAGATGATACACCAGCAACTGCTTCACTTGAAAGACCAACCCGAAGATTATCAAGTAGCAATGCTGATGTAAAACTTTTATCTTTTTTTTTCTTTTTGAAAGTAATTCATCTATGAAAATTAAAATATTGAAAGAGAAAGACAATTAATAGTTATTATATATGATGTCTTTTGATATACTTATGCTTATCTAAATAGTTTTTGTAATGATAATGTTTGTTTCTAATCAGTATTGTATTGTTTCAACTGGAATTAACCTCTGAGGTTATGATTGGTTTATTATAAAGTGAAATGTGAGAAATGTGTCAGAAATTACTAATTTCTTTTATTCCTTACTTTTTTCGATTTCGATTTCTGGAAGACTGAGAAAAAAGTTAGATTCTTCAATTACATAATTAATTAATTTCAAATGCATATAATAAAAACAACGTCATGGAAAATCTGTTGAGAGTATTAGTATGGTCGCTATTGCAGATTCAAAAAATAAGCCTTGGTGTGACATTGGATCGAGCGAAAAGATATGGTAGTATGAGAGGCCAAGAATTAATTGAAAGTGTTGCAAAAGTTACTGGAAGAGCGGTCAGTAATATCAATGATATTTTAATCATAATCTTTAAAATTGAAAGTAATTGATGCTATGGTAATTCTATCATCGAAAATTATTTAATAGAATGATTTGATGATTATTTAACAGATTTCGAATGCATTCAATTTTGATCGTATATGGTGTGTAGATCCTTTTTTGTTGAGCTATAGCAAAATTTAAGAAGTAAGTGATTGATTTCGAAGAAGATCTGAGGTCCACTCGATTAATTTTTTTTTTCAGTTCACACCATCTTTATCAACTTCCGAAAATCCTGTGAGTGTAACACCAACGCGAAAACTGATTTCTCAATGGGAGGTAAGTTATTTTCTGCTCGAAACTTTCATTTTGGAATTTCTCTTGAAATATTTCATTTCCTTTTTACTTATCTGGATATCTGAAGTCTATGTTTCTCCTTCATGTTTTTCAGTAATTAGGAATTTCTGTAACTTAGTAATCTGATATTCGTTTTTTTCAGTTAATTATTTGAGAAATTGTTGCAAAAAAAAACTTGGTTATTAAATTATTTTCGAAATAGATTTTATTTTTAGAAAGATGGTGCAAACTTGGAAAAGATTCAGGCAGAATTGAATCGTCTTTCGAAATGTTTAGCGAAAGTTTCCGGTGAAGATGAAATCATTTGTTCACAGCTCATGAAAGCAAGTTAGCTTTTACTTCGTTTTCTTTTACTGTAAAAGACAAATTCTTTTGCAGAAGACCAAATTCTTTTGCAGAGAATGATTCAACGGATTAATCAAATTTCTCAAATTTCGAATTTTCTAGAAGTTTCGTCGGAAGAGGAAGAAAGACTGTTGCAAGAACACATGAGGTTACTGACAGAGAAAGATGCAATTGTAAGACGAACGGAATATTTTAATATTTTGGAGCAATTACGTGAGGTGGAAGATAAAATAACAAAGTTGCAACATGAATTAGGCTCTGCTTCTATTATTGATCGTAAGTTCATCGTCGCTTTTATATTGAATGTAGATGTTTTAAAAGTATGTTATGTGAAGTTCATTGTTATCTTTTTTAAATCATCATGTACTTTCTTATCTGATATTTTACCAGGACTATCCTAACATTTATCCCGGGATATTCCTCCGGCTTTTTTTGAGTTAAAAGTAATCTTTATTTTATATGGGAATTTCTTTCATCATTAAAAAAATTGATTCCTTAAATGATTTAATTCTAAAAATGAAATATTAAAAAAACCATTGGTTTGATTTAATGTATGGCCTATTTTTATTTGTAGAAGTTGATAAAACAGAAGACGATAAGCAGAAAATTGATAAAATGATGGACGATTTGGTTGCAATGGTGAACAAAAAAGATCGACTATCACAAAAACTGATAACTCACGAAGCGGAGTAAGTTTGTCGCGATTTTTTCTTGAATAATTAATTTTATTAGATTTTTTTCCGAAGTGGGAATGTTGGATGCCGTAATGTTCAGTATAGCTGAGCAATATCTCAGCTTTATGTTAGCCAGCTAAGTTGCGTAATTGTCTTGCTCTATGTAATTTTAAATTTAAACAAATTTATTGGGAGATTTCCATATTTTTCGGTTTTTGGGAAATTTTAATATTTGATTTTCCTTTTCTGATTATGTAATCGCTTAACAGCTTATTTGAAAATTTCTTCTTCCTTGTTGACGATTCTCTAAATTTTTAGTAAACTGTTGTTTATTATCTACGTAATCTGTGAATTATTATTTATCTTTATTATTCGATCGGTCTAATTGTTCTCTTTATTTTGCATAAAATAATAGCATTTTTTACTCTTCTAACTTTATAGATTATAAAATGAAAATAATTGCAGAGATGAAGAGATAGGTGAAAGAGATCGATTAACTCTAGAAGCGGCTGCGAATTTTTCACGTGGCTCCGAACAGCCATTATCAGCTTCCAAAAGGCTAATAACTTGGATCCGATCTGAAATTAGTAGCTGAATTAAAAAACAACAGCAATGAATATTTAAATCTCTGTATGATTTTTGTTTTATTCATTTTTTATGCCGCATCTCTCTCTATGTGCTTTCATAATGAACAATTAATTTCATTGAATGCTTTTTGATGCATTAATTTCTTTGCGTAACTGGTGTTATATTGAAATTAATTTATCCCATCAGCAAATTGATTCATTTGTCATTTTTTGGAAAGTGATTTATTTTGAATTAGACTATATTCAATTTTAGTGACTTTAGTTTACATCATTTTTCTTCTACCGGGAGTACAGCTTAATATATACAGAAGTACACAATAATTATGTTGAAAAGATACAATTCATTGATTAGGTAAAGTTAGTTTTGCTTAAGGATTTGGTAAATATTCATACCTAGTTTATGGAAATTCAGTAAAACTGTTGCTAGCTTATCCAGATATGTATTGAATTAATTAAATTTGAAAAGATTTTTTTGCTTAAATGATAGAGAAGAGAAATTTCGTGAAATAAAGCAATTTAAGAATTTTTTTGAACATTTGAAATAATATTCCGACCAATTATTTTCCAATTTTTTCGATGCTCACGTTATCTTTTCATTATCATGAGTAAATTAGATTGATTACATTTTTTCATAATCCTAAATGTTTCAAATTATGCTTCTTATTATTTTATCATGAAATTCTAAATCATAATATCTTATTAGAAATTTCTTGGTTATATTTTTCGTTTCCCAGTTCTCCAGAAAAAGTGATAAATCTTAATCGAATATTCCTAAGACATACATATATTTTTCTTGTTTTCATTAAGGAAAGTTATTGTTTACAAAGTTATCTATCTAGGTGATGATAAGAAATTTAGACGAAGAGGGAGATAATAAAAGACAATAAGAGATTATCATATTAGATAATCTGTTGCAAATTTTTCAAAATACTTCAACAATTCTTTACTTATTTGATTTTGTTTGTTTTCCGATTTATGGTACTACTCAACGTGGCACAATGTATAGAAAGTGCGAAAGTTTGAAAGAACTCACGTTGCTAACCGTCAAACCATTTCAGTCGCTTAATATATGTCCCTTTTTAAGATTATCGCCTGATTATCCTTCATGCATTTTTAAGAGTTTTCAAATTCGATTATTTGAAATACTACAAATGATACTAATATAAATTTCTGTTTTCTATGTGAAATCTTTCATTAATCTCTATCTGTGATCTCCATAGTAATTTTTATATAAACGATATAACGGTAAGCATAGCGATGGTTACTGTTTGTTCAGTTAATTAATGTTTCGTGCACGACTGGTTGATTTGTACGATCTCGCCAACTTTCGTTCTTTTAAAGCTTTTTCTTCGCGTTTCGAACTTTATTTATTGACTGATCTATATAAAAATGATTTTACATGCTATGATGGCAGTTAAAATGATAAGATAAACAGTGGAAAGTTGATGGTAAAAATATTATTTTTCATTTAGAATGTTTTTAATTACTTTATTATAATCTAATCTTTGCAAATAAACTTTTTTTGAGATTTTTCTAAATTGTGCTGTTCAAGACTTTTTTCGGTATTTAAATAAAATATATAAATCAATTTAAATAAGAATATTTCGGATTGCTAAGCACAATTTCTTGGTAGAACTCGTATGTTATGTTAATCAAAAATTTTTGCTATATCAATTCATACTTAGCATGAGGATCTATTTTTCTTTTTATTTGTATTTCATTGCTTTTTCAATTGCTTTTAATTTCCTTTTCTCAATCATCCAATATGCATAGCTCATTTTTTTATTATTCTAGTCTTTTGTTGTAGAACATTCAAACTGTACATTTTTCATTCTTCCTATTACATTTGCTTGTATCTTTGAAATAAACTATCTATTACTAGCTATGAATACAACAAAATGAGTTGAAAGATGTCAAATTTTCCATTTAATTTGATAATGAACTTTCTTTAACCTAACATCGTTTTATCGTAAAGTTATGTTTATTTCAACAATCTTACCTATGGAAATATGTGTAACATTTTGATATTTAGTAAACTGCAGAAATTACAACTTGATTTTGGATGAAACAAGAAAGTTTTGTTGATAAGTTATCATGATTAAGAAGTTGAATATCTAGTCTCTTCAGCGAATCATAAAATTGCAAAATTTCGGAAAATGTTGTTTGGCGAGAAATCCTGCGGAATTCTTTTTGTATGTATCTTTTTTCTAACTGTACAGTTTTCTCATAAGTTTTCTCATAGTTACCGTAGTTCACGATGTTAGATTAACCAATTATTTTTTTATATTGTACCTTCAATATCAGTACTCTTCTATAGTCTACATACTAAGCATCCCAAACGAGCTTTACAGTATCAACTATTAAATGAACTCTATAAATATATCCATTACTTATTCTATTATTAATTAATGGAATCTAACTATCGCTGATACTATTTAATGAATTCAATTGGATATCCAAATGAATATCGTTTTTAATTTTCATCCCTTCACAACATTCATAATTACAATATTCATATTGAATTTTATGAAAGATATATATCATCATAAACACTTTGATAGAGTTAATGTAAGTTTTATTCTTATCATACGAGAAATCAGCAATCATTTGAATTTTTTGTAAGATTAAAAAAGCAAGAATCTATCGAGAAATAATAGAAATTTCTACCTGATCTCTATATGAAGATCGCATCATGCTAATAGCATAACTGAAGAATATAATTTGCAATAGCCTTAAAAATAAACTGGGAGGTACTTTTATTGTTATCATTGGATGAAATTTTAAAGTCTTAATTTAAAAAATAAAAAATAAAAAGCCAAGAGAAGAAGTCTAAAATGATTGCGTAATTGTAAGATGGAAGCAAAATCGAAAAGCTTCTCTCAAATACAGAGAGAGAAGGAAAACAACATCCTATAAAAAATTAAATTAAATTAAATAAAGCATTTTAAATATATGTATATATAATAAATGTGTATGCTTATATCGATTGTATTTATATAAATAGTCTACCTGATATGTTTCAACATTGTTGACTTGATAATGCTGATATAAAATGGAACTTTGTTTGTCGAATATATATTTTTTAGAATTTTTTATTTAATTATTGCTTTATGCATCTAAACCGTTATTAATTAATAAATTAAAAGTAATTAATTAATAAAAAACCAAATAATGACAAGAACTTGAAGTGGAGGTAAAAATTAGCCTCAACTGGGGTTCAAATTTCCTTAATTATGATTTAGACCCCATAAATTCTAAGAGAATAAACAAGCCATTTGAACTGATATGAAAAATATGCTAAAATTAAAGTAAAGCAAATGCAAATAGATCAGCCATGATATCTCTATAAACAGAGGATTTAAACCTCTTAAATTTCGTCTTAGATTGATTTGTTGATATAAAATAAAACATCGCTTATTGAAAAATATTTTGTTCTATTTATTTAATTAATAATGCATGATATAGTTTGAAATAAAAACATTAAGCTTATTTTTATTTCAACCTGTGCTACAAATTCAATAGTAACCATTTATATAAGAATTCTGTGTTTCACATTTCCATCGAATGAAATGAAATTTGAAGCTGAAGATTGACTTGATTATTTTAAGTCTGACATTTATTTATTAATTGGATTTTAATCAGTAGATTGGAGCATTCCTTCAATCATTTGTCTATTTAATGATAGTATCATCTTTTCGGTCATTCAATAGCTATCAAATCATTTTATCTTAAATCAAACATTGATTAAATGAATTTGAAACGAATACATACATACCGAAATTTTCATATGTGAATAAATAAAAATTGCTGAACAACGCCATATTATATATCAAGCAAATTAATTATGCCACATTTGAGTTTATTAAACGAGTGACAAAATTAAAATGAAATGAACTGCAATCAGTTGGATTGCTTTGAACTGAATTAAAAGATATTAGAATTAAATTAAATTAGACTGAAATGAAATGATTGCAATATGAAAAATTGTATATCTAATTATTACCTTTTTCATCACGACAATATATATATATATATGTATGTATGTATCATATATATATTTTTTATCATTTGTTTAATATATTCAAATAGGACATAAGCAGACATGAACCTATTTCAATTATTCTCTCAATTGCGATCCATTTCAACTGAATTTTAGTTCTCCCTCTAGGCAATAATAATTGTTGTTTGATCTATTGCTTCAGCCTGTGTTTTTTTTGTCCTTCGTTCTTCCACATTTGTTTATGGGAAAATTTTTTGTGTTTCGGATAATGATGATGGCATTCGTTGCTTTTGCAATGACGGGGTGACATCGAAAATATTGATTTGGCTTTGCCATCCATATACATAGATGTATGTGTATATGTATGTGCATTTGTCTCCGAAGGATTACTAGTCAGAATAGGCCTTAAGGATCGGCCGATCCTTAGGCTTTTTTTGCTTCCAAATAAAGCTCATAGGTTTTTTGCATGTTGATCCAACCAACATCTTTCATATTGATGTCCGTTCAATATCTTTCACTGATATCATTTGCTCAACTCTTTCCTTCTTTCATCTCTTTCTGTCTTTTCAAAAAAAAGAAAAAGTTAGTATTAAGTTGGCCAAGCAATATAACTAAAACGGAACAGCAACGAGGTGAAATGAAAGGAACGAATTAAAATTTTATTCGATAAATCATTTTAGAAGGAAACGAATTCTTTCTTTCTTACAAAAAGTTTTGGAGACTTTCTATTAAAATTTTAATTTTTAATTTTAAACTTTTTTAATTTTCATTTTCAAATTATTTTTCATATCTGCAAAAGTTATGCAATGTTTTTTTTCATATTTAGACAAAATGCTGATCCATTTGCATGTCAAAATTCGTTTGATTCGTGAAAGAGAAGATTTCACAAGATTATAGTTTTTCTAGGTCAAAGTTCTTTTTCTGAGTCAATTGTAATTATAGAAATAATCCAATCTTTTATATTCCTAAATATTTGGTTTTATACAGCATTTTCCATATATATGCTTTGATATTAAATCTATCTGTATAGTTTGATCAGTTGGATCATTCAACGTCGTCTGAATCATTCTACATAAGATACGAGGATTCAATGGATTATTCAGTCTCTTCTCAATCACTTTAGATAAGAAAAGAAGCTAAAATCGGACTAGCCATTGTATACTGATTCATTTTAAATAAGCTGGGAAAACTAGGCTAATTAAAAAACGATATAAAGAGGTATAATCGACTTGGAGGCTAGTGATATTAGGAGATCTAATTGACTTTGAGCAGTTTGGCTTATTGTTTGTATTATCACCTGCTCCAGTCCTTTCTTGGCTTATTTCAAGCTTCTGACATATATTTGTACTTTGCTACACCTATTTAATCTTATTAAATTAATTGCTATAACCGTTTTTTTCTTTTAAGCAAGCGAAAATTCGAGTTTAGAATTCTTGTTTTTTTGATTAATTCCTTGATATTCTGATATTTTTAATATTTTACCTGAATTATGGCTTAAATGTAAGCTCACATCTACAGATAATATATATTTAAAATATTAATTGCTTAAATATTATTTATACGCAGAATTTTTAATCAGAACGCATATTTTGATATCTTCCAGCGTGACATCCAGACGCACGTGTTTAAACGTTGAATGCCTACTCTTTGCTCATATATCTTCACGTTGAAATATTGCATAGTATTTACAACTAACAACTCATGTTAGCAATATTTTTCATTAGTTAACGAATTCAAAAATTTTTGCGGAATTTTATTTACCATTGCATTTATTATCAAATATTTCGTCGTCTTATACATATGTTTATATATATGCAATGCAAACATTTATCTGCACAACGTGCAATGCAAACAATTTTGCAGAAAAGTATTTATATTCTAATTTGCTTCATGTTTTTCCATTCTGCAATCTTAAGTGATTCTTGAAATTGCTATAATCAAAATTTAGAAAAGATTAATGACTTATACTTGACATTTACAATTAATGGATAAATATTTTTGAATGTTGCAAATAATTTAATAATTGCTTAGCTTTTTGCTATTTATATGAAACAAATTACAAGACTTTTAATTTGATTTCTGCTTGCGATTGTTATGTGTATATACAATTGAATTATACGGCAATCATTTAAAATAAAGCAAACAGAAAAAGAGAAATAATTGAAACGAAAGACAATTAGTTAAAGGAAATGATTTGAAGACAATTACATTCTGATTTATAATTGCATCATATACTGAATCATTTGACATCGTCAAATTTAACATATTATTCTGCCAGGAAATGCAGAACTTAAAACTTCCCCGATATTCTTTTAATTAATAATAGCAGTTGTCAATGATTTTTTTTTTGTTTTAACTCATATGCATATAAATATTTAAATTCATATAATTTATTTCAATTATCGAACTCTCCAAAAATTTCATTTGTGGCAGAAAAAAAGAAAAATTATTGATATTAATCGAAAAAGTATCAAATATATTTCAAATATTCAAACATTATTATGTACAGATATTCATGTGTGTCAAATTGGATCGAATCGATGATTATAATTTGAGGATGATAACAATGATAATAGCGCAATTCTCACCTTTATGGCAGCATTCACAGTAAGCTATGATACACCTCTTACCGTACCTCAACTCATCCAAATTTGTATCAAATTTTTCGGTTGGTTCATCTCGTTTTTTATTTACAAATTTTTTTTTAATTTTGAAAACTTTTTTATGAATGAAATTTTTATCGATTGTGTGATAATAGAATTAAGGTATTAATTTATAATAATCTAAAGTTGCAAATTCTACATCAAAAACTAAATTAATAGTGTGAAAATTCAATAAAGTAATGATAATTCACTTTGCCAATGGATTAAAATGATAAATGATTAATTAATTAATTGCTGACAATTAAACTATTATTTATGTGTTATCTATCAGCAACTGAAAATAATATTATTTCAAAAGAAAAAACTTTACACTCTATGATAGTTTCAACTTCAGATAACGAAGAAGATGTAGGACGAGATTCTTTTCCATGGGCATTATTTCACGTTCATGAATGTTTGTTGATAGTTCTGAGCTAATGGCACATTTCATATCAATTTTTCTCGTATGCTACTTTTCTTTTCTTTCAATTTCGTCAACTTTTCAATCAGATCTTCTTGCAATCATTTCTTGTGAAATGGATTCCCTAATTCCGTTTTTTATTCTTCCTTTTTTCCACTTCCAATTTGTTTTCTAATATTATTCATACATTCATATAATTTAAAATTTTTAGGATCTTTTTTGATCAAAAAATGATTGCTTAATGCTCAAATTCAAACTTATAATCATAAAATTATGTTATTATCAGCTATTAATCTTTGTGCAACCCATCATATACTTAAACTTAAACTTTAGATCTTTGACAAGCAAAAGATTCAGTATATTTCTGAAAGTAAAATATAGAAATTTATCGAGTATGCATCTGTTTGTCCTTTTTCGACTTCATTCTCGAATTAAAGTGAAGAAATTTAAATTCTAATATTTGGACTTTGTCTATTTCTAAAAATGAGGAAATGAGATACAAAGTTTAATGATACGAATTTAAGTTTTAAGCTGAATTGATCAATATCATTTAGCGTACGATATTTGAATTGTTAATTGATTACGATAAATTGCATTGATAATTTAGCGTTTTTGAATAGAATTTGAAAATTTCTTTTTTATTTCATTAAAAGCACTCTAAAGTGGTTATGAAATGTTTGACTGGAAACGTTTGAATTAATTAACTTTTGAATTTGGACTTTATTCAGCTTAACATTTAAATATTTAAAATGGAATTTGCTGTATAATTAAATATCATAAAATTTATTACACTTTGACTTGCTTCAGTCTAATTAGTCTTTCAAAAATGCTAGGCCTTTTTCCTTTTTACTATTCAGTTAAAAGATTATTTTTAGTTTGAAGAATTTACTGGAATTAGGAAAATGTCATATACTTAAAATCTTTTTAAAAATAAATTTAACTTCCAAAATAGTCGAAAGAAAAGTATAAATGAAAACAAAAAAAGACTTTCATTCTCAATTGCATTTAAATAATAAATTGAAATTTTTATGGGTTGGACTGATTTGTTGAATGCCTGCATGTATCCTTGCATGCATGCGGCAACGGTTATCAAATATTGCGGAAGAAAATATTTTTCGTTCATTTTTATTAAAAAAAAAAGAAGTTGTGATCACTAAAATTATTGCTGAATGAAGAAGCAAAAAAGGTAGTGATAATTTAGGATAAAGCAGATTCTTTGATAATGTCGAATTGATCTGGATATTTTTTGAGTAGCTCTATTTAGGATGCTGTTAGCGATAGTTGTACTCGTTTGTGGATATGTCGAGCGGTAGGATACTGGATTCGGATATGTCCAACACATTTTGATGCATCTTTATGTAAGCTTGTAGAAAGTCTTAAATTATTAGCTGTATCAAGAAATGTTCCCAATTCTGCTGCACTTCTTGACCTCTCATCATTGTAAGTTTGTTTGCTTATTTCCTATAAAAAGGTTCTATATGATTGTACATGAAGCAAATCAACTTTAAATGACCATTTTCAATTAAATAATTTCTCTCATTTGCTAAATAAAACTAAGCTTATTTCAAATGAACAGGAATACTAGTCCTTATACATCACAATATTTTTCTCTATTTTTATGAAATTTTGAAAATTCAATCCTTCTTATTTTTTCTGCAAACTTATCAAAAAATAAAAAAAAGAAAAAATTCTCCGCAGACTTTTAGAAAGAATTTTAAAAATTGGAATAACCGTTTTTCATTAAGCATCGCAATTAAGTCTTCCAATTTCATTTTAATTCAAATATCTTTAGTTCAAAATTAATTTAAAAGAATGTCATTTTTTTTTCGAAAATTCTGATGAAGCTGCTTTTGGTGTATATCCAAACAAAAAAATTTTTTTTTTTAATTTTAGTTCTATTCCATCTTTCGTTTTATTTCTTCAAAAATAAATATTGCTTTAATTATTATTTATTTATCATTTAGAGTGTTCCACGAAATCACAGCAGGATTTATATTAATTTAAGTGAAACTAGGAGGAAATCCAATTACAATTATCTGTCCTTAAAAGATTATGAATCTTTTTGAAGATGCTAATTGATTTCATGCCTTCGTATACGTGGCTTCGAAATATCTCCGTTAGAAGTCCTGCCAATCGTCAGTGTTCATTATCATTTGATCAGTGGAATCCTGAAGAGATTGCCATATCACTGAGTCATATCGATTATAAAGCTTTATTCAGGATACCAGTGAGTGATTTACACGAAATAAATTCTCATTTCATCACTGAAATTCAACAGGAATTATAAAAATTTGCACAAAATTAGAATGTAATACATATAGATATATAATTAATAAATGAAACTAATGGATGACTCAGTTTCGATTATTTATTTTTGCAAAGATTTTGAATCTTTTTTGGAATACTAATTGATTTCAAGCCTTATTTGTAACAACAAAATATCTCCGTTATAAACTTATCAGAAATTTCGTTTTGAACCAATTGATTAGATGGCAAATTTGTAAAGTTTGATAATTTTTATGCTTTAGATCAGTGAACTGAAGCAATATTGTACAGATGGCAATCTTTCAAATACGCCAATCTTAGAGAGATCCATTTCAATTTTTAATGTAAGTTATATAGCTTATTCAGGTTATTGGAACCTGACAAATGCTATGATGCTAAAATGAACCTTACTTATGCTTATTATTAATCATTAATATAAAATTTTTCAATAAATTTCATTTTAAACTGCGGAATTAAAGCGTGACAAAAATTGTTAATAATCGGATTTAATAATTTTGAGTTTAACTAAAAAAGTTGATATCTCTTTGTGTAAAAACGAATAAGCAGGAAATATTGAAATGTAGAACAAATCTCGGTGATAAGTTGTTTCTATATAAAAGCCTAAGCAATTAAACTTGATAATACTTAATGATAGTTTAATCTTTCGACTGATAAACTTTCCGGAAGAACCGTTTAAGGTTCTAATTTTAGAGTTTATCAAACTGGATACAATGTATGATTTTGAATAAAGGAACACCTGTTGAACGTGCTGAAATGATAGCCAAATTCACTCGTGTGGCAAAGGTTTATCATTATTGCTGTTAAGTCACTTCCAGACATTACTTAATTTCCGGTTTCCAAAATCAAAAAGTACAGATATTCCGGACTATTTCAACATTTCCTACTTATTAACCGATCATTTTGTCCTTCTCCCTCATCCTTCATCTTTTTTCCATTTTGCATTTTCGTTTAAAAGTTCCTTGCAACTCTGCGACTATCAAAAATATTATATAAAAAATTATTTTACAAATAATCGAAATTGTTTACAAATAAAAAAATATAAATATAAAATAAAGGAGGAAAGAAATTTGTTAATTTCAAGAATCTTATTTATAAAATTATTTTATCACTAAAACATTTATTATATATTCCCAAATACTATACTATTTAATATAGTAAGGAGCCAAGAATTTTAATATTTACTTTCTTCTAAAATTTTTCATGGCTCTTAATTAGTATATTTTTTATGTTTTATTGATTGCAGTGCCTTAGACGAATGAATAATTTCAATACTTTAATGGCTGTCGTTGGTGGCTTAACGCATAGTAATATTGCTCGATTATCAAAAACGTTATCTGTTTTATCACATGAATTTAGAAAAGTTTATTTTTTATCATTCTGATTTTATGAATTTTTCATATTTAACATTCTAGAGACTAGTGGATTCAGTTCTTTTTATTTACATATTTTGTTTTTTATTTATATTTTTTTAAACACAAACCTCAAAAAAAAAAATAATATTTTATTATTAATGCAAAAAAAATAAAAAAACTTAAATATGGATATGAAAAACACAAAAAAGTTTGAGCAAGTTCTCTAACATTTAGTAGCATTGCTGAATTATCAAAAACATTATCTGCTTTATCACATGAATTGAGAAAAGTTTATTATTTTAGGTTGAATTAATTAAAATTTAGATTGAATAATTAATAAAAAAAAATTTGAATGAAACCAATTAATTAGTTGAGATGTCAATTCATTTCATAATTTTAATTTACGATAAATTTAGCAAAGCAAATTTTATCAAATTCTCTACTAAATTTTGCCTTTAGCAAACTAAATAGAAATTATTGTTATTCTATCAAAAGTCAATTTTTATCAAATATTATATATTTTATTATAAATCCAAATTCATAACTATTCAAATGTTTTTTCCGCTGCATTTATAATTTAAAATTGTTGAAAATTCAACTGTTGTAACATTTGATGTATATTTCTCATATAAATTATGTTTTTTACGTACCATTTTAATGACATTAAAAATTTTAATTGGAAATGATTTTTTCATTTATAATAATTACTGCAACATTCATTTCATTTTATTATTCATATTCATATTATGATAATGATAGTTTTTGTAACTTACAGGAACTTAATCATTTCACACAACTTCTCTCTTCAACTTCAAACTTCGCTTGTTATCGTAAAGCATTGAATGAAAGTTCGGGATCTTTTTGCATTCCAATCATGTAACTCTTCACACTCTCTTTATTTATATTTAATTGTTAAAAGAGATAGACATCCTTATTCTTCATCCATAATATTAAATTTATTTTGCAGCTTTACGAATATTGATTTTCTAACTATAGTACTTAATTGATTTTCATATTTCTTGGCAGCATTTTACAGTATTATAATAATACATTACATTATTGTAATACATTACTGTAACATATAGAAATATTGAACTGGCTAATCATACCGTTTAAATAATGTAATTTGCATTAATTTTAGTCCGAAAAAATTCAAGTATCCTCAATAAAAAATCACGCGATCTATAATCACGTGATCTATCATTTTTAAGTATTTGTTCAAATCATATTACAAATACATACTGAGTATTATGTCAATTTTCTAACTGAAATTGACCTTTGTTCAGTTCATCTGTTGGTCTCTTGGTCAGTTGGTCAGCTTAGGATTAAATAGTCAAAGGACAGAAGCGTTTTTGGTTAACTTAAAATCCATATGCAATATATTTCACATAATGATTAAATTCAAGACACTTTATTTTCTGGAACTAATTTGTTAAACAAAATCATTGGGACATCAGAATGCAACCTTCTATATAAATATCATAGCTGCAAAACATTTCTCATTAGCAATTTTCAACAATTACTATTTATAACAGATAAGATACAAAAATATACAGATAATCATTTTCAGGGGTGTTCATTTGAAAGATCTCATAAGTTTGTTAACAAAAAATCAACAATCAGAACATTACCTTGTTTCATGTCGAAAAATTCCATATTTAGCAGTTCATTTGTCGTATTTTGTCAATTTTAATCGTACTCCTCACAATTTTCCCGATGCCAACACTGATCTCATTGATACGCTCAAGGTATGATGACCTTTTTCTGCTATACTCCTAAAAATTCAGGCCTCAATTTCTCGAAATTTTTGATTTGAAAATTTAAGGAAAGAAGCTACAGATTCTTCAACAATCGAATTCTGTGTCTTTTCATTATATTTCTGCAAATACATTGTATTAAATTAATTTTCGAATTTACTGTGACTAAATTTCTTGCTTTGCTGTCTTTTTTAAGTGATGAAATTACTTATAGGTTTCATTGGATATCAGGTATAATGAAGATGATATTTATCGCCTTTCTTTAGAACATGAACCTCGTACGATTCTCAGCGTAAGTTTAAAAATTCATAGTATCAGTGTAAAAGAAATGATTAAACAAAGAGTAGGATAGATTGATTCTATTTAAAAAGAAATTATAAATAATAAAATTACTAATTTATTCGAATTATATCGCATGAGAACATTAGAGAAGGTTCGATAAACTAAACTGCTTCATATGAATATATGAAATAATTCATTTTTTCCATTGAAGTTTCAAAGTTCGACAAAATCGGTATTATTTGCTGATTGGGCATCGGGTGTGAGCAGTACGTTGGATTCAGAAATTGTCAACAAACATATTACGGCAATGGTAGAAGCTGTATTTAAAAATTATGATCATAATAAAGATGGTTCCATTTCTCAAAAGTGAATTTCAACAAATTTCAACCAATTTTCCATTCATTGCTCCTTTTGGAACTATCGATACTGACAAGTGATATTTTGATTTTCTCTATATTTATTTATTATTGGTTTTCTTGTTAGAAGATTTGAAGTCGGAAAATAAAAAAAAGAAGAGAGAGAGGAATTGAAGGAAAGTTATTGTTTTGAATAATCTTAGAGCAGTTTCCAAAGCTTCTTTCCAGATAATCAATTTATTGATAAAAATAAAATTTTAATTTTCATTAATCCCAACATATATGTATATGTATAAGTCTGTCTCATTGCTGCTATGCAGAATAGTAAAAATGATAATTTTGAAACTCAGAAAAGTCCTTGAAAGAATGCCCTTCAAACAAGGGTATTATGACATACTAATAATACAAATATCGAATATAAATTTATGAATATCGCAATTTTGTAATAATTTTAAAAGTTTAGTCCTAATATTCTGCAATTAGCATATTGATATAAGAATAGTAAATAGTAATTTATATATTACAAAATACGATATAAAACGAAAATAGCTTAAATGAGCTATAAAATAAACAAATATTATATTTCATACCAAAATCAAATTGAAGAAGGCTATGCCAAGAGTACAGTTCGGATGATCTTAGTTATCTTAATAAGTGATCAATTTCAGGATTGTCTAGGATTCCGTTAAAATTTCTAAAACATCGAAAGACTTCCTTAATTAATTGTTTATTTATGAAATTAAATAGGTAACATTGCAGAGATGGAGTTATTAGCAAATCTGAAATGAACGCTTATTTCATCAAAATTTGCAAACAATCAATAGATTTCCGTCGTGAATTCCAACATAATTTCCACGAAACAACTTTCCTAGCACCTGTAATATGTGCCCACTGTGACAAATTAGTAAGTTATGTTTAAAAAAAAAGAAAAAATCCATTGGTTGATCGATATTAGTACCTATGAGTATGTTAAATGTAATCTGTAGATTGCATCAAATTTTTTGCTTTTTAAATAATAATTTCAAAGCTTTGTTGCTGTATGATAATATCAGAAGTACTTAGCTAATTCTTTTTCAGAAATGTTTCTTCCATTTTATTCTCATCGATTTAATCATACAATCAATTTGTCATATTAAGCTTTTACAGGAATTAAAAATAAAATTCTATTGTTTTTTATATTATCCTAAGCTTCTTGCAGTTATGGGGTATAATTCGACAAGGTTTCAAATGTCATGATTGTGGACTTGCCGTACATCGAATCTGTAAAGATAGTGTCGTTGTAGAATGTCGTCGAATCAATAACTGGAAAATTACAACAACAGAATCAACAAAAATGAGCAGGAAACTTTTACCTGGCATTAAGTATGGTTTAAATATTCAAAATTCCTACCTATAATTTCAATTTCATCCAGAAACCAAAAAGTATAAAAAAATATTGAATTATATTTGCTTGTTCTTATGCACCCATCACCGAGACCTTACCAACTTTTAGGTTGGACGGAGCGATTGACGGCTGTTGCTGTATTTGAGAAGCTCCCGTATGTTCGACGTCCGGTAGTGGCGTCGCAATTAGTAGAAGCAATTCATTAAATATTATCAGGATGGAAACAATCCTGATAGTATTCTCATATGCATTAGCAAAAAAAAATCACTAAGTTGACGAGGTTACGACACATTTCTTCTCCCATCGTCTTCTTCTTTCGTCTTATTCCCTTCATCGAATTGAAAATTTCCTAACCAAAAAAAAATTTTTTTTTGATTTAATGACCTTTGACTGGAAATATTTGTTTTCGTAGCAGATCGCTCATTATTTTCAGATCAATTTCTCGATTACGACCAACTAGTAGCATATCAGAACGTGATCCAACAACAGATGATACGAGTACAGAATGTTTCGCATCCACAGCATGCAAAATGTTATTACATTTACGACCTCATTCAAAAAAAAATTGTGCTAATTCGGAAACAAATTGTTATTATCAGTGAGTTGTTTTGTAAATTTTGATGAAATTATGATTACCTCTTTTTCGTAATTAAAAAACTGATTTAATTAATTGCAAAAACGATTTCGCAATGATGTTCTTAATTTCCATACTATTTCATTTTTATTTAATGAAAAATTAACAGTTCTATCTTTGATCTACAACTTCATGTGTGATCTATACCAAAAGGTATTGCAGTAATTTTCCAAAGAATGATGAAAGAAGTGGCTTTCATGAAGGAATTATGGGGAGTTGTATGTATTAGTATATGACATGATTTTCTCGAATCAAAAGGTAATAACTATTTTTAAGAGTATCAAGTTCACCTGAGTCGCCAAATACAGATATAATACCATCTTTGGCTTGCGAAGAAGTATTCGAAGATGAATCCTCTTGCATATCATTTTCTGAAATGAATGATCCAAATAATACTTTACGGTGATAATAATATTATTGCTTCTGTTTCTTCAAATTTGTTAAATTATTGATCGAAACTTTTGATTTTTATTGATTTTTTTTACTAATCAAAAACGATCGTTTTCTGAATTATAATTTAGCGATCGTTTTCTGGATTATAATTTATACTTGTCAAGTGAAATAAGCAAAAAAAAAAACTGCTATTGTTTTCTATCAGAGTAACCTTTAATAAGCTAATAATTCGGCAATTTATCAAATTTCAATAAATCATATTAAAATTCAAATCTATTGAGAGATATTACGATGTTATCAATCAAATTGATATGTTCCTTGGCAAAGTTTATTAGCAAGCATCGTTTATTGATTTTTCATTCAGGAATATATTTTCTTGATCTGGAAGTAAAATCCTGACTCTTTCTTTCATAATTATTTATTAGGAAGTTTTGTTTGCTAATTTAAATTGGACCAAGATGATATTAAATCTATAATTGCAGTTTGATATATAAATTATAATGCATATTGCTCTGTTACGGGTATATTTCTGATTAATTAATTTTTTCTCTTATTGCACAGTAACTATTTTCGCTTTGAATCATTTTTGGTGAAGTTTTCAAAAACTATGTCTCATAAGACTATCAGTAATTAGTGTGATATATTATTTGCGATATTTGGTGACTTTGACGAATTTCTAGGACTCCGATATATAGTGAGTAATAACTAAGAACTATAAACTTGAATTTTTTTCCGATATTTGTTAAATGAAAAAAATAATGAATCTTATTCAAAATTTAAATCGATAAATCATGTGATGTTATTAAGCAAAAAAATATGATGTGGAGGAAAAAAGCTTGGCCCAATTATAAGCCACTCTGATTACTAATTTAGTCTTGGCCCTAATCATATAAAATGCATTCTAAACAGTTATGCCTATTAATTTTTACCAGATTGTTAAAAAAATTTATTCTTTAGTTATGCAGAATGGATAAAAAAAATTGATACATCCAATAAATATATATGAAATTTATATCCAAATATTGTTGTTCAAATATATTTTCTATTTTTATAACTTATATTTTTATGCGAATTTGTGCAGTTTATCTATTCCCTATCAGATTTTAAATTAGGTAATTAATTAATTAATAAAAGCATATTGAAGCTACTTTTCTCCATCCATTCTGTTTTCAAAATTGATCATTGGCAAAATATCGAATTCATCCGAACATTAGCAAATCGTTTGATGATAGAGGAAAGAAATTAGAAACAAAAGCAGATAACGAGATTAAACTTATTCCGAAATGATCAAATGATATTGGATGTAAGATTATATGGAATTTTGGGTGGATTCAAAGATTGGAGATTGAGATTTGATGCTGCTATTGGTAACGGTCACTCATGATGACATGTGTATGAATGGAGTGAGAAAAAGACGAAAAGTAAAGAAGTCTGACTAGCGATGGGCAACCTCTGGTCATTTGTCCATCTAAAATAGGCGGTTTTCGGAATAGGACAATAGCAGTACAACAAATCTATCTACTATCGATTTAATGCACATTACTAAAGGAACATCTGTTTCGATTTTACTGTTCATCGTCTTGAATTATTCCTTCTTTGCTCGATCCGAAATTTGCTATCGATGTGCTAACGAATTTATTGTTATGGTAAGAAATCTTTTTCTTCTTTAAATTTATTTCAAACAAATATGTTGATTATGTGAATATCAAGCGAATCGAAAAAAAAAATTTGTTAGACTAAGACTGAATTTTAATATTTTATAAAACAAATTCATAATAGCTTATTGTGCGCTGCTATGAAAACTCAACTGATTACTTACTTAAGATCGGCTTATCGATTAAATTGAAAAACAAATTCATAATAGCTTATTGTGCGTTGCTATGAAATACTCAACTGATTACTTACTTAAGATTGGATTATCGAATAAATTGAATATCGAACAATCAAAGGTGAATATCGGGCAATTAATAAATTAGTTGATTGTCATTGAAATTTTCAGCATTGGGGACGTTTTCTACCAATTCAAGCTGAAGATCAATTAATTGCCGATTCGGTATGTGTTGAAATCAATGAAAGATCAGAGGAAGTACGATGTACTGGTCCATGCTTAACATTAAATGTTACTATTGGTGAAGGCAACAGAAGTCGTGTTTTAGGTAGGTATCTATTACTTTTTTCTATCGATGAAGAACTAAATTTATGTAAGGGCACAACACTATACGATTATATGATTATGAATTCTTTCCATAATATGGGAATTTTTTTAGAGAGTTAATAGAAAAAAAATCAATTTTTTCGAAGACGAACTATTAAAACATTTTTAAACAAAGTCATTTTCAACAGTCCGATAAGAGGGATAAAAGACAAAACGATGGGAAATTCTCGCCGAAATGTTGAAGTATGGTAAATGATTACCGATGTTGGAATAAAATATAAATCGTAGTTGTATGTTAACCGACAATTTTTCTTTTTTTTAGGAGTGATGCGAGACTGTCAGAAAAAATACTTCAGTCGGGATTCGGATAATAATCGTAGATGCCGGAATCAAACTATTAAAATTCGCCAAAATTTACTGAATGCCGAATATTGCTTTTGTTTAGGTAATTACTGTAATGGTAATGGTGACCCATTGGAAAGGTCAGAAGATAAATTTCGAAAAACACCGAAGTACACAAAAATTCGAAACTATCAGCGGAATGGCACGAACATAAAACGATCCGTATGGAGTGTTCATTGTTTAATGCTTATTTATGTAGTGTGTTTAAAATTTTGTCCGATTGATTTGTATTTAAGTGATATGTAAGACTGTTGAATATTGTCGCATTGTTATGATGAAATTTTTTCATGGTAATTTCATTTGTTCTCGAATGAACTGTCATCAAATGAACAAATCTTATGCTTGGATAATAAATAGATGAATATAGAGTGTAATCACTTAAAATGATAATAAACTAACGAAGTCAGCAAATAAAATAAAAATACACTCTATATTCATCTATTTATTATCCAAGCATAAGATTTGTTCATTTGATGACAGTTCATTCGAGAACATTGAAAGTTCTTTCCAATCTCAGAAAACGGTGAGATTGAGATTTTGTTGAAAGTTCTTAATTTTATCAATAAAGGCTGAAAGTTCTTTCCAACTCGAAGAAAACGAATCAGCAAACGATGAGATATTTGACACTGTGCTGAAAGTTCTGATTTTATTGCATAAATTCGATTTAGTATTCGTACTAAGAGATTTGTATTGTCATATTGAGGAAATTCCGTGAGTACTTGTTCCAAGAATGTTCCGCATTTCGAGAAAAAAGATATCTAGATATGTGAAACTGTTCCATTAATTATTATGGCTTTTTATATAGTTATATCATCTTCATGAACTTTTTAAAATGTTCATTAAAAATTCTGGGAAAATGTAACAAATTAGTTTATCTTTTTATTTTTTAAGAAACGCAGACAATAGGGTTGATGTGAAAGTATTCATTCCGAAGAACATCTACTAAAACCGAAGCAATACAGAGAAGATTAGCGTGACGTATAAGTAAGGATGACACGCAAATTCGTGAAGTGTTCCAAATTTCTTTTCTCCACAACAGAATATGTTTCCTAACAAAAACATGCACCACATTTCATGTACGTTCATGCAGCAGAAAATTGCATAATTCCTGGTATTATTTCATAATTATGTCTGATATGTAGCATACGGTTTATAACTAACATTTTTTTGCATTTGGGCTATTCAAACTATCAATATGAGAGATATCGTTGCATAATTATTATGGTTTTCGTGAGAACTAAAAAATTTATGAAACTGGCTGAATATGCGTTGTTCATTTATTTAGTATTCAAAAAAGTTATCAACAATATTTGCCATTTAGGTATTTGATATAATAATGAGTTAGAATCGTTTCAATGAAAAACTGCTTATATTTGATATGTTGTCGATTGGTTTCATTATGCATTATATTTAGTGATTATAATAGTACTTGAAATTAATCAGACTTGCAAAAATCGCTTCATTCTCACGTGATTACTCACTTGATATTCCAAGTGATTCCTCACAGTAATTTTAATATTTCGTTTGTACTTTTAACTGGCAATTTAAATAAGTATTCAACATATCCGTATACTTTCCATACTTATATGCTTTATAAGATGTTTTTTATGCTAATACATTTTAATTTTTATTATATCTCTATAGTCTTCAGTTCCATATGAAAAAAGATCATGAAAAGGTAAAATTCAAGTGTGATATGTGTGGCAGTCGATCAACTGTGCAAGCTTATAATAGTATAATACATATACAGATGAAAAAGAATTCAAATGTAATGAATGCGGTAAGAAGCACGGATAGTTGCGCAATTTGTAAAATCATATGCGGACAAGCATAATTTATCAAATATCACATTATTATCTCTATTGTATCATTTTTGTAATCCTCTGAAATGCACAATTCTGATAATGAATTTTTTTGGAAAACGTAATCCTTTTCCGGACAACAATTTTCTCTATATGATAAAGACTAACGCTTCCAGTTCTATCTTTTCTGTTATAGAAAATATATTATTTAAAAAAAAGATATCACTTTCTGATATATTTTTATTTTCTAATAAATGCTCTTGATCTATTAAGAGAGCTAAATCATTTTCAATACAACTATCCCGAAATTATTTTCCCTCTTACCTACAATAGCCTGCATTTTATCACCCACCTTTACTTTCTTTATTAGTTCTACAGGAGAACCGTACTCTATCTTGCTTTATGCTAAGGTAAATTCTTGCTCGATCTACGTTAGCCCTTATTACTTTTGCTTCTATTGTATCATATTATATTTTTTTATTTGATTTAAACCATTCTTAGACCAACTTATGTCTTGTGCATAAATTGTTCCTTCCATTCATTTATTTTATAATCAAAGATAACGTATATTATATGACATCACTATTATTCTTATCATTTAATATGATATGACTATTATTCTTCAGAATCTTACTGTTAACGTTTATTTAGTGTTTTTGAATAAGTTTTTTGTAGCGTTGATTTAGCGTTTTTGAATTGAATTTAAACATTTATTTTTCAGCTTATTATTTTTCAAATGATTTTACTTTTTTTATTTTAATATTTGGTCAAAGCTGAACACTTTTCTTTAGCATATTACTGCAATAAAATTCTCTTTAAAGTTTTTGTGAACATGTTTTGGCATAATGTGTTTATATGCAGGAGTAACTGAATAACAAATCTGTTAATATCTATTGTAGAGAAAAAGTGTTCGGAGATTTTTTATTTAGTAAGTTTAGCAAGAACAGAACAGAGTCGCGCGTATATTGTCCACTCAATTGAAGGGAGAGAATTTTTATTATAATGAAAATTCGTTACCTTAATCACGGTATATATATAAATTTGGTTAGCACAAAAAACATATTTAGTAGGTGTGGTTTACATTCAAAATTTGGACAAGTGTTAAACTATAGAAATTCAATTACAGTAAATGAATTGTAACAAAGGAAAATTGAAAGATTAGCGTGGGATTTTTTCCTTATCGGGAAATAGTGTAGGAATTTATCCCCTTTGTTTTAAAAGAAAGGATGTGAATAGGATTAGATAACAATAAAGGATAAAGCGTGAGACACAAATTTAGTTAAATGATTTATAATACTGATAACATAATTTACCATTTGAATGGTAAATTTATTTTATTAAATTTGGAGGTTTCGCGATATTGAAATTCGCGACATTTGCATCAGTTGGAAGGAATAAACTTTGACGTAAGCAATGGTCTTCGTGATCTTCAGAGGATAGTTTTATATGCTATCTTTATCTTTATTGATAATGGAAAAATTGTTGATTTGTGATAAAACATTGAAGAAGATAAATGATTATATAATAAATAAAATTTGTTTTAATGAATACCAATAAACTGATTAATTTTGCTTATATATTTACCGCGAAATTTTGTTCACACATCACCATCATTTTGGAAAACATAATTATAAATGCAATAAGTTCGCTAATTATCATTGATCAGTTTATTGCTATCCATTAAAAAGAATGTTAAAATATCAAAAATCGCATGCAAATCATTTTTAAATTTTTTTTCAGGAAAAATATAGAATAGCGAAAATCATGAATATATTTTAGTATATTTTTTAATGATAATTACTAATGCAATTAATGAGCCCCGACACTCATACCTGGATGTTTTCCAAAATGACATACCTGGATGAACAAAAGAATTATTCAATATTATATTCAGTTTTTGTTTTGAAAAGATTTTGAAAACCGAATTAACAATTACATTTCAGTTGTCTAAAATTAATGCAGATAATGAGCCTAACGCTAATATTTGAATGAATAAAAGAATTATCAAAGTAAAAATTATCGATTATATTCGTTACGCGTATTTTTCATATATTTCTTCTCATAAATGTTATCAGTTTTATATAATTCAAACGATTTATTCAAAAAAAAATTAACTTTTTGAGAACAAATTTATAAAACTGAAAAATTTTGGGAAAGAAAGTTTACAAATTTTTTATAGAGGAAAGTCAAAATAAATTCGTATGAAAAAACAAAAAAATTTCCATTTTCCCTTTTAATTTTTTTTTTTTTTTGATTTTTTGTGAAGAATACAGGGTACCACTTCTTTAATATTAACAAAAATCGATACCACAAGAGTACATAACCGATATATATTATTTTTTCTCTCAATGCATGCATACATATTATAATTATAATTTATTGTAAATAGAAATATATTACATAATTTAAACAATTAGTCTTCATGGATGCAAACGAATGATAGAGTATGATAGGAAAGCAGTGATAAAGTGGTGAAGTTTAAATTTTTCAAAAGCAAAATCCAATGATTTCATAAATGATTGAGTTGATTAAATCAAATTCTTCAGATTTCACTACAGTATTCTAAATTTTATCAAAACAAATTATCACATTGACGTACATAGATCAACAGAATTATCAAAAAATTATGACATTCACATATATATCGACAGAATTATTATTCAGTTATTCGTTAATATTCACGCTGCTAATCCGCTGAAAAGATGAAGAATGGCCATAGAAACTCATTGGATAAAATTTTATTGCTTCAATACATTCAACAGAGAAAAAAAAACAGAATAAATCGAGCCAACAAAGGCAATGTAAATACAATTTAAATCACTACAGTGCAATAATTTATAGCACTGCAAATGAAATTACTTTTTTTATTAAAATATTTGTAGCAGAGATATCACTTATCACCGTCGAGGAGTTCATTGCAGAAGCTTTCGGTAGAACTTTATGCACCATTTTCTCATGTTTTTTCAAAGTATTTTTTCGATTGAATATTTTGCCGCATTCATCACATTTGAATTCTTTCTTGTCCGTATGTATTGTCCGCATATGAGCTTGCAGATTATACAGATATCCGTATTTCTTACCGCATTCATCACATTTAAATTCTTTCTTGTCCGTATGTATTGTCCGCATGTGAGCTTGCAAGCTGCGCAGATATTTGTATTTCCTATTACATACATTGCATTTGAATTCTTTTTTGCCTGTATGCATGCCAATATGAGCTTGCAGGACGCGGCTATCTGTGAATTGTTTGTTGCACATATTACATTTGAATTTTTTTTCCTTCGCATGGATTATTCTCATGTGAGATTGAAGGCCGCGCTGATATGCGTATTGCTTGCCGCATAAATTGCATTTGAATTCTTTTTTGCCTGCATGTATATTCTGATGAGCTTGCAGAGTTGATCGAGATTGTAATTGTTTGCCGCATATTTCACATTTAAATTTTTCCGTTTTATGAGTTATTATCAATCGCTTTGTGACATTTTCTTGCTTCGAATGATCAGTTATTTTCGGTTGAACTGATTGATCATCCTCATTTAATACATGAAACAATCAAAAATAGTTCATTCATAATCGAAGCGATTTAATGATTACCTTCTTTGCAGTTTTCTTTCTAACAATTAAAAGAATTCACATCGTTGTGGAGTCTTCGACTAACAATACACTTCGCCACTATTTAGTTACTAATGTAATTCAGAAACAGTTTAGACTTTTAAAAAGAGATCACTTATACTACTTTATATTGCTGAATTGAACAAAAATAATATGAATGCAATGGAAGTCTTGGCTTAGTGTTGTCTCCATGATAATTCAAAAATTGATTGTATAAATTTTCGGTGGTATCATACATTGGTGTTATGCTACAGAATGTTTTGTAAAACACCAATCGATGTTTCGAATATAATGAGGAAAATTAGGAAAGTAGTGAAAACTCTGTTAATTTTCACGTTCTTTTTATTTTGGAAAAAATTCTATCTTCGACTAAATACAAATATTTCTAAACAAAAAATTATGCATATTTAATTTCTATATTGGGAACAATGAATTGTTTACTTACTGGTGCTTGCGCGACATATGATGGGAAAGAAATGATTGCAAAATAATAGAAAAATAACATCCCGATTCTCGGATAACCTCTGCCAATAAACAATAGCTGCTTGAATGAGAGATGTTTAATATGGAATTCTGGAAAGTATTTCAGGAAAATATTCATCAAAATACATGATTACAAATTTTTAAAAGACAATTAACCAGTCCAACAAGGTAACAACTACTGCAACTAAGGAAAGAGCTACTTTTATGCAGTCAGTAAGCTGTGTGACCTATGATCAAAAAAATTCATACAATTTTAATCCTTTTGCATAATAATTTTAGCTTTTTTCTCTTTAAAATTTATAGAAAAAATGAAAGAATTATAAATATTTGTGTTTGAATCAAATTTCCACCTGATTCTTTTATCACGAATGGAATTATCGGGGAATCATTATAATATACAATATATAAAAATTGCTCGTTATCAAGAAACACACAGTGATTTTTGATCAGAAATATGAAAATTTAAATACTTCACATCCTCATATTTGACTTTTTTAAGAGATATTTAAAATAAAAATTAAATTACTTGTGACTGAGTGAATTATTCGTATTACGAAATTCATTATCAGATTAAAGTATACCAAAATTTGAGATGCAAAGAAATAATAACTATAAATCGTATGCTACGTATGATACATAAATTATGAAGTAGTAACGGGAACTATGCAATTTTCTGCTGCACGAATATGCGTGAAACGTGGTGCATAAGTTAATTAGGAAATATATTCTGTTGTGGAAGAATTTTTCATATTCTGGATATTTTTGGAACTTTACGGAAAAAACTTTATTTATTTTTTATTTTTTTAGAACTTTTTTTATATATATATGATTTTTTTTGTGATATTTATTGTATGGTTCTCTACAGATTACAAATCTTCAATGATCTCTTTGATCAAAATAATGTTGATAAGACAGTTCATGTCGATTTCTTAGAATTAATAGTAAAACTTCAAGAAATGATTCAAAAAACCTCCAACAAATTCGAAATGGATCTATGAAAAAGGCAAGCGGTTGATTGATTTTAGAGAAGCGAAGCTTTCTTTAAAAGAAAAAAATCGTATGCTTAAAATAACATGAGAGAATTATGAAAGTTCTTTTCATGCAGATATAGTTATTACTATTACTGTATAACTATCCTATAGAATAACAATAATAGTAATCATTCAAAACAAGATAGCAAGCGTTTTTTTTTTCTATAGGATAAATAGTTTTTTAATTTTTTATTATCATTATTTCAATTTTTCATTCGTACGGCCTTCCCATTCATTCATCTGATCTAATCTTTCTGTGATAGAAAAATACTTATTTTTGATTAAATAAATGAAAATAATATATAAGAGATTTTATACTAGACTAACGAAACGATATAATTAAATTTATAAATTGTTGTAGAAATTTCTTGCTTACTATTAATTAATCTCATTCCAATTAACTATTAATGATTTTAAGGAATGTATTTAACAAATATTCTCTGATGTTTTCAATTAAGGTTATATTTGAGAGTAGAGTATATCAAATAAGTAAAGATATTTGAAAATTTTGCGAAAAATATATATTATCTTCCATATTATTCTATCATTACAATTTTTTTTAGTGTTTGTTGAAGTGCTTAATCAAATTTTTCAAAAAATTATGATAGCAACAGCTATTTCTTCAAAATATTTCTTAAATTAATCTAGATTACTCTTTTTATCGTTTTAGGTCTTTTTGCTTGACATGATTTTAAGCATAACCTTAAAAGTTGTCAGCAGTGTTTTTTCATTATCGGGTAGAAATATTTTTTGTTTATTAGTCTTCATATACAAACAATTTGGAATGCAAAATATTGCTATTAACTTCCACTTTTATGAAAACAGACTTTATTGTCAAATTTTTGAATTTATTAACAATAACATCAATTGCTGACTTTCGAGCTAGTGTAGAATAAAGTAATATGAATGATCCCTTCAGTTACAATTAATTATGAATTTTTATTCCAAATATTTCGGAGTATTGAATTATGGTAATAATTCATTGATGGTTTCACTTTATTCAGTGATAAAAGAATTAGATGAAAATTTGATTCTAACACAATATATAATTCTATGGTTTTTTTATGCAACTAATAAAATTTTAGAGAGAAGAAAAGCTAAAATTATTATGCAAAAGGATTAAAATTGTATGAATTTTTTTGATCATAGGTCACACAGCTTACTGACTGCATAAAAGTAGCTCTTTCCTTAGTTGCAGTAGTTGTTACCTTGTTGGACTGGTTAGTTGTTTTTTAAAAATTTGTAATCATGTATTTTGATGAATATTTTCCTGAAATACTTTCCAGAATTCCATATTAAACATTTCTCATTCAAGCAGCTATTGTTTATTGGCAGAGGTTATCCGAGAATCGGGATGTTATTTTTCTATTATTTTGCAATCATTTCTTTCCCATCATATGTCGCGCAAGCACCAGTAAGTAAACAATTCATTGTTACCAATATAGAAATTAAATATGCTCTTTTTGTTTAGAAATATTTGTATTTAGTCGAAGGTAAAATTTTTTCCTGTAAAAAGAAAATTTTCTGTAAAAAGAAAGTGAAAATTAACAGAGTTTTTACTACTCTCCCAATTTTCCTCGTTACATTCGAGTAAACACTGATTGCTGTTTTGCAAAACATTGTCTGATACCACCGAAGATTTAAACAATCAATTTTTGAATTATCATTAAGACAACAATAAGCCAGGACTTCCATTGCATTCATATTATCATTTGTTCGAATCAGCAATATAAAGTAGTATAAGTGATCCCTTTTTAACAGTCTAAACTGTTTCTGAATTATATTAGTAACTAAATAGTGGCGAAGTGTATTGTTAGTCGAAGACTCCACAACGATGTGAATTCTTTTAATTGTTAGAAAGAAGACTGCAAAGAAGATAATCATTAAATCGCTTCGACTATGAAATGAATTATTTTTGATTGTTTCATGTATTAAATGAGGATGATCAATCAGTTCAACCGAAAATAACTGATCATTTGAACCAAGAAAATGTCATAAAGCAATTGATAAGGATATCTCAGAAAACGGAAGAATTTAAATGTGAAACATGCGGCAAACAATTGCAATCTCGATCAACTCTGCAAGCTCATCAGAATATACATGCAGGCAAAAAAGAATTCAAATGCAATTTATGCGGCAAGCAATACGCATATCAGAATAGTCTTCGATCTCACATGAGAATAATCCATGAGAAAGAAAAAAAATTCGAATGTACTATTTGCAGCGAACAATTCACAAATAGCCGCGTCCTGCAAGCTCATATTGGCATGCATACAGGCAAAAAAGAATTCAAATGTGATGAATGCGGTAAGAAATATGGATATCTACAAAATCTGCGAGTTCATATGCAGACAATACATACGGACAAGAAAGAATTCAAATGTGATGAATGCGGCAAAATATTCAATCGAAACGATAATTTGAAAAGACACAAGAAAACGATGCATAAAATTCTACCTAAAGCTTCTTCTACAGTGGATTCCTTGACGCTGATAAGTGATATCTCTGCTACAAATATTTTAATAAAAAAAATAATTTCATTTGCAGGGCTATAAATTATTGCACCTAAATTGATATGAACTGTTTTGCCTTTTATGTCCTCTCATCGCATATCATTATCAAAAAAAAAAAAAAAATAATGGAAATTGAATGAAAAATTTTGAATGATAACAGAGCGGAATTTCACATTTAATTTTATTATACTTTGTGTTATTTTATTCAATTATGGCAACATATTCTATAAATGATTTTTATCTATAATCCAAAAAATCTGACAAATTATATGCAAATTTTTATTTTGTTTCAATCTCTTCTCTTTTGTTTTGAAATTTTATTTTTGATAGTTTTATATTTGGTCAAACGTTATTTTTTTGAGATTTAAAGGATATTAAACAGGTGAAAATTTTTTTCGAATTTAAAGTTCTTATTGTGCCTTAATTTACCAACGATCATATAATCATTATGAACTATTGCAACTGATTTAGCAAGTCTACTTATTTGCTAGTGATCCTTATAATTCATGATGATTTTGCAGTTCTCTGAAATGCATAATTTCTAAGAATGAAATTTTCTGAGAATGTGAAGAAATCTTTTAAAAAATAGTTTATTAAACTACCTCATAAAAAAAAGATTGACTGCGTATAAACCTTCAGAAGCTTCCCTATAACGTTGTTTTAATGTTTTCAATGTTAACAGTTTTTTTTTGGCTTATTTTTTTGGATCGTTTTACTACTTCTTTAATTGTTAATGTAGGAAAACTTTGCCTCTTTGTTAATTGTCGTGAGGAATCGACTGACAGCATATATTAAGTTGCTGAATTAATAAATTATACACGAATAAGAAAGGTCTATTGAATGAGGCAAAGTAGACGAATAATTTCGGTAGTAAAAAAGGGATAATAAAAGACGTCCATTTGAGGAGCCAACCGATCTCTTGCAAGCAATTTCCCATATATAATTTTGGACCCTTTTCGGTAGATGATAGTTAATGATATAATTGTGATTATAAGAGAAAGGAGCTTTGTTTTTCTGTGGGTATAGCTTATAGACGAAACATACAATTTTAGCTTACCTCTTACATAATACAGAAAAAACGCACGTACACTTTATACCCATACATGGGAAATCCAACACAAAGAAATCACTGTGTTCTCCTTTGACTTTTTCCGACAGTTAATATTTGCCAAAGTTGAATATCTTTCCTCAGCATATTAATGAAATAGAAGCTTTATCTCTAAATATAATATATATACATATACATTTTAAATGGATGAACAAAATAAGCATCAATAAAGTGGAAATCTATTTGCACATAATGTAATGCATGTGTCGAATAATTGAATGACAAATCTTTTGACATATATATCAATGGAAGGATTAAATTTTAGCATAAATAATAATTTTCATCAATGAGATAGTTTACAATTACTAATTTTATCTTTATTGATAATAGAAATCAACAAAATTTAAGAAATTATGATAAAATCTAAAGAATTTGATTGCATCAACTTGATCTTTCCTACGTCAGTACTCTTTATTGTTTTCTTTCCTTTCATTCACTTATTTAATAATAGAGACTTTTTCCAATTTTCTCCAATTTTGGATATGGCAATGTTTTTTTTGTAGCAACTTTTACGATTTTCTCCAAAATTAGAATTGGAAATTTACTAGGATATTGTACTTAATCAGAAACAGATAAAAACAGATATCTGTGATTTTTAATTATATCTCTTTTATGAATTAATTTGTACAAGATCTGTTATTATATGTCAATGTATGTGGTAACAAAGTTAATCTTATCTTGAATAAAATACAATATATGTAAATTAAAATAAAGCAAAATATCATAGCTGTAAGATAATTGATAACCTAATAACGAATTATTTGCAAATAGATATGAATTCTAAAAATTAGTATAAAAAAGTATAGTTGAGTGAGAGAAAGGATGGTCGAAGAATTTTATTTTAGTTAGTTTAGCAGGAATCGAATAGAATCGCACGTACGTTTATTCCCTTTGTTTAAAAAAAGAGATATGAATAGGATTAGATAACAATAAAGAATAACGCATGAAAAAATAAATGTATAAAACACAAATTTAGTAAATGATTTATGATACTGCTAACATAATTTATCATTTGAACGGTAAATTCATTTTAATAAATTTGAGGGTTTCGCGATATTAAAATTCGCGACAATAGTTATTATTATCATTTTAAAAATATTTGAAATCAAACAAAAATTTATGCCATACTTTTGATGTAGCATTCCTTGTAGTGATATTTTAGAGCAATTTCATTGATTTGGACAAATATTAATGTAATTAATTTACTATATTTAGTAGCAGAGAATTAGCTAGTGAATATAATTGCCGAAATTTTCTTGAAATTTTAAATAAGAAATGCTTAATATAGATGCTTATGATGCACAGAAAAAAGATCACGCTTGACCACTGTTGTTGTGGTACAGAGAACACGGTAAAAGTAAAATTTAGTAAAATTTCATCTGGAATCTTCATTTAAAGCAAACTTATAAAAACAATATCATCCAATAGGAAGTCTAAGGTATTAAAGCTCAAAATCCATAATTTTAAGCCTTCTGATCCAACTTGTATGAATCTATGAGCTTAACTTTTCCCTTACTTTGTTGAGTGATCAAAAGACTGTAAAATATTACTGCATAATATTTCGGCAACGAGAAAGGGAGGTAAAGGCCAGAAAAAACCATTGCTATAGTTTGTCGCTGGACCCAGAATTTTTCGTAGAATTTCTTTATATGTTTTCGCATTTGCAAGGGCAGGAATGGAACCAATATAAGGTGAAATTGGTCCCGTCAATGGAAAACCTGTCAATTGCGCTCGAGCACATAAAGAAATGCTGTGATGACAAGGATGAATAATGTTTTGAACATATTGAAATCCTGAAAAAGCATTGATGAAAAATAAAATCTAAGTGATTTCTTAAACACTCTTCTAGAATTTACTAAAGTTAATAATTAGTTTAATCTTTTAAAGAAATATCTGATAAGACCTTCACATATTTTTAAGAGATCACATAGCAAGAAATGTAATTTTTCTTTAATTTAATCTTGTTCTCGGACGAGTTGAATCCTATCAGATGACAAATTCTGACTAATTTAACTCCATTTTAAACTATTATCGCCAAATACCTAATTAGTGATTTGTTCTGCTGATAAAAGAAAAAAAATTAAAAAATGAATAAAATTCAAATCTATTAAATATCTGATGACAATAATCTCCAGTTTTTTAATTCTAAAATTTGTGGAAATTATTAGTAAAAATCATGATAAATAAAATCAAAGAGAATTGAGAAATACTAAGCTAGCATTGGTGAAATTTTTATTTGATATACTTTCACAGACAATAATTGTAAGAATTTATTCTTCGCGGAAGGTTGACATTAATACGATGATAATAATAATACAATGAGGAAGATTTCTTCTTGATTAGTCTGAATGGAACAATCGTTTCTATTGTTTAAGCCAAAGAATAGCAGAATTATATATCAGAAAGTTGACATTCAAACTATCGTTGAGCAGTCCCTCCTTTTTTTGCAACTAAACCCAATAAGGAATTATATGGACTGATAATGATAAAGTTGTTGTAAATCATTTAACAAACAAAGATGAACCCAGAGGTTAATTGATGATCATATATTTCTTTAAAAGATGATACCACAAGTACAAAGAGTATTGTTTGATGTTAATCAAGACAGAGAATTTCTATAATCTATATTCCAAATGCAATATCTTTGGTCATAGGGATAATTTTAATTTTCTAAATTATTTCGATCTTTCTCTGACAAGCATTAGATAAGCGTCAAATAACAATTCAGTGCATAGTTACATTATTATTATTTTTTAATTTTGGAAAAAAATCCTGAAATGAAATCTAGATGAACTTGCCAAAGTCTAAGTTTGATGACATTAAAAACGTAATTGAAAATATTGAAACTGTAGAATTTATCGTTTTTGAATTTTTTTTAGATTTGTGAAATTAAAATCCAAAAAATAACCAACCTTATGTCGTATTAATGGAAAGATGAGAATAGATAGAATCAAATGGAAAAATAAATTATGAAAAAGCAAAAGAGAGAATGAATTAGATTAATATATCGAAACAAAATTTACTTAGCAAAATAACTGTGTCATTTTGCGATTGATCTATTGCTTAAATACTGTTTGCCAAATGTTTATTCAATACTTCCGTCTGTTATAATCGCTAAACAAATATGCTAGTTTTTCATATATTACTTAACTTATTTGATGAAGAACTGGAATATCAAATAATTCAAGCAAAAAATTCTGCCTTATAGATTGGCTAATTCATAAGATGATGAAGCACACAGCAAGTGCTATTTATAACGCCTCTTCTGACAGAATCCAATTCGAAAAAAAAAATTAACAATTAATGATATAAAAAGAAGGAAGAATTAGTTCTTGATTTATTCAATTACAATATACAACAATCTACCATACTAGTATAATTAATCGAATTTCCTACTTTCGTTTTTATCATTTATTTGGCTAATCAAATAATTATGAAATTATAATTTTCATTTTTATCATATTATTATTGAGTTATAAAATTTTAAAAAAGTCTTACTGAGTTAACCCGTCATTCTTATTTAGATATTATTTGTTCGCATTTAACTGATTTCAAAAACTTAAGAATTGTTGATATCATGACGATTGATTACATTTTCCAATAAAAAGGAAGGATTGTGAATAAAGAAAGAATTCTATCGTAAATATATTCTATCGATAATACAACATACTCTATTGATAATACCATTTTCTTTATTAATTGATAATTATGATGTTATCGGCCCATCGACCTATTATTCTCATGTGAAATCGAAGATAGTAGTGATATGCGTTTTGCTTGCCGCATAAATTGCATTTGAATTTTTTTCTGCCTTATGCACTGCCACATGAGCTTTCAGATAGCATGAAGATCTAAGTTGCTGTCACATATGTTGCATTTTAATTATCTTACCTATGCTCTGGTCTTATCATTTTTAACTCCAATTTCAGTGATACTTCTCTTTCCTTGATTGCTTGAAGATTTCTTGTGCCAAACTCTCTCATTTAAATTCAATTGCTCTGTAACATTTTCTTGCTTTAAATGATCAATTATTTTTGCTTGAATTGAAAATGTATCATCATTTAATATCAGAAATAATCTGAAATGATTCATTTCTTAATCGAGACAGTTTGATGGTTATTTTGCTGCAACTTTTGAAGATTCCAATCAAACAAATTCACAGATATCATTGCAAAATTAATAAAAGCTTTTCCCTTAACAGAAAAAATTCTCCTCTGATAAGCAAAAAATTTATAAATAATAAATTTTTATATTAAGAGCGATGTTTCTTTTTTTTTTCACTCGCTAGTACTTAGGTGCTATAACGATGTATAATGCAAAATAACGATTTCAAAATAATAAAAGATGCTGATTAACTTTTACCAATCAAATGTTGTTTGATGGAACGGAATTTGATGTGAATTTCTGAAGAATATTTTAGGATGTATTTTCTGACATATATAATTAAAAATTGTTAGAATGTAACTGGTTGATCCAACGGGGTAATAGCTATTGTAACTAATGGAAAGAGCCGTTTTTTTCGAATTCGGCAGATCAAACAATTCTATTGATAGTTTCATTAAGTGATAGCTAATTGATTGATAGTTTCATTAAGTAAAAGTTACATTATTTATTTTTATTTTAATGAAATAGATAATGCACTTCCAACATATTTGTTCGTATAGTAAGTGTGTAAATGTTAGCAGGCAATTTTATCTTTTTATCAAGAACTGGTAAACATAGAAAAAGTTAACCAATATATGATACAAATTTGATTAACATAAAAACAATTGTGGCTATTCACAGCGAATGTTAATTATTATAATAAATATGCAGATTGAAAAGTATTATCAGTCTCGAAAAAATAAAAAAACTTCCATGTGAAAGTTTAATTCTTTTGCACAGTAATTTTAAATTCTTTGTTTCAAATTTTTGTTAGTTTACAAAAAAACCATAGAATAACAAGTATTTTTATTACAATCGAATTGTATTTAATTCTTTTACATGGAACAGAGTTAAATTATCAGAGAATTATTGCAATAACTCAATACATAAAAATCGATCATCACTAAAAGCGACAAAAAAATGCTTTTTGATCCTTTCTGATTTTTGATTATGCAAATTTAAATATTTCATATTTGACTTTTTAAAGAGATTTTTTATAATAAAAATTTTGCTGAATTTTTATTATAAAAATTTTTAAATTTTTAAAGATTTCCTGCATTCTCTTAAAAAGTTTATTGTTAGAAATTACGCGTTTCACAGATTTTATCATTCTCTTACATGTTATATTATCCAATTCTCGAACCATGACCTTAACATATCATAAACTTATAATAATATACTGTAGGTATATAATTACTTTGGTTTTTAATATATATATTTGCTCAAATATATATGCAGATTGCATTGCCTGCTAAAATTTCATTTATTTAAATATGTAAATTTGCATTATTTGCTAGAATTATTTTTAATAAAGTATTTTTTTAATTCAAATTTTCTTGCTTTTCTTTCCAAGCGCTTTAAATAATTTTAAAACTTGCAAACACAAATATTAGTAAAGTATGGGTTTTGTAAATTTAAAGAAGACAAAGAGCTTAATGAAGAGATGCTTAAAGGTTAATTAATATTAATTTTTTATAAAAAACATTAAAAATTTCAAAATATACGAAATCCAAAAAATGATTGTTATCGAATACGCAATCATCGAGAGCAATAAATGTGAACAGAATGAACTATTATTAAGTATTTTCAGCTGCAGGAAAATAATTATACACAAAAAGATATCCTGAATTATTCAACACATCATCTTTTAAAGGTAATATATAACTTGATTATTATTTCATTTCAGTCATTTAATTAATCTTGAAATGAAATCATTTATCATCACAGCACATTCTTTTGATACTGATATAATATTAGTTTTTATTATTGTTTAAAGATTTTTCAACAAATATATTTCATCAACCATTCATAACATTCACACTCATAATTTAATTATTTAATAAGCTATTCAATCAGATTTTTTCAAAAGCTGTGATATTTTTGCAGACAAAAGAAATAATCTGAAATCATTATTACCAATATCAAAAAAAAAGGATAATCATCGTAATAGAGGAAATTTATTTATCGCATTGCTTAAATTAAAGTGGAAGATGACAGTGCGGAAAAATCAAATAGATCAACAATTTCAAAATTAAATAGATCAACTCAGACCAAAATTAAACTGATCAATAACACATCAAAATTATAGGGATTATCAGCAATCAAAATCTTATAAAATAGTGGTAGATCAATAATAAATCATAACTAAGCTAAGCCAATAATAGAGCAAAATGAAACAGATCAGAATAGTCGATGACTAGATTAGAAAAATAATTACAAAGAAAAACAATATAGTAAAATTTAGAATTTGGAATAGATTTGGCCAATTCTTGGCCACATATTCGGAATATTTCAAAAAACTATTCAAATTAGTTTCAGACATAACATATTGAACAATTTCAAAGTGTTAATGCAATTAATGAAAAGTTAAAAAAAGAAAAATCAGAATTTGAGGTGGTATTCCATAATTTAACATTTCATAGATTTTCTTTCGAAACTTTTAAATTATTTGGGAACCAACCATTAAGAATTATATGGCATAGTTTCATACTTGAGCTTCACAGACAAAAATGAATCTTTTAGGCAAAATTATGTGACGATTCCATTCCAAAACTTTCTTTTCCACAATGGTTTCTTAACCATATTTCTTGTGATTGATTGTAGTTTGAAATATCTCCTACAAATTTTCTGGTAAATAATTTTTTTAAAAACAAAATTAATTTCTTTTTAGAAGCAAATTCCATTTTTCTGTTCTTCCTAAGAAGACAAAGATATTAATTTTGTCATAAGGATTCAACAGATAAATATGTTTATTGCATAGTAGATCATATTTTGTATGAAAAAATGAAAGAAAATACCGAAGCACTTGCTTTCGATTAAAATTCTACTACTGTCAAAAACTTTGAAATTATAGTATATTCAAATCAAGGCATAAAATAACATAATGCTTCTTCTATCGAAACTGTGCTAGATACTTACACCTGTCGACTTTAATATTCATGAACTTGAACTTGTTTGCTTTTAAATTTAAATATCTCAAGTTGAAGCACTGAAAAGCTATCATAATGATTTAACTTTCAAATATTCGAAAATGCACCATCCCTTTTTTTGAGATTTTTATTACAAACAAAAAGAATTTCCATTGAGGAAAATATTCTACCTGTAATCGGACTCTAATTTGAATAGGATTTTCTTGATGCTTGTATTTCGACAATAACTTTCTTTATTAATTTTACACAATACTACACAATATAATGTTTATTGGTCCTATTAATTATAATCAATTGAAATGCCTTCATTGGCCGTTCCGCGACGATAGCTTTTCATGACATTAAAAAATATTATAAACGATATTGTATTTTAACAGTAATGGAAAGAAAATGATCAATACACAGTAAGTGATAACGAATACCGATAGAGGTTTAAATGTTTACTACTACATTGTCGTACTTTCTTTTTATTATCATTGTCCTTCTCTTAGTATATACACCATTATTGCTGCTTCTACATCCACGTCGATTCACCTAAATTACCTAAATTGTGGATGATGATTAATTATCACTCGTGCTATTGGAATGTCCAATGCCCATTTCTGCTGTCTTTGAGCTATTTCTGAAATTGAATTTTGATTGAACTGCTCCTGAAAATATTGATCTTGATGATCCGACAAGTTCTTTTTAATGGATTACTGCTATATATAGGTTTAATATCAAAACAAAAGATAAAAAATGGACAATGCTTACAATAAGTCTTAGTTCCTGCAATATCCGTACTATTAATTATGGATTTCAGCATTTCAAATGATGCACATAAGCTTCATTGGCAGATCGGAAGATGAGAGAATAAACGTTATTCTAGTGAGATATAAATAAATGATTCATTTGTCTAAGAAATTCTAAAATAATTTCCTTCTTTATGAATGAAAGGAAATTTTTTTGAGTTATATTTTTTACAGTTATATATTGCTGATTTTAAGTTGGGATTATCCTGATCTCAAGAAATTAAAATTATTCCTCGATTTTCAAATAACTTTGATCTAATGTTGCTTTAGTCATATTCACATTAACGAAATCGATGATTGTTAAATGTAGAATCTGATAAAACTGGCATGATTAAACTTTCATCTGTTAAAAGATAAGAAAGATATCAATTAATTTGTTGCGATCTTTTATTTTTCCATTTTATTTTTCAATTATAGTTGATGATCACTCATTGAAATTTAAAAAAAAAAAACATGTGTAAATAGTTGTTGTTTGGCAAGGCAAGACAAAAGCTGAAAAAAAAGTTTAAGTTTGATTTCAAATATATCTTGATTTCAGACTTCTGCAGCGATTTTGCCGCCAGAATTCGATTTTTTGAGATTCGCATGAAAATACTTGCTGATCACATATATTCAATTTTGTAAAAGAATATTGTTTGAAACTAATCTCCTCGTTTCTCCCTTTCTTTTATCATTCTTATCATATCATTCATTTTACTACTAATAATAACTTACTGCATCTTACAAACATTTACTGATTGATAACATGATATTTCACATTCTCTAGAACAGTTCACAATACTTCTAGCTGGAGAACATTGCATGCTGATAATGCCTGCATTAACACAAAATTATCAAATTTTCGAGCAGAATGGTTAATTTATAATAATTATTCAGATATCAAATGGAGAAGTTTGGAAAAAAAAATCATAAAAAAGAAAATAAAAAATCAAGTGATATATTTGTGAAATGAAATAACTGACAGCAAATAAATGAATAAAATTATCTTTTAAAAAAGATTTACTTCACGATTTTATTTAGATTACTTTTCTTCAAAATTCAGCTTATCACGATGCATTAATGCTGAATTTAAAAAACGAGATGTATACTAATGGAAGAAATAAAAGAGCGAAACTTAAACTTGTTGCCTGAATCATTTCTCGGTATTACATGAAATAATTCCGCACAATTCTTGCAAACAAATTCCGCTTCTTGTCTTAAATACTTTGGTTCAAATTAATTGCAACCTAATTTGCATCAAAAATTGATTTTGCTTTCCATTCTTTAAATATTTATTTTGATCAATACTTCGGATATTATTAATTTAGGTAAACAGTATAGGATAACCTTCACCTTCTTGTTTTAAAGAATTTGAATTGCAAAAATTTTCCAATTTGTCCAAATTTTGAAGGAAATCTTGAAGATTTATAGATTAGAAGAATTGCATTACGGAAAGAAAATTTTGAAAAAGTTGTGCGGCTCAATTATGTACCGAACTGATCGCAAACGCAAATGATATTAAATTTTCTTGCGGAGGATCAAAAATTAAATGGAACAATTTATATCTAGGCTACAGTTGAATTTTTGAATTTTGAAAAGTCAATGCTCTCTTTGGCTCAGATTTCTCACAATTTCCGTTAAAAATATGATACTCAAAAATTTCTTCTAAAAATCGATTAACAAACTACTACTGCCAAATAAATAGAGAATAAAGCAATGACCTACTATTATTCTAAACATTTCCGGATTTCGTTCCATGGTTTTGAATTATAAGAAAAAATAGTCGACAAAAAAAGCTGCAACAAACGAAATGATACTAAAACAAAATCTGAAGATACTGTAATGGACTAGTCCTGGTATTGCATTGTTTCTATCTGCATCATTGATTTTCTGCGGTTGGAATGGGTTTGTAGTTCGGTCGTTCGATAAATGACCTTTAGATATATGGTCACATTATATTGACATTGTTCGTGATTTCACTTACGTGATCTTACGTGGTCTAATTCTGTTGTCTTTATTGGATGAAGGCACTGTAGGATTGGATGACAGTTTATTTCAAATAATCTTGAATAAATTGAATATTTCATATGAAAGTGATCATACTATTCATTTGAGATATCTCAGCATTTGTTTCTTATTAATTACTTTTTCCATTTGTTGAATATTATTCTCTCTCGATAGACTCTTCATTGGGCGCAAAAATTTCGAGTTCATCCATACAGATTCTTCTAGTTTCTTATGTTAATTGTTTATCCATATTTATTTCAGGAAACACTGAGATTGTATATGTTGTGATGTCAGATCCAGTTGCGGAATTTTTGGCACGTGAACAAAATGTTCTGGCTGGTATACAGGATGATTCGCAGGAACTAGTCCTTCTCCGTATATCAACAACAGGGAGAATAATGATGCAGCTGATAATGGTATGCTTTAAAGTTATGAACTTTTTTTGTTTCAGTGATTTTAATTTGGATTTTTCCACCCAAATTGAATGATATAAGAAACCTTTGAGGTCAATAAGGTACTGTTGGCAAAATATAATATAACCATAATAACAGATAAAAATGATACATCGTGTAGAAATTGGATGTAGAATTACCGGATAACTTTTACGATATCTTCAACTAAAATGTTTTTTTTTGTAAAAGTAAATATCAAAAATTTGCAAAGAATTTCGGAAAATTTCATTTAGGAAACCACAAGAAATCAAGAAAATGCTGCGTCACACATTGATCATATATTACTGTGCACTAAAATATTTTGGACGTAGTTCTTTAGTAAGCATTTGTATAACTTTGGCAAAAAAATGAAGCTTCATGAATAGATGGTAAAATAATATAGGAATGAGTACTCGGTATTTATATGTATTTTTTTGCTTTTCTTTTGAAAATATTTCGATTTCAGGAAGTGTTACTACTAATGTGAATGAAGCTCGTGTAGTAACTCAGACTGGTAATTCTGGTTTGGATTTTCCAGCATTAGCAAATGGAGTACAACGTTCAAGCACTACTCCATCACCTTCTCTTGCAGCAATGAACAATATATCGAAATCAGAACCGGAAAAAATAAAGAAGTGGCGAGAAGAGCAAGAAAATAATGTTAGAGAAAAAAGGTAGAGACTGGTTGACGCTACATAGATTTTTTCATTCCTTGCGAACAAAAAATCAGTTAGCAATTTTTTGTTAGAGCTGATTTTCATTCGGATAATATTTCAACTCTTTCCAAACTGAAGTAAATATGTAAATGTTAAAGATATTTTTTTAAAAGTATGTGGTATTAATTATATGATGAGTAACATTGTGTGGAAAATCTAAATACCATTTTACCTGGCATTATATGTGGTTTATATGAAAATGTTTGTTCCTAATGCAAGGCGAATAAGACATAATGATTTGCAATTATAAACTTTGGTCAGAGTTCAGAAACTAATAATTAAAGTAACTGTACTGGTCATGTTGCAAGAAAAAATAAAATCAACAGTATTTTAATGTGATTTTTTCTTCAAATCATTATATTGTATATTTTATATTTGTTGATGAATGGCACTTGTTAATAGAACATGTATGACGTAGTGTAAACATATTGGTTAATATATTGATAATTATCGATTTTTTCTGCAGATAAAAATGAAGAGAAAAAAAGAATGAAATGAGAGCCGCTGGTAAAAAAGAATTAGAAGAATGGTATGCGCAAAGAGCAGAAAGACTTGCTAAAACTAGAGAAGCTAACCGGTAATTTTTTTTTAATTTCTTTTTTGTTTATATTTGGGAGATAATATAAACAGAAATGAAAAATTTGTTTTATCTCAAACTGGGAGAAGGAAATAAAATTGAATGATAAGCTAGCGTTATATGTTATGGATAATTTAAAAAGTTTTCTAATTATATAATTATAAAGGTGTAAATTACACGGTTTTATAACGCAAAGATTTCGCATTTTTTGAAAGCAAAAATGGACTTATTTTGGAATCGAATTGTAGTTTTTATTGAAATTCATTTTTTACAATTATTTTGTAAACCAAAAAAAGGTAGAAAATGTTCAGTTTCTTTGTAAAGTACATAAATTGAAGGAATACTCATAACTATATTAATTTCTTATCTGTCGTGTACTAGCACTGTTTATTATTATCAGTCGTTTTTTTACAATTTTAAGAAAAGCCGAAGAAGATTTCATATCTGATCGTGAAGCTTTGAAAGATGGTGCTGAATGGGAGCGCATTGCTAAATTATGCGAATTCAATACTAAAAATTCGAAAACAGCAAGTGATTTATCGCGGCTAAGGACTCTGCTTCTTAAACTCAAAACACAGAAGGAATGAATCATATGGATTGTATTCTTTAAAGGTGCTAGTCATATGCTCCATTTCATGGTTCCATAATGGTGAATTTTTTTCTTCTATAGGATTTTCGTTTTATTTCTGTTGAATCTATGGTATAATTTTAATATTTTTAAATTTTAATCTTCATAGTTATGCCATTGTTCCATCCATTGTTTCCTGAAACATGTATATGCAGGAGATTTAGATTTATTGTTATGCAAGAGATTTGGATTTACTGTTTTAAGAATTAGAGGTATAACGTGATGTAAAATTGGGTCCAACATGTATCGCTATGAACTAATGTACAGTTCATATAATCATTATTTTCAGCTATACATAAATTCATATGGCCCTCAGATTTTGGCGCTTTGGGTTTAACTTTTGAGTGCTTGTTTGCCTGTTTTTTATTGAAAAAATATGAATTTAAAAGCTGATTCTGGTGATGCCAGGCACTGAATAATATATTGGGTCCGAACAAATCGTCCCTTTGTAGGCTTGGTCTTTTGCTTCCATGAAACAGATTGGCTTTGCATTCCGTAATACCTCTTTACTTATTTCACAAAGCAATGTTTTTTATTACCCAGCTTTTTTATTTGTCTGCTGAATGAATGAATTTCCAATTGGGGCCTATAACTGCATCTATGTAGAATATATGTAATGCATAAAGAGGAATGGCAGTAGTTTACTATGATGGGACAAAATAATTTCATTTATTCCCCAAACTCTTCGTGATAGTGAAATTTTGTGGTTTCTACTGATAAACGCCTAGCTCTGTGACAGCTTTTGTCTTATATTACCCTATAATATTGAAATCACTCACTTCTCCATATGTGCATATCGTGAAAGCGGTCATATGTTTATCTGACTTATTCTTTCATTACTGCTTGTCTGTCTAAGGATGTTATTATAAATATTTCATATTCACGTGAGCCTGCACAGCGTGTAATTAATTGGTTTATTATATCTGCTCGATTCTTTTGCAATTTTTTTAATAAATTTTTCTTGCCAATTCTTTCATTTTTGAACTAAATACTTCAGATTTTTTTCAGAATTTCACTTCTCTTTCCTCTATAAGATTCCATATGTAACTATCCTTTGTTTCTTTACGTGCATTTTCCTTATTGTCTTTTTTTTCATTTTATGAAAAAACCGGAGAAAAATTCATTGTGATCGAATAAAAATATTACTTGTTGCGGACAATTTCTAGAAATTTTCTAATTTCAATGAATCAGAGATAATATGGCTAATATCCAGAGAATTTTATTTCAGTTTTTTTTTTTTTTTGTTTTTTTTCTCGATTTACATGAATTTGAAAAAATTTTCATCTTATTGTGGTATTATTAGTGCTACGAGTAATGCGTGGATGGACGTAATATTTCAGCGAATAATATCCGCATCTAATTGATAGAATCGTATTTTCGTAAATTTTTGATTGATTCATCTTCCTAGGAGCTAAGAATTTGTTCGATGGTGAAAGTAGGTGTCTCTAAATGTTTTGCTTTCATTCGTTCACTGGTCAGATTTTCCTATGCATTCCAGATGCTATAATAAAGTAGGCAAGTTGGAAAAAAAAAAACTCGGAACTAAAAGAATAGCATTAGGTCAATTTAGGGTTATTTACAACTCTAATTACATTTAAATTTTAAAATACATTTAAAATTTTTGGGGTGCATTCTGAAGTGATGTGGTAATACTGTAATTCATTAGAATGGTCATTATTGCTTATGTTTTTTTTTTCCTTGCTAATAGTTTACTATTTATTTGGTTGAGAAAGTAATTAAATGCAATGTAATTTTGAATGATTTTTTTTGATTTCAAAATAAGTGATAAGCAGATGAACCTACAAGCTACAATACAACATTGGATAAGAAGCTGTGTAAAGGGAAGATAAGTAAGAATAAATGATAAACGATATCGGAAGTTTGAAAATGACTAACTGAGATTAGTTATCAGGATTGTTGATTGTAAAATTACGGGAAGACTGTCAGAAAACACAATATCAATTTCCTGCAGTCTTTCATGGTTCTAGCTGAAAATATTTAATACTTGATAAATGGAAGACTTATGAATTGAATTGTAATTAAATGAATCATTATTTTGAGGATCATTACATCTTATTTTGCGTATTAGAAATGAGAGGTTTTTTTCGATTCGATTATGATATCTGGTTGGGAGGAGACTAATTAATACGTAATGCTTATTTCAATGATTAAGCAAAAAAACTGTAAAACTTTTCGTAAGATTGACTGGCACCAAAAAAGCTGTTGATTATTGTTTAATGATATATTGCCATTCATCTTTCTAAATCTCAACAAAATTTATTACATTTGGTAATTACGCTTAGCAGATTGATAGAGTACGTCTCAAATTGCAATGCCTTCAGTTAACATTGGTCAGTAGAAGGAGTCCAATTCTACAACGACAGTTGACCAAACCTTAGACTATTAATATTTCAAATACTGAATGAATTTTGCTGCGTACTATTATCTTCGTTATAATTATCCAAGTATTTTTTAAAATTCATGAAGAATCTTTGTTGATAATAGTTTGGTGTATTTTCCAGGCATCAAATCCGAAATAGGAATACGAATTCCGATACTATTAAAGCTTGGACAGATTTATATTTCGTAGGCAAAAATGTAGTGATGTAATTCTAAACTTTTTTCTACCGGCAAAATAATGATAGTAAATGGAAGCTTAATTAAATAATTGCAGATTTGATTAATACAAATGGATGATAAGAATCGAAATAACAGACATTTTCCAAATTTAAACTGCCATTTAGCTTACATTTACTTAGTTATGAGATATTATCCAGTTCATAATTGTTTAATTTTAAATATTGTATAATTATTTTCACAAATTTGCATTATCAATGTTATTTAGCCATTTGATTTGAGAAAAGTGATACAAT